>CM030358.1:18257414-19457414 GCA_017893485.1 Hemerocallis citrina | reverse complement strand
ATTCGAACTTGTTGATTAATAAAAGTATTATTATGTGGAACTAACTTTATAGTTGGGTAGATTGAAGCCGTAGTTATGTAGTGCTATGTTCTTCTGAATTCTTCTATTTACTTATTGATTGAATCTGATTGAATTGATATAGGTTTGTGATAACCAAACTCGTTCTCGAAGTCTGAGAGCAGTCGACTGAGGTGAGAGCCAGTCGACTGACAAACAGAGCTTGAGAATATCAAGTTTGTGTTACCATTTATCTGAATCTGTTATATGAGCATATTGAGACGACCCGTATCTCGTGCCCGTAACTGGTAACAAGGGAATCTTTAGGGGTTCCTGGTTCAATCAACTTAAGGGATCTAGATCTGATACCAATTTCTAGAACATTGAGTGTTTGTTCGTTTCCACTGATCTTATATTTTCTTTAAGTGCAACTTAGTAGATACCATGCTAAACACTTAATGAAAGAAACGAATTAGAGTAGATACCATGCCTAATTTTTGGTGTGGGAAACAGTACTTTAAGGAGTAGATACCATGCCCTTGAAGAGAACAAACATAAGTAATAAGAAGAAGTTCAGAAGGTGACTTAGCATTACTGACTATTGGTGGAGATCTAAACCCAACTATTTCATAAATATTTGTGATTCACATTTCTTAACTTAGTTTAATCTTTTAATTTCTTTTAGACTTTCAAAACAACTCTTCATGATTTTTATTATTTTCTATTGATTAGTTAGTTAGAATCTACAGTCTCTGTGGGATCGACCCTTGCTATTGCTACGCTTTCAAACGATTCGTGCACTTGCGAGGTTTATAATTTGTGTCTAGTTTTATCTATTTATTTAGGGAACTAGATTTGCACAACAGTAATCGGATAAAATATTGCATGTGAGATCAAATAGGATGTACGAGAAGATAATCATACTAAAAAGTATTCACAAATCAACATACTCAACCAATTTATTCAAGAAAACAAGCTTACTTCATTACTACTGTTTACATTGTTCAACAATCCCAATCAAAGTGAGCTACAATGGCACAGAATCAATACACATATTTTGATAACAGGTTCTACAATTTTTTTTGCTGAATCAATACAAAATTGTAACAAAATAAAAAGTAGTAATGTTGCCCAATCAGTGTAACGATGCTGCCTGGAAACTCGGGCTGTTGTTTCTTAACTCCTTGTGCAAATTTGTACCTGTAGTCAATATAACAGCTATATTAATCACAGGAAAAAAAAGGAAACAAAAAAACAAGCATCAAAAAGAAGATTAACCAAACATTTGCAGCAACCCTCTTTTGATCGCAATCAGCTAAGAAAGCCCCAATGTTGCCCTCTTTGTTTTGCAAATTGAGACTTAAATATGAGAAGACTTGAAAGCATCCTGACTGCAGATAATGTAGATAAAATACGGGAAGCACAGACTACAAAATGCCATGCCCAGTCACAGTCTACAAAAATACAACCCAGTCACAGTCTCAGATTCCAGATGCATCAATAACAAAAACTCCATACTAGAGCTGCATTTTTTACAATGCCACGCCCACTAGTACAAAGCACTGTTCTTGAAAAATCCGTTCATCATTGACTATAGTGACAAGTTGGCCTGGTTGTTTACTAGAAACCAGGCCCTTTTTGAAAACAATATTACCAATACTGATACCCCTCACTGTATTGAGCAAAAAAGCCCCATTCCTCCCTTCTTTTTTCACATATAAGGATTCACAAATCTACATGCATCACAATACAGATTGTTGTATCAGAACACAAAGTAGAATCATCTGAATACAAGTGCAATTCAGCTGTTAAAATCAGATGCATTACCAATACATGAAAACACTATTCTGGTCTGCTTGTTCCAAGTTCATTTTTTTTAAAACAACCAGGAGTAATAACTTGACTTGGCAATAATCATAAGTGTTTTTTTGGATAACAAATAATATTACCAATACTGATACCCCCCACTATATTGAGCAAAAAAACTCCAATCCCCTCCCTTTTTCACATATAAGGAATCACAAATCTACATGCATCACAATGCAGATTGTTGTATTAGAGATCAAAGTAGAATCATCTGAATACACGTGCAATTCAGAGTTTAAAATCAGATGCATTACCAATACATGAAAACATTATTCTGGTCTGCTTCTTCCAAGTTCATTTTTTTAAAACAACCAGGAGTGCAGTAACTTGAGTTGGCAATAATCATAAGTGGTTTTTTGGATAACAATATTACCAATACTGATACCCCCCACTGTATTGAGTAAAAAAGCTCCAATCCCCTCCTTCTTTTTTCACATATAAGGATTCACAAAAAACATGCATCACAATGCAGATTGTTGTATCAGAGAACAAAGTAGAATCATATGAATACAAGTGCAATTCAGCTGCACAAATCAGATGCATCATAATACATGAAAACACTATTCTGGTCTGCTTGTTCCAAGTTCATTTTTTAAAAACATATTGAAGTAACAATCTGAGTTGGCCTTTGTTAAAAGTTTTTTTGGGAAACAATATTACCAATACTGATACCACCCAACCTGTTTTGCTGCAAAAAAGCAGTTTTTTGATAACAACATATCAGCAGCACCCCCAAAACCATAAAAACAACATAATGCTAGAAAAATACAACTCAGTCGCAGTCTCAGATTCCAGATGCATCAATGATAAAAACTCCATACTATAGCTGCATTTTTTACAATGCCACGCCCACTAGTACAAAGCATTGTTCTAGAAAATCCGTTCATCATTGACTATAGCGACATCATCTTCGTTAGGTTTAAAAAACAAATGTGTTCACTTGCTGCTCTTGAAGTATTTTGAATAGTTTTTCACCAGAAAACACTTAAAACAAAGGCCAACTCAGAAAATTTCTTCAGGAATTTTAAAAATGAACTTGGAACAAACAGACCAGAATAGTGTTTTTATGTATTTTGATGCATCTGATTTGTGCAGCTGATTTGCACGGGTATTCAGATGATTCTACTTTGTTCTCTGATACAACAATCTGCATTGTGATGCATGTAGATTTGTGAATCCTTATATGTGAAAAAAGGAGGGGATTGGAGTTTTTTTGCTCAATACAGTGGGGGGTATCAGTATTGGTAATATTGTGTCATCAAAAAACACTTATAACAAATGCCAACTCAGGCTATTACTCCTGGAAGTTTAAAAAAATCATATTTGTCGTAGGCTCAGATTGTTCAATTCAATGATAAAAAATTCAGGACAGGGCTGCATATTTACAATGCCACGCATACTGCCACTGAGTACAATGTTCAACCCCCCCTGTCCCATTCCCACTTTGCCGTCAACAATAACTGAAATCATCATCATTGTTTACCACAATGGATTCATTCTTACTTAACCGTTCATTCCAAACATCAACCACAGATCAGTTTAAAGGGTACTATACATCAATTCAGTGGTTATTCAATCATATACCCCAATCTCAATATCCGTTGCTTGACGATACAATCAAGCAGAAAGCGGGAAGGGGGTGGGGGAGGAACACATTCCACATTGAATGAAAACCTATCATCATTGCCTAAAACGACATCATCTTTGTTAGGTTTTCAAAAATCAAATTTGGATTATTTACTGCTACCGACAATTCCATCCATTTTTCGAACCAATCATGTGCACGATGTTGAATCCGTGCCCAATACCTGTTCATCCAAAAATTTTCACGATGAAAGCACACACCTTGCAGAAAAATTACATTCGTTAAATAGTTCGAAAAAAGAATACAATGAAACAATATTACATTCAAATTACATTAGTGTGTAGCATCCCACATTGCCATGGCAATATCATCCCTTTTCCTATTCATATGTCTCAATTGAGAAGATGATAAATCCAACCCCTGCGATGTGGATGCGATATCTTCGGTGTGTTGGTGATGTACTAATTGTTCACCATCGAGTTCCTCTAAAAATGCATCGTTTTGTGAGTGCAGGCATATAAAATTGTGGAGTGCACAACAGGCTGTGACCATCATAACTTGTTTTGTATACAAGTAGTTTGGCATGTTCTCGAAGATGGCAAACCTCTTCTTGAATACACCGAACGTTCTCTCAATCACATTCCTTAACCTAGCATGTTGTTTATTAAAAAGTTGTCTAGGTTGGGTTGGTGCATGGTTGGCCCCTTGAAAGTCCTGCAAGTGGTATGGCTCACCACGGTATGGCGCCAAAAAACCAGGCATATTGGTATAACCACAATCTACTAAGTAGTATCTATCGTTCGGTGGGATTGGCAACAGTTTTTGTGCTAATGCAGTATGCATTACACGGGAATCGTTCGCACTGCCTTCCCATCCCGCGTATACAAATGTGAACATCATGTTAAAATCGCATGCTGCCAATACATTTTGACTTACAATACCCTTTCGAGAGCGACAAGCGTTGCTTCGAATAGTGGGAACTGTAGCTTTGATTAACGTGCCATCAGCAGCACCAATAGCTCCCTACATTAATGAATTCGAATAATAGATATCACAAATCCAAACTAGGAAAAAACTTTAATAATACATGACGCAATCAGGGTGACGTAATACCTGAAACCACGGGTAAAAGTCATCTGAATTAGCGATTCTGTGATGTACAAGTGTATAATCAGGGGGTCTGATAAGGAATGTTGCTGCTCTTGCCAGACCTTTCAATACAATTGTAAAGTGCTTTTGGATTGTTTGAGTTGAGTGGTTAAACGTACTACCGGCTAGTCGCATTCTTGAACTATGACCGACAATATACAGGAAAATTGCCACGCTTTCCTCGAAAGACAATCGTCTATGACTTGAAGACTCCGCTGTTTCCTCGCAGTAGTTCCCATTTTGCAGGAAAGCACACAAGGCCATAAAACAATCTTGGTTCATACGGAATATTCCATGAAACTCGGCCTGGGAACCCTCTAACATATTATCCAAATATTCACGTCCTGTTTGCTTTTTATTAGTGGACCTTGTACGGTCAAGTTCTTCATATAATTCAGTTAGCAAGATTATATTCATCACCTCTTCGAGATCGTCACTACTGGATGAAGAAGTATCCATAACAGAGGATGCACTTGCAGTAGTAACTCACTATAAACAAGAAGATAGAAATCATTTTGAGAAAATCCCATATCAAGTGCACACACATTTAATAATACGACTATATGTAACGAGATTTACGGAATCACAAAATAACATATTGAGAGATGGTAGAATTCCACAAGCTCTAGCATTGAAAAAAGATAACAAGGTATACGACTACTAGCAAATCTATTTTAGGAAAAAATAACATTATAAATTTAAATTAAATTAAATAAGCAATTTGTTCACCGTCAAGCCGTCATACTACAATCAACCTCAAGCAAATACGGAAATAATCATAAAAAATTGTCTACAACATGATTTGTTTATCCCATTAGGCCGAATGGGATGACTACAGGGTGGCATAAAAACGAACTGCCAACTCCTGCTGTTCTCGAGGCATACGGAGGAAAGCATGACAAATGCGAGGATTTTGAAATAGGTAGTGTGCTGCCTTTAAAGCTACAATTGGATCAAGCCCTGTCATCGCATTTATTATATCTTGGCATTGATCCTGTTCAGCCAAAGCAGGG
The DNA here is from genome assembly GCA_017893485.1 of Hemerocallis citrina. NCBI lineage: Eukaryota > Viridiplantae > Streptophyta > Magnoliopsida > Asparagales > Asphodelaceae > Hemerocallis > Hemerocallis citrina. Next base: position 19,451,804 of record CM030358.1, on the reverse strand, counting down.
TTAATCGAGACATCACTGTCCACCTCATTTTTATTCTTCCACCTGCTTCTTTTGACCTCTTGAGTTTGCTTACAGACATCAAGATATTCTTTCACCATTGACATCGCTGATCCGCGGCCACTTGATGCACTAGATTTTCTCTTACGTGATCCCGACCCCGAACCCATTGGCACATCATCAGCCTCATCAATCACATTTACGTGTGATTGATGGGAGTGGCCAAACTCATAGTTCATCCTCCGCGCCTCCTCATCCTCGAACCCCCTTTGTGTGGAAGCCCTTGCCACATTGCCCTGGGCTACAGATTCCTCCATTATTTTTGTCAAAGCATCAAAATGTGGCAACCCCTTATGTTGGTATTTTTTTACAGCAGGATGTATCTATTCATAGAATATGTTGTTACTATGCAAGTATTAGAGTGAAGATGAAGTAAAATAAAAAGGATTCACAAACAAAAATCAAAGTTTGAGATTATATATATTAACCTTAACATATTGTTCCCAAACCGGTAACTCGCAAGTAACGGTTTCGTTGGCTTCATCCCAACCAAAACCGCTCTGTTTCTTCATATCAGCAAACACCTTCCATTCTGATTTAAGTCGGTTATATTTTGACTTCAGTTGTGGTACCGAGAATGAACGGCCACACAGCTGTTGCATTTGTAGCGCAAAATACTCCAGGTTTTAGCCTCGAATGTGTTGCTTTTTAGGTAACCATTGTCAACTGCAGCCTCCATAAGGTTGACAAAATATTCCACAATATGGGGAGGCCACAACCCATAATCCTCCTCCACTGCCTTCTCCTTCCCCCTACCCATATTACTCATCTATATTGAACAAATACCAATAAAAAAAATTGCCAAATTCCTTCAATTAGTTTAAAAGCTGATCGGATAACCCTAGGTTGCAAGTAGCCACCGATTAATTCAAAAAATGGTAACTTTGAATTCGGCTTATAGTGTGCAGTCTGGACCGTTTTCCAGAAAAAAATTTCGGTGCAAAAGCGTATTAAAAATTGGCGCAAATTGGTAAGGAAAAACAACCAAATAAAGAATACAATCGCGGTTCATACCTTTGATTGGATTTTAACAAGGAAGAAATTGTCAGCACAGGATTCAACCTTGCGTAGCTCTTTGATTCGATTTGCCCTTCGTTCCCTAGCTCTTCTCCGATATGCAGCACGGGTAGTGCAAACCATTAACCCCCAACCAAAACTCCTCAACCCCTCACCAATTCGACAGAGAAATAGACTGGTATCGAAGTCGCCAGCGAGAGAATCACACGTCTCCGCTCGAATTCACAGTAGAATCGTTCGGAAAAACGTTGATTTGGGGGGGGGGGGAGATCAGATCTGGGTTCAAAAAAGAAGGGAGGAAGAAGCCCCCGTACGAGTTTGAAGTGGGTGGGTTTGGCTGCCTCAAGGGAGAGACGGTCGAGAAGAGAGGGAAAGGGGTTGTCGCCGGTAGTGATCAGAGACCAGATTTGGAAGAGACGTTTCAAAAAGAGGGGGGGAAGGTAGAAGACAACGAAGGCGACCAGATCTCGTGAGTGAGAAGAGAGAGAGAGCTCGTGAGTGAGAAGAGAGGAGAGATGGGTTGGGGAGACCAGATTTGGAAGAGACCTTTCGAAAAGAGGGGGGGAAGGTAGAAGACAACGAAGGCGAGATCTCGTGAGTGAGGAGAGAGAGAGAGAGCTCGTGAGTGAGAAGAGAGGAGAGATGGGTTGGGAATATCGAAAATGAGGGGTATCAGTATTCTCAATAGTGTTTTGAGAAAACACTCAAAACAAACGCCAACTCCCAATACAGTATTCTGAATAGAGGGTGAAGAAAATTGAAACAAACGCACTCAAAGTTTCCTAAAGAAAAATCTAAGTTTATGTGAAAAATGAGAAAGAGAATTATTTAAATGAGTGAAAATAGTGTTTTTTATGAATTTCGAAAATTTGTTGTTTACTATTTTTAAATTCTAATATCAAGGAAAAGTTTATTTCAAAATGGTTAGAAAGATTTGGATCTTTGAATAAAAAAGTTTTATGGAAAAAGAAATACTTTCTGAATAATTGAACAAAAGTATATTAGTACAATTTCTAAACAGAATTCACACTTGGACTAACTGGTTAGCCAGTACAATACAGAACTTTGTCTGTAAAAGATCTTGGGTTAGAAACTTGTTACTCACACTTAGTTTTAAACTTTTTTTTATTAATCCCTAAAGTAAGATTTCGGCATATGAGCCTTTTGGTGTATAGAATTGACACAAAGTCCCAGTGGACTTTATGGCTAGTGGGATGGGGTCATGGTGTTGGCTGTTGTGGTCGACAGTGTTGGGTTTGAAACCCAGGTCTCTCACTTTTTTTTTTTCCTTTTTTTCTTTTTTTCTTCATGGATTGGTCTTTAAATATAAAATGAAAACTTTAGTATTAATATAAAATGAAATGAAAATACTAAGATATAGTTTCTTGTACATTTTGAATTGTAAAAAGAAATAAAAAATTTGAGAATAGAATCATGTGGTGAAAAGTAGTATTTTTGTAAATTGATCTTTTAAGAATAATTACACTTGTATCATGTTTAAGGAATTTTTTGTGAATTGAAATATTGTGATAACTTAGATTTGTTGTAACAATTCATGTAGTGAAATTGGGTTCTTGAAATGAATGTTTGTTTTAAAAAAAATTAATGTGAATAAACAACTAGATCATGGATAGTGTCGAGACTATGATTATTCTGTGACTAAGTTGAAAAATGAAATTATCTAGGTTTAAGACATGCTTATTAAAGGGTATGTGTACCCATGTTTCTTGTACATGAAAGATTACGATTAAGAGTTAGTAAGACCTCGGTTACCAGCAATCTTGAAAGAAAGATTTTGAGATATGATTTTGAGATATTGCCGTGGGGCGATCTCGTATTTTTGTGAACAAGTCCAGTAGGAGGTAAAACTGATTCTAGGAATGATAATACATTCATGTCTTGAACTAAAATAACTAGGCACATAAGTGAAGATGTAGTAAACCTGGGCAAACGGAAGTGGATTGCCTCTATATAGTCAGCGGTGGATCTCCGTGGCTATAGACCCAGTCGGCGGACTGAGGTTGCTCTGTGGGAGACGGATTTTTATATTTAAATCTGGGACTTGGCATAGTCGGGCAGATAGTTTGCCGTCTCCAATGTATATACGTATACCGGGGCTAGGGGGCACTTGCGGGATGATTCGCACGATGAGGGAACCGTTATAATAGCCGACGGGTTAGGACCCATATTCGTGGAATGATCTAAACCTTGTTTTATTACCGGGTGTTTCATGGCGAAAGATTGAGCCCTTTATTGTGGAGTACGTAGGGGCTTACCCTCAGACCTATGTAGTATGAGATGCATAGAATCCGAACAAGTGTGCATTAGTGTCATCTTAGTATAAAAATATGTGCATTAGGCATTAAGGCATGACATACACTTACATGATTAGCGTAGTCATAATTTAACACTTTATTCTTCATTCAACTTATGTGGTTTTGTTAAAATAATGAGATCGTTATATGTACGGCATAGAGAGGATAGCCGAGTATAACAATTTCGTCAATTGTAAGTGACTAACGTGCCCACGGTTTAATATACAAGTAATGGACTATTCATGAAGGAATAAAGCTATTATGATGCAATCGATGATTTATTTAATAAAGTTGTATAAGTTGTATTCTTCAATGTTGTAATCTTTTATTCTTTCGCTGTGTAAATCAAGTTGTATTTTGAACTCTGATGTTGTTGAAAAAGTTTTAATTTCCTTGTAAAATTGTACGAAGTGAAATAAAGATCCTGTGAAATCTCGAATTTGGTCTTATTTGAAATTCGGGGCGTTACACGGGTACTGGAGGATCTGACCCGATAGGACCCGATACCAGCTCTAACAAATACATCAGTGTTATGATATCACCCGAGGAGTTCAGAAAGATCACTCCTCCAAATAGTGTCAGCATATACGCTCGGGCGTAACACTCAAACTGGAATTCAGTTGCGTCGTCGTTCAAGAACTCGTTGAACATCGACTTCAGCCATGAAAGTTGTATCGATTGGCCCACAAATATCATCTCACCTGGCTCAACTATGAAAAAGTCTCTAACCAACTCCTCTCCATAAAAAGTCATTCTCCAGGTCACAACCATCCCATCGATCGGAAGTCTCGAAATGACTGCAATATATTAGAGTGTCACAGTCATCTTACCCACGTGAATATGGAATGAACGTGTCTCTGGCCATCATCTCTCAAGCAATGCACGATCTACCTTCACATTCCTATCAATCTTGACTAACAAGCTATATGTACGTGGATGAATGGGTAACGTCGTGTGCATAAGGAACGTACACTCCTTTTGATGAGCCGTTCCACACAAACTAAGATATGTGGCTATGTTGTAACGTCGGGAATGTAGGGTCTCTCGGTCCTAGACTTCCAGGTGCAGCGGACGACGAAGATGTATGGCCAACAATCTACACAAACATGAAAAATTAGTTTAATTAGTTACAATGTTATATCTAAAATTTCAAATTTGTGCTAAGAAATCATAGTAAACTTACATGTGTAGGTGCTTGTCCGCATCCCCGGCCACCGCTAGTAGATGGCTCACCGGAACTACTCGAGGGTCGTCGGTCACTTGTACCAGCAGCCTCATCTGTATCTTCCTGTAAAAAAATAAATAGTTTTGGGTAATTACATGAAAATAAACATATTATTCAAACGTCCAAAACATATTATTACCTGTGGCCTACTAGTACTACCCGAGTGTCTTGCAGCACCGCGCATTCGTACCATTAATGTGAAGATACATTGCATTGTAGTATTGAAAATATCAATCGATATATGGCATCATACAATTCTCAGCACACTACTCATATTAATCCAATCACAAACACAACATACATACACTACCCGTATTAACTAAATCAAATTGTGCCTTCACAAAATCTCAATACACTACTCATATCAATCCATACATATACAACAATTACACAATTTGCGAGTCATTATCAAATCACAAAGATTGTGTTCATACACTATTCATATTAACCAAACTGAATTGTGCTTTCACAACATTTTAATACATTATTCATATCAATACATACGTATACAACAATTACACAATTTGCAAGTCATTATCCAATCACAAAGATTATGTTCATACACTACTCATATTAATCAAACCGAATTGTGCATTCACAACATCTCAATACACTGCTCATATCAATTCACACGTATACAACAATCTCAAATTTGTGAGTCATTATCCAACCACATGCATAATAAACGAATTTGAGTACGTATAACAAAAAATACAATTTAGGATTTTATGATTACCTTAAAAAATTACGGAATTTGATAGTGGAAGATGACGGTATAGATGATGTCGTAGATGACTGGGGAGGATGCTAGAGACGTTGCGAGCTTGAGTTAGGAGGTGAAATTGGGGGAAATGTCAAGGAATTATGGCTTCAGGATTAGAGGGATCCAATTGTAAGGAGAGAGAGAGAGGGGGGGGGGGGGGGGAGAGAGAGAAAAAAAATGTCAAGAAATTGTTGGAAGAGATTTGACAAAGATATAGGGTAGGCCGCAGTTAGAGAGATTTGGGATATAAGGTTCTTTCGAGTTGGGTTTCGAAGTGGAGGAGAGAGAGTGAAGAGAGATAAAGTGAATGGGAGAGAGAGGTGTTAGGATTTGTGGCCTCAAATACACGTAGGCATAGGGTACTTGAAGTTGGAGAAGAAGAGGAGGAGACAAAGAAGCAAGAGTAGACAAACAGTAAGTAAAAGAAGAGAAGTCTGGAGGGTTGCGGTCGACCGGCTAGGGGTGTGGTTGACCGACCCAGTCGACTGGGGGTTCTTCGAGTGTAGGTGTCCAACAAAGGAGGGAACGATCGACCGGTCACTAGGGGTGCGGTCGGCTGGTCAGCCCTCGGGTCTGGATCTGCATGATGTGGTCGACCGGCTTGGGGTGCGGTTGACCGATACTGACGCTGATTGTTCTTTTGGGCTTACGGAAGAAAGGTCCAATTTGCTAGATTTGTGTATATCTTTTAGGGTTTGCTTGGGGGCTATATATATGGTTGAACTCTAGGATTTAGGTATCTGAATAGATCTGATCATTATTCAACTTCAAGAGAGATTGAGCCAAGTGTTTCAAAGGTGAGAGAGCGAGATTGAGAGTTGTAATCTCTTTTGCAATCTTTGTATTTCTTTGGGAATAAGAAGTATTGGTTATCTCTGCATAGTGGTTGTGTTCTTGTGAGATCCATATATTGTGGTGGTTTGTTCTTGGTTCATCTATTTCTTGGGAGTTTCTATTGCTTGTGGTGCACTTCCGCTATTAGCACTACGAGTTGGGAGTAGATTTCTCCGACAAATGGTATCAGAGCAGTTGGTTCGAGATAGTTGATAACAAGATGAAGATCGAGAGATTCGATGGGAGTGACTTCGCAATGTGGAAGATTCAGATGATAGCGTACCTTCGTCAGAAAGATCTTGATAGTCCATTGTTTGATGAGAAGCCGGTAGGTGCAGACAAGGATGCGAAGGTCTTGGCAGAGTGGAATCGTTTGGATCAAAAGGCATTGGGGCAGATTCAGTTGGGACTGAGTACGAAGACGTTATTTCATACCTCGAAGGCAAAGACCACAAAGGAGGCTATGGAGATTCTCACGGATATGTATGAGAAACCGTCGGTATCTAATCAAATTCTTCATCTGAAGAAATTGGTTAATATGAAGTTGAAGGAAGGGGGTTCAGTAGCAAAGCATGTAAACAATTACTGTATGGTTTACAACCAGATGGAAGTTACAGGTTTGAAGTTTTCAGAGAGGGGGCAGTCATTGTTACTTCTATCTACTTTATCCGATAGTTATGATACGGTAGAACAGACTATTACAGGCACTATGACAGATTCGACGACTCTACAGGATGTGGTGAGTAGCATTTTGAACGAGGAGGTGAGAAGGGTGAGAAACGTGGGATATCCATCATCATCTTCTAGAGATTCTGCTATGTACGTTGAGAAGAGACGTGGGAAATCTAAGAGCAATCGAAGAAGAAAGGATTAGAGTAGTTCATCTGAGAGTGGGTCTGATGACAGCGATGGGGGACATAGGCCTAAGTGCTGGTATTGTCACAAGAAGGATCACATGATGCGCAGTTGTAAGGCTTATATGAAGAAGAAGCAGGAGAAACCGAAGAGAGATACTCCAAAGGAAGCTCAAGTGGGGCTTGTTGAGAATCAATGCTTATCAGCTCGGGAGGAGTTTGGCATCCAAGATTGATGTATCGATTCGGGTGCTTCTTTTCATTGCACTCCGAGGAGAGAGGTGTTTGATGACTACAAGGAGGGTTCTTTTTGAGTTGTGATCGTGGGAAATGGTCATCGGTGTCCTGTACGTGGGTTTGGTACTGTTCGCGTGAATACATTGATGATCGAAGTGTTGTCTTACGGGAGACAAGGCATGTTCCAGACTTGAAGGAAAATCTTATCTCGATTGGAAGGCTAGACAAAGAGGGGTTGTCTACTAAAGTTGGCAGTGGGGAGTGGTGTATTGCTGCAGGTTCAAGGGTGATTGCAAAAGGAAAGCATGAGGGAACGCTTTATTTGCTTACGTGAGGGGCGTTTCTCCTGTAGTTGACTCTCAGCCGGAATCGAGTAGTAGGTTATATGGGGTACAACCGAGTTCTTTCAGTTGTGGAGGGGAGGTTACTAATTTAGTGGGAACTGCTGGCCATAGAAGTGATCCTAGTGGGCAAGACGTTGCTGCGGAGAGGGTACTTTGTGAATTGGCAGTTGCAGCTTCAAGTTGCTCTTATGTGATAGAGAGCACTGGTATCGATATGCGGGGTGATGTCGATGAGGGTAACCGAATTGGGACTGTAGAGGTTGAACAGTCTACGGCGTTTGTGGAGGTGTCGTCCACGGAGGTTTCTAGTGCAGATGGTGTATTGAGAGGCTTCGAACCATGTCCGGTGTTGATGGAGATCTTGCGAGGTGGGGAGTCTCATAACACGGAATCCAACACGAGAGGTTGTTTCTCCGGTATTCGTGCTCTATGTGATTGGTGGAGCACATCCTTCATGAGGCGATGAGGGGTGGTTGCTGCACTCCACGTGGTGGAGTGGCGGATGTGCTCTTCATGTGAGTGGGGAGTACTTGGGTCTTCCATGAAAGTGGGAGATAGTAGAGATAATGCGAGGAAAGATTGCAACAACTTTGAAGCGTGGTGTATTTGGTCCAAGTGGGAGATTGTTAGGATTTGTGGCCTCAAATACACGTAGGCACGGGGTACTTGAAGTTGGAGAAGAAGAGGAGGTGATAAAGAAGCAAGAGAAGACAAGCAGCAAGTAGAAGAAGAGAAGTCTGAAGGGTTGCAGTCGACCGGCTAGGGGTGCGGTCGACCGACCCAGTCGACTGGGCGTTCTTCGAGTGTAGGCGTCCAACAGAGGAGGGGATGGTTGACCGATCACTAGGGGTGCGGTCAAATGGTCAGCCATCGGGTCTGGATCCGCACGATGCGGTCGACCGGCTTGGGGTGCGGTCAACCGACACCGACGTTGATTGTTTTTTTGGGCTTACGGGAGAAAGACCCAATTTGCTAGATTTGTGTATATCTTTTAGGGTTTGCTTGGGGGCTATATATATATGGCCAAACTCTAGGGTTTAGGTATCTAAATAGATCTGATCATTATTCAACTTCAAGAGAGATTGTGCTGAGTGTTTCAAAGGTGAGAGAGAGAGATTGAGAGTTGTAATCTCTTTTGTAATCTTTGTATTTCTTTGGGAATAAGAAGTATTGGTTATCTCTTCATATTGGTTGTGTTCTTGTGAGATCCATATATTGTGGTGGCTTGTTCTTGGTTCATCTATTTCTTGGGAGTTTCTATTGCTTGTGGTGCACTTCCGATATTAGCACTACGAGTTGGGAGTAGATTTTTCCGACAAGAGGAGCCTGATATACTTAACTGTACTTTCAAATTGGGTCCCATTTTGAGGTCGTAATTCACAACTGTGGTCTAAGTATCAACGGAGTCGCAGTTGAGAACTGCAGACTCTGTTTAGAATGAGATCGTAGTCCCCAAGTGCAGACTCTCTTTAACATAAAAAAACACTTGGAATTTTTTTCTAAGTTTCCTCCACTTGGCTCTCATGTCTCAAATATTTTTTTATTTGCACTGTTGGCACAGTTAGACACTGAGGCGATTGTAGCGCCCCGAGTTCCACACACTGGGAGCTCGTGACACTTACCCAGAATCTTTATTTCAATGAGTACACAACACAGAAAAATTACAGGAAATTAGAAACTTACATTGCGCAAGGAAACTATATCTTCCACTTGGATACTTTCCGCAGCTCGAGTTCCCTGCTCCACGATCAGCGATCCTGCATTAGCAAACTGTGGGCACGTCAGTTGAATACAACTGATGTAACGCGAATGAAAACCACAATCTCCAAAATCCTCAACAATCAATATTTGATGCAGAAGAAAAGAAACGTGAAAGTCAAACCACAAGTGTCGGTGTATGTCATGATCTGGATTCTAATGCATAACTCATATGCATACCATGCTCTTAATCTAATGCAAACTTGATTTGGAAACGTATGCATCCCATACTACATACTTCCCAAATCGAGTTCGTATTCTCCAGATAATAGGGTTCAATCCCTCGCCATGCATCCTACTCTTGTACTTCTTCCTGTTTCTGGCATTCATCTAGTGACTGGTAGAGTCTGCAGCACATGCGGTCCATTTCCTCTCCTGCAGTCGGATCGTGGTCCTTCTCCACTCTGAACGGCAGTGATCACCCTGTTCGTTCAGATCGTGGTCCTTCTCCACTCCAACAGGATCGTGGTCCCTTTCCACTCCCGGTCAGGCCGGTGATCATCAACTCTGCCGGAATCATGGTCCTTCTCCACTCCTGACCCTACCAAAGTTATATTGAACATAAGGCGAATCGATAGGGCCACCCCTACTCCGTCTAGAGACTTAGAGTCACACCCTTGCTCCTTGTTCGTATTGATAACCCAGAATATAGACGGAAACTTAAGAGTCCATCTCCTAAGTTCCGACATGAATTTTGACTTACGTCTGCATCCTGTTCTTATCACTAAATCCCATAAATTAACAGTCGAGACCACGCCGCACGTATCCCAGATGAGACGACGCCGCACGTGTCTCCTTGACAGGTGAGTAGTACACGCCCAACTAGTGTCTGTCCTTACCAATCATCCTAATTTAATTTCTCAATTCACCAACTCAACAAGCCTCATCTAGATTTAGTCAAGGTTCATTCTAGCCTCCAATCATGCTAAGAGTTGACCCACACATGCACCAAACTAGTGCGCTCAATGTGCACCACACTTTACAACAAGTACGCATATAAGCATGCATTGATTATATACATACACATGCATAACCGTATTTCATCTAACACCGCATTCTATGCTTATAAAAAAAATTATTTCCATACGAGGTTATTACACACGTGTATGTACTACCCCACATCCATACAATGGTAAATACCTTAGTGTAATCAACCTATTTCACATACACACATACAACAATTACATGAACATCTTTTATACATACTTCTCAACTACCTTTCCATATTATGTTTAGGCAAGCACAAGTGTGAACTTGTAACCAAATACCCATTTACTCAATTTCAAAATTGTGTAATTATCTACACAAACATATCTTTCCTATCTTCTCTACTTTGTTCCTTTTTCGTTTCCTTTGTTTCCTTAATCCGGCTATGTCAACCATACACACAAGCATGCATACAAAACCATTTGTATTTAATGTATTATCAATTACTACAATAACCATTTGTGTTCTATTAACACTTTAATCAACAATAATTTTTAATCTATTACTACAACAAATCATTAACAATTCAAACTTTAAATTTTAATTCATCAAATAATCCATACATTCTACCAAAATAATCTATTAACAACAATTTTTTTTCTTTGCTACAAATAAACTACTATACAATCATGCTAACAAACTACTACTCAATCATTTAAATATAAATAATAAAGTACATGAGGTATGAAGAATACCCACTTTGTTTTGCTTGCAAGCTTCAAGTTGCTATTTCTCCTCCTTGCACCTTTAGTCTTTTTGACTTCTTGCTCCAATCCAAAAGTAGTAGTAGAGTGGTATAGTAGTAGTGAAGTAGTTGTAGTTAAGTAGTAGAAATGATAGTAGTGAAAGTGATAGTAGTAGAAGTGGTAGTAGTTACTAGTAGTTGAAGTAGTAGCAAGTAGTAGTAGTTAAAGTAGGCAAATAAATAGAGAAAAGGGAAACAGAATGGCTGCTATTGCTGCTGGTGCTATCGGCAGTAAAGAGAGAAAAGAGAGAAGAATAGAAGTGTAGTAGTAAGTAGTAGTAAAAGGTAGTAAGTAGTAGTAGTAGTTGGAGGAGGTAATTAAATAGAGAAAAGGGGAAAAGGTGGGCTGCAGCTGCTGTTTGCTGTTGTCGGTAGTAAGGAGAAAGAGGGAGAGAGGTGTGGTAGTAGTAAGTAAGGTAGTAGTGAGTAGTCGTAGTAGTAATTGGAGATAATACACATGTATATATAGAAAAAAAAGGGGACAAAAACTGATGATTGCTGTTGGCTGTCTGCAGAAAGAAAGAAAAAGAGAGAAGGAAAGGTGTGTGGAAGGGTGTAGAATAGCTTAGGTGTCCCTACTTTTTGCACATAACCCCTTATACTTTATGAAATTGTACTTAAGCCCTAAATACTATTGGATTGGGCTTTAAGAAATAAAGTGTTGGGCTTTTTAAAAGAAAACATATTGGGCTTTAAAAAAAAAAAAAAAAAACCATACTAACAAAAACAAAATAATAGTGTAGTGTATGAAAAAAATAATAATGTCAATGCATATATATATATATATATATATATATATATATATATATATATATATTGTAAGAATTTAGGGGTATTACAACGATCTTAAAAAAACAAAGAAGCCGTAGTTGGAAACTACGACTTCAAAAGAGCTGTAGTAACAATTTCCAACTGCTGCTTAAGCTGACATGGCAGAGAGTGGCTCGTTAAGAAAAATAGTTTCAAAAGTAGCTTAGTTTGGAAAATAGTTTCAAAAGGTGGCTTAGTTCGGGAAAAAATTTATAAAAGTGATTGGTCAGAACCTCAATTGTAATATTATAAAAAAATAACTTGGCGGATTTGACCCAAATTTGAGAAATAGTTTTAAGTAAGAAGGGTCTCATATTTTTTTTTGAAAATAGTATTTATTGTAGTCTTATTACCTTATAGCTTGTAAGCCTTGTTATATGAAATTAGAACATTTGTTAGCGACTGGTGTAAAACGAAAAACACAAAATCTAAAGGATCCAAAATGCATGAATCTCCAACATGTTTTATATGGATATGAATTCTTAATTGTACTTGAGGTGCAGCTCTGATACTAAAAGAATGAGGTTGCATTGTGAAATGTCTCAAATTTAAGTATCCATGTGTGCGAATATACAGTACTGAAACAAGAACCATGATATCATGATCCATGTCGATGCGGTTGTTGAGATCTTTCACCTTTACCTCTCATAAATAAAAAAATAATCGGCTATTCTTAGTTCATTTCCACATTTTTTCTTCAAGATAAGCGTTTTGAATATAGTTCCTAGTCATAAAAATTATATTTAGATTAGGTTGCTTCTGTTGAAAGTGTTCATGGCTTCGTCTTCCTATCTCCTCCCCTCTCCTTCAGTTCTTAAACTTTCTCCTTATGCTTTACACCTTCTTTCCTCTCGTTCCTCACGTGATCCTCTCTCTACGTGCTCCTCTCGTGTTTCTTGGGAACAAAACCTAAGACATATTAATGCTCTGACGACGCTTGGGGAATAGAACCCCAGGCATGCGTCGCTTACCGATGCTTTTCGCGCCAAAAATGTTGTCAGAAACCCCTCGTTTCTCGACGGTTCATCTGGTAAAAGTTGGGTGGAGGTTTTCAAAAAATAACCTCAACAATCTATCCTTTTCTTCTGATCGTCTGGGTATAAAACCAAAGATTTCGACTTCTTGCAGTCTCATCTTTTCTAAAAGGGTCTCAAGAAATCCCTCTTCCTCTTCTTCTACCTTCTCTCCTCCTTTCCGGTGCTTTAACTGTCTTGAAAGTGGTCATTTTAAGCGTGAGTGTCGCAACATGATCATTTGTCATGCTTATGGGGGCAAAGGACACCACCAAAACATATGTCCTTCCCGTAAATTTGGTGGTGGTAGAGGCAGAATGGGAGGTGGTAGATCGGGTTTTTCTGGGGGTCGTTTCGCCCATGGTACTGGAAGATCCGGACCAGGAGGTGGTTTTGCCCAGAACCTATCTTCTGGCTCGGAGTCTTTAGCTGTTAATACTTTAGACCAGAAGGTGGCGGAGACGGCGTCGATTGTTGCTAGGGCTTAGGACAACAGACAGTTGGAATCAGGTAGTCTCTTAGGTCCTCCTCCTTCTACTCCTCCTTCTTCTGGGCCCCTTCCTGTCCCTGGTATTTCTCTCCCTATGTCTGGTATTTCTCCTCCTACTACTGGGGTTTCTCATATCTCTCATGCTGATCTTGTTAATGATTCTAAGGTCAAAGTCTTCTGTGAGTTTTCCCAAGAAATGAAAGATAGATGTCTCTTGTTGAATACTGAAGGGGTCATTTCTGTTAAGTCTGGTTCCATTACTGCCCCAGATCTTGTGAATTTTCTTGATGCCTGTTTCCAAAGCCCTGGTTGGGATTGGGGTCTTTGGATGCTTCCTAATGGGGACTTTATCTGTAAATGCCCTAACATCAAGTGTTTAGAAAATCTTAAAGGGCAAGATCTTCGGTTTGGGAGGGCTTCCTTTTCTGTTAGAAACTGGCCTCAATTTGGTATTTCTAATCGCTCCCTTGGGCTTGTGAAGACCAGAGCCATTTTATCTGGGATTCCTCCTTATTGTGAGTCTTTCTCTTTGTTTAGCCATGTCTCTAGATGTATTGGTAACTTCGTTGGTTTCTCTGCTAAGAACAGGCTTAGCAATGGTCATCTTGAAGTGATTGCTAATTTTCTTAGGTGCCCCTCTGCTCCTCTGATCTTTGATTACATTTTATGGGTTGATACTCGTGCCTTTAAAATTATTGTCACCTATCCTGACTCCCCTATTCAAGCTATGATCCCATCTTCCTCTTCAATTCCTGTGCAAGGTGATGTTGTCAATGAAAAATGGCATTCTTGGGGTGCCCCTAAGGCCCAAGGGCTTTCTTCTTCTTCCCTTCTCCCCACAATGCCTGCTAAGTCTGATAAATTTCAGGGAGGTAAGGGTAAAATGACTTCCTCCACTTGGGTCAGAAAGATTTCTCCAGAAGAAGGGGAGATTGTTGATAAGGATAGTTCCTTTGATTCCCTTACTTTGGTTCCTGTTGTTGACCTCAGTTTGTCTTGTCCTTCTACTAAACTTGTGTCTCCTTCCCTTCCTGAGGTTTTGTCTCTGGCTGATAAAGTCCTGGTTGATAGTTTCGATAATGGCTTAGATTTGTTGTCCTTAGAATCTCATTTGAGATCTTTTCTTGTTCTCAAACAAAATCTCCCTATGGGTACTATCTAGAAAGATCTTTTGCATTCTCTGGTGTTTGGCTTATCCTCTTCCTTTGCTACTGATTTTCTCTTCAATAACTTTCTCTTCAGTCCCAGTTCTTACCTTCCCTCTTTTACTTTGGATGGTCCTCCTGGTTCTTGTTTCAATGTCTTCTGTGATTTCTCTAATGATTGGCCATCTGATCTTGCCTCTGGTTCTGAAGACTCTCCTTCTTACTGTGATACTTCGTGTGTCTCTGATAATCTTGCTGATCCTTTTTCTGATTTCTTGGATGATACCCCCACCCCTTTGGCTATTTGCTACCCTGATTCCTATCCTTCTCCTTCTGATTGTACTGATTCCAATGTCCTTCAGAAATGTGTTGGTTCTTGCTCTAAAATTTATAAGAAAAGGAAACATTCTTCTAAGTATTATGGTCCTCTTAGAAGGAGCCCTAGAGTGGCACAGAGGCAAGATGGAGATCAACCGATTCTTGAAAAGGCAGCTCTAATTGCTCAAATCAGAAATTTGGAAATTCCTGCTCATGTGGTCCCATCTCCTGTGGAAGGTACCTATCTTGGCTCTATTTTTTGATGTCATTTTGATTCCTTTTCTTCAGAGTATTTAGATAACTTTACTTCTAGTTCTGGTTTGTTAAATATTGCCCCTGAGGATTTTAATAAAATTTTGGCTCTGGAATTGAGCAGAAGGGGTGCCCATTGTATTCAATGATTATATCTACCTGGAACATCAGAGGTTTAGGTAGTGAGGATAAGAGATTGGCTGTTTTTGATTTTATTTTCTTCGCACTGTGATATTATTGCTATTCAAGAATCTAAGTTACCTTCTCCTTCTCCCTCTTTGTTTAGATCATTAGGTGGTTCTATCATTACCGAGTGGGTTTCTTTAAATTCTGAGGGTGCCTCTGGTGGTATGCTTATTGGTTTTAAGGACCACATGTTCAAATGCTCTAATGTTTTTATAAAAAAAAAATTTCTTGCTGTGGAATTGGAGTGTTTTGCTTTCAATTGCTCTCTCATTTTTATCTCTGTTTATGGCCCCTGTATTCAATCCCTTAAGGATGAGTTTTGGAATGAATTCTTACAGTGGCACTCTTTTATTAATGGTTGGGTCATCTATGGGGATGATTTCAATGTTGTTCGTTTTTTCTCTGAAAGAAGTGGTTTCTCGTACAATAGATTAGATTCGGATAATTTCAATAATGTTATTAATAACCTTAATCTTGTGGATTATCCTATTTTAAGGAGACAGTTCACTTGGTCAAACAAGAGATTAATCCCTAGCTTTGCTAAACTTGATAGATTTCTTATCTCTTGTGATTGGAATGCTGACTTCCCTTTATCTTATGTCCAAGCGGCCTCTAATATTATTTCAGATCATGTGCCTCTTATCCTTTTTTCTTCCTCTCCTTCTCCTAAAGCTCCCACTTTTAAATTTGAGAAATTCTGGTTAGAAGATCCTCCCTTCTTCTCTATGATTTCTACTTGTTTAAATTCTGTCAACATTTATGCTCATGCTGGTCTCAGAAGACTACTTGCGAAAATTAGAAGTATTAAGAATGGTTGTAAACTTTGGGTCAAAACTAGGTTTGGCCCTATGAAAGATAGGAAACTTTTTTTGAAAAAGGAGATAGACTCTTTGGATGCTCTTGAGGAACAAAATCCTCTTTCTCTTTTTGATGGATGCTTAAGATCTGAATTTCAAAAAGAAATCTTCATCTGTTGGAATTGGACAAAATTAGATGGTTTCAAATAGCTAAAGTTAAATGGCTAACTATGGGAGATGGTAATACTAGATTCTTTCATAACTATGCTTCCTATAGGAGAAGATTAAATCATATTCTTTCTATTCAAACTGATTGGGGCTTCACTTCTGATCCTACTATGATTCATCAAGAGTTCAACTTTTATAAAAACCTTATGGGGGATCCTGGTGAGACCTTCTTAGACATCAATTGGAATCAGCTTTACCCCCCTTCTAATAGAGTCAATCTGGACTGCTTAGAAGCTCATTTTTCTGAGGATGAAAATTTTCAAGCTATCTGTGGCCTTCCTCTTGATGCAGCTCCTGCTCCTGATGGTATCCCTACTTTCTGTTATAAGCTTTTTTGGAATGATTTTAAAGAGGATATTGTTGGAGTTTTTCAAGAATTATTTGATAATTCTCTTGACTTTTCTAGGATCAATTATGCTCATATTATTCTCATTCCTAAATGTCCTGGGGCTAATAAAGTTTCCCAATTCAGGCCTATTAGTCTCCTCAATGTTATTTTTAAAATCATTATGAAAGTATTAGCCGATAGACTGGCTAAGGTTATTGCTCTTCTTGTTGGCTCTTCTCAATTTGGTTTCATTAAAGATAGGTTCATTTTAGATAGTGTTCCTGTGGTTCAAGAAACTATTCACTCTATTCACCAAGATAACTCTGAGGGCATTTTACTCAAGCTTGGTTTTGAGAAAGCCTATGATAGAGTGAATTGGAATTTCTTAAGGAAGGTCTTTATTGCTAGAGGTTTTTGTTCTAAATGGATTGATTGGATTTTTAAAAGTCTATACTCTGGTACCTCTTCTGTTATCATTAATAATTCTGAGGGGAATTTTTTTTTATGCAAAAGAGGTCTTAGGTAGGGTGATCCTATCTCCCCTCTTTTATTTGTCCTTGTAGCTGATGTCTTCAACTTTATGCTCTCTAATGCTTGGGATAATGGATATATTCAAGGTGTTGGAGGTTTCCCCTCATTCAGAGGTATTCTTAATTTGCAGTATGCTGATGACACTATTCTGTTTTCTTCTTGCGATGGCATTATGCTTAGGAATCTCAAATTCCTACTTTATTGCTTTGAAAGTGTTTCTGGTATGAAAATCAACTTCTCTAAATCTTCTTGTATGTGGATTGAGGGTGATGTTAGTAGACAAGAAGAAATTTCTGCTTTCTTTAATTGTCCTAAGGGTTCTTTTCCCCTTAATTATTTGGGTATCCCTTTGAGAATTGACAAACTTCACAAATCAGGTTGGTTTCCTTTTATTGATAAAGTTGAAAAAGGCTCAACAGTTGGTCAGGTAGATCTCTCTAGAGCTGGTAGACTAGTTCTTATTAACTCTATTATTTCTAGTATTCCTTTATATCTCATGTCCTTTTTTTATATTCCTGTGTGGGTTGTCAAGAAGATTGATCTCCTGAGAAGGAGATTTTTTTGGGTTGGCCCTTCTATCCAATCTGATCAAGGGAGATGTCTTATGAACTAATCTAGGGCGTGTAAACAAAAATCTGAAGGTGGTTTAGGAGTTACTAATGTTCGTCACCAAAATGTAGCCCTTCTTGGCAAATGGCTTTGGTATTGTTTTAACTTTGAGGATAAAGTGTGGATTAGAATTATTAAAAGGATGTATTTTCGTAGAAGATGATTTAGTGACTTTCCTCCTCTCCCTTCTTCTGTTGGTTCTTCTTTTTGCAAAGGGATTTGGAAATCCTCAACTCCTTTTAAATGTGGTCTTCAAAAGATTTGTGGGGATGGCAAGAATGTTCGTTTTTGGACTGATATTTGGATTGGTAAGTGTAGCTTATCCTCCTACTTTCCTGATCTTTTTAAAATTGCTAGCTTACCTAATGCTTCTTTCTTCTCTCTATACTCTACTAATAGATATGGTAAAGTTTGGAATATTGCTTTTCGTAGAACTCTTTCTCTTCAACAATCTCATGACTTCAATGCTCTTCTTCATTTGCTGAGTACCTATGACTGGAAACCTCATAATAATGCTATTTGGAGATGGACTAACTCTGGTTTGTTTACGATTAAATCCTTCTTTAATTTTTTGAATGCTGGTGGCCAAATTTGTCCTTTCTATAAGTTCATTTGGCAAAATGTGGCTCCTCTTAAAGTTAGAATTCTTATTTGGCTTACTATTCATAACCGTTTACTCACTGTCGATAATTTGAACAAGAGGAATTTAGCCATTGGCCAGAATTGTGTCTTTTGTGATTGTGCTAGTGAGTCTGCATATCAACTTTTTCTTAAATGTTCCTTTGTTAAACAAGTTTGGATTATTCTGAAATTGGCCTTTAAGTTTAGAGGTTTTCCTCCCTCTATTAAGGCCTGGTGGGGTATTTGGAGAAAGAAGAGGATTAAAAAGAAATTATGTTTGCTCTGGGATATGATTATGATGGCTTTGATTTGGGTAATCTGGAAAGAGCGTAACAATAGGGTTTTTGTTAAGAAATCTATGGATATTGTTCACATTCTGGATTCCATTTGTTTTTTTATCTCCTTTTGGACAGATATCATGCCCCCCTCTAAGAAGGCCAAAGTTGATGTTAATGTGTTCGTGGATGCCTGCAAGTCCTTCATCCCTCCTGTGAGCATTGTTCCTAATCCAATTACTTCTCCTGTTGTGATCTCTTCATCTGCTCATGGTGCTTCTCAGAGTAATGTTATTGTGATTGAGGATGATGATGATGAGGTTTCTGTTGATGTCCATGAACAACTCAGTCAGGTTTCTGCTTCTTCAATGTTATCTCAGCCTGAGGTGGAATCTTTGCTTCATGATGTTGTTATTGACCCTGTTAACTCTAATGTTCTGCCCCCTCTTGAGGATGATGAAGATTTGGTCTCTCACACTCTTTCTACTATTTTGGCTATGTCTGCTCATCATCAAGAGCTTGTCACCGGCATTCTTCTTGTGCACAATTTGCAAACTGCTCACGAGGCTCAAGAGTCTTCGAGTTCAGATTCCGGTGGCGATTTCTAATATGTTTCTTTACTTGGTTGTTATCCCTTATGTCTGTAGTTATGTCTATTTCTGGAGTTTTTTCCTCTTAGTGTGAGGATTTTTTGCTACGGTGCCTGGTGGAGTTTTGATCCTCTGTTTGAGGATGTTTTGGTTTTGTGGTACTCCACCGCTCTTTGGAGTCTGTATGAACTCTTTTGTGCTTGACTTTTTGTATTTTACTTGGCTGAAGCCTTCGGGCTTTATCCCTCTTATCAAAAAATAAAAAAATAAAAAATAAATCATATGTTATAAGAACATCTGCGGTCGTGATTGCTAAAAAATAGTAAAATGTATATTATACCTATAACAATCGAAAGTTTGCTGCAGTGGTGAAATGCTATAATATAGCAACAAAAAAAAAATTTGATCAGACAGAACTCTAAATTCCGTCCTGCAAAAAGAAAAAAAATTACAGTCATTTTTTAATGAGTAATGCTACATCCACTACCAATTTCACTATATTTCTCTTCACTACCTTAGGTGGCACAATCCAATAGGTAGGGGAAGATAGAGTAGGTGGGGAACTCTCCAATAAGAGCATGCCACCTAAGGTAGTGAATTTGGTAGTGGCTGAAGCATTGCTCTTTTTTAATAACAAATTTGAATATTATAATAATTTAAAAAGTTTTTTAAAAAAATTGGGACAGATCTCTAGAGATCCGTCCAAGGCCAATAGTGAATTTTTTTTATAGTTGTGACGGAACTTAAAGTTCCGGCCAATATTATATATTAAAAAAAAAAATATTTCGGACGGAAGTTAAAGACCCGTCCACTATAATATGCATATTCTCATATCTGTTATCATATATAGCATTATATAGCATTGTTCTGTAGCGATTTTGTTAAAATATAAATAAATAGCAAATGACTGCAAAGTCGAAAAGGCTATAATATGGATAAAATGGAAAAATAGCAAACGACTGTGGATGCTCTAAGGGTTATAAAATATAATATAGCATACGAAGAGAGATCTCTGGATATTTTTAAAGCATATGTTTTTTCTATATAATCTCCTTAAAATTTGAGGAACCCTAGACTTCTTATATTTTATATGATATCTTACATCTCTTAATGTATGTATGTATGCTTCACAGTTGGTCAAATCCTTATTTTCAGTTACTGGACATATTTGAATAAATTTTCTCCTCCGCCCATTTTTACTGGCAATGATATGTGTCATTGCAGAAAACCACAAGAAGAGAGAAACTTAAGGAGGGGCAAATACAGCAAAAGAAGGAAATGACAAAACTCATGAACCTCGGACATAAGAATCTTTTAACCATTTTCTTGTGATCCCCCCCTAAAAAATAAAGAACTCTGTAAGCAAAATAGAGGAATAGAAAGAGAAGGAGAGAGACATCATTCCCTCCCTCCCTCCCTCCCTTTCTATTTCTATTCTTTCACTCTTTCTATCTCTAAATTTAAAATAGGTTAGCAAGGAGAGTAACCGAAATGCTGCAGCAACAAGGGGATTCCACGACGGTGGTGGCCATCGACAGGGACAAGAACAGCCAACAAGCAGTGAAGTGGACGGTCGACCACCTGCTTGTCAACAGTTCGAGGATTACCCTCCTTCACGTGCGAAGCAGAAGTAGGTACCCTCCCTCTTTTGCGTCTATCAATTGATAGAGACGCGATATTCATGTACCATCACCATAGGTCAAAGCCATGCCAAGTATCAAATGTCGTATATGTATGTATATATGACTTATTATTAGTTAGAACCCAAAATGTAGGGATTGTATAAAATATAGGATTCAGACTTCCCCGTACAATGTATAGGGATTTTTAAAAATCTAACGAGAAGAAGATGAGCATTATACCAGACGGCACTGAAGAAGATCACAATATGTAGCATCAGAAGATGGCGAATTAGGCCTATCCTTGCTCATCCTCAATAACAGTATGATTCTCATCCATGCTAGAGATGTCGACTGATATCTAACACACCATCTCGAGTCGGGTCTCTAACCCGGGCAAGTTTATTACCCCGCAAAAAGAGCTCCAAATATGTGAAGTTTGAATTTTAGATGAGTTGGATTTGTTCCGTGTCTCTCCCCTAATCATGGAAAATTATCTCAATAGCGAGCCAGTTGTATCTTGGTCCTCTTCCAGAAACAGAGTCGTACCTGCAATAGTTTCTGAAATAAGAGAGCCATCATCACTTCTCTAATCTAGAATATCTTAGTGTCATTTGTAAATCTATCAACATGTGTGACGCACGTACATAACTAATATGAAGGAGGTTTTATGAACGAGTCCTCACTACGTCAGAGTTTTTATTTTTAATTTTTAAAAAAAAATTATTAAGACATGCATCGCACGTGTAAATTACTAGTCGTCATGAATGCTATCCCGAGAGTAAAAAAATCCTTACTTGGATAATAGAGATTAGAAAGTACAAAATTTCGACACAGTTGGATAACCTCCGAGATTGGAATGTTCAGTAGAGAAGAGGTAAACAAAGTAGAAAATTTAAACTTTATTTTACACCGGTATATCATGAAATACTGCTTTAATCTAAGGCAAGGTCAGGGTCGAAGAAGAAATTCCAAAACAACTAACAATATTGATGACATCGCAATTTACTGACACACTAAATGTACTGTTATTATCTGAAAGATATATGCACGAGACTTTGAATCAATTTGTAAGCTCTATGCGAAATTACAACTATATGCAGCTGGTACTGCAAATGGCTTTTCAGTAACGGAACAAAACAATGATGGCGGCAGAGATCAAATGGAACAGGAGATTCACCAATTATTCCTTCCCTACAAGGGATTTTGTGCTCGCAAAGGGGTACGTATATACTTAAACCCTCGAAAAATTTCTCCCCAGTAAAAAGTACAAGTATAGGAGAGGATCCAAATCCTCAGTTTTGAATCATGTTATAGAGTAACTATATCATAGTTAATCCAACAACATCAAATTCTACACCAAGGCAGTATGATACTTACATGAATTACTCTTGAAACGACAGATGCAAATGAAGGAGGTGGTTTTGGAAGAGAATGATGTCTCTAAGGCCATCATAGACTACATCACTGCCAACGGAGTCCTAAACATAGTCGTCGGCAATTCAAATAGGAATGCATTAATGAGGTCCAATCCATATTTAAAACTCTTATGACTTACTGTGCCGAAAGTGTTGCTTACCTTCGAGCCTCAATCAAAGAGATGCATTTGTTGTTGTTTTTTATTTTGCAGGAAATTCCGAAACCCTGATGTCCCGTCGTGCTTGATTAAATCCGCACCGGAGTTTTGTGCAGTGTATGTGATATCCAAAGGAAAGCCGATGACCGTCCGCTCAGCAAAGGGTGTTGTTCCTAACAGTGCGATGCCTCCAAGACAGGTGCTGATGCTCACACAGGGTCTGCAGAAACTACCGGCTCAGGAAGATTCTGCGAGGTAAGTTCAGAAAAACCCAATACACAAATTGACAATCAATGGTTTAAAAAAAATTTTAAAAAATTTTTTAAAAAAACTTGTTCAATGAGGAGGTGGTGTACTAGATTTTACAACATATAATGACGGGACAAACAGGTTTAAGATATTCTACTATAACCCTAAAGAATCTGCGGAGAAACCATGTTCATGTTTCAACACTTTTCGCCATAAACTTTTAAAATATTAGCTCTTCGTGCCTATTTATCAGTATATGCCAATTTACGTTAAGACATACACCATATCTTTTATCTCTATAGGCGAAAACCCTTATGATTGTCAAATATACATGTCCCGACACCTTAACATAAACTTGAATATCACATCTTATCTGCAAATTTACAAAATCCAAATATATTGCCCTCAAAGAAAGTTCAAGGTGTTTCTGATCAGGATATCCATTCTATTTAGTTTAGTATTTTATTTCAGTACCATATTTATTTTTGGCAATTATAGCCATATGTGATCTTTTTTTTATGCATTAGAATATTTCTGAGATTTTAGAATATTTTGAGATTTGTATCAAGATTTGTTTTAAGCCTATATATAGGCCTTGAGATTAATGAGAAAGTATGTCATTCTTGATTAAAAAAATTATTGTGTTAGAGTATTGCTCTTCCTCTCTTTTGTGTGATACAATTGAGATCCAATTATTAGGGTTTGTGATAAGTCCTAATAAAATTTTAGGGTTTGTGGTAAACTCTAAAACTATCCCAAATCTCCAAATCAATTAAAATCAAAATCCTAATCCTCAAATCCAAAATCCTAATCCTGCTTCTTCCCCCTCACAAAACCCCTAGCCGCTACTCCCGTTCTCTCTCACTCCCGATCTGTTTCCCGCCCAAACACCCCAAACCCGTCTTCGATCTTCTTCCCCGACCAACTCCCGCCGCCCTCCTCGACGCCACCTCCCGAACTCCTTCCAGCGCTGCCCCATTTCCCCTCGACGGCCAGCGCCACCACAGAAAACCACCCAAACCCCCTACTTCTCTGTCCTCGTCAGCAACGACAGCCAAAACCCAATCCCCCGTCGACCCACTTCGTCGTCGTCGACCGCGACGCCGTCCGCCCTCTCTCGTCGCGTCGATCCCACCGCCGCCCACAGCCAGTCGCCCCAGCACCCCCTCGACTCCCCTGTGCTGCTCCTCGCCCCTTGCTGCCAGCTGAGATTTAACACTTGTTGCTTCGAACCCCGGTATATTCTTTCCACTTTTCCAATATTTGCGTTATACTGCTTTATCATTTCTATTATATTATTTAATTTAACTGTCGACCACAAATATCGAGATTGAGTGTTCTACTTGCCTAATTAGAGTACGAATCAATATTGAATCTTTTACTTGCTAAGAACGCTTAGGAATTTAATTATTGATTGTTAGAACTGAATAATTAATTGGGCTTGTTAAACTTAATTCAATTCTTGAAAATTCATCGAACAGATTAATTGTTTAAAATTCTAACTTTGATCCGCATTACATATTGGTAAAATTAATCCTTTAAGATTCTTGAAAATTCTCTATTTAGGGTTAGTTTTACATCAGTTTCAAATGCATATAAACATCAAATTTGAAGGTTGTCGCATATTAACCATTAGTGAACAGTATTATATCAGCAATAATGACAAATTGGGTGCTATATGCTGAAAATAATGTTTAGGGAGATTTTGCTTTTCTTCAAATTTTTGGGGCATAATTGTTATGGGCTAAATTTTAAAAAAAAACCACCGAGTTTTGGGCTAGTTTAATAAAACCGCACTAAGTTTTTTTTAATTTTAAAAACGACACAAAATTCCAAAAAACTTCACTGGGTTAGTTAGGGTTAGGGTTAGTTCGCGGGGGGGGGGGGGGGGGGGGGGTTAATTTAAACATCTGATCAGTTAAGTGATATTTTTTTAAACACAAATGAAAGATGAATGTGGTTTTTTTAAACACAAATGAAAGATGAAAGTTGTTTTTTTAAACCCTACCCTAACCCAACCCTAACTAACCCAGTGGAGTTTTTTGAAATTTTGTGTCGTTTTTAAATATATAAAAACTTAGTGCGGTTTTTTTAAATTGGCCCAAAACTCAGTGGGTTTTTTTAAAATTTAGCCAATTGTTATGTACCATAAAATGTTTCAGTAGTTAGGAGGATTCTAATATTGAGTCTATGACACATTCAAATAGATTATGATTGACTTTTCATATCAATAACAAAATAACTAAAGTTTTCTTTAGTCGAATGTAAATCAATTCTATATATAACTGCTTAATCACCAATGCCATAACAGTTTGATAAAAAAGAAATGGACGTAAATGGAATTCAGTATGCAACATTTTTGTAATGTCTCATGCAAACTAACTAGCTAGTAACAACAAGATGTTAAGAACGCTGAACAAGATCATGATTCATGCTAAAACTTGATGAACAACTATGATTAGGTAGCATCTTAGCTCTCAATGAAATAAATGATGCTATATAGGTGAAACTAAATTCATTTAGCATTATAATTTCCAATTGAAAATGTGAAGATATCCCATCAAAAAGGTATGGATAAAGGTGCAATTAATCTAAGCATAATAAACACTCGAGTATTTATACTAAATCACTACCATATAATGGGGGAAGAACAGGGTGTAATTGACCTCCTTTCATAATTCAAATTACTCTTCCAAATCTTTATCAAATACGATACGAAAACCGTGATTTCCCCACAGTTTAGGAATTTAACAACAAAATTTTATCTAGGTTTTATAGGCATATGACGTTATTGTTGGAAACAAGACAAATTAAACAAGATTATATTTTCTAATGAAAAGTTTGGGTGGGAAATAAGAACCAGTGCTAACGGAGGTGATTTCTATATCGATAATTGCCATAGAAGATTGGAATGTGAATGTCTAACTCACAAGTAATTCACCCATGTACGTTCATTGTTGATAATTGGTCGGTCGTACAAATATGTTCATGTCATGGCACATCTTTATCTAAAACTTCTTGAGATTTGGAAGCTCCCAATACAACATGAATCATCATAACCTAAGCTTTATATACGGAGATGGTTTATTTCCTTTTGCGTTAAACAGAGAGGACACTTTTTCTAATGCTTGTGAAAAATATGCATATATAGATGTTGAAATTTAAGTAAATTTTTGGCCTTTCTTTTGAACATTGCATTGCATGTGCTCATTAACATATAATAGACAACACCATAGCTTACATACCTTTGTGTGTTTATTTTGAATTAAACAGAAACCAGAGACCGGAAAATTGGAGAGGTGGTATGTATCCTGCATCTCCTCAAATTGACAGAAAGTCCTTCGAGAGGTATACTGATAATAATAACAAGATGGGAATGCGAGATCGACCACTCTCTGGAGCTCAATCAGCACCACAGAATTACTTTCTTGACAACCTCGAAGGAAACAACCGCCCACCAAGGCACTCTGATTATCGAGACTCTTTTTCGGAGGATGGTGGAAGCATAGGCCGCAGCTCCTTGGACTTTGGTGGTGATGCAATTGAGTTCCCATCCAGCTCTGTTGACACCCCTTTAGGCTCCTCCCCCAACCCCGATGTTAGTTCAGTTTCCCATACTTTATAACCTCTATGCTGAAAACACTTCTACACCCAGTTACCCGTATTTGATGATATACCCGTACTACCAAATTTTATTTTTGTTACATATCCTTCTGTAGAGCATTATTAAGGCAAACATCACAAAATTAAGCCAATTTTGACAAAAGCTCTTAAGACAGATACAGTTTTTTTTGTGTGACATTTGTATTAATATTGGTACGTAAGAGTCTAAAAAACTTGAAAATAGAGGTGATCCACAAATTTGAACTACGTGTGCATATTTCGATTTCCAACATCACAAATAACCTGCATTAAATAGGAATTGAATGAACCTGGATCTCCCACATAGACGAACGGTAGTTCGGGAGTTTGCTCGAAAGAACTTATAAAAAAAGGTTTGGTTTGAAAATAATGGCATCGAAGCAATTTTCTGTAAATGTATTTTCTTCATAGTAGTCAATTTATTTACAAGTATTTCCTATTAGGGCACTAATAGTTGCTAATATCTATTATGACCCTCAATCCACTAATATTAAAATATGAAATTGATCCAATAGTCGTCTTTGCCATTCACCCATTCATTATTATGAAGATAGGCAACTTTTATATCTCATTCACAAATCCATCCTTGTCTATACTGCTAACGCTCGGTTTGGTCCTACTTCGCCTTTTCTTTTCTTACGAAAAAGGGAGGGGGAAAGTCAGTCAGTGCCAAATGCTTGGCAATCCTTGGTAGAGTTTATTCATGATTTTGTCCCAAACCCGGTAAACAAACAAATAATTGGTCTTTCCGGAAATGTAGACAAAGGATCCTGTTCCTTAGAAGTTATTCGTCAAATTATAATCTTATTGGAACCTGAGCTAATTTGTATGCATTGAATGGCTAGAGTAACCTATTCAAAACAATTTAACTTACTGAGGGACCTAATAGATGTCAGCATTTATAGGACGGCCTACAAAATTTACTTGTGCATTGATATATAGATATATATATATATAAAGTTGCCTTCATTCGGCAAATTATGATCACCTTTTGTTTCTTGCTTTTGCTGTTTCAGTCCTACCGAGACATTGAGGTTGAAATGAGGAGGTTGAAACTTGAGTTGAAGCAGACGATGGACATGTATAGCACAGCATGCAAGGAAGCAATCATGGCAAAACAGAAGGTGATATTCTGCATTTCAAAACAAGTTCATGTTAAAGAGCAAAATCTATAATCAAGAATGTGAAAAGCGAAATATTCTGAGGATAAAAACACAAGGACGCAAATATCTTGTACATTTACTGTGGTTGTGCAAGATATCATGACACAAATAGCACAAAAAAAAGTCAATGAAAAGAAAACTCAATATTAGAATATAAATCATCAACTTAATTAACTGATAAGTTGTGCTACTGCTAATATCAAAATCATCATCATTGTTTGAGCTTTTGTTCATCAAAATGTTGGCTATGGAACGTAAAGTTCCACAAAGATATTAAAAAGCGGAACGGAAAGCATTGCATACGCAAAATTTGCATTTTCTGGTCACCAACAGACTCATTCTGGCAAACTCTATAGCTCAAAAGTTAATATAAATTAGTGGTAAACAAAACTTCCATAAATCGTACTAATCAAATCATGACCATTCATTTCAAATTCAAAATTTCTTGTCCCTTTTTGTTTTACCAAGAACTGTAATTCAAATTCTAATTAAGGCTTATTTTATTTACCAAGACTAGAGAGCTCTTTTCTCTTTCATGATGGCATAATTTTGTATCACATGTACTTGAGCTAGTTTGAATTTAACCTGCAAAATCATCAACTTGAAGTGTTTCTGATCCATGGTATAACTGCAGGCAAAAGAGCTCCACCAATGGAAAATGGACGAAGCTCGTAAGTACGAGGATATGAGAAATGCAGAAGAGGCTGCCCTCGCAATTGCCGAAATGGAGAAAGCCAAGTGCAAAGCCGCCCTTGAAGCAGCAGAGGCTGCACAAAGAATAGCAGAACTGGAGGCACAAAAGAGAATGAGTGCAGAGAAGAAAGTAAAGCGTGAGCAAGAAGAGAAAAAGAAGGCACTGGAAGCGCTTGCTAACACTGACACGATTCGCTATAGGAAGTACACGATTGATGAGATAGAAATCGCCACTAATCACTTTGAGGCGTCACTCAAGATTGGTGAAGGTGGTTATGGACCAGTATACAAAGCTTTTCTGGATCACACACCAGTTGCCATCAAGGTTTTAAGACCAGATGCAGCACAAGGGAGGAAACAATTCCAACAAGAGGTATACATATAATGTTAATTTCCATAATAATAGTAGTTCAAGCAAAACTATGGTTATCTTACCTCTGCATGCTTCGCTCATTCCTCATCATAATTATTATTTTGGCAACTTCTCCAAACACTCAAAGACAACAATTAAGCATGTTGCCGTATATTTCCTTCTCCTTCATCTCTATTAGATAGCCCAACTCTTTCATTAGAAGGTACCCCACCCCAATGCAGTATATTATGTGATTCTGCATGTGTCATTTCTCTTAATGATATATCCAACAACAAGTTCAGAACATCACATTGATAATGGGTAACATGCATATGGGAATCATTGATGTGCATTCAATATAGCATTCTAGTGTCAAGATCTTTTCACCAGATTACTTCAGTTCCTGATAGTCTGAACATATATCCAGGTGGAGATACTATGCAGCATAAGGCATCCAAATATGGTCTTACTTCTCGGTGCCTGCCCAGAGTACGGATGCTTGGTATACGAACACATGGACTATGGCAGCTTAGATGACAGACTCTTCCGCCGAGGCAACACTCCGACAATCCCATGGAGCATTCGGTTCAAAATTGCAGCGGAGATAGCAACTGCCCTCTTGTTCCTCCACCAGAGCAAACCGGAGCCACTTGTCCATCGTGACCTCAAGCCAGGAAACATACTCTTGGACCGAAACTACACGAGTAAGATCAGTGATGTGGGGCTAGCAAGATTGGTCCCACCATCTGTTGCAGACAGTGTAACGCAGTACCATATGACTTCGACTGCCGGAACATTTTGTTACATTGATCCTGAGTACCAACAGACAGGTATTGATGATACAAAAAACATGTTCAAAGAGTACAACAATCATTTTCATAATTGATATTAGGGCACACCTTGTAGTAGGAGGGGATCAAAAGCCATGATCCTAGGAACCTTCTTTGGAATCATCTCCTATTGTACCTTCAAATTCTTGTAACCATTTGTCACACTGAACTTCCACGTGACACTTCAACAGGTATGCTTGGGACCAAGTCGGACATATACTCACTGGGGATAATGTTGCTCCAGATCATCACAGCAAAGTCTCCAATGGGACTCACTCACCATGTTGAGAAAGCAATCGAAAAGGGCCAGTTTCGTGAGATGCTTGACCCATCAGTAACCGATTGGCCAGTAGAAGAGGCATTGTCATATGCGAAGCTCGCTTTGAAGTGTGCTGAGTTGAGAAGGAAGGACAGGCCTGATCTTGGGACAGTTATCCTGCCAGAACTCAACAGGTTAAGAAACCTTGGGTATTCCAATGACGGCATGTATGGCGGGGGCAGCATGGGCAGCAGTTTTAGTGGTTTCTCTTCAGGCATGGCCTCCAGCAACGGAACCAGCTCTGGTGGACACTCTTCCAATGCTTCTAGTAATTTTAGTAGCCCACAACACCGGCCGCGTTCATACAACCAGCAGGTTAGTGTTACACATGTGTCGAAACCATTTATGAAGGAGAAAATTTAGTATAAGCCTTTCATTTTACTATGACTTTCCAGTTAGCCCTTTGGATTTTACACTTCTAAACTCCTCACCTTCGAGACTATTTTTAAAAAGAAAATGCTTATGTTACAAAAATACCACCAATCAAAAGTCGTCGCATTTGTATTTTTTTAAAAGTTCATTTTAAACAAAAGAAATATATAATAGTAAAAAATAATAACTTTTATCGACAAATTATACACTTACTGGAAGGTATACTTCTAATATAAAAAAAGGCACATTCAACGTGAGTATTATCTTCTTCCCAAAGGATTTCTTTAACTGCTTTGTATAACACGAAGTTTTTGGTCTGGACATTAAGAGGTTTTAAGTGTAGAAATTACAGCCAAAAGCACTAATGGAAAATCATGGACAAATGTGGATCAAAGAACATATTTTCCTTGTAAAAGCACTAATATTGGTTTAGTAGGAAACTAACTTGTGTATGTTTTCTAATATATAGGACCAAACGGGTCTCCCAGGCCAACGTGCACCGTGGAAGTCGAGGGCGGAAGCTTAAGGTCTGTCCAATGGGTTAGAAGTTAGCAGATTTTAGGTATTTGTCAACAAACTTTAGGTATAACTTATGTTTTTTCTTGGTTTTTGGAGATCTTTTATGCAAATACCAGTTGTAACCATACGGAAAAGGACAACCAACTCTTATTTTTTTTTGTTATCTCCAGATATTTTGAGAAACATAACTTGTAAGATACAGTGTATAAACAATGTTCAATATAATAAACAAATTTGTATAGAAGATGGGATGAGGGGAATGATCATACAGCTACTTCTCAACAACTTGGCCTAACAGCACAAGAGATTCATAAACATTCTGGAAAAGTGATATGTTCAGTTGCAGGGCCGGCCCTGAGTTCCTGGGGGGGCCGAGGCGAACTTCCGAAATGTGCCCCCCCCCCCCCCCCCCCCCCCCTACATTAAAAAAAAAACATGTATACAAAAAAATTGTACATTGTTCAAAACAAAATATGCAAAATATATATCATCGAATAACTGAGAAGAAAGAGCCAAAGAAGGTTTGTTTTAAATGTGGGTTTCAGGTTGAGGGTTGAGGGTTAATTTGAATTTGAATGTGGGTTTCGGGTTTGAGTTTCTATTAATTTAAATGTGGATTTGCTTTTAAATCACCCAAATTTAAAGCCTCAAATTCAATCAAGTCCAAACCCAAATAATTTAAACAAAAATTCTAAAGGCCCAAATATTTATTTTTTGGGGCCTCTAATAACATTTTTTTTTAATGCGCAAAATATGTGTCTATATTTACAAGAGGAGTACAAATTTAGGGGCCCCTAAAATTGCAAATTATCAGGGGGCCTGAGGCGGCCGCCTCACTGGCCTCAAGGGTGGGGCCGGCCCTGTTCAGTTGATTCATCTCACCCAATAGGTTTCTCCTAGTGTTTTATATATTTTGAAGGCGAGACATGATGGTTCTTACATTGAACGAGGAGGTGGTCAACATCTTGGAATGTGGTGGTGTGAATAATGGATGTATGGCCTCTTACACGCTATTGTAAGTCCTTATCTTTATTTGTTCAAAGAAATTTCATAAATTGATGACAATTAATTATTTCGCATTGATGGTGTAACACCCCGAATTCCAAATAAGGCTAAATTCGAGTTCCACGGGATCTTTATACTTCACTTCGTACAATTTTACAAGGAATTTTGAAAATTTTATATTACACCAGAGTCCTTTACATTTAATAACACAGCGGATGGTAAAATGAAGTACAATAATGAAAAATGTACAAATGTAACAACTTGAACATTTAAATAATCATCAGTATCAAGTCAACTTTATATCCTCTTAAAAAAATCCAAATCCTGCACATAAAACTGTGGGCACGTCAGTTGCTTACAACCGACGAAAAATATTATATATGGCCATCCCCGCTATGCCGAAAGTATAAAGATCTCAATACTTTAACAAACCACAAACTTGAATGTATAATAAAGTGTTAAAAATGACCACTCTAAATATATAAGTGTATGCAATGCCTTAATGTCTAATGCAAATGTTTTACGCTAAG
Source organism: Hemerocallis citrina (assembly GCA_017893485.1). Lineage (NCBI taxonomy): Eukaryota > Viridiplantae > Streptophyta > Magnoliopsida > Asparagales > Asphodelaceae > Hemerocallis > Hemerocallis citrina. The sequence continues at coordinate 19,419,606 of CM030358.1, read as the reverse complement.
TTGACATTAATGCATACTTGTTCGGATTCTACGCATCCCATACTACATAGGTCTGAGGGTAAGCACCTACGTACTCCACATTAAAGGATTCGATCCCTCGCCATGATAACTACCCGGTAACAAAACAAAGTTTAGACATTCCACGAGTACGGATTTCAGTCCCGGAGTCCACCGCCCGACTATACAGAATCCTCGTCATGCGAACATCTCGTCAAGTGTCCCTCTAGCCCCAGTATACGTATATACACTGGAGTACGGCAAACTATCCGCCCGACTACGCATAGTCTCGGATTTAAAATAAAAGCTCGTCTCCATCGGAGCAACCACAGTCCCGAAATCCACCGCCCGATTGGGTCTATAATCCTGGAGATCCACCGCCCAACTATATAGAAGCTCTCCACTCACGTTTGCCCAAGTTTACTACATCTTCACTTATTGCCTAGTTCTTAAGTTCAAGACATGAATAAATTATAACACATAGAGTTAGCTTTTCCCCTACCGGACTTAATCACAAATACCGAGATAGCTCACATAGCCATATCTCAAAATAACTCAATCATTTAATTCAACATTGCCGGTACCCGGGGTCTCACTAAACCTCTATATCACAACCTTTCATGTTCTAGAAATCCTGGGTACTCATACCCATCAATAATCATGTATTAAACTTCATTGTATTCATATCTTAAACTTATTCATAACTTAATCAATCTCTTACTTTTGTATCATTCATGATATTTAATTCATTCACTTATTCACAATTCTTTCAAAAAAGAACAACATTTCTTTTCATGAACTCATAACATAGGTTCATCCACTTCAAATCTCATAAGCAATTTAATCACATATAATATCTTAAACCACATCAAGTATTTCTTAATAAAAAATAATTATATAATCTCATCAAGGAGAAATCAATAGCATTGCAATATTTAACTTTTCTTCTAATCAAAATAAAGGTCGTAATCTTAAAATAAATATTTTCGAATACATCAACTCATTATATATCAATTTCACTCCTAATTTCTCACACAATACATGAAATATCATGAAACTATTTTTAATAAACTCTAAATCATTTTAGAGGAATATTAGAATTTTTCCCAAATTTTTATTTGCATTTAAACTCTCATTTATGACCAAAAACATCAAAAAAAATTAAATGGAGCCACCGGGTTTCGAACCCAGGCTCCCGCCCAAGCTATAGTGAACGACTTGTGACACCACCGAAGTCCAGGAAGTCCATGTGACTTCTATGTTACAAAGGCAAACCGAAAGCCATACATACTATGTCTCAATTCTGGGGTTAATTAAAACCAAAACAAAAAAAAGAGGGGCTGTCAAGTTTCGAACTCAAGACCCCAGGCCAACCCGCGCTATAGTGACAGATTTAAGGCACCGCCGATAACCAGTAAGTCCAACCCCAACTACTGTTATGAGATTAACAAGCTAAATTTTTGTTCATACCGCACTGTGATTAGTTTATTTTCACAAAACTCCATAATACGATCGATTTAACTTTTTAGTGGACTGTAAATAATTTTTCTCAGCCCGAGTTTATTTGAAAAAACAGTAACCCGCGAATTTCAAACTCAAATGTTAAACATATATCTATATTTCAATTTATTTTTCTCTCATTACATACACAAATTGCATTTCTCCAATTTAAGAAAATAACAAATTTTGTTTCTCTTACAACCCATTTTATTAACCCATTTATACCAATTAAAATTTTACTACATACTTCTTGACTACAAAGAAATTTTTTAACACTCTTTCATACAAGTTATAAATTTCGACATTATCATTTCAATCATGCATAAACTAGTATACTATATGGCATTAACTCATTCATTATTACTTTCTTTCTAACTATCATGATATCAATTTCTTTTCTTGATCACAACATGGTTTCTACAAGTCATGGCATAAACACAATAGCATAGATTAAATCTACATTTACCACATCAAATTAATCTACTTTACTCATTTGTCAACACTAACATGCTTGTCCTACAATTAGAAAGCATAAAGATCAAGCCACCTCTATTGAAGACTTGCAAAAAGATGAACAGACACAACTCCTAGAGACTCCTAGCTCCAATCAAGAACACCTAGTCCTTCTCCTCCTAGCAAGAGCACTCCAAGCCTCCAAATGCAACACAAGAACTTTCTCTAACTCTTTCGTCTCTCTTGATTAGTAAATTTGGTGTAAATGAGAAGACATGGGGGGGGGGGGGGGGTATTTATAGAACAAATAGAGGGCTAGGATTTGATCTCACCATCAAGTAACAACCCACTCACCACTCTCCCACTTCCGGCCTCCCCTCTCTCTGACAACCGGCCTCTCTCTCTCCTTCTATACACGTGCATGTGTTAAGCACAAGTGCACACTCATACACATTATTTAATATAACCATATACTTTTAATTGTGTACCAAAATTTGTTACATGTCATGTGTGAGTCTATGCACAACTAGTTGTAGGGTTAATTAGTGGGCTTGCCTTGTGGGCTTGATTTTAATTAATTTAATTAATCTAGTGGGCTTAGTATCTATTCTTAGGCCCATGAGTTTAATAAAAAAAAGACTAAAAATAAAAGAGACTCATGCATGCTACAAAATAAATTTAAATGAGAGGAAAGAAAATAAAGATGGAAAACTTGCACGTGTATTGCACGTGCCAAATTTGAAAAAATGTATTTTTAATTAAAATAAAAATACGGGATGTTACAGATGGAATGAAGGAGGCTCTTCAGTTGGAATAAATAAAGGAAAAACAGGTGCAGCGCGTGCTAACTATTCAATCCTATGTGCTAACTATTCAATCCTATGTAACTGACAATGACTTGGGAACAAAACAACAACCCACCACCTTTAGCTTTTGAACCAAGTCTCACTCCTTTATGGACAATGTCTTTGTCTCCTCAGTCAAAACTTCTGAAATTGGTTGAACTTCTTTTCTTTTCGATGTTTCTGGTTGTTGGCATAGTATTGTTGACTCGGCCATTATATATAGAGAAAAAGTGATGCTTGAGATCAAATAATCTGAAATGTAGAGAAAACGAAGTGTTCGGTTCTCTTTCCAGCTTTATCTTAGAAAATATATTTGGGTTCTTGTATGTAGAATGGGTATGACATATAATGGGTATTACCTCTTCTTGTAAAGTTTTCAAGTCTTTTTCCTTTGTCCATGCATGTAGATCAAAAGTAACAGATCTGCATTAGTTTTAAGTTCATATCATGGGCAAAAGTATATAGGAGTTTCCTTTTTCGCTATTTGGGACCGATCCCTTTATCTGGTGGAGAGATTGTGGATGAATTTGCGAAAAGAAACAAATACTTCAGGAGTATGTGTAATCATAAAATACCAATGGATCTAATGGGGAAAGTTTATAAGACAGTACCTTGTACTGCTAACTATGTTTTATGGGTCAAAACATTGGCACTAAAACTATGCCCGGATATCGAACATAGCTGAAACGTCGGTGTCAAGGTGGATAAACACCAAAACAACAAAGTATTTCTTCATAGTATCCTCTTTTAATGAACAGCCAAACATATTATTAGTCATATCACTGCAACTCGAATAAAATTATCAGCTAATTCGAGTGCAACTTCTCTGCCAAAATTGAGATGAACCCACATTGTGAGAGCATTTGCCAGTCGTTTGCTATTAATCCATTTTATGCATATTTTAGCAAATAAACTGCTGCAGTCGTTTGCTATTTATACATATTTTGACGATTTCGCTACAGTAGATTGCTATATATGAGAGCAGATATGAGAATATGCATATTATACATAACGGATCTTCAAGATCCGTCCCAATTAAAAATTTAAATTTTTTTTAGTCGGACAGAACTCAAAAGTCCGTCCCACGTTTTTAAATCAATTTCTGAAAAAAAAATTGGCCAAAAATTCCTAAAACCCCTTGGACAGATCTTCCGGATCATGAAGATCCGTCCGTGATGGATCATGAAGATCCCTCCTTGAAGGGGCCCACTTCCGAATTATTATTTTTTTGCACTAAAAAAATATTTTTAATTATTAAAAAAATTGCAAAAAAAATATTTAAAATTTGTGGGATGGATCTCGAAGAACCGTCAGATCATTAAAAAAAATTGTTTGCTATATTATAGCATTTTACCACTACACCAAACTCGCTTTGCTATATGTATAATATGCATTTAGCTATTTTTTAGTAAAGTACCACTGCAGATGCTCTAATACCCCCCAAAACAACCAAGTTGTTCAACAATATCAGACTTGATGTCAACAACACATTCATAACATTCAACAATAAAATGATGGTTCTAGCATTCAACACATTCATAACTTCCAGTTAGTAATTGCCAATTCCCAACTAAATTGCTGAGTATGAATATTCAAATCACTCTAATACTAAATAGAAAATCGAAACTTACAGCATATGGGTTTGTGCTCATAAGCCTTTTCCTGCATCAAATTCGAACAAAACTTCGTTAGAATTAGCAGCAAGTGAGATTATATACAAATATCTTACAAATCCATAAACTAAAAATGAGTTGGAAACTGCAGGACTCACCATTGCCCGAACGAGAGAGGAAGAGAAGCTGGAAAGGGGACAGTTTTGGGATTGCCGTTTGTTTCAAGAGATATTTTTGCAAGGATATATTTCAGAAAACCCCCTACATTTTTCGGACAATCAGATAACACCCTCAGTTTCTTTAATCAAGAGGCCCCCTAACTTCTTATTTGTATCAATTTGCCCCTTTTAAGTTATTGTAAACTACAGTTTAATGACATGAGACGACATAATATACAAGATTAATCTTGCTTTGTTAATATTTAATTTAATGAATCTAATTAGATTGTAGCCCACAATGGCTGTGTGAAATAACATAGCAAGAGAAACTTGAATAGAATAGATGTAGAAATACACGGTAAAAGTATTAAAAATTTTGATTAAATAGTAGATGCTAACCGGAAGCATATGTTCATGATCATATCTCTAGCATCATTGTATTATAGTCAAACTAGTAATTTATACGTCCGATGCACGTTTTAATAATTTCAAAAAAATAAAAATAAAAACTCTGACGTAGGGAGGATTCGAACCGGAAACTTCTTTTATATTAGTTATGTACGTGCGTAGTACATGTTGGTAGAATGACAAAATGACAAATGTCACTAAGGCCTTCTCCCATTATAATATTAGAGATATAATAATATGAGACTGATCAAATTTGTAATTGTTTTAAAAGTAAAGGGGTTATATGATTTATTTTTATTCGTGAAAAGTCAGTTCATAATAGTAGTGAATAGAAATATAGCTAATATATACTTTTCAAGAGATTGAACTATCGTTATAGCTTCTATTTTAATAATAGAAAGTATTAGCTAAACTCAATTTCTTATAAGATATATATCAGGAGTTTCGCTTTCTAATTAGGACAAAAACATATACTCAGAATAAGGTATATATAAACAACGAGGTAATGACCATTGAAAAGTTATAAAGTTTGTAACGGTAACATTGTCAACTCAGATGATTTAAACTTGTTTGGCTTTTCTTCATCTTTGCACTTTTTTTTTGCACTTTTTTTTTCATCAACAACCCCCAGCACACTTTTCTTCTTTTCTTTCTCTTCAACCCCCACAAAAACACTTCATTGCAAAAAAATTATACACATTACCAATAACCCCCTCAAAAAACTCCCACTCCTTACCCACACCACCGGTGACCATATCCACAGCAATAGAAAAACAAGGACCTGCTGCTTCAAAACCCATCAGATAATGGCCATCCGGTGCTTCGCCTCCTCTTCCTCCTTCGCCCTCCCATCAACTCCCACTCCAAACCCTAGAATTCTCATCCCCAAATCCCCAAAGATCGCTTTTTTAAGCAAGAATCGGAGGAATCTTTCTCTGATTCAACCCAAGGTCTCAGCTGAACCGGATCTTCTTCTCAATCAGGAATCTGATTCCTTTACTGAATCTAATGGTTAGTCTCTTATTTCTTTTCCAATTTTTGATTGGTAATTTTGTAATTTTTGATTATGTTATTGTATTGTATAGTAGATTAGCAGGATTAGTATTAATTTAATATTGAATTAGAATGAATTAATATGGATTTAAATGAGTAAGAATTAATAAATGTTCATTAACAATTGAGGCTTGTTCGAGGAGCTACGTATTAGTGGCTCCGCGTGTTTATGGGTTATAAAATGACCCATATTTTGGACAATTAACGGTTGATGGATGTGTAAAATTGTGTATCTGTTGCAACTCTAGTATATTGTGCACTTTTAGTGTGTAACTCGACCCTAGTTAGAGGTCTCCACATCAATTGGTTGTTCCCACTGGCTGCAAAAGGAAAATTATTTCATTTGTAGTATCTGAAGTTATATGTTTTAAGAGCTTGTTTTGTGAATTGCGAGCGAGTATACCGAGTTGCCAAAATTTTTTACCTTAGAGTGGGCATTATATGTGAGATATTGAATATAAAATTAGGGTTTGCTTAAGAACAAAAAGGGGGCGACTGTTGTTTTTGCTTAAAGCATAATACCCTCGATACTTAAGATACCTAGCATATTACTTTGAGGCGGCATATATAGCACATTACTGACTTATTGGGCAAGAGACTGATAACGGGTTGAGACCCGTTATGAGGCCCACTACTCAATGATCCAATGTTCATGACGATAGACATGTATAAAGCATGTGTCCCTATACAAGTTAATTAATACAATTATATGGGAATATATAGATTGTTGTCTTATAACAACATTATATAGGTGACAAAATGACAATAATACATAACTCCTACAAATCAAAGCAATTGAAGCTAAGAAGCAGTTGACGCTAAGACAGTGGATGATTGCCCTGTATTGATCGCAATGTCGTAAAACCACCACTTTATGCTATTTTGATTAAGGTGTTAACTTAGTGAACGTAGGTACATAGGGAAGTTTTTAAGGTATAAGATGTTTGATTTTGAGTAGTTCATGCTTATTTTATGTCTGCTGTGTAATTGGACACATGGACTCATAGCAACAGGAGGTGTTTTACATTGAAATATATATCACCACTAGCACTGGTATCGGGTCGGATCGGGTCCTGCACTACACGGATCCGGCCTTCTACGAGTCAAAAAATTGGACCCAAACCCGGACCCGTGACAACCGGTTCTGGTTCTTGATCTAGGTCTTCTTAAAAAAATGCTACCCGATGGGTCCAGGTAGCGACGAGCGGAAAGTGCCGAGCGGTGAGCGTCGGGTACACCAGACGGATAAGAAGGCAAGGGTTTGGGCAAGCTTGTTGCGAAGAAAGGGCGGGAATTGGGAGATCGAGTTGGAGGAGCGGAGGAGGGGGAGGTCGAGGGAAGGGTAGGGAAGGAGGAGGAGGGGGGGTCGTGGAGGGACCAGAAGTGAGAGTGAAGGGAGATGGAGTGGAGGAGGAGGGTGGGGGAAGGGATGGAGGACTTGACGTAGAGGAGGAAGGAGATAGCTTTGGAAAGGAGGGCTTGGAAGAGGGGTCAAGGTTTAGGACGATCGCTTTCTCGAGGTCGTCCATGGCGATTTTGAATTTGGGGAAAAAACCATAGAAACCCTAGATGGGGAGTGAGAGAGGAGGAATAAGAAGAAGATTAGAATTTGTTGGGGATTTAGTATATAGGGGGGCTAGGGTTAGGTTTATTTTGGTTTGTTCCGGGTTCGGGTTCAGGTTGGGTCCATTTTGAGAGAATCTGGATCCGGACTCGGAAATACACTGGGTCCCTTTTTAGGATCCGGACCCGACCTCTGCAATAGATCGGGTCGGTTCTGGGCCAATGTTGGGTCCAGGTTGGTTCTGGGTATCGGGTCTGGTTGACAGTGCTAATCCCACATTTCAACAAGTGTGTGAGTGAGCTTTATTGCTAGGAAATTTATACATTTTAGAAGAAAAAAAGGTAACTTATTTTTTTTTTAATAATGTGCAAAACTGTTCGAATGACACTTACAAAATAGTTTGGATTATGCAAAGAATTAATCGAGGGGGCCTAATATTTTTCCTGATACAAATACACATGTTGGATTCGACCTACCTCTTTGATATAACCTATAACAGGGTATCTATCTAAATTTACCGGTTTGTTGTTTGCTTTCAGTATGCTTTGGTTTGATGCTAACCTAAACATAGTAATAGAGGCATTATATTTCCGAATTGAGTTGGAGCGTAACAGAGTAAAGACAAAAGTAACCTGAAAGCTAACACATTTTCCTGAAGCACTGGAAATATTATTGCGTCAACTATTCAGTAAGTATGACCTACTTATTTTGACCATTCAAGAACTTCTCTGAAACAAATTTGTAGAGTTTTTATTTTTATTTTTCAAAGTTAAGTTTCTATTAAAAAAACTGATGTTCCTGCTCAAACGATGATTATACCAATCGCTAAAGAACAGTACTTAGTAGTTAAAAGGTTGATGATACCAATACCAAAATTTTAAACTGCCATTTAAAGCTTCAAACGTATGGTGGAGAGATCTGAGCAGGGTTTAATATATATCATGAATGATAGTGGGGTTAGCATTGTTGGATTGAGAACTTACCAATGAGAATCAGGATGGTTTTGTTGGCCTCCCTTGGAAACATAAATTGTGTCCTTTATATAACAATAAGTTCAGGTTAGCTTTGTAATGATAATCCATATTTGACTAGACCAACTAAATGCCTCAAGAACACCCAGTTTTTCATTTAAGAAGTTATGAAGTGCAAGCCTTGCCTAAGCTGCCTTCCCAGTGATGTATACAACACCATGAAAATTGTATCGCCATTTGAATATTCTCCTTTGATATCTTTAGAAAGTGGGAAGTACCTAATTGTATTGTCAACATGTGTGCAGATTATGGAATTGTTAGCATCCACCATGTTGGGATTTTATGCGAAAACCTCGAGAAGTCACTTGATTTCTATCAGAACCTTTTGGGTCTGTCTCTGCCGCTTACTGATGATTTACATAAACTTATTTGTTAAAAAACAAATTAATTTAATTTTGTACCACTCCAGGTCTTAAAATTAATGAAGCAAGGCCAAATGATAAGCTACCGTACAGAGGAGCTTGGCTTTGGGTAGGTGACGAGATGATTCACTTGATGGAACTTCCTAACCCGGATCCGTTGACAGGGCGGCCTGAACATGGAGGACGTGACCGACACTCTTGTATTGCAATAAAAAATGTGGCCAAGCTCAAAGAAATTTTTGATAAAGCTGGTATGTGGTCGAATAGTTTTTTATTGTATGGTATTGCTTGCACCTGTTGTCTAATAGGTCTGACTTTAACTAGTTGGGAAATTTCCTACTGAAAGTGCAATTCTCAAACATGAGACTGTTGAAGTCAAACCCTTTTCAAGTAGCGTAATTATGCTAATAATTTGTTGGTGAAATTATGCTAATAATTTGTTGGTGAGAAGTCAGCAACTTAGCAAACACAATAAACAAATACCAAGATGAAACCTCTCTGAAATCCTAGTCAATTGTTGATGTTTAGATCTCATCTAATGCTGTGAAATGTTAACCTGGATTGGTTCAAACAAGTGAAACATGAATCCTGTTCTCTAATATTCTCTTGAATTTGTAATGCTCGGGTCTTTTCGGGAAATTTTTTATACAGTATTTTCTGTAATATTCAAGAGCGAGTTAACTTATATTTGATAATGAAAGAGGACTGATGAGGTTTACATGTTCGTATGCAGGCATCAGTTACACTCTCAGTCGCTCCGGGAGGCCAGCTATCTTTACGAGAGACCCAGATGGGAACGCCCTCGAATTCACACAAGTCGACTGAGTTCACTCCTTATATCTCAGAAGACATTATGAAATTATAGATACAGCATGTTACTCGATGTATATAGTCTCACTACAGAGACACCAACTTTGTAGTCAGTCCATAAGTACTTATGTACAATGTTATTGAATATGTATTTTACCGCAATACAGTTATACAAGTTAATTTGATATTAATATATTATACATTACATATTGCCCCATTCTAATCTGTTTCTTAAGAAGTCTTACACTTTTTGAAGAGTTTCATATACCAGAATCTTCCAAAATTCAACTTTTTAGTCCGGAATCTCTCCACTCTGCTCATCCAGATTCCAAGTTGGTTTCTATGATGCATGCAGCACAAAACCTGTCTATAGGATGTTGAGATATTGGTCACTTTATGATGCGTGCAACCTTGATCCAAGGGTCTTCTATGCCATCTAAATAATATATTTTTTGATATTTTTTGACAGTCGGCTGTAACCGCTTATATGGAGAAATAACCTGCATCTGAAAGCGAAGTGGCCCAAGATATGAAGACCTGATCAAGGAGCATCTGGACGGGGTATATCACGACTTATTAGGCCGCAAACCTGAGGGCAGATGTACGATGGCCCAAGATATGTGGGGGTCTTCCAGACTAGATGGGAGCGAGGGCATCGAGGGGCGCTTTGAAGAAACAGAAGTTTTAGATGCAATCAAGAACCTTGGACAGGATAAGGCCGCAGGTCCGGACGGTCTGCCAATTTTTTTCTACAAGACATATTGGAGTATCATCAGAGAGGACCTAATGAATATTTTTCACGAAGTCTACACAGGAAAGGCAGATCTGGATAGGTTAAATTATGCAACCATTATTCTGGTGCCTAAGAAAAGCGAAGTGACCTCACAGGAAGACCTGAGACCGATAAGCTTGCTCAACGGGTCATTCAAGATCATCACGAAGGTTATGGCTCAAAGGCTAGCCCCGCATCTCAACGAAATCATTGACCAATCGCAAAGCGGGTTCATTAAGGGAAGGGACATCATGGATAGCATTGCTTTAGCACACGAAATTGTTTATAGAAGTCACAGAACAAAGGCTGAAGGCTACATTCTCAATTTAGACTTTCGGAAGGCTTACGATTCGGTCGCTTGGGATTGTGTGGAGGAAGCACTCGTACTCAAAGGGTTTGGTACTAAATGGAGATTATGGATGAGCAAGTGTATTCGAGGAGGCAAATCGAATATCCAGGTTAACGGATGGCTAGGCAAAGAGATCGTCTGCAAGAGGGGACTTCGTCAAGGGGACCCGTTGTCGTCCCTTCTCTTTGCCATTGTTGCGGATGGTCTAGCGGAAATGATCAGGAGAGCTATGGAAAACAACACAATCAAAGGGGTTCAGATCAAGGGCATCGAGAGGCCAATGACTATCCTGCAATACGCTGACGATACAATTTTATTTGGAAAAGCTACGGTGGAAGAAGCTGGAGCAATGAAGGCGGCGTTAGCCTTTTTTCAAGGGTGGTCCGGGCTAAAAGTTAACTTGGGGAAATCTTCCATTATTCCGATGACTGATCTGCCGGATAATTTGCTGAAGGATATTTCCGATATACTCGGATGCAAGACTAGCGATTACCCCTTCAAATACTTGGGTACCCCTATCAGGCCGGGGGCCCTACAGAGGGAGGATTGGACACCTCTCATTGTGAAGATTCAAAAGAGGCTAGCTGGTTGGCAGAGTAGGTTCCTCTCCCTCAGAGGAAGGATCATACTGCTAAATTCAGTCATTAGCGCGATTCCGCTATACCTTATGTCCATCTTCGAGCTCCCGAAGTGGGTTATTAACAGTATTGACAAACTTAGACGGCGCTTTTTATGGAGGGGTGCGGACGAGGGGAACAAAGGCTTCAATCTTGTCAAATGGGGTAGAGTTTGCAAGAGAAGGGAGTTTGGGGGTCTGGGAGTCATGGATCTTAACGATATGAACAAAGCTCTGTTGAGCAAGTGGTGGTGGAAAGTAACTAATAATCACAAAGGATGGTGTAGCTTCTCTTTTGCTCAATTCCGGAAGAGACGCAGGGTTAGATATGGAGGGAAAAGCGCATCGGCGAAAGTATCCTTTATGTGGAAGGGCATAGCAAAGCAAGGAGAGATGTTCTTCTCCAACACAAGATGTAAAGTAGGCAACGGACTCAACACCAGGTTCTGGAAAGACAAATGGTGTGGGAAGACTACTCTTCAAAACCAATTTCCAAAGGCAGCGGAAGCAACCCTGAACCTAGACCTTTTAGTAGCTGATGTGAGGAAGAGGGGGAAACTAAACTTTACAGTGTCCCAGAATATTTGCTCAGAATCCTTGACTCAATTCGAAGCTATGAACAGTCTTATTGCCCAGGAAGAAGGCCAGGGTAACGACTCAGAAGACGAAAGATGGTGGGACAGAGATAACTCTAAATGTTTCGCGGTTTCATCCATGTATAGATGGATCAACGACAGAGGTATTAGATGTTCAGCTCAGGCAGTAATCTGGGGGGCACTTGTTCCGTTCCGAGTAAAAGTGTTCTGCTGGCTGGCAAATAATAACGCAATCCTGTCGAAAGCGAACCTTAGGAAGAGAGGCCTGCAGATTGACTCGACTTGCGGGAGATGCTCATCGGCAGAAGAAGACGTCAATCATATTCTTTTTACTTGTCCCAGAGCGAGACTAACATGGGAGATAGTTAGTAGGGAGCGAGACTAACATGGGAGATAGTTAGTAGGGGTTTTGGGTGTAGTCAAGTTCCGAATTCTATTTCTGTCATTTGGAGGTCATTTAGAGAAGCATTCATTAAACTAGAAGATAGAAAGTCTTGGGACATTGCAATTGCAGCTGTGATTTGGAATTTATGGCTAGAAAGAAATGAATTAGTTTTCCGCAATAATTCGTTCAGATTTCATCACTCAGTGCATAAAATCTTTCTTTTCATCCATGATTGGGCAGGTGCTCAGGAGGCGCGGAAGAGGATTAGGAATGCAGAAGGGGAATAGCCAGATGTCAGGTACTGGCGCACCCTCGTATAACTTCAATAGGGATGGAGCACGCTTATAGTAAGTTGGGCTTCTTTTTGGACTTCAGTGCTGAGGGGGCTTCAGATCTGCCGACAGGGTCTGAATGTTTTGGTTTTAGATTGTTGTTGATGTACTTTTTATTTCCGTTATGTAATATTCAGGTTTTGTACTACTTTGTTTCCTTAATTGTTCGTTAATGAAACAATGGACTAGTCCATCTTTTATCAAAAAAAAAAAAAACCTGCATCTGAAAGAGGAGCAATCAATTCTTGGTCACCTACACAGAAATGCAAGAAACTCGACACAGTTTTGGATTCTTAGGTTGTAACGCCCCGAATTTCATACACAGGAAAATCGATCGTAGCAAACTCAGAAATCTTTTCCTTCAATTGAGTACATAAACACAAATATAATATAGGAAAATGCAGAAATCTTAATAAAAATTCAAACCTCTTGGATTGATAAGATGATGAGCACAGGATGTTACAAATCTATGCTTAAACTCCAGGTACTCTTACCTGCACAACACAATATGTGGTTTCGTCAGCGTGTGAGGCTGACAGTAAGAATCACAACATCTTTAACTAACTCCAAAAATAACACACATACATAGCATAATATAAATAAAACTGGAATCAATAAATGTAAACAGGAAATAGTCAAATATACGATGGCATATGAGTGTGTGTATAAACAATTGATTAAAACATTAAACATATATTTATCATGAAAACATGCACAAACCAAATATGCTCTTTTAATGTACGCTTGTTTGCAATGATATGCCGCTCATATAACATAGTTTCCGAATACAAGCTGCTAGCGTTTCTTCTCATTTCAGGGTTCATTCCCTCGTTTATGAAATGCCTAAACCCAATGATTGTACTCCAACGCGTAATCACGTGTGAGTCGCATCCCCAGGATATTGGACCTTACTGGCATACCCCTAGCACACACATCGTGGATTTACCGGACGTATCCTCAGCCACGAACCCTAGCAAGTCGATCTCCCGTAATACGGACTTAGCAGGCATACCCCTAGCCCAACACATGTGGATTTACCGGGTGTATCCGCCGTCCCAAACATTCCTAGGAACCGCAAGCTCTTTATCGACCTTTTCTCGAACAGGACAAGAATACCCCTAGCCCACATTCTGTGGATTTACCGGGCGTATCTTCAGTTCTCGAACCCCTAGGAACCGCAAGTTCTTTACCGGACATGTTCGTCATTGTTTCTGTCATATCTTCTTCTAGTGTAAAAGTATTTATTTAATTAATGCAGATTTTAGTTCAAAATGATGCCAAATAAAATATAGACTCAACGATCCCTATTCTGGACTTTACATTTCACATAAAAACTGGAATCTTGTTCATACCGACCCTATTCCACTCCTCTCTCGGAGTTCTCAAATTCTTGTCGGATTCGAGCATCACTAAGTCACAAACTTTCTCAATCCCATATAGAATCCATTATTTAAATATTCAAGTGTCTTTGGACAACAACACAATTAAATCTGTCTAAAACCATTTGTACGACAGTAGTTTCAGAATCTAGAAATCGCAGCTCTCGCTACTTTTAAAAATCACAGAAAATCCCACACTTCTTGGAAATTGGATTTCTTAGAAAATAAGTATGAAATTCAGTCAGAATTTATGAAATAAATTCTATTTCATTTCTAAACCAGTAATGTATTCAGATTTTGTTAAAATACCAAACGATATCCAAAAATTATGAAATTTTGAGGGGATGTTGTATACACATACGTGATACACAATACAAAAGTTTCAGTCTCATAACCCATATATTTAAAAAGAAACAATTGTCTGAAGTGAGATCAAATTCCGGACAGAATTATAATAACGTTTTTAAGATAATTATATCATAATCTCACCAAGTAATTAACAACAATTAACACTCGTAATTAAACTACATTCATACACAATCTAAGCACAATTACTCAATTTATTATCTATCATGCACACATTCTTTAATAAAAAGAGTTGATTAAAGTTGTTACCCACTTTTATCGTTTCTGGTTTTGATCGATTCTACGATCAATTTGAAGACGACGGCAATACGAACAACGACAATGGCTCTACGGGCCGCAACTGTTCGTCAAATTCGGGAAGCGAACGAAGTGAAAATTGTATTAATATATATAGATATATATATACATGTGTTAGAGATTATGAGAGATAATATAAATAGAAATTAGGGTTAATATCCTAGACTAAGGTGTTTGAGATATTTACCCTAGGTATCAAAATTGGAATACCTAGACTACTATCACAAGCCAGTATTTATAAGATAAATACTGGTTTGGGTACTGAGTTCTCAACCCACTCAACCCGCATTCCGATATCCATACAATTAGTACATGTAACACACGTGTTACCGATAGAATAATATTACACATAATATTATTCATATAGTGAGAATATACCTATATATTTAACAATCTCCTCATATATTCTCAATATACAAATGTACTGGATTATCTCATCAGTTCAATATGATGCTGACTGGCTAATAGCAGTCTTTAAATAGAAGAAATGCATCACTCAATGTACAGTTCATAAGGACTAAATCAATTATAAATCCGAATAGTTCAAAAAGACTGAACCAAAATAATTAAATAGTTCACAAACCATATATATCACAACAGAATAGTTCACAATGACTAAACCAACTAGAGTAATCTGTCATAGTTTCACAATCAAACAAAGCAAATAAACTTCAAGAACAAAATAAGAGTTTTAAGCTCAATGAACACAAGAGTCTTAAACTCAACAGAAGTTTTACCAAGTAAGCGGCTAATTTATTTTCGAAAGAAATAAACTGAAACTCTATCCTTGCACATTGCTTTATGTTTACTTCTCCATTTTGACCAAATCATTATTTTGAAATCTATGTTGACAGGTTCAACTCTTCTATCTTTGCTAACTTATTGAAAACAAGAATATCAAGAGACACATCTCTAAAAATTCCAACGAATTTCACAAAGTATTTAGTTCCACAAAAGAACTTAGTACAATTCATAATTAGCTTAGCAAAAATGTAACGCAAGCATCACAATCAAGTTTCTTTAACTAAATAAAAAACAAAAACTATTATAGTTTATACACAAGAACTATACTATGTTTCATATTGGAATGATAGAATAGTCAAATCAATTATGGTTAATTCTGAATCATCAAAATTGGAATGAAACAAGCCATAAAAGAGATATATCATCAAAATTGGAATAATATAATGACATTCTAAATATCGGAAATACATCGACAAGTTTTCATGTTTCGTATTGGAATAATATGATTATTCTAAGTAAATTTTCTAGAAATATAATACCATCAAAATTGAAATGACATTATATATTTGTGAAATTTATGTGGAATCATCAAAATTATCTAAAATATGTCAACTATCTAAAATTGATGATTAAGTTTGAACTTCTCTATGGCTCCAATTGGATTCTAAATTTCAAAACAATTAGGATGTTAAAGCTTTGACTCAATAGCTTTTAATTCTATTTCCCCCACAGTTTTGATAATTAGATCACTTTCAAGTCTCTTAGCAAGAGCATTAGCCATACTTGTCGCAATTGCACTTTATCTATGAGAAAGTTCAACTAAACTTCTTTCACCCTTAATATACTCATCTTACTATTATAGGGTGAGTTATGAGCTACAGTACATTATAGCTTGATAGTCGCATAACAGAATTAGAGAATTTACGTTAAACTTCTCAATGGATGATTAGCAATAAGTTATTCAATCCACTCAGCCTCTTCCCCTGCAGAGGATTAGTGAATCTGCAGATCATACCTACCTCAAAGGTTATGTCTATTCTAGTACAGATCTTTGTATACATGAGATTTTCAATTCTTTTAGAATAATCTACCTGTCTCATAGTTGCACCATCATTAGGTGTCAACCTTTTATCATAATCATAAGGTGTTTCAAAACATACTTTCAATCACTATATCCCCACTTTTGAAACACATTTTGATTTGATAAGTTTGACTAAGAGTTATCTCTTGCCAACCGAAACTCGCTCTTATACATATGATGTCCATAATACCTAAGTTTTTCATGTTGAATGCTTTGGATAGCACAATTTTAACTTCATTTATAATAGAGTGGTCACTTCCAAGAACAGACATGTCAACAGAACAAGTAATTAATAGCCATTATATTTGACACACCATAAAGTTAAAGGCACTAATCTGAATTACTTGATTCATATACTAGGCTCTTTTAAGAAATTTGTCAAATTATTATTCGTCGGCTATACATGTTCTAAGAACATACAATGATTTTACTTGTTCACTAAACATATTAGTTCAAAACTTTCCAGTACAAAACTGTTCAGTACAAAACATCAAGTACAAAACTTTTAGTACAAAACTGTTTAAATATCCTTTATGAATAACATAATTTTCTATAGATATAAGGGTAAGAAGAATACTTATTATAGCTGTCACACCCCGCTTCCCAAAAACACGGAATACGAGTACGTGACGAAGCCCAGCGAATGATTTTAACATCATTCATAAGCTGTAGGATCGACTCAGCTTCACAACAAGAATATAACAAGAGATGTATGTAACCAAAAATGCATGAATAATTTATTAGCAACAGAAACAATTGAAACACAATAATAACATCCAAATAGTTTCAAATCTGGATCAAGTTAAAAATTCAGGAACATAAGCCCGTTACAAAATCTAAGTAACAAGAATGAAATAAATCAATTACAAAACGAAATGATTAAAGAAAGCTTTTCCCAAGTAAGGCCTAGAGCGTCTGCTCACCGATTCTAGCAAGTAGCACGTCTCCAAGTCTGCTTAATAAATATAAAAGGAAAAAAACAGGGAAAAACAAGAGAAAATGCCCTTAGTGCAAGCTAGGGCCACAAATAGTAAAAACGAGTACAAGTAATGGGAAACAAGAATTGGAATCAAGAATGTAACAGGGATACAACAAGTAGTGGAAATCTAAGAACTAGCTAGCAAGAAGGACACCTCAAGTAGACAGGCTGGATAACAAATACTAATGGTGAAGTATGTAACAAGTGAACATGTAGGGGTATCTAACCTCAAGTGACAAGTCTCAAGTCTAGTATCATGTAACAAGTACCAAGTCTAGTGTCAAAAATTTTATTTTAAGTGTCAAGTCTCATGTAACAAGTTGTCGAGTATCAGGTAACAAGTTGTCAAGTTCAAGTTTCAGGTTTCAAGTCTCATGTATCATGTTTCATGTATCATATCATCAAGTATCAAGTAACAGGTGTCATGTTCAAGTTTCATGTAATCAAGTCTTGTAGTTATTACTATCTAGGTAGCAATTCATGCATCCATTTTTTTACTACATGGTTGCTACAGACAATGCAATTTCGTTTAGACCTAGTAATGGAGTCTATAGGGCGGTGTACTCAGGTATCAAGTATCAAGCAAGCACGGTTCATGAATACGAAAATAAATAACAAATTCACGAAGCGAGTCCGTGAATACTAACAAGTTCAAGAACCACACAGTGGGTTCATGAATACAACAAGTTCATGAGCCAAGTAACTGACTCCATGAATACATCAAGTACAACAAGTTCATGAACCGAATACTGGGAAACACGGGCCCCTTTTTGAGTACACTTACCTATATTGTCCACTACTATGGTATTTCTCTTAAACCCCGGCTTATTATTTATTATTATTATTTATCAAGCAAGCATGCAAGTGTGTGAGACAAGTCAAGAAATCATAATTATGGACATGGAACAAGTTTAGGATATTTATATGGCATATTCGAGGGTCGACATGAATAAGAATAACACGAACAACGAAAATCCCAAATCTGGATAGCACAACGTTGCTGTACCAAAACTATGATATCTCCTAGACCGTAACTGGGAATTCAAAAATTTCGGAGGCTATCGACATCTAGACATATAGAGCTACATTTTTTATTCAGGGCTCGGGTTCAGATTCTGATGTTAAAGGGGTCAAAACAGCATAACAAGATTCAGGACAACAACATGTAGGAATATCTTACTAGTATAGGTTACATGAAAATTGGTTATTAGGCGTCTAGATTAATGTGTGATATAAATACAGGAAAATGGCTATCAAAACAGCAAGTAATATTTATTTCTCAACTCTAGTGGGTGTAAGTTCATCAAATACAAGATATATCATATGTCTACAAATTTAGGGTTCCTTAATTCATGTGTTCATGTGTTCAGGGAATAAAATGAGTCCAAGTAGTTCTAATATAATACAATGAATTTATTGTGACTCTTAAGATTATGAAATTGAGGAGGTTTAATATTTGATCAACAACGACAGTCAAGGAGGAGTCACAATTTCTAACTATTTGCAGTATTTTCAAGGAATGCTTGTACTAGAACAAAAATATGTACAAGATGAATACTTGCCTTGATGATGACGAATGGACCCGTTAGATGAAGAAATCGGGATCGTAAATTTTCGGGCGAAGTCTCCCAAAAGCACGTGTGAAAATCCAACAGAAGCGCGAAATTCCCCACACCAGATCGCCAAAACAGCAAACAGCGAGACGGGATTTCACTGCGCCCAGAACACGGAACACCGGATCCGCCCAATCAGAACTCTCCCGCGCAGCGGATCAAGCCAGAACACGGGACAGCGGATTGGATCTGCTGTAAGCAAAACACGGAACGGCGATCAGGGGGCACGAATCTTTGCACGATCCTACGGTCGAGATCAAATCTCGCCTTAATCCTCCTTTCTTCTCCTTCGTTCTATTCTTCGACGAATCAGCGAGCGAGAGAGAGGGAAGGTGCGATGGCGGGGTTCTTCGACGGTGACGAGGCGACGGCGTAATAGCGACGACGGCGGCGCGACTGGTCGGAAAGCGACTGGTGGCGCGACAGCGGCGATGCCCTATTTTTTTGGGTTCGAACAGGGGAGGAGTCAGAGGATGGGGATTGGGTTCGGGGTGTTGGCAGTGGACGGAGGTCGAGGAGGATGAGGGGGAGATGAGGCGATGGAGGGGGAGGGGATGGCGAGGCGATGGGGTGGTTGTCGAGAGTTCGGGAAATGGCGGAGTTGGGTTCGGAGTGCGATGATGGTGGAGACGATGGTGGATGGTGGTTGGTGCTGTGGTGGTGATGTTGACGAGGAGACGGCGGTGAGGATGAGGCCAGGGATGGTCGAAGAGGTGGGCGGAATTGGGTTCTGGGCGTGCTCGCGAAAAGAGCGGATGAAGAAGAAAGAGAGAGCGGCGGGGGATTTAGGTTACAACAGTAAATGGGTAGGGGTTAGGGTTAGGGTTAGGAGATAGGGTTTATATAGTGTGGGTTTGGGTTTTGGGTATTAGGGGATCCGGATTGAATGGGATCCAACAGGAGAATTGGTCAAAATGCAGTAAAATGGAGAATAAAGAGACAAATAAGAAGAAATAGTCGATTCTTCATGAAGAACGACACAAAGCACATACAATTGAATTAGATAAAAGGACCAAAAATTAAGTCGAAAACAAATTGATGATTTTATTCGAATAGAAACAAAATACTGGATCACAAATTGATAAAAGAGTACAAGGGGGCAAAATACAGTATAAAAATACAAATACGGGAAAACATGAGTTACAGTAGCAATATGACAAACATGTAGTAAACATCAAATAAATCTACCACATTTTTTCTCAGTCGATCCGTTAGCTACTAAAATGCATTAAAATTTTCTACTGAACAATCAAAATTAAGTTTCTTCTACAAAACCCCACTAACTTACTATAGTTTTAGTCCCTTTCGACAGATCAACTAAATTAAAGTATTATTGTATGACACAAAATTATCTCATTGTCTACTAAAAACTCTTCTTAGCTCATTTGTCATTTCAAGTTTAAGTGTTAGTATTACTGGTTCTTGATTCCAACAGTGAATCATTGACCATGTCAGTAGGAGTAGATAATTTTATACACTTATCTTTGATGAACACATTCTCAAAGAACTTTGTTTGTCTAGATTCTACTAACACAAATTAGATAGATCTAAAATCTGTCCATAGAACCATATTCTGCACTTTCTAAGTACACACAAATATTTGTTATAGGTCCTACTTTAGGACTTCTAGGGTCATGTACTCTAACAAATGTATCACACCACATTTTTTCACATTAACAAAATTATTTGCATTTCGATGCCATGATCTACAAGGTGTATTCAATTTAGAGTGTAGCAACACATTAGAAATATGATTAACAATACAACATCACTCATAATTACACAAGACAAACAACGGTCAATAATATAGAATTCAACATTTCACTATGTGTTTGATTCTAACTTTTATCAATACCGTTTGACTGAGATTATGCCATATGCAAACTTCTCTAAAATTATTGAAACATATTCACTACCTCTTATCAAATTTGAACCCTTGATTTTTAGCATTTAACTATATATATATATATATATATATATATATATATATATATATATATATATATATATATAATTCATTAAGAATAACAAGTGCTTCATTCTTCATATATATGACAAACTTATACTAATCATCTACAAAATTGATTAAATACTTCTGACCAATCATCGTCTCATCTAGTCACAAAGCTACGGAGATCACAAATATCAGAATGTATTGATTCAAAAAGTTGTGAACTCTTAGAGACCATACAAAATAATTTTCTAGTGATCAAAATCTGAATTCAAACTTCACTGTTGCCGCTGAATCTAGTGTGGGGGCAAACAGATAGAATTTGTGGATCCTTGGGACGTTGAATAGTCAAACCTGAAACCTTTCCACTGGAGTTTGACCGTGACCTCCCGCCGTTGACCTGCAAAAATTGCGAAACACCGGGGTTGATCCCGGCAACGCACCCTCCGATGCTCAAGTCAGTAATCAGAAAGATTATGAATGAGCTTTGATTGGCAAAAGATTGATTACCTGTTAACAGTGGGAGGTGGGGGGTATTTATAGCCGCCATAGAGACCAGTTTCGGAATAAGATCAAATCCATACTTCCTAGTGAATGGATAGGAGGAATCAGGGTCGTTGATTAAGTATAATCAAAAACCCTAATTCTATCCAACTGGACCGGGTTTCTTGCGGATTGAAACCCGCACCCAGTTGAGATGGATCCGTTCGTGGGTTATTGGGCCTTTGGAGAAAAGACCCAGTACCCATTTCAGACCCGTTTGTAGGTGAAATTACCATTTTATCCCTGAGCTTTAAGATTCGTGCCCAATTTGAACGGTTTCGATTTAACCCTATTTTTAGCCATATCACGAGCCCCCCACTCCCGAAGACTGAGTTTGATCAGCCTTTGAGGAGTAGTTTTACTGTTTTAATGGCTTACGGAGTTGTATCAGAGTCCAAATGAGAGGTGTCGAATCTTTATATGAGGTATTATGGTGATTTTCAGAGCCAGTTGCACGCTCGAGGTTTTTCTTGAGGTCTCCCAAATTTTTGGTGGTTTTTCTTAATTTTTATCTATTTTTCGGACCATTTATTTAATGTTACGAAGCGGTGATTTATTGTTCGGGGGCCTTAATTAATTATTCTAAGCGATAATTATTTACCCAGGGGTCCAAAAATATTTCCCCAAATTTATAATTATTTTTTAGAATTTTTAATTAACTTTCCTAAATTTTTAATCATTTTTCGCAATTTTTAAATAAATATTTCGAATTTAATAAATAAAAAATTAATTTTTATTCTGATTTATGACATGGCAGGATCTGGGCCTTTCATCAGCCAGTGGTATGAATTTCTGAGGGATCAGATGGTCGGAGTGGCTCAGCGGCATTTTTCTCTGCTTGCGGAGGTCGGTGCCCCGGTAGCTCAGTCAGTCCTCCTCGGTAGCTCGGTAGCTCGGCGCGTTACGAGCTGCCG
Source organism: Hemerocallis citrina (assembly GCA_017893485.1). NCBI lineage: Eukaryota > Viridiplantae > Streptophyta > Magnoliopsida > Asparagales > Asphodelaceae > Hemerocallis > Hemerocallis citrina. The sequence continues at coordinate 19,396,895 of CM030358.1, read as the reverse complement.
AGCTACGTGGCTGGATCTGGAGCATCCATCACAGTGCGAATCACAAGGGTGGGGGTTCAGATCACGAGAAAATGCTATCTTGTCGTTTTGTGGGCGTGGCATGATCTGAGCCACTCATCATGTTCTGGCGCGACTTTTGAAACGATCTGACGGTTAAGGTAGTTCGGCAGTCATTTTTTTTCAAATGTGAGGGTCGGTGCATCGGTAGCTCGGCCATAGCTGCTCGGTAGCTCGGCAGCTCGACAGCTCGGCCTTAGCTCCTTGGTAGCTCGGCCTTGGCTCCTTGGTAGCTCGGTGGCTCGGCCATAGCTGTTCGGTAGCTCGGCAGCTCGGCCTTTGCTCTTTGGTAGCTCGGTAGCTCGACCATAGCTACTCGGTAGCTCGACAGTGCCTCGGTGGCTCGGCAGCTCGGGACGAGCCATTGGGCCACGTGGCTGGATCTAGAGTATCCATCATGGCGCGGATCTCGAGGTTAGAGGTTCAGATCATGAGAAAACGTTATCTTGTCATTTTGTAGGTGTGGCATGATCCGAGCCGCTCATCATGTTTCGACACGAATTTTGAGACAATTTGACGATCGGAGTTTCTCGGCGGCATTTTTCTCCAAATTTAGAGGTCGGTGCCCCGGTAGCTCAGTAGAGTGCCTCGGTGGCTCGGTTCATTACGAGCCATTGAGCCACCTGGCTGGATCCGGAGCGTCCATCACGGCGCGAATCATGAGGTTAGAGGTTCAGACCACAAGAAAACGTTATCTTGTCGTTTTGTGGGCATGGCGTGATCTGAGCCGCTCATCATGTTTCGACACGAATTTTGAGACAATCTGACGATAGGAGTTGCTCGGCAGCATTTTTCTCCAAATTTGGAGGTCGGTTCCCCGGTAGCTCGGCAGAGTGCCTCGGTGGCTCGGTTCATTATGAGTCGTTGAGCCACGTGGTTGGATCTGGAACGTCCATCACGGTGCAGATCACGAGGTTAGAGGTTCAGATCACGAGAAAATGTTATCTTGTCGTTTTGTGGGTGTGGCGTGATCTGAGCCATTCATCATCTTTCGATGCGAATTTTGAGACAATCTGACGGTCGGAGTTGCTCGGTGGCATTTTTCTCCAAATGTGGAGGTCGGTGCCCCGGTAGCTCAGTAGAGTGCCTCGGTAGCTCGGTTCATTATGAGCCATTGAGCCACGTGGCTGGATCCGGAGCGTCCATCACGGCGCGGATCACGAGGTTAGAGGTTCAGATCACGAGAAAATGTTATCTTGTCATTTTGTGGGCGTGGCGTGATCTGAGCCGCTCATCATCTTTCGATGCGAATTTTGAGACAATCGGACAGTCGGAGTTGCTCGGCAGCATTTTTCTCCAAATGTGGAGGTCGGTGTCCTGGTAGCTCAGCAGAGTGCCTCGGTGGCTCAGCTCATGACGAGCCGTTGAGCCACGTGAATCGCCGAGCTGTGTGGCCAAGGCCGAACCGTCGCCATCCTTCTGAATAGTCGCTCCTCTTTATTCTGTCGTTTAGTCTTCCTTAATAGGCCCCCAAGCGTGACAAAAGCCCAACAGTCGCCTCTTTGGCTATAAGTTCTCACCCCCCCCTCACTTCTTATCTCATTCTTCCACTTTTCACTCTTAAAACATACTTTCGCTATCGAGTTGCTCTGCTAGCGGAGATTTGAGCTCAAGGGCATTGTGCTAGCTGTCGCGAAGGCCAGGCGATTTCCTGCAAAGTTTCTCCGACCGTAAACGTCACATCAAAGGTCAGTATATTTAACCCCATATATATATACTACGAGATGTCACGAGGGTCTTCGGGTAGTGAGCCTTCTTCCTCGGGGGGTCGGAGCGACGAGCAGTCAGTTAGAGAAGGAAAGGGAGAAGTTGTTCGTAGGCGAAAGGGAAAAGAGATAGTTGCGTCATCGGCAGCCGAGGAGAAGGGGAAGGAAGTGGCCCGGTCTTCGGTTGTTGAGACTGTGGTGGAGACGGTGAGAGAAGCAGGCGAACTGGGTCAGATGCCGACCGTGTTATCCGGCCATGGGGGGATAAGGCAGTATTCTGGCGATTTGTTGACCAAGGCTATCTACGGTCACTCGAAAACCTACGAGGAGAATGATCCGAGGGAGGTTACTGAGGTGGACGATATCCCTTCGGTTCTAACCGAGCGAGATCTACTTCGGACCCAGAAGGGCTTCGCCATTCCCCCGGAGTACACCCTGATTCTCCCCGGTCCGGGGGTGCGAGCATGCACAGCCTTCACGTTAGACACTTGCGTCTTTGCCTACGACGCATTGAACGCTGGACTGCATTTTCCTCTGCATCCCTTCGTGACCGAAGTTCTCCGGTGGTATGGACTAAGCCCTATTCAGTTCATGCCGAACACGTGGCGACATGTGCTTGGATTTCTGCTCCAATGCCGAACAGCAAAGGTGGAGCCGCAGCTCGTCGTCCTCCAGGGTTTGTATCGGATCAACGGGATGAGCAAGACTGAGCCCCGTTACTATCTGTCACCTCGGAAAGGCGTCAAGCTGATAGAGAACCCCGACTCGATAAAGTCGTGGAAGGGTAAATTCTTTTCTGATCAAGGGCCCCTCGGCGTGGGACTTCCCGACCCGATGGAAGGAGGATGTGCCGAAGTATGCAAAGGCTGAGCCGGTGTTGACCCAAGCCGAGGCAGAGGTGGCAGCGAAGCTGATCGTCCTTCCGATGTTGAGTTGGAGGGAAATAACCGAGGAGGTGCTGCACTGGTCGGGCCTCAGTCCGATCGACCCGTGTACGCTCCGGACATCTCTTTTTCTTGCTTTACTTTTCTTTAATGCCTTGTGTTTTCTCTAACTTGATTTTCTCTTACTCGATAGAGGCTTCGAACATGGACTTCAAGGGGATGATGGCCGAACGAAACAAGGCCACCGATGTCAAGAAGAGGAAGAGGACGAGCGCGGGTCCCTCGTCTGGCCGACCTACCAAGGCTCCTTCGACCGTTGTCGGGACCTTCGTCCCCACTTCTCCTTGGCAACCGTCCTCAGCTGTTGGTGTTGTTCAGCTGACTCCCTCTGCTCTTTTGGGCGAGGGCTTCTCCGTTTCGATGGCACTGGTGCTCACGGCCCGCCCCTGACCGAGCAGGTAGAGGTCATACTGACCGAGGCCCACAAGAAGCTGTTCGTCCCCGATGGCGGGTGATGAACCATGACGGCTTCTTGGGGGACTCGGCGATGAGTAAGTAGGCTCTTCGCCATCTCCCAACCCCGAAGGACCGAGCCGCTCTGAAGGTGGGGATGACAGGTGACGATGCCCTAGAAATGGCTCAGTCGCTCATGTCGGTAAGTTTTCTCGGTTGTTTTCGACACTCTCTTGAAAATTTTCTAAGTCTTTAATTCGGCTTTTGATGTGTTCTAACCGATCCTTCTTGCCGGCCACATGCCACTTCAGCCACCTCTTCGAGCAGTATGCCGAGCAAGAGAAGGAGCTGAAGGCCGCTTGTGATAAAGACAAAGCGGGGAGGGCAAGGGCCGTGAAGCAGTTTGAGGAGGAGCAGCGCCGCTCGGATGCTTTGGCGGTCCAGGTCGCCGACCTCGAGGCGGCTCTGGCGCAAGCGAGGGAGAAGCTCGCTTTGGAGGTCGCCAAAGCAGCCGAGGAGAGGGCCGATGCGACGAGGGCCTTGGAGGCAATGAAGCGGCAAAAGAACGAGGCCGTGGAGGCGGCAAGGGCAGAAATTGAGGCTGAGGCTAAGAAGCATATGGTGGCCAATATGGAGAAATCTTACGCCACTGCGCTCGAGCACGTCGAGGCTCGAGTCCCTGGCTTCGATAGGTCAGGGTACAGACTGTGGGGCTCGATCGTCGAGGAGGACTCTGAAGCCGAGGAAGAAGCCAAAGGAGGGGAAGGGGACGAGCCACAAGGCGACGATGCTGCCGCCGACCCTAAGACCGTGGTGGTGGAGGGAGGGGATGACGAGGTCGTGGCCGACCCCCAAGCCAGAGTGGCAGAGGAGGAGGAGCCATCTACCAAGGTGCCCGTCACCGAGCTACAGCTCAAGGTAGCCCCTTGATCTTTTTGCTTTTGTATGTTTTTGTTTTTCATGTATCGCCTTGTAGCGGACTGGCCACCGCTTGTTGGTTATGAATGAAAATTTTGTTTTTGGCAACTCTTGCGAAGTGTTCGGGTCTGTTTTGATTTGAGATCTTTCTGAAAACAACTTCGTCTTTAAATTGAGCACCACTCCTTTTAACGTTTTGCTAGGTGTTTTTGCAATTTTTGTTTTGAAATTTAGCTATGATGCACGAGCTTAGTGTCGTTGTACTCTTTCAGGATGCGTCGCACACCGAGGCTGCTGCTGAGGCCTCTCGTCTCTGAGCTGACTTGAAAGCGGCGAAGTTGGCCTTCTCTCGCAGTCGAGAGTGTTTTCTCAAGAGCGAGTTGGATCGAGAGCACCTCAAGCTAAAGTTGTCAAAGCATCTCTCCGAGCTGAAGCAACTAAAGAAACAAGCTTGAGAAGCTCCTCCCGAAGGAGAGGTGGGGTTGCTTCGAAAGGCGCTATATGATGTCTTAGTGGAGAAAGGTGAACTGTTAGCTGAGATCCGACACTTGCAGATAGCAGAAGAAGAGCTTTCGGTGGAGGAAGAAGAATTAACTGCGGTGGTAGGCAAGTTGATGGCCGAGCGCGACGAGTTGATGGCGAAGGTTGACGAGTTGAGGAGGGTTACGGTCGACAAGAGTATCGAAGTTACTCATCTCCGTCAAATTATAGCCGACAACTCTGGCACCGTAGGCTCCGCTCGGCTTCCTCGGTTTAAAATAGACGTGAAGGACGACTCTCTGAAGGATCGAATTGTCGAGCTCGAGGAGGAAGTTGCTCGACTCAAGCCTCAACCCGAACGGATTAATGTTAAAAGTATGTCGTGCACCCGTGAAGAGAGCGAAAGGGGAATCTCATTTTACGAGCTCGCGACTCGCTCGCCTGCTGCTAGGCAGAGCCCGATCGACGCTCAAAGTGGCGTGGCTGCTTCATCGAGCGGAGCATCCATTGGGGCTACTGTCAGAGGCAGTGCTGAAGAGGCGTCTCAGTTTTTTGGTCTGGAGATGAGCTCCGAGGTTAGGCGTCGCCGTCCCCGGGTGTCTTTAAACCGAAACATTCCTGTCCCGAAGAAGCGTTAAACGAGTTGTTGTAATTATGGCTTTTTCTAGCTCGTCGTAGATGTGAGTAGCTTGGTCTTGTAACTCGAGTCTCTTTGTACTTTAAACTTTATAAAAGTGAAAGCTTATTTTACTCCCTTGCACTTGTGGGTTTGCATGTTTTGTTAGTACTCGTTATTTTTTCGATACTACTTGTAACTTGCTTAAGAGCAAGGAGTAGAAGTGGAGCCGAGCCAAGCCTTGAGCTCCGCATTCTTTGCCGGAACAGGCTCCAACTGTTGTAGGAGCAATTACGAACGGCGATCCACTTCTAGCTTGCTTTAGAGCGAGCTTGCAAAGTGGAATCGAGCCAAGTTTTGGACTCCGAACGCATTGTCTGAGTGAGTTTCAACGGTTGTGGGAGCAATTCCGAATGGCGAACCACTTCTAGCTCGCTTAGGAGCGAGCTTGCGAAGCAGAATCGAGCCAAGTTTTGAACTCCGAGCACGTCGTTTAAGTAAGTTTCAACGGTTGTGGGAGCAATTCTGAATGGCGAACCACTTCTAGTTCGCTCAGGAGCGAGCTTGCAAAGTGGAATTGAGCCAAGTTTTGGACTCCGAACACGTCGTTTAAGTAAGTTTCAACGGTTGTGGGAGCAATTCCGATTGGCGAACCACTTCTAGTTTGCTTAGGAGCGAGCTTGCAAAGCGGAATCGAGCCAAGTTTTGGACTCCGAACATGTCATTTGAGTAAGTTTCAATGGTTGTGGGAGTAATTCCGAATAGCGAACCACTTCTAGTTCGCTTAGGAGCGAGCTTGCGAAGCGGAATCGAGCCAAGTTTTGGACTCGAACACGTCGTTTGAGTAAGTTTCAACGGTTGTAGGAGCAATTCCGAATGGCGAACCACTTCTAGTTCGCTTAGGACCGAGCTTGCGAAGCGGAATCGAGCCAAGTTTTGGACTCCGAACACGTCGTTTGAGTAAGAGCAATTAAAGGCCTTAAACAGAGAGATAAAATAACCACAAGAGAATTATCAGAGGAAAGAAGTTCTTTATTGATAACTGCTAATCGGCTGCTTCTAAGTTGCAAGCCGTTATTACAATGAGGAAATAAAGAAGTAAGTACAAATAAAAAGATAGGAATGGCTCGATATTTGAAGGTACTCGGAGAGGCGTTCAAGCGCTCTCTTGGTACTTCAGCAAGTGGTCGGCATTCCAAGTCCTGGGTATCTCTCTGCCTTCAAGGTCTTCGAGACGATATGCTCCTGGCCGGACTACCTTAGAAGCTTTGTACGGTCCTTCCCAATTCGGAGCCAGCTTACTCTGTCGGCTGGAGAACGAGATTGCTAGCTTTCTGAGGACTAGGTACCCTTCCTTGAGATCAGTTGGATGAACCCTTTTGTTGTAGGCCTGCTATTCGGTAGTTTTGCTGGCGAATTGAAGCTCTTTCACGGAGCTCATCAATCAGATCCAAGTTAGCTCGGAGCTCTTTGGCATTCTGCTCTTCATCATAGGCAATAAGGCTAGGGGATGGCAGACCAACTTCCAAGGGGATTACAGCCTCGGACCCATAGGTGAGATTGAAGGGCAACTCTCTTGTGGGGGTCCGTTTCGTAGTGCGTAAGTTCCACAATACGTTAGGAAGTTGTTCCGCCCATAAGCCCTTGGCCGATTTATCTAGTCTCTTCTTGATGCCGGAGAGGATCTGTCTGTTGGCATTCTCTACTTGGCCATTGGACTGAGGATGGGAGACTGAGGAAAAGCGTGGTTGAATGTCGAGGTCTTCACATAAAGATCAGAATGCTGCCCCTGTAAACTGTATTCCATTATCTGTTATCAGGACCCGAGGTACGCCGAACCTACAGATTACATTTCTCCAGAAAAACTGCAGCACTTTGTTCTCAGTAATTGTGGCCAGAGGTTCGGCCTCGATCCACTTAGAGGAGTGGTCGATTGCCACGACTAGAAACTTGAGCTGGCCTGAAGCTGGTGGAAACGGACCTAGCAAGTCCATCCCCTACATTGCGAAGGAAATCGGACTTGAGAGAGATGTGGGTTGTGCTTGGGGTAGGCGGCAGATGTTTAAGAACTGTTGGCAAAGGCTGCATTGCTGGACTTGTTGCTCGGCATCTCGAAGTAGGGTAGGCCAGAAGTAACCGTAGTTCAAAAATTTCCTAGAGACGGACCTGGATCCTGAATGTGCTCCGCCTATGCCTTCGTGGAGTTCTTGCAAGGCGTACGAGGCTTCTTTCGGGGAGAGGAATCTCAAGTAGGGTCTGCCGTCTACTTGGGTATATGAGCGTTTGTACAAGACTCCTTCAACAAGGGTGTATCGCTCCGTTCTCGTTCGGACTCGACGAGATTCTTTTAGATCTTGGGGAAGGGTCCCATCCCTGAGGAAATCTATCAAAGGCCTCATCCAGTTGTCCCAGAGTTGGACGGGCAGCAACTCAATCGAGTCGGGGGCTTCTTCTTCTATGCTCGATCTTAGGAGTACTTCGATTAGGACGATCTGCTCGGGACCTTGAAGGGAGGAGGAGGCCAATTTTGAGAGGGCATCTGCTTGGGAGATTTCTTCTCTAGGGATCCGCTGGATTTGTGCCTCTTCAAATGAATCCATGAGACTTTGGGCCTTAGCTAAGTACTTAGCCATTCGGTCGTCTCGCGCCTCGTATTCTCCTAATACCTGATTCACGACCAGCTGCGAGTCACTGAATATTCGGATACGTTGTGCCCCTGCCTTGCGAGCCATACCCAGGCCTGCTATTAGGGCCTCATACTCAGCTTTGTTGTTAGCGGCTTTAAAGTTGATGCGGAGGGAGTATTAGAGGACGAAATCATCTGGGCCAGCCAGAATGACTCCGGCTCCGCTCCCTTCGGCGCAAGAAGACCCGTCTACATATACTGTCCAGATGGGAGGCCTATTTGTTGCTTGACTCACTTCCGGGATGGTGCTCTCTATAATGAATTCGGCGAGGGCTTGGGCTTTGATAGCGGTTCGAGGTTGATAAGATATGTCACGTTGACTTAGCTCGATCGACCACTTCATCAAACGCCCGGAGGTCTCAGGCTTGTGTAGAACTTGCTTGAGCGGCTGGTCGGTAAAGATGACCACCGAGTGGGATTGAAAATAAGGGCGGAGCTTTCTGGCTGTCATATCCAAGGCGTATGCTATCTTCTCCAATCCCGAATAACGGAGCTCGGCGTCTCTGAGAACCTTGCTCACATAATAGATATGCTTCTGAGCCTTGTCTTCTTCCCTCACGAGGACAGCACTGAGGGTTTGCTCGGAGGCGGCGAGGTAGAAGTATAGTGTTTCCCCATGAATAGGCTTGCTGAGGAGTGGGGGGTTGACCAGATAGGCTTTCAGTTGGTCGAATGATTCTTGCTGCTGCTGGCCCCACTCGAAGCCTTTAGCCCCCCTGAGGGCTTAGAAGAAAGGAAGACACTTCTCTCCTGACTTGGACAGGAAGCGCCCTATTGTCGCGAGGCGACTTGTGAGCTTTTGAACTTTCACACTTGTAGGAGGAGCCGTGTCCAGTATGGCTTTGATCTTCTCGGGATTGGCCTCGATCCCCCTTTGACTGACCATAAAGCCCAGAAATTTGCCAGACGAGACCCCAAACGCACACTTGGTCGGGTTTAGTCTCATGTCGTGTTTCCTTAGTACGTCGAAGGCTTCTTGGAGGTCTGTGACATGGTCGGACCCCTGAACGCTTTTCACTAGCATGTCATCGACGTACACCTCCGTATTGCGCCCGATCTGATTCTGGAAGACCTTATTGATGAGGCGCTGGTAGGTTGCACCGACATTTTTCAGCCCGAAGGGCTTTACCCTGTAGAAATAGAGTCCTTGATCGGTGATGAAGGAGGTCTTCGGGATGTCCGGGGGGAACATTCTAATTTGGTTATATCCGGAAAAGGCATCCGTGAAGCTTAACAGCACATGGCCCGAAGTAGCGTCGATCAAGGTGTCGATGCTGGGGAGAGGGAAATGATCCTTAGGGCATGCTTTGTTCAGGTCTGTGAAGTTGATGCAAATTCTCCAACTTTCGTTGGCCTTCTTAACCATAACAAAATTAGAGATCCATTTGGTATAGTTGACTTCTTGTATGAATCGGACTTTGAGGAGCTTGTCCACTTCTTCCTTTATAGCTTGCTGGCACTCATGGGCAAATTTGCGCCTCTTCTGTTGGACCAGTTTGGACCCTGGATCAACGCTTAGGTGGTGGACGAGGAGCTCCTCGAAAATCCCTGGCATGTCGGCAGCTGACCAGGCAAAGAGGTCATGGTTCTTCCTGATGCATTGGACTATGTCGGAACAGAGGGCAGAGGGGAGGGACTTGCTGACGAAGAACTTGCGGTTCGGATCTTGCTCGGAAAAGAGCACTTCCTCTAGCTCATCTACTGGTTCGGACATAGGCTGGGTGTTCCCCTGGGGAATCTCAAGAGTCTCGAGGGAAAGGACAGGTCCCCCGGTGGAAGCCATGTAATACTTGCGGGCCATCTCCTGACTACCCCTTACTTCCCCGACACCTGCCTTGGTGGGGAACTTCATTTTAAGATGATAAGCCAATGGGATGGTCTCTAAAGCAGCTAGGCCGGGTCGGCCTAGTTCACATTGTAGGCAGCTGGAATGTCAACGACCATGAAATCCATTGGCTCCATCCGGGTAGTAGGAGTTTTGCCAGCGGTTACGTCGAGGGTTATCACCCCTTCGATAGTCACTGGCACTCCCGTGAACCCATGGAGCGTATAGCCGGTGGGCTTGAGCCTGTCCCGCGATAGCTTCAGCCCTCAGAAGGCCGCCAGGAAGAGGATGTTGACAGAACTGCCATTGTCCACCAGAATCCTCTTCACTTTAAAATTAGCCATGTGGAGGTTAATTACTAGTGCATCGCAATGGGGGGTTCGGACACCCTCCAGATCTTCATCTGAGAAAGTGACCGGGACTCCGAGGCCTTTGGGAGCTGGTATGCTGTGAACCGAATTGACTTCTCGTATGAAAGCCTTCCGAGAAGAGTTGGAGGTTCCTCCCATGGGACCTCCATGAATGAGATGCAAGGTGCGTTCCTCTTCAAACTCGGGAGTCTCGTCACGCCGCTCGGGATGCTTGTTAGCCCCCCTGGGGGGAGGAGGAAGATTGATTCGGTCGTTTCTCACAAACTTGGATAGCTGCCTCTCTGGATGAGGGCTTCAATTTCATTCTTCAAAGCCCAATAGTCATTGGTGTCGTGGCCGTGGTCTCGATGATATCGGCACCACTTCTCATTGTCCCTCTTCTTGCCGGGGGTATTCATCTTCGGGGCAGGCGGCAGAATGCCTTCCTTATCGACCTCCATGAGAATAGTGGAAATGTTGGCGTTAAGAGGGGTAAACTTCTCGAATCTGGGAGGCGGGCGGCGCTGGCCCCCGTTGTCCTTCTGGAGCTTCTTAGCTCCCTCTTCTTCGGCTGCCTTTCTCTTGGTTCCGGAGGAAGACCCCTCAAAGGTGGGGCGATGTTCAGCTTCCTCAGACTGGATATACTTCTCGCTTCTAAGAAGAAGGTCGGAGAAGTTTTGTGGGGGCTTCTTGGCTAGGGAGGACCGAAGGCTTGAGTTGAGGACATTTGACTGGAAGGCTGCTGCAGTGGCCGTTTGGTCGAGGGAGACAATGGACCTAGCTTCTGCGGTAAACTGCTTCACATAATCTCTCAGCTTCTCACCCTTCTTCTGACTGAGATAGGGTAGTGAAATACTAGTCTTCTCGGTGCGACGGCTACTTACGAAGTGGGTGATGAAGAGGGTCTCAAATTGTTCAAAAGAGAAGATGGAGGATGGGGCGAGGAGAGAGTACCATTCCCGAGCCGGGCCTTTGAGAGTAGCTGGGAAGGTCTTGCATAATAGAGCATTGTGATAGGGTAAAAATGGCCTGAGGCCCAACCAGGGCCCAATACAATTCTCACTTGAAAAGGTAAAAATAGCTATCTAGCTCGGCCCCGAACCACTTCAGGGTCGGCGCCGAACCTCATGTTTGCCCTCACAGTACTGGCCTCCTCGTGCCGACGAGCCTCGGTAGTCCTTGGAGGCCGACCCGTGACAGTGCCACAGGCCGCCCCCCCTCTCTGGCGAAGCAGAAGGATGACCTGGCGCAGCCTAGGCCCTCCGATCCCCCCCAGAAGAACAGGAGACCCACGATCAGCCACGTCGGCTCCAAATACCACCAAGGGTTTCGCCACGTCAGCCCTATACCACTCCTGGTATTGCCACGTCTGCCCTAAACCCCCTGGGCCTTCTGCCACGTCAGGCCCACGGGCCTTCGGATCCAGACCCGGCCCCCAAAGGGAACCAAACCCGGTTGGGATCCTCTATAAATACTAGACCCACACCCACCTTTTGAGGTAATCAATCTTTTGCCACTTAAATATACCTAGTTATTGCTACTCTCTCACAGAGACTGACTAGATCGTCGGAGGGTCCGCCACCGGGATAAACCCCGGTGTTTCAGGACCGTCTGCAGTTACACAAGACCTCGGATCCGACCCCTCAGATCCGAGCCCAGACTTCAACATCATTCCGAGCTCATCGTAGGTTCCAGAAGGTCAACCGAAGATCGGCAGACGAGCAGCATTCTCCTTCAAATACAAATCGAGTCCGAACTCACACCTGGTGCATCCACACGTCTCCCAGAAATAAACCGCATCAGGTTGGCGCCGTCTGTGGGAACTGCTTCAGAAGCCGATCTGAGCCAGACCCTCGAGGGGCCTCGACAGCCGAATCCTCATGGCCTCCAATGGCGAGGGGGCTGCTTCCTTCGTCAACCGACGGGACTCGCCCCCACCAACTGCTAACGCCGGGCCACGCACTTCAAAACACAGGGCTCCCCCTCCGGAGTCCCAAAGGAGCGTCACCCAGCCAGTCCGCCCCGACCTACGAGGAATAACCGTCAACCCCCAGATCACCCGCAGCTGGGGAAGGGCCGCTTCCAACCCGGCTCCGAACCGTCCAAGACAGATCCCCGGGGATGAAGGCCCACGGGGTCGGCGAGGGGATAGGAACCGGGGATTCTCAACCCCGAACCCTAATCCGAGCCGCATCCAAGGTCAGAATCCCGAATCCGAGGGAGCCATTGATACGCCATTTACCCTACACTACATCCACGGGGGACTGATGGGGGAGAGTCCGATACTTCCCAGAGAACTTTCATCCAAGAGGTGAACGCTGTTCAGTACAGCCCCTCTCCCGAGCTACAACCGCCGCCAGTCTCCTTCTCAGGAGAGGACCTCGAAGGAGTTCGCCTACCCCACTGCGAGGCCCTCGTCGTTAGCCTCCACATGGCCAATTGTGAGGTTCGCCGAATCCTTGTCGACAACGGCAGCTCGGTAAATATTCTCTTCCTCAAAGCCTTCGAGAGCCTCAGACTATCCAGAGGGAAACTCAAACCAGCCGGACACACGGTGCTCAAATTTTCGGGCGCCCCGGTCGTAGTAGAGGGGATTATTACCCTCGACGTCACCGCTGGATCGGCCCCTGGCAAGAGGACCGAGTCCATGGATTTCAGGATCATCAACGCCAAGGCGGCCTACAACGCCATCCTTGGCCGGCCCGGACTAAACTCCCTCCAGACGATACCCTCGGCCTACCATCGGGAACTCAAATTTCCCACCCCCCAAGGGGTCGGCATCGTCCGAAGTAGCCACAAAGCAGCGCGGTCGTGCTGCGTAACCGCCGTGGGTAGGGGCGTACTCCCCCTCGACGCCATTGAACTCGAACCTAAGAGAGACGGCCCAGCTCCCGAGCCGGTTGATGAACTAGAGGAAGTCCTATTCAACGACGAGGATGAATCAAAATGGTTCCGGGTAAGCCGCTCACTCACCGAAGACTTGAAGACAGGCATCATCGCCTGCGTCCGCCGCAACGTTGATCTCTTCGCTTGGAAGCCCTCCGATATGCCCGGGATCTCCGAAGACTTGATCATGCACCGACTGAGCGTCCTCCCTGACTCTAAACCGATCGTCCAAAAGAGGCACAAAGTCGCCCCGGAGAGGCAACAAATTGTAAAGACAGAGGTGGACAAACTCTTGTCTGCCCGATTCATCCAGGAAGTCAGCTACCCCGAGTGGTTGGCTAATGTCGTCATGGTGAAGAAAGCAACAGGGGGTTGGCGGATCTGCATCGACTTCACGGACCTTAACAAAGCATGTCCGAAAGATCCTTTCCCCCTCCCCCGCATCGACGCTTTAATAGACGCAACCTCAGGGCATGAGCTACTATCCTTCATGGACGCATTCTCGGGGTACAATCAGATCCGGATGTTTCCACCAGACATCTCCAAGACCTCGTTCGTCACCGACCAGGGTCTTTATTGTTACCGCGTTATGCCCTTCGGGCTAAAAAACGCCGGAGCCACGTACCAGCGACTCGTCAATAGAATCTTCAAAGACCTGATCGGCCGCAACGTAGAAGTTTACGTCGACGACATGCTTGTCAAAAGCCGGGCTGGGCCGGACCACGTCGCCGACCTCGAGGAAGCCTTCGGTGTCCTCCGACGCCACAACATGAGGCTCAACCCGGCTAAATGCGCCTTCGGCGTCTCTACGGGGAAGTTCTTAGGATTCATCGTCAGCCAACGCGGCATTGAGGCAAACCCCGAAAAGATACAAGCCATCATTGACATGACCCCACCCCGGAATGTCAAAGAGGTTCAGAGGCTCACAGGTCGGCTGGCGGCAATCGGCCATTTTCTCTCCAAGTCAGGGGAGAAGTCTCTCCCCTTCTTCAAAGCCTTACGCGGGAAAGGGGGCTTCGAGTGGGGTACCCATCAACAAGAAGCCTTCGAACAGCTGAAACAATACCTCGCCAACCCGCCTCTCCTCAGCAAGCCCGAGCCAGGCGAGCCGCTTTGGCTCTACCTGTCCACCTCGGACTGCGCCCTCAGCGCCGTCCTCGTCCGAGAGGAGGAGGGAGTTCAAAAACCACTGTACTACGTGAGCAAAGTACTACTCTCAGCCGAGACGAGATACGCAAAGATAGAGAAGGTGGCCTATGCCCTGGTCATGGCAGCCCGAAAACTTCGACCTTACTTCCAGGCCCACTCCGTCCAAGTACTGACCGACCAGCCACTGAAGACGGTCCTCCACAAACCCGAAAACTCCGGCCGGTTAGTCAAATGGTCGATCGAGCTGAGCCAGTTCGACATCAGCTACCATCCGAGGGCGGCCATTAAAGGACAGGCCCTCGCCGAGTTCATAACTGAGTGCACCGTCTCCGAGCAGCCTGACTTCGAAGGGTCGGATCCGACCTGGGAGGTCTTTGTCGACGGCTCGTCATGCGAAACAGGGAGTGGAGCTGGCATCATCCTCCATGGCCCCGACCAATTCCTACTTCAATACTCCCTCCGCCTCAACTTTCCGGCCTCCAACAACGAGGCAGAATACGAGGCCATGATCGCCGGATTGACCCTCGCCCACCGAGCCGGTGCCAAGCAAATCCGGGCCTTTAGCGACTCTCAGCTCGTGATCAATCAGATCACCGGAGAATACGAAGCCCGCGACGAATGAATGATGAGGTATTTGGCGGCAGTCAAATGACTCTTGGCGTCCTTCGACGGCGCCACGGTTATCAGAGTCCCCAGGGAACAGAACGCCCAGGCAGATGCGTTATCCAAACTTGCCTCTTCGTCCTTCGAGGGTCTCGATCGAACGGTGCTCGTCGAGGTCCTCCTAAAGCCAAGCATCAGTGACCCAGAGCCGGAAGCGATGTGTGTGCAAGAGGGGACCAGTCCGGACGACTGGACCACTCCCATCCGAAAATTCTTAAGCGTTGCCGAGCTTCCTGAAGATAGAGCCGAGGCCAGACGAATCAGAATCCGAGCTGAAAGATTCGTCATGATCGATGACATCCTCTTCAAATGCTCGTACACCTTGGCCGACGGCAAGCCATACCTCTGCTGCCTCACCAGCGACGAAGCCAGCTACGCCCTCAAAGACTTGCACGAAGGGATCGGCGGATGCCACATGGGGAGTAGAACACTTGCCCGAAAGGCCCTGAATCAAGGGTACTATTGGCCCACCATGCTCCAAGACTCACAAGACTTAGTCAAGAGGTGCGGTCCCTGCCAAAGATTCTCCCATATCAAAAGGCTTCCTCAAGCCAATCTCCGGTCCCTGGTGAGCCCTACGCCATTTGCCATGTGGGGTATGGACCTTGTGGGGCCCTTCCCCCCAGCGGTAGGGCAAAAGAAATTCCTGATTGTCGCCATCGACTACTTCACCAAGTGGATCAAGGCCGAACCACTATCCAGCATCACCGAGCGCCAAGTGCAACAGTTCCTTTGGAAGAACATCATTTGTCGATTCGGAATCCCTCGAATCCTCATCACGGACAACGGAACCCAGTTCCAAGGTCAAAACTTCCAAACTTTCTGTGCGGACATCGGCATCCAGCAGCGTTTCTCCGCCATTTGCCACCCTCAGTCTAACGGCCAAGCGGAGAACGCGAACAGGCAAATCCTCGACGGCCTCAAAAAGCGCCTGGACAATTCCCCCAAAGGGCTATGGGTCGAGGAACTGCCCAGCGTACTATGGGCGCACCGAACCACCCAGAGGATCCCTACGGGAGAGACGCCGTTCAGTCTGACCTATGGGACGGAGGCAGTCATCCCCGTCGAGGTCGGATTGCCTTCTCCTCGAATCATAGCCTTCGATGAAGATGACAATGCGTCCGGACTGAGGGCCAACCTGGACCTCGTCGTCGAGGTGCGAGAGAAGTCCTCAATCCGAAGGAGCATCTACCAGCAACGAATCGAGAGATTTTACAACAAGAAGGTCCGCCCCACAAACATCCAGGCAGGGGACCTGGTTTTACGAAAGCTATCTGTCTCTGACCCAACCAAGAAGAGAAAACTGGCTCCCAACTGGGAAGGCCCGTACCGCGTAGTCGAGGTTGTATGCCCTGGTACGTACCGCCTGACGGATATGAACGACCGACCCATCAGCCGACCCTGGAACGCCGAGCACCTCATGAAATTCCTGGGAGAGCGAGCCTAGAATCTAGCCTGACTAAAGTAAATTAAATCTTTTGTAAGCATTCATGTGTAAGGGGCCACTTCAACGACCCTCCCTGTCTGGTATAGAAGAAGTCTCTTTTTTGTCAAAAGTTAAAAGCCTTGGCAGCTCCGACCTGGTACCGGGCAATGGGGTCGGCACCTGAGTTCTCACTCAGGTCTCGTCCCCAACCGTCTCAGTAGGTTCGACCCAGCTCCGGACCGGGGGGTCTTCCTATCGCTCCGCGTCGATCCCTCACGAATCGGCGGAGCCCAACCTCGCCTCCACCGCCCTTCACCACACCGCTAGCCAGAGCAAGAAAGGAAAAGATTTCTTTATTCATACTCTTTTATTTTGTTCTGGGAAAACAAGCAAAGACCGTTACAGGACCACTCCACTCATCTCTAACTAAAGAAAACCGCCGACTTAGGGCCCCTCGGGTCCGGCGAAAGGAGGAATCACCCCGACCGGACGACTTGGAGCTCTCTCTTCGTCCTGACGACCCTTCGGTTCTGCCACGGTCGAAGCGCCGGCCACGGAGCTCTGGGCATCAACGGATCGCATGCGTTCCATCAGTAGCAACGCAGAGGGAGCCCCCTCCGCTCGCCGACCCCCCGAGGAAGATATCGAGACACCCAGCATAGTCCTGTAGCAGTGTATCTCCATCTCCTTCTCCACTATCACATCACGGAGCAGCTTCTCAGAGGAGGGCCTCTGCACCGAGGAACTCGACATGGTATATCCAAGACCAATGCCCCCGAGCTCCCGATCCGCCATCGCCCTCCTCAGCCGGCTCGCCTCCTCACTTAGGGCTTCAGACTTGTTCCTGTAATAATGGAAAGCCGCATCAGTATCACGAGCCCTCTTTAGATACCGGACCAAAGTGGCCTCTAGGGCCTCGACCTTGCCCCGAAGCCACGCCACGTCGGAACGAAGGGGGTCCGCCTCAGGAGGGGGAGCCGTAACCTACAAGAGAACCAGCCCGCTCAAAACATATAAGCAAGGAGGTTCGGGAATTCTTCGAAGTTGGAACACTTGGCCAGCCAAAAAACCCTCTTTTTATAAATTCAATTTCCCCATACAAAAAAATGCGGTGGCCAGTCCGCGGAAGGCAAATACAATCGAGAGAAGGAAAAAGAAGTACAAAAGTATACAGCTTATTTTCCCACCTCAATGTCAGTTGGATCCACAGGGGGGTCGGCGACCGGATTATCATCGGACCCTTGTTCGCCAGGGGTCTTCGGTGTCCCCTCAATCTCCATATCATACTCGAAGTTGGACAGGTCGATAGTCGGATGGAAGTGCCTCACATGGCTGAGGGCCTTCGCATAACTGCTATCCTGGGCTTTGATCACCAGGAGCTGACACGACTCTGTCACCTCTTTCTTCTCCTTCTCCGACCTCTTCTCCTGAGCCACCCTCGCCTTCGCCCATTCCTCCTTCTCCTTGTCGAAGGCCACCTTCATCTCCGCCTCCTTCTTACGAGAGCCTTCGAGCTCTCCCTTCAATTCCGTCACCTCCTGCTCGGCCTTGTCAGCCCGGTCTCGCTCTCGCTGCAACGCCGCCTCATGGAGGCCCCTCACATGGGCCCCCTGCACGGTCGCCTGCCACAGCCGGACACTACTAAGAAATCCTTCTTAGCAACATAATCTGAAAGCAAGGGGGCTCGATTGACTTACCAGCACAGTGGCCTGCGCAAGACGCACGTACGCCTCGTCCAGGGTCTGGGCCTTCATATCCGAACGGTCCCGAGGGGTCGCCAGCTTATCTGCAACCTCCACGGCCTGGCGCCCCCGGACCAGGCAATCACCCTCGCGGATCGACCAATCCGGCGCCCACCGTCGCCGAAGTCTCTCCTCTAGTCCGGGATCCACCAGGGGACCCTTCCCCTTATCAAGGTCGGCGGCCCTACCCTGATCCAAGCCCCCCTGGACCACCGCGTCCCCGCCTGTCTCTGAGCGGGTCCTTTCCACCCTCGGCTGAATTGGGGCCTCGGAGACCACCTGGGACAACTCGGTCGTCTTCGCCACGTCCCCCTTCTTCTCAGCCTTCGTCTTCTTCATACCGAGCCTCAGCGCCTTAATCGATTCTTCATCCATATCTGCAAAAAGATCCATTAAGAACAATAAGCAAGAAAGTACAAGAAGAGCGAGAGGAAAGAAACAACCACGTACGAGGCACGGCCGGGCTCGGGCTCAGTCCGACGCTCGCCAGATGGGCCTCCGTCACCTTCCCCCAATTGATACTATACGACAGACGGAGGCGCTCAACGAATCTCCACTCCTCCGCCGTCAGGTCCCCCGGTCCCGGTGCTTCGTAATTCGGCTTATAATGGTTCCACCGAGTGGGGATACCCCAAGGATCCTCGCTCCGGATCACCAAATATTTCTTCTTCCAAAACTTGATGGAATCCGGATGACCGTGGACAACCTTCGCCTTACCTCGAGGCAAGACATAGTATACTCCCTCTGCCGATGAGCCGATCATCAACATCGCTCGGAACACGCTCAGCCGCAGGGGTACCTTCTGCTCCTCGCACAACAGCACGAAGCAGATGATCTGCTTCCAGGAGTTCGGCCCAAACTGCATCGGCGCCAGGGACGACCAATTTAGCACCTCCCGAACGAAGGGATGGATAGGCAGCCTCAGGCCGGAGATAAAGGCGTCCACAGGGAAGATACAATACCTATCCGGCAGGGGGTCGGTCGGTCGAAGAGTAGAGTTCGGCAGCATGAGCTCATAGCCGGACCCTATGTAGTATGCCAACTGCAGAACCCCCAAGTCGCCTGCCTCCAGAACGGTCGGGGATGCATCCACCTTCAACCTCTTCCGGCTTGGCAACAACGGCTGGACCCCCAAGGACTCCTTATCTGAGAGATCGTCGGGGTAGCGGCGGAAAGACTGGGGTTGTGCGGACGACCCTATCACTAAGTCACTTGGGCCGCCAATCCTCGATCCCTTCTTCTTCGGAGCCTTCCTCTTCTTGGCCCGTTCCGGCGAGGGTGTAGATAAACGCCCCAGAACGGGCGGATTCCGAGGCCCTGCGGTACCGTCCCCCTCGGAACCACCCTCCTCTCCGGCGGCCAACCCTAGGATCCGGACTTCGTCTGAACTACCGCCCCCTCCTCAGAGTCGCCCACGAAATGCCTCCGAGATCGCAATGGCTTCACATTGTGTACAACCTCCTCCTCGCCTACCGGCTCCTCCCCCGGAGTCGGTTTCAAGACAGGCTTCACTCCCCCCGCAGATGTCGACGCCGACGAACCGGACTGAGCCCTGTCCATCTGTGCCTAAGCTAAAACAGGGTTACCAACTAACCTGGGGTCACCTCGGAAGAACGATCCTGCTGCAGGAAGCTGAGGGGACGAATACCGAAGAGTTGAAAGGTTTTTTGAAAAATAAAGGGCAAGAAAGAAATGGGCGATGGGAGGAGGGGGGAGAACATTTATAGAGGATAGGGACGACTCCTCGATTTTCGCAGTCACTATTCACCGATTGACGTGCAACTGCCACCTAGGAAATCCCGCCGCATCCTCGAAACGTGTCCTGCTGACGTCACCCAGTGCCAGGCTGGCCGCTCGGTACGGGGGTAGGTTCGGGCGAAATAACGACTCGCCTTCACTGGCATCAGGGTACTCTTCTTCGACAGATCCACCGGCTCGCCATCATCCTTACCGACCCGTAATTCCTCTTCATCTAGAGGTTCGGCCTGGTACCAGGGTACTCTTCTTCGGAAGATCCACCGGCTCGCCATCACCCTTACCAACCCGTAATCCCTCTTCATCTCGAGGTTAGGTCTGGCACCAGGGTACTCTTCTCAGGAAGAAACAACGGCTCGCTTTCACCCTTACCGACCCATAATACCCTCGCCAGCTCGAGGTCCGGTCTGGCACCAGGGTACTCTTCTTCGGAAGATCCACCGGCTCGCCATCACCCTTACCAACCCGTAATCCCTCCTCGTCTCGAGGTTCGGTCTGGCACCAGGGTACTCTTCTCAGGAAGAAACAACGGCTCGCCTTCACCCTTACCGACCCATAATACCCTCGCCAGCTCGAGGTCCGGTCTGGCACCAGGGTACTCTTCTTCGGAAGATCCACCGGCTCGCCATCACCCTTACCAACCCGTAATCCCTCCTCGTCTCAAGGTTCGGTCTGGCACCAGGATACTCTTCTCAGGAAGAAACAACGGCTCGCCTTCACCCTTACCGACCCATAATCCCTCGCCAGCTCGAGGTCCGGTCTGGCACCCGGGTACTCTTCTTCGGAAGATTCACCGGCAGGCCATCACTCTTACCAGCCCATAATTCCCCCTCGTCTCGAGGTTCGGTCTGGCACCAGGGTACTCTTCTCAGGAAGAAACAACGGCTCGCCATCACCCTTGTCGACGCATAAACCCTCGTCCTCTCGAGGTTCTGTCAGGCACCAGGGTACTCTTCTCCGGAAGATACAACGGATCGCCATCGCCTTCATCTACCCATAAACCCTCGACAAGCTCGAGGTCCGGTCAAAGCCTCAGGACAACCCCACCAAGGAGGCCCTGTGAGTCGCCCTCCCATTTTTTCCACAACCATGAACACTCCTCCAAGGCTTGCTCCCGCACCCCCGCAGGAGTGGGGGGCTTGTGTGATAGGGTAAAAATGGTCTGAGGCCCAACCAGGGCCCAATACAATTCTCACTTGAAAAGGTAAAAATAGCTATCTAGCTCGGCCCCGAACCACTTCAGGGTCGGCGCCGAACCTCATGTTTGCCCTCACAGTACTGGCCTCCTTGTGCCGACGAGCCTCGGTAGTCCTCGGAGGCCGACCCGTGACAGTGCCACAGGCCGCCCCCCCCCTCTCTGGCGAAGCAGAAGGATGACCTGGCGTAGCCTAGGCCCTCCGATCCCCCCCAGAAGAACAGGAGACCCACGATCAGCCACGTCGGCTCCAAATACCACCAAGGGTTTCGCCACGTCAGCCCTATACCACTCCTGGTATTGCCACGTCTGCCCTAAACCCCCTGGGCCTTCTGCCACGTCAGGCCCACGGGCCTTCGGATCCAGACCCGGCCTCCAAAGGGAACCAAACCCGGTTGGGATCCTCTATAAATACTAGACCCACACCCACCTTTTGAGGTAATCAATCTTTTGCCACTTAAATATACCTAGTTATTGCTACTCTCTCACAGAGACTGACTAGATCGTCGGAGGGTCCGCCACCGGGATAAACCCCGGTATTTCAGGACCGTCTGCAGGTACACAAGACCTCGGATCCGACCCCTCAGATCCGAGCCCAGACTTCAACATCATTCCGAGCTCATCGTAGGTTCCAGAAGGTCAACCGAAGATCGGCAGACGAGCAGCATTCTCCTTCAAATACAAATCGAGTCCGAACTCACACCTGGTGCATCCACACGTCTCCCAGAAATAAACCGCATCAAGCATCGAAAGCCTGGTGGATCATCATGAGAGTTTTGAAACTCTCGATGTGATCCACGGGGTCGGACTCCCCCGTATAGGTCTCGAACTGTGGGGGCTTGAAGTTTGCTGGAACAGTAGCCTCCATGATAGTTCGGGAGAACGGAGGTCGTCTTGGGCGGAGGGTCCTCCCTCTTAGCTCCTCTTCTCTGTCCAGTTGGCCGAGGCGCCTCTCCATCTCGTGGAGACGGCGATAGACAGTATCATCCCTTCGACGGTAGCCAAGTGAGTCTCTGGACTCGTCTTCGTACGAAGGGGAGCGGGGGCTATGGCGACAGTAGCTCAGAGAATGGCGAGGACTAGGGATATGATGGCGGTTGCTTGGAGCTTGGAGAGGACTTAGAGATCAAGGACGAGGGCTTTGAACTGGCTGAGGATTGGGAGCCCTCTGAGCATTGTTGTTGTTGTTTGGTGGGAGGTTGAGGGCCTGCAAGATGGTTGCTTGGAACTGTTGGAATTCAGCACGGGTGATAGGTCTGTTCTCATCCCTCTGGGGCTGCCGACCAGCGGGAGAACGATGCCTTCTTCGATGGTACTCAGGGGACTCCCTTTGCCTCCTATGAAAAGGAGACCTCCTATGATCCCGACGACGATGAGATCACTCATTCGGACGTTCTGAGCGGGTGGCTCCCTCACGAGCCCGCCTTTCATCCAAACGGCGGCAAGGTCCTCTTCTTTCTGCCGGTTGATGAGGATGTTACGGAGGTCTTCGGAAGGCCGAGGGTTATGAGATGCCATTGAGTCGGTTGAATGGTTGTGTACGGAGATGTGGTCCTGATGAAGAGGTTGCTTCTGAGGAGTGGGGCGAGAAGTCCCGATGTCGGTGTTCTGGGGCCCGATTTGAGCCCGTTGAGGATGAGGGTTGTGAGGAGGAGGTTGGTCCTGCTGCGGGGGCTGATCAGGCTGAGGTAGGAGTTGCCCCTGCTGCTGGACGGTTTAGAGGGGGACCTCCTATTGCTGTTGGGGATCAATGGGATTGGACCCATGGTTGGACCCTCTAGATCTTGCTTTCCTTGGAGGCATGGCACCGATTGGAAGAGGAAGGATTGCTATTCGTGGTTTCCCACAGACGGTGCCAATCTGTTGCCGCTGAATCTGGTGTGGAGGCAAACAAATAGAATTTGTGGATCATTGGGACGTTGAATAGTCAAACTTGAAACCTTTCCACCGGAGTTTGACCGTGACCTCCCGCCGTTGACCTGTAAAAAGTGCAAAACACCGGGGTTGATCCCGGTGACGCACCTTCCGATGCTCAAGTCAGTGATCAGAAAGATTATGAATGAGCTTTGATTGGCAAAAGATTGATTACCTGTTAACAGTGGGGGATGGGGGGTATTTATAGCCGCCATAGGGACCAGTTTCGGGATAAGATCAAATCCCTACTTCCCAGTGAATGGATAGGAGGAATCAGAGCCGTTGATTAAGTATAATCATAAACCCTAATTCTATCCAGCTGGACCGGGTTTCTTGCGGATTGAAAACCACACCCAGTTGAGATGGATCCGTTCCTTGGTTATTGGGCCTTTGGAGAAAAGACCCAGTACCCATTTTAGACCCGTTTGTAGGTGAAATTACCATTTTACCCCCGAGCTTTAAGATTCGTGCCCAATTTGGACGGTTCCGATTTAACCCTATTTTTAGCCATATCATTCACATTTGTCATATTTAATGAAGTGTCATTTAGTAGAATTATAAGTTTTAACAAGAAAAAACAATTTAATATATAGTTCTCAAATCCTAGCAAATTATGCTATGTTCAGAAACTATACACAATTAGAACTATTATGATTAATTGTCTTATTTGTTAAACTCAACTTATACATGTGATTGACAATATATGCACATTATAAGAGTTAATACAAAATTACTCTTCCAAATTTTACAAAACTATTTGTTTTCTCTAGTGATTCTAACAATGTCCACTTGCTCAAACACATTGAGCAAAGAGTTCTTTTCTTTATTTGTTCTTCATTATCTTCATAACGCTAAATGAGATAATGACTAACATGCTATAATTCAACTTTGCACACACAGTTCAATGAACGAGAAAGAACAAAACGTAACTAATGGAGTCATACCGTACATGAAGAGATGCTCTCTCCTAAATTACAGACATTTGTTATACATCTTATACAATTTTGTATTTTATTTTTAATTATTAGAGAAGCAAATATGTAATCTCACACAAACTACAAACATGGATTTGTCAAAATATCTATACACATAGTATGATAAAGCACTTAACAACCTTGTTATTACTATATACCGCCATGTTTCATGATTACATGATTCATGCTTATTATTACTTGTTGTCATGTTTCATGACTACATGATTCATGCTTGATACTACTACTTGATGCCACGAGTTCACAATTACGTGATTCATGCTTGTTACTTGCTACTTGTTACTTGATGCCTGAGTGCATGGCCCTATAGAAATCCACCACTAGGCCTAAACGAAATTTGCATGAATGTAGCAACCATGTGGTAAAAACCTGGGACGCATGAAGTGCTACCTAGATAGGACTAGATACAAGACTTGAAACAACTTGATACTTGACACTTGCTACTTGTTACTTGTCCATGATACTTGATACTTGACACTTGACACTTGTTAGTTGCTACTCGTTTACATGATACTTTCTTACTTAACACATGTTACATGCTACTTGCACTCGTTCATGTTGCCATGCTAGTTGTTCTACTTTGTTGTCATGTCTATTCCATGTTATGTTGCTTCTGCTGTTACTCCATATTTGTTATTCTTTTCCTGTACTTGTGTCTGCACTGCAAGCGGCCCGTAACTTGCATTGACGGACGTTTTGTTTCTCTTTTCCTTTTTTTTTTGCAATTTATTAAATTGCAGATTATGGTGATCAGCTGCCCAATGGAGTGGGTGATCTGAGATTCTAGTTGGCTGGAGATTTTCGCTATATTTATCTATTTCTTGTTGCTTATCTTGAATAATTGTACTTGGTTACCTGGATTATTTGTGTAACACCCCGAATTTTAAATAAGGATAAATTCGAGATTTCACAGGATCTTTACTTCACTTCGTACAATTTTACAAGGAATTTTAAAACTTTTTATTCACAATACATCAGAGTTTCTTTACACTTGGTTTTTACACAGCGGAAGACTAAAAGATTACAATAATGAAAAACAACTTGTATAACTTTAACATCATTTGCAACATCTTTAACTTCTAAACACCAACAGCATATCCATAACTCCATGAATAGTCCATTATCTGCATGTCAATCTGTGGGCACGTCAGTCACTTACAACTGACGAAATGTTATACACGGCTATCCTCTCTATGCCGGGAATAGTATAACGATCTCATACTTTAACAAATCACAAAAAGATTGAATGAACATATAAAGTGTCAAGGGTGATTATTCTAAATATAAGTGTATGTCATGCCTTAATGCCTAATGCACACATTTCTACACTAGGATGACACTAATGCACACTTGTTCGGATTCTATGCATCCCATACTACATAGGTCCGAGGGCAAGCACCTACGTACTCCACATTGAAGGGTTCGATCCCTCGCCATGAGACTACCCAGTAATAAAATAAGTTTTAGAGTTATTTCACAGATACGGATCTCAGCCTCCCTGGCTAGCCTCCCTGGCTATAATAACAGATCCCAGCCTCCCTGGCTATTATATCGTGAGAATAATCCCGTAAATGCCCCTCTAGCCCCGGTATATACATATTCTTTGGAGTATGGTAAATATCCGCCGACTACCCTAAGTCCCGAATAAAATACAGTCCATCTCCTATGGAGCAACCACAGTCCACCAACTGGGTCTATAGCCATGGAGATCCACCGCCGACTATATAGAAGCACCCATTTACGTTTGCACAAGTCTATTACATCTTCACCTAAGTGCCTAAATTTTCTTAAATTCAAGACATGAATAATTTCCATTCAAGAATTAGTTTTACCCCCTACCGGACTTAATCAACAATATGAGATAGCTCCACGGCCGTATCTCCAAATCATTTCTCAAATCCTTTCTTTCAATAATGCCGGTACCGAGGTCTTACTAACTCTAAATCATAAACTTTCATGTACAAGAAACATGGGTATTCACACCCTTTTAATAATCATGTCTTAAACTTAGATCAAAAGATCAAATCATTTTCATTATTCATGATCTAATTATTCATTCAAGATCTTTATAAGCAAAATAATTCCTTTCAAGTACACAATTCCATCATATGAATTTTATCACAAAATCCAAGCTCATATGGTGTCTCGATTCACTTCGAGATATTTCTTAAACAAAATACAAGTGCAATCTCTTCAAGAGTAATTACTTCACAACAAATAAATTTTATATTGTACTCTTCTTCACAAAAGAAAAATTTTATTCTCAATTAATAATTTTGAAGTCGCATAATCCTATCTCAATTTCCATTTTTATTTCTCAAAATCCATGAAAATTTATGAAACTAATTTTAATAAATTTTATATCAATTTCATCTTTAATCCCTCATGAAATGCTTGAAATATTGTGAAACTACTTTTAATAAATCCCAAGTCATTTTAGAGAAATAATAAGATTTATTTATTATTATTATTTTTTTTTATATGAAACTTCTTAAAACCAAAAAAAGTATTTGGGCGCCGTGGGATTCGAACCAGGCACAGCCGGCCACCACAGTGACAACCTTCGTGGTACCCCACTGACCAAGAAGTCTTTGTGACTTTCTTGTCATAGAGGCAGGCCGAAACTCTCTTATATCAACTCTCGGGTTCTGTACTCATTTAAAATAAAACAAAAAATGTTTTTGGGCTTACTAAGGATCGAACCCAGGCCGAAACAAAGAAGCATCTCACGCTCAGCCACTGGGCCAATTGTATCCAACGGGTATAAGATCACTTCATGGATTTGTATACTAACTTTCTGTTATTCCATTCTACTTATAGAACTCGATTTCCTCAATTTGTTCAAAATCTTTTGTTAGACTGAAATTTGTTCCTGTAATCTGAGTTTACTTTTTCAACAGTAAATTATAATTTATAAATCATATTTTAGATAATAGTTTATTTCTCCCTATTAATAAGCATGAATTTGTATTTACTCAATTTAATCAAAATAGCACATTAGATCTTTTATGAACAATCAAATGAGTCCCATAGTATCAAATTTCACTTTACCAAAAATGTATTTTCTTATTAAAAAGGAAAACTCAACAATTATCAAAATCTCTAGATTCATGTATACTAGTGCATGGCAATAATAAATTCTTTTCTCATTTATCAACTAACAAGTTATAATTTAATCTACTAATCATAACATGATTCACTACTATTCACCACATCCAATAGCATAAATTGTTCTACTTGTCATAATCAAAATTGCTATACTATTCATCTATAATTACTAGCATGCATAGTTCTAGAAAATATAGAAAGTAGGAGACACCCACCTCAATGAAGTTTGAACAATGAAAGGAAAGATAGAACATCACTCTTAGCTCCAAAGCAAATTCCTAGCTCTTCTCTTCCTAGCAATGGCCTCCCCTCCTAGCAAGAGCTCCAAGTAAGAGAACACTACTCTACTTATCTTTTCTTTTATTCTTCTCTTTTCTTTTCTCTCTTTCTCTTATTCTTATTTATTTTATTGGTGTGAAAAAGAATGAGAAATGAGTTGCTATTTATAGGACAATGTTAGGGTTCAATTTGCAAAATTTCACACCTAATAACTCACTCAAATTAATTTTCAATCTTTCATTTGCTTAACCTCTCCTTAAGACCCTCCAATAACTTAACTCCTAAAACTCCCAACCTCTCATCTCCCCACTCTTTCAAAGCACTAACTCCCCCTCATTCATTCTCCCTTACATGATCCGGTCACTACTCTGTCCCATTCATGAGCCGGAAGCAAACTCACCCAAGTTGGGCCCCCATAGTCAAACAACAACACCAGCACTTAGTGCTGTGCTTATCACGATGGGCCCCACCACTCCATTTACATATCAACTATTCAAATATACATATCCAGGTAACCAAATCATGAAATCCATTCATTTACAAACCTACCATCAACTTACACAAACAGCCCATATTATATACTTATCATGTAATATATGTATGTATATATATTTACAAGTTTACGGGGTGTTACACACTCCGGAATTTATTTAGAAAATAAATACGCTCAAATATGCTTGTCGAAAACACGTGGCTCGCACGTAAAATATAAAAATGCGAAATTTGGTTTTATCAACGAAAAAAATATTAAAGATGATAAAATACAGTATAAGAAAAATATTTATTAATTTATACATTCTATGACGTAATTACTACGTGCGTAGGAAACACGTGCATCGCACGTAAAATATCAAAATGCGAAAAAATTAATTTTATTGATGAAAAATTATTAAATATAATCGAAAACAATATAAGAAAAATATATTTACTAATTTTGTGTATTTCATGATGAAATCGCAACACGTAGAAAGCACGTGCATTATACGTGCAGAAAGTCGAAAAATGCATTTTAATCAAAACAAGGGGGAAATAAATTTTCATTTTATAAAATAGATTTAAATACATAAAAATAAATAATTTAAACCTATAGAAAATATTGTACGTAGTGGTGGAAACACGTGCATCAAAACACGTAAAAAGCATGTAATTCCCAGGGATTAAATATTATATTTTAGTTGACTAAAATCAATACGAAAAATGTATAAATAGTACGAATCCAAAATATGTAGTGAAACACATTACAAAATATACGTGCATAACACCCAGGGGCAAAATTGTAATTTCCAATTTTGCGGGGTATTACACTCTCCCCCCCTTAGAGTAGTTCCGTCCCCGGAACTCGCTAGGGTAAAGATTGTATTTTGTACACGTCAAAGAAAATATTATTCTTGTATTTAGAAAACTACAAACTTTAAGTATATAAAATACGCAACGAGGAAAAACAAGACAAACTCTGTATAGGAAAACGGAACAAGAAAACTAGGAAAATGGTATAAGAACTGAAATGTGACAAGAGATAGAATAGTTTGAGAGAAATTTTCGTACAAAAAATAATATTAGGTAAGCTATTAGATAAAAGGGAAAAGTCAATTATGTCGTTAATTTCGAAATAGTTCGGAAAACAATGTGGTGAAGAAAACATAGTCAATAGATAATTTAGAAAAATTTATCAATGTAACGAATGGTAGGAAATTCGCAAACTGTACAACGAAATCAAGTTAGCAATTTAAAACAAGAAATAAGAGTTTGGAAAAATTAATGGGAATGAGGCTTAGTTGAACATAAAATGACTTTGTATACCAATTAATAAAATAGTTTGCAAGGTAACTATAACAATTATACAATAAAAGGCATACGTCGAAATACTTTTGAATATACAAAATTTTGTAGTGATGAAAATAATTTATAACATTAAGACAAAATAGTGTAAAGCACAAACATGAGATGAAAACACAATTGAAAACAATAATTATATAGTATAGCAATTTAGGACAATAGACATAAACAAAAGTATTAATGTAATTAGATGAGGGTAAAATGATATGTATAATAAGAATATTGAAATATATGATATATATAGAGATCATAAGTAATAACTAAGAATGTAAAGACAGTTAAATTTTGAGAAAGATAATGTATAAACAGTGAGTATATGCAGTATATTAAAGATGTGTAAAACTATAAAAGTAATGAATAGCGATTAATAGAAAAATGAATTTATCAAAACAAATATGCAATAATAATAGTACCGAATGGAAACAAAATGGTAGGTCATATTTATATAACAAGAAAATTTCAATCTTGTAAAAGAAACATATAGGATAAGATACTATAGTTTCATAGAAATCAAAATCATATAAAATGAGTGCTCATAAGAAAATTTCATAAGATAAATCCAGAATAATAAATGAAGAAAATAATTGTTGAAATATTAATTTAATAAATGGCAATTTAAAACTTGAAAAAAAAAATACGTAAAGTAATAGTAGACATAGACGGGTAAACACGAAGTGACATAAATACATGAAAGATGAAATTTTAAGTTTGAAAAACAAGTTTAAAATATCAAGACTAAGGAAGATAGTTAAATAATAAATATTCAAATGGTTTAATAACATAAGAAAATATTTATTTGAAAAATATTGAATATGTAGAAAGTAGCATTATAATGATCTACAAAAATAATTTGAGAGGGAGGTGTGTAAGGTATCATGAATGACGGTCCAAGCCAACCACGCTTCCACTGCGCCACTCTGATACCCAGGGAAAAATGTGCTCGCATACACTCTCATATTAATGTATACGAGGAGAACATCATGAATGAAATTGAATGCAAGTTCAATAACAACTTCATTCACGACTCCAGCCATCCAAAAGATAGAGAAAAACATCAGTGCATAGAGCAACACAAATGTAAATCACTTACATTTAAATCTCTATAGACTGAAACTCACACTCTAGTGTCTGCAGGAATAATATTGTAACTACTCAATAAGGTGTCACGGGTTCTAGACTATAGTTAATGATCTTACTACTTTTCCTAAACAAATCTTTAGTCTATCAAGTTCTGATTTACTTGGGTTAGCTGTAGGAGTCGGTTCCCAGCTAGCGGTGGTCCGAAGACGCTTAAATACCGTGTCGCTTAGGGCTGTTTACACCCGGTTGACAGAAGGACTCCTTTAGCTTGTTCCCAAATTATCGTCCCTTTTTATCATTCCTTATAAACTTGTACTACTTGTGAAGCATGCTCTGATACCATCTGTAACGCCCCGAATTTACATATAAGGATAAATTCGAGATTTCACAGGATCTTTACTTCACTTCGTACAATTTTACAAGGAAAATTTAAAACTTTTTCAATAATACATCAGAGTCCAATTACAACTTGGTTTTACACAACGGAAGAATGAAATTTACAATAAAATATTTACAACATCTTTAAAATAAAGCAGCATCAGCATATCCACTTTATAGCTTCATGAATGGTCCTTTACCTGCATGTCAATCTGTGGGCACGTCAGTCACTTACAACTGACGAAATGTTATACACGGCTATCCTCTCTATGCCGGGAATAGTATAACGATCTCATACTTTAACAAATCACAAAAAGATTGAATGAACATATAAAGTGTCAAGGGTGATTATTCTAAATATAAGTGTATGCCATGCCTTAATGCCTAATGCACATATTTCTACACTAGGATGACACTAATGCACACTTGTTCGGATTCTATGCATCCCATACTACATAGGTCCGAGGGCAAGCACCTACGTACTCCACATTGAAGGGTTCGATCCCTCGCCATGAGACTACCCAGTAATAAAACAAGTTTTAGAGTTATTTCACAGATACGGATCTCAGCCTCCCTGGCTAGCCTCCCTGGCTATAATAACAGATCCCAGCCTCCCTGGCTATTATATCGTGAGAATAATCCCGTAAATGCCCCTCTAGCCCCGGTATATACATATTCTTTGGAGTATGGTAAATATCCACCGACTACCCTAAGTCCCGGATAAAATACAGTCCATCTCCTACGGAGCAACCACAGTCCACCAACTGGGTCTATAGCCACGGAGATCCACCGCCGACTATATAGAAGCACCCATTTACGTTTGCACAAGTCTATTACATCTTCACCTAAGTGCCTAAATTTTCTTAAATTCAAGACATGAATAATTTCCATTCAAGAATTAGTTTTACCCCCTACCGGACTTAATCAACAATATGAGATAGCTCCACGGCCGTATCTCCAAATCATTTCTCAAATCCTTTCTTTCAATAATGCCGGTACCGAGGTCTTACTAACTCTAAATCATAAACTTTCATGTACAAGAAACATGGGTATTCACACCCTTTTAATAATCATGTCTTAAACTTAGATCAAAAGATCAAATCATTTTCATTATTCATGATCTAATTATTCATTCAAGATCTTTATAAGCAAAATAATTCCTTTCAAGTACACAATTCCATCATATGAATTTTATCACAAAATCCAAGCTCATATGGTGTCTCGATTCACTTCGAGATATTTCTTAAACAAAATACAAGTGCAATCTCTTCAAGAGTAATTACTTCACAACAAATAAATTTTATATTGTACTCTTCTTCACAAAAGAAAATTTTTATTCTCAATTAATAATTTTGAAGTCGCATAATCCTATCTCAATTTCCATTT
This sequence comes from Hemerocallis citrina, assembly GCA_017893485.1. Lineage (NCBI taxonomy): Eukaryota > Viridiplantae > Streptophyta > Magnoliopsida > Asparagales > Asphodelaceae > Hemerocallis > Hemerocallis citrina. Next base: position 19,365,131 of record CM030358.1, on the reverse strand, counting down.
TTATTTCTCAAAATCCATGAAAATTTATGAAACTAATTTTAATAAATTTTATATCAATTTCATCTTTAATCCCTCATGAAATGCTTGAAATATTGTGAAACTACTTTTAATAAATCCCAAGTCATTTTAGAGAAATAATAAGATTTATTTATTATTATTATTATTTTTTATATGAAACTTCTTAAAACCAAAAAAAGTATTTGGGCGTCGTGGGATTCGAACCAGGCACAGCCGGCCACCACAGTGACAACCTTCGTGGTACCCCACTGACCAAGAAGTCTTTGTGACTTTCTTGTCATAGAGGCAGGCCGAAACTCTCTTATATCAACTCTCGGGTTCTGTACTCATTTAAAATAAAACAAAAAATGTTTTTAGGCTTACTAAGGATCGAACCCAGGCCGAAACAAAGAAGCATCTCACGCTCAGCCACTGGGCCAATTGTATCCAACGGGTATAAGATCACTTCATGGATTTGTATACTAACTTTCTGTTATTCCATTCTACTTATAGAACTCGATTTCCTCAATTTGTTCAAAATCTTTTGTTAGACTGAAATTTGTTCCTGTAATCTGAGTTTACTTTTTCAACAGTAAATTATAATTTATAAATCATATTTTAGACAATAGTTTATTTCTCCCTATTAATAAGCATGAATTTGTATTTACTCAATTTAATCAAAATAGCACATTAGATCTTTTATGAACAATCAAATGAGTCCCATAGTATCAAATTTCACTTTACCAAAAATGTATTTTCTTATTAAAAAGGAAAACTCAACAATTATCAAAATCTCTAGATTCATGTATACTAGTGCATGGCAATAATAAATTCTTTTCTCATTTATCAACTAACAAGTTGTAATTTAATCTACTAATCATAACATGATTCACTACTATTCACCACATCCAATAGCATAAATTGTTCTACTTGTCATAATCAAAATTTCTATACTATTCATCTATAATTACTAGCATGCATAGTTCTAGAAAATATAGAAAGTAGGAGACACCCACCTCAATGAAGTTTGAACAATGAAAGGAAAGATAGAACATCACTCTTAGCTCCAAAGCAAATTCCTAGCTCTTCTCTTCCTAGCAATGGCCTCCCCTCCTAGCAAGAGCTCCAAGTAAGAGAACACTACTCTACTTATCTTTTCTTTTATTCTTCTCTTTTCTTTTCTCTCTTTCTCTTATTCTTATTTATTTTATTGGTGTGAAAAAGAATGAAAAATGAGTTGCTATTTATAGGACAATGTTAGGGTTCAATTTGCAAAATTTCACACCTAATAACTCACTCAAATTAATTTTCAATCTTTCATTTGCTTAACCTCTCCTTAAGACCCTCCAATAACTTAACTCCTAAAACTCCCAACCTCTCATCTCCCCACTCTTTCAAAGCACTAACTCCCCCTCATTCATTCTCCCTTACATGATCCGGTCACTACTCTGTCCCATTCATGAGCCGGAAGCAAACTCACCCAAGTTGGGCCCCCATAGTCAAACAACAACACCAGCACTTAGTGCTGTGCTTATCACGATGGGCCCCACCACTCCATTTACATATCAACTATTCAAATATACATATCCAGGTAACCAAATCATGAAATCCATTCATTTACAAACCTACCATCAACTTACACAAACAGCCCATATTATATACTTATCATGTAATATATGTATATATATATATTTACAAGTTTACGGGGTGTTACACACTCCGGAATTTATTTAGAAAATAAATACGCTCAAATATGCTTGTCGAAAACACGTGGCTCGCACGTAAAATATAAAAATGCGAAATTTGGTTTTATCAACAAAAAAAATATTAAAGATGATAAAATACAGTATAAGAAAAATATTTATTAATTTATACATTCTATGACGTAATTACTACGTGCGGAGGAAACACGTGCATCGCACGTAAAATATCAAAATGCGAAAAAATTAATTTTATTGATGAAAAATTATTAAATATAATCGAAAACAATATAAGAAAAATATATTTACTAATTTTGTGTATTTCATGATGAAATCGCAACACGTAGAAAGCACGTGCATTATACGTGCAGAAAGTCGAAAAATGCATTTTAATCAAAACAAGGGGGAAATAAATTTTCATTTTATAAAATAGATTTAAATACATAAAAATAAATAATTTAAACCTATAGAAAATATTGTACGTAGTGGTAGAAACACGTGCATCAAAACACGTAAAAAGCACGTAATTCCCAGGGATTAAATATTATATTTTAGTTGACTAAAATCAATACGAAAAATGTATAAATAGTACGAATCCAAAATATGTAGTAAAACACAATACAAAATATACGTGCGTAACACCCAGGGGCAAAATTGTAATTTCCAATTTTGCGGGGTGTTACAATTTGTATTGGGCAATGTGACCCAGAATTATTAACTTGTTCAGATATGGTTTATTTGAGATTATTAAATTTTGTTTCAAGTAATTTCCTTTTGGTATACTGATTCATATATGCATGCGTGGTTGATTTCTCCTTGTTATCTCTTTATTATTCTTGTGCTTGTTGTAAAGATCCTGACAGCTTATGGATGATGAAAATCATTCGCTGGACTTAGTCACGTACCCGTATTCCGTATCTCTTTTTTGGAAAGCGGGGCGTGACATCTGATGGCTCTGATTGGGCCACGTCATCTATACCACATCGGGTGTTTGCAGAAAAGGACGGAGATGAAGCTGCAGGACTCGCCGGTGGTGCTTGGTGCTTGGTGCCTGTTGTGTAATGTGTGCTGCATAATATTTGTGAGCTGGGGAAGGAGGAGATTGGGGTGGTGGAGGCCGAGTTTGAGCTGGTGGCGGAATGTGCAGTTGGGTCTAGCTCGATGGTGCAGCTCAGGGATAACATTGCATAACATTGCACATAATTTGTTGCATAGTGGGTGCCGGTATCAGTTTTTTGATGTAGGTAGAAAAAGTAAAGATTGGAGTTGGAGTCAAAAGATAGCAAGGATGAATTTTAATCAATTTCATCAATTTATGCTCAATTCTGCGAACCGCTTTCCTTATCTTATGTGTGATTCAAGGGAAGTGTATATTCAAGAAGTCTTTTTGAAGCTCTCAAGTGTTACGCTTTCCTTATCTTATGTGTGATTCAAGGGAAGTGTATATTCAAGAAGTCTTTTTGAAGCTCTCAGGTGTTTCGCAGTTACCCGAACACCTTCCACTCAATTTGTCTGTGTCCCAAAGATGGATTTTAACAAACCACTGTGCTATTAGCCTACTTTCCCGTACATTGGTTTGAAATTCTGAACCCTTTTAGCATTCTTTCAAGTCTTTCCGTAGCAAACAGAGTGGTTTCAGTTTATTCCAGCAACTTTGAATATGTTTATCAGTTCTTGCATACTCTCTCCTTCAACTTCTTCAATGTTTGAACCAATTACTCCGTGTTTCTCGTCTTTGAATTAACTTCCAAGGTATCTGTCCTTAACATGTTTGCGCACGGATACAAGACACAACACAGCTACAGGAGATATTACAATTATGCATACATTTATGGTACAGGAGATATCACGACCATGCTCCTCATTGGGTTGGATGTCCATGACAACATGAGAGCTGGTGACAACTTCCTTTCAGGTATAATTCTAGCATCTATAAATGATAGCAATACTCCGAGCCATTGACTCAAGTGTAACTTCTGATACCAGACAACAAGAGAATGTAACCTTTACATTAACAACTCCCATGATGAACAGGTTACACACTTACACTGACCTGGAAAGAAGAAAAAGCTTACAAGTAATAATGGCTCAAGTCAGAATATTACACTAATCTGGAAGAAAAAAAATATTTTGGAAGGAACAAACTCACTAATGAACTAAACGAAATGGGTTCAATTGGAGTATTTACAATGATTGTAGAATCCATCAAATAACTTATTAAAATCGACAAATTCATACTTTGAAACAATAAATAAAGACACAATTTGAGTGTTGTCCCTTACTTCCTTAATCCAATTACAACATTAAAGAATGCCATTCCAATTAAGCTACAAAGAGCATCAATTGTCAACAGCACTTCAATTTGATCGCGCTTTTCTTTTCTTTCCCTTTTTCTGGGATGTCAACCGATGATCTTCAAACCACAGCAGTGGGCTCAGTTACAGCCCGACTTGGGGAGAAATCATTTGGGGACGAGATTTGGGGAGCTGAAACTTCTTTTAGAGGTTCCTCCTCATAAGCAGCATCATGAACTCCAAGAGCGGCCCGACCTGAAGGATCAAGATTCTTAGACCATGAAGCATCCCACTCAACTGCTTTGGCACTGCTGCATGCCACGCTGGGGCCTCCTGGAACTGTCAGCCTAGCAGCATTCTGCCCAAAAAATAAGAAAGTACATTTTGACCATTAGCATCAAGGGTGTGAGAATTATTTTTTCCCCTAAAAAAGACCAAGAGGTCAACATCATGGATATATATAATCACTGACACTAGAAATTTAAAGCAGCAGTAATTAAGACAGTGCAATGAAACCAAAATAGAACTACAGCGGGCTAAAATATGGAGCAAGCTAAATGGCAAAGCTTGCTGCTGCGAGAGATTATGTTGAATGGAATCATAAAAGAGAACTTGCAAACTACATTTTGACTATTAGAAATTTGTATCTCACATAATTAAGTGATGGGAGATTGGTCAATCAATCTTTGTCATTAACGAATAGAAAGGAATAAGAATTACTCAATATTGTTAAACAACTAGCTGCCGCAACATATTACAACAAAAACAGGGGGATGACTGCTCTTAAATTTCTTGCACATATTGAATTATTTTATGATAATTTAACTTCACTGATCTGGTCAACCTTTGTATCTTATCATTGAAGTATTGTGTTATTTTGTCTAGTGTGGCAGAACTATGTACAGAAAATTTTATTCAAGCAAAATAACAACAGGCAGGCAGATATGTACAGAGGGGATTTATGTATTACCATTATGTATTTATATTCTTGTGGCAGACACACCAAAATTAATTCAACGGAAAACCAAATTGCTTATATATAGATTAAAGTTGTATATTATAAAAAACAAATGATGAATGGAAGGACAAAATAAGTTCTCACACCAATCATTTCAATCCCTTCTTATGTTAAAATTAGTCGTAAGAATCAACTTCAGTCCCCTCACATTTTAAAATAAAGGACCAATATAGTTTATTTGATCACGTGTTAAATATCATATATGTAGTATGTCATTCTTACATTAAGAAGTGGGATAATTAACCACTAATCATACCCACAGTACATATTTGTCAAATACAGTTATGAACGCAAATTCTGATCTGCATTACATCACTAAAAATAGGTGAACCTTCTGAATAGAAAACACTATAAAAACAATTTATTTTGGCAAAAGGAAAGAAAAAGTTCCTTACCTTTGGATATAATTTCTCAAATATGGTCCGGTAATAGTACGCTTCCTTTGTTGTAGGAGTATTGTCAGGATAAACAAAATTTGCATGCATCAACATGGCATCTGACACCTGGCAAATTGAAATAAAGTTTTCAGTGAATAGTTGGAAAGAGAGTCCATACACTTGCCATATTACCCATGAAAAATTAATAAACTATAATTGTATATAAGTTACGAAGTATGAGAGATACATGTATATTTGCATGGTCCTTCAAGCCGTCAATCCAGCTATAGCCAACTCCATCACTGAATTGTTCCTTCTGCCTGTAAAGGATGTGCTAAAAACAAAGACACGGTAATGATATCAGTTCCAAAGGTTCTGCATAAATATGGATGAATTTTGAGCAGATAAACAGAATAATCCAAACCTTTGGCAGATAAGGCTTTTCACTATCATCAAAGGCATTGCGCAGGACCCATTTCTCAATGCGGCCAAGATCAGGTCTAATCTGGGAATGGTTATAAGAATAAATCATGAATATAACTACTTTAGTATGATAAAAGACCATACTGCATTATTCACTGACTGGTCTTCATTGTAGTTACCAGCTAATAAATTTTCGTTTAAATGGGTTCAGTTGTGGACCACAAGGCTCCGTGAAAGTTTTTGACAAAATGTTATGAGTAGATGTTATCCTGAAACAATTTAAGTTCCATCCCATAAATCCTACAAGAGATTATCTAAACACTAAAATATTGGCCAAGATAGAGAAGATACTCTCAATCTTCCAAGTTTGGGTCCTGTCTGATCCAATTCTGCCTGAAAACTCTGGTGTCAGCAGATGCTAACATTAACAGAGAGGAAAACTTTAAAAACGGGTTTCCCAAGTCTTCTCGGATGCCAGGTTCTCGTAAACTATTCCTTTTCAACATATTTTAACAGAAATCAGTTAAGTACATGCTTCACTTGGCCTCACTGAGATTCTAATTTGTTATACATCTTCAGTTCCAAATACTACTGAAAACACTTGTATAACTCCTTGCAAATGTATGGAAAGATAAATATGAAGACAATATTTACCATTTTCCATTCAGGATCAATTGCCATTGCTTTGTCAAGAAAATTTTTGTCCAAAAATGGCACACGAGCCTCCAAACCCCATGCTGATGTTGATTTGTTGGCCCTCAAGCAATCATACAAATGAAGAGATTTGATCTAATAATATAAAACACAATGTGGTCAATGCCAAATTCCAGAAAGATCAACTAATATTACACGTAATAAGCACAACGAAAGGACATTTGCTACAAGTACGAAGTCTATTTTTAATAATACAGACTTGGCACGTGCATAAAAAGTACATTGGATATTAAATAAATACTAAAGATGGTTGGGAAGAGGGAAGGGAGGCTATTAGAATACAAGGGTCAGGTAACTGACTATTTTCAGAACTAATAAAGAAGATGCAAAGTAGTGAGATTTATGCAAGTAAAATCTTCATTAATGTATTAGCCTTTCGTAGATAAGGGATGGCTGTGATTTAATTCATAGATAGATGGATGGTTGCAATATAATCAATGTGACATACCTACATGACCATACGAAGCCATCTAATCTACATGACAATATATTATGCTAAATAATCAATGTGACATACCTACATGACAATATATTATGCTAAACCACTTTTGGTCTAAGGATTTTTCTAAATTTTTTTCTTTTTAAAACAAAAAAAGGAGAGCAAATGTAGGAGACAACTTCTCACTCTTTCTCCATCCAAATTTTGAAGTCCAATCATATCCCTTAATCAAACCTTAAAAAGTGTGCATGCAATATTGTATAGATGTTATTAGAGAATTTTTTCAAAAATAGATTTGTTATTTTCTCAGTTTTTAAAAATTATGTGCAATAGATTGCACAGAGTTATATTCTCTATTTAAAAATTATGTGCAATATATTGCACATGGTTATACTGGTTAAAGTTATGGAGAAGAATAAAGTAAATTAAAGTAGAATTTGGTGATGACCGATCTCCAAGAGAACAATAGTTACTGGGTGTGGGACAAAAAATTTATATCACAAACTTATGTCCAGTGTGAAAAAGCTTCTTCATTTCAAAATTACTTCAAAACCTATCAATTTAAGGACACTAAAATAATATCTCAAAAAAAGAAATATTACTCATTGTAAATACCTTCCGGCATGTTTCCAGATGAAACTCCTCCTTGTTTGGTGCTTTATGGAAATAAAGGTAACCCCCAAAAATTTCATCGGAGCCCTCCCCAGATAGAACCATTTTTACACCCAATGATTTAATTTTTCGAGACATCAGAAACATTGGTGTGCTTGCTCGAATAGTGGTCACATCATATGTCTCAATGTGGTGAATAACTTCTTCGAGTGCATCGATTCCCTCCTATTAAAACAAACAAAAAGAGAAGAACAGATATTACAGCCTCTTACAAAGGTTTTAACTTCTAACTCCTGTTCTTGCACATGACATAACATAAAATGTTACCTGCACTGTAAAATAAAACTCGTGATGATATGTACCCAGATAATCTGCAACTTCTCTAGCAGCTTTAAGATCAGGAGAACCCTATATATGAACAACGATCATTTCAGTAAAAAGTTAAAAAAAATAAAAGCATAAACAGCCAATGATTTTGGATTGGGGACTCATTTTGTGTGTTGTTGTCTAAAGCCTAACATAGTTACAGATTTTAAGTCAATTGAATAACATGTCTAGTTTGGCAGACAATGAAATTTCTCAACGTGTAAAATTGTGTCAGCTGACAACGCTGAGGGACAAAGCTGAAAGTGGAAAGACAGCTAATGATTAAAAGGTTTGTTGGCAAAATGTGGCAGTAGAATAATATAAATAGAGATAAAGTAAAATCCAGTAGACATTTAAGAAAGTATATACCTAATACACTAAACCATAAAATTTACAACAAAGTTTTGAAATATAATTTTATAATCTTTGAATACTGTAGTTCCAGTAAACCTTGAAGTGGAGCTAAAGTGAAAGTAAAAGAGCCAGCAATAACTCAAAAGCAAAGGCTTTAGCGAGTTGTTTACAATAATGTTAGCAGAGTAAATGTGTCTAAAAATTACTGAAAGGAGACAAATATCTTAAACAGTTAAACTGCCATGGTGAATGTACATGGTTACACCCAAAAAGAAAGAACGTAACCTTCAGACCGATGCAAAACGTGTGCAACTGAGATCCCCATTGTCTGCCAACTTTTGTCTCTGCCAGGTGGCGAGAAGCAACAGCAGCAACAAGTGAAGAGTCAAGTCCACCAGACAGGAGCACACCAAATGGCACATCGGTCATGAGCCTCTTGATGACAGCCTGCATTTTCAATAAATCATAAACAAGTATAAGATAAAATAAATTAACAAGGAAGCCCAAGAAAGAGGAAGATTGCTTCAGTTAGCAGTCAGCCACTAAAACTAAAACAACAGGAAGATAGACTTCTGCTTTAGTTACTTAAAGATATTAGGGGGCATAAAAGTGGTAAACAGACAAATAATTATCATAAAGATATAACATGCAATTTAGAAAACGTTCTCAGTTTTAAGTTCCATCAGCTATGCCTGACCAACAATGGTGGCAGATGGCTCCAAGGTAGGCGTTGATTTATAGCAATATCAGCATAATATGGTTCACATAGGCAATATAACCAAATTAGAAGTATTTAGTTTATTTAGGTGAGAGGAGGTAAACGTGATACACCAAGTAGCCAATAATTTCAATAACTTCCGTAACAAAAATATAATAAGAAAATGAAACATACCTTCTCAAATGCGTCGCGTAATACTAGAGGATCGTAAGGAGTAGATGGTATATGTTCTAAATACCATGGCGGATTGTACCATCTCCGTAGGGCACCTGGAAAGAGTACGAAATTAATAAGACCATTTTACACAAAAGATTATAAACCAGAAAGACAACAAAATTCACAGCATGCATTATAGAAAGCGAAAAGTGAATCACATATTTGTATGAGGAAATTTCCCTCATACAAAGTGATTATACTCACTTTGTGGGGCCCTCATGGAAGATCCACTCCGTCCATCATGTTTAATATGTCAATTGATGTATATATGGATGTATGTGTAGAAAAAAATAAGTGGTTTGGAGGTCGTTTACCCATGCATCATGTGATCCAATTTGTGATACGATTTGTAATGCTGTTGAAATTGTTCATTTTTCAACCATATGATGGTAAATGGCCTCCAAACCACTTGATTTTTTCTACACATGCATCCATTAGCATCCATTAGCATGATAAATATGATGGACGGGGTGGAGCTTCCATGATGACCCCACCAAGTGAGTATAATCACTTTGTATGAGAAAAATTTTCTCATACAAATATGAGACTCACTTTTCTCTTATAGAAATATAGTTTATTCGATATCAGAAAGCTTTGCTGCTTATATTAAGTGTACCAGTTTTGCTGGAATATATATGCCCAGGAAGAAATGATACAAAACGCTCACAATCATCGCTCAAGGCTTTCATTTCTGAAGCAAACCAAATTGATCCTGGCAAAACAAGCAGCAATTAAATAATAGCTCCAATAAATTAAGTAGAAAAAATTGTAAAGAATTTTAAGGTAAAATTTCCCAGTTGATAATAACAGATTATATATAAACGAAGAGTTTTATAGCGGTTCTTTGTAGATTTTGTTAGATGAAAATAGGAATCATCATAATTTCGCAAAAAAATTGCAAGGAATTTCTCAAGAATGTACTTAGCAGACAACTTATTCAGTTGTCCCAGTCCTCTATTAGATGGGATGCAATATTCAAGATGGAAATGCAATGTTCCCTTTAATTTTTTGATAAAATATCTATCTATAACTAATTTGTAATTCACAACCCTTCCTTAGTAAAATACCTAGTGGTCCCTACAAGATTACCTTTGAAAATAGAACAGGCCATAGACAACAAGAAAAACTTTGTACCTACTCTCACTAGAGCTGCTATCGGGTCCTATTGAGTTGGGTCCTCCACTACCCGAACCTGGACTGGTACCTCACGGGTCCAAGAATTGGACCCGGGCCCGGACTTGCGAGAATTGGGTCTAGGTCCGGATCCGGATCCTAATTAAAAAAATCTACCTGTCGGATCCGGTAGCAGAGAATAAATATTTGCACTTAAGTATCTTTGCACCCGATACCCTACGGTTTCAGCAATTTTTGCACTTAAGTACAAGAATAAATATTATATTTACACATGTATCTTCAACAATTACTATTTACATGTATATCCATATAACTCTATTATTCAAATTTCATATTTTTTGGGGTATTTTTAACGGGTCCGGGTCCGGGTCGGTTCTATTTTGAGCGGACCCGGACCCGGACCCGGATCCGGAAGTGCATCGGGTCTTATTTTAGAACCCGGACCCGTATAGATCGGGTTGGTTCCGGTCCAATGCCGAATCCAGGTCGGGTCCGGGTATCGGGTAAATGTGACAGTGCTAACTCTCACCCACCAAAGCCTCCCAACCTAAAACAATCATTTTATTCTACACTTCTAGTGATTCCAAGAAAACCTTGCTAAATAAGTTTAAAGTGTGCAAGGCTATTAGGTTTGTCACTTAAGATACCAATAACAGAATTTCAATCATCATGTTACAAAAATGGACTTGCTATGTCTAAATTGGGTCAATATGTCATGGACTCATACATAATTAACAAAAGAGATGGTCTTCATAAAGCTGAAAGGAATATGTTGCTAGCCATGACTAAAAAGAAAGTTTTTTTTTGTCACACAAACATTCTAGATGGATACCAAAATACTATAATTGATCATATATACACAGATACTTTTGCCCAGATCTGATTGTAACCAATATGCTAATCACTCTTCTAATAAAAAATATGATGATCACCTAGTGGGGACCTTATACTGACAACAATGAAATGAATGAGAAATAAGAAATATAAACTTAGCATCTTACTAAAAATATTGTGAAGCACACGGTTAATCAACCAAAGCAATTTAACGAGAGGAGAAAATGCAGAATATAAAAAATATCTGCAGCCGGTGGCTATCCACACTTGAAGAAAAAAGAAAAAGTTATCATTAATTGTTACTCAGCACTGATATGCTGTCTTAATCTTCAAGTCCTTTCTTTGCAAATGATGCCATGACAAATCAGAAAGCAACCTTGGTCAAGTCATCTTTAAGCTTTTGGGAAGTTTTGTGGAACAAACAGAAAAACCTAACTCTTGTAACCAGTAGTATCTCAACTCTCCCTTCAGTTCACAATGTAACTTTGTTCCAATTAAGTATACAACGACTAAAACAAAAAGTAAATCACTAATATAACACATCAATTTAATCAGACTTTATAATTTAAATATAATTTTAGGACATTCAGATCTAGTACAATAAGTCGAGGATTTGCACAATGAGATGCAATCGAATCTATATCACATTTAATATTGGATGGAATTATTGGTATTTTCAGTGGCCAGTATTCATTTTGTCCAATATAAGATTACTGGAGATATAGTTTTTAAGATAGATCAAACAGACCAAACAACAAAGAATGCAAGATTTGCAATTTCACCGAAATCTCACAACAAATTTCACTGTCTATAATCATTTTCTAACTGTATCACATGGAATAAGATTATACATTCTACCAAAAGAGAGCTCTGTGATGTAAAAGTCTCTCCAAAACTCCCATTACATGTTAAAATATAAACCTTTTCCATGAAGCCCTAATCACTTACCATCAAGGCCCCAGCCCATGTACAGTGGAGTAATGCCAATAGCATCCCGAGCAGCAATGAAACTTTTATCACGAGTGTCAAGAAGAACGAATGAAAACATTCCATCCAGCATATGCACAAAATCTTCTCCATGTTCTTCATACTGTTATGAAGATAAGAAAAGGATCAAATTGCTACCAATATCCATGAGTAACCATGATACATTCAATGAACGCAACTTTTAAAATCTACTAAGACAAAGCCTTATATATTCTTCGGTGAGAGCAACCTAAAAGATAGTTGATAATAAGAACTTGGCAAGTTCTAAATTACTTACAAGATGGGCAATCACTTCACAGTCGCTGCCAGTGTTGAATTTATGGTCCTTGAGCTTTGATTTCAACTCCTCATGGTTGTATATCTCTCCATTAACCTAAATCATCAAATCAGGCCAATTATTCCATCAATTGAAATTAATGTTATGAAGAATAACGGTAACACAAAACCGAGTATTTCACAAGAAAAGCAAAAGTACATCCATACAAAAAAGAAAAATTCCTTAGACTACCTTAAAAAACACGAATTTTAAGATTACTTGAGCAAGATGTCAAATTTTTCATAATGGAAAGAACAATCAAAGAAATTGGAGGACCCACGAAAATAAAAGAGGATGAAGATAAACTATATAAATGCATTTAACTAAAATACTTTGTCCACATAAAGTATAGGGAATTTTTTGAAAAAACACCCCTCAACTATATGCGTTTATGATCAAACACCCCACAACTCTTCTTCTTTTTTAACAAACACCGCTCAACATTTTTCTCAACTTGTTTCTCATTTTGGTTAGCTAAATTTTCAATTGAAAAAACTATCCTGAAATGTATTAGTGATACAAAAAAACACCCCTAAACTTTTACTTGTGATATAGAAAACACCTCTGGACTTTCATTGATGTTTGAAAAAAAACCCCTTAACTCTGTATTTTGCGGGTATTTTTTGAGAAAAAAGTTGAGGGGTGTTTGTTCACACACAAAAAAAAAATGAGGGGTGTTTGATCATAAACAAAACAACTATAGCTGAGGGGTGTTTTTTCAAATTAGCCTAAAGCATATATCTAGTTATGCAAAGAGCAAACTACTATCTCCCAGACCTTACGGGATATTCATATAATGTAGTGCAACAAAGAAACAACAGTCGCAATATATGCCTACAAATCAAATAGTATTAATATGGATGAGTAGCCATGCCCTAAAAAGTCGAATACGAAATCATTTTCACCACCATTTATGCTTCTCCTGGTATAACTACTTTGGTATACGACAACCAATAACCAACCACCTACATTCCAGAGTCTTGATAGCACTTGCAAACCCCCTCCATTGTCAAACTCACAGTTGTTTTAAAATTGCACAGAAAGGATTTTGTACTGTAGACTAAGACTAAGCTGAGTATTTATTCGGTCCACAGTAATGTATTATACCAAACTCGCTAATACAAATATGAGAAACTAGATACCAAACAGAACACCAAAAAGTGTTTGGTAGTTCCATACACGTGCACTGCACGTTCAAACAAAAAACAACATAATACCGTGACGACGATGGACTTGTCCTCGTTGAAGAGCGGCTGGTCGCCGGAGGCGGGGTCCACAATGGCGAGGCGCTGGTGGGCCAGATAGCAGTCCTCGTAGCAGTGCAACCCGCTCCAATCTGGACCCCGATGCCGAAGCCTATCAAAAAATCAAAAAATCGTTAGTTAGTAGTATACGAATTTGATTAGGGTTTTTGGAAATGGAAGACGATGGTGGACTGGAATCTACTTCCGAACCTTCTAGAAAGTTCGATGATGCGGGATCTTTTGGCGAGGGATGTGTCGGCGCAGCCGAGGACGGCGAGGATTCCGCACATGGTAGAATCTTCAGGGAATCTGGACAGGTGCGTGTGTGAGGAGAGAGGAAAATGAAGGGGGTGAGGGTTTAATGCCGTTTCTTTGCTGGGTGAATGACTATACCTAAAGTTAATAATAATCTATATATATAATAAAATACAAAGAAAGATATCAAGTGGCTCTCATTTAACATGGTCCAAATCAATGTTTCAGATCTAACCTTACAAAATATATTTTTCCGTCCAAAAGTTTCTCTCCAAAACTCAAATTCAAATCTCAAAAACAATTCCTTTATTTATTTATTTATTTATTTTTTTTCTCTCTCTCTCATTCTCTTTCTATTTACTTAGAAATTTATATTTTCAGATTTCAGGTTTGTAAATTTTCATATTTTTTTTGCATTTTATTGTGCTCATGTTATATTAAAAATAGCAAATATCTCATCAACAGTTAAATTTGATCATTTTTTACACTCAAAGTTCTAGAAGTTGGATTTTACACCTCCATTTATAGTTATTTTTCAACATATACTAATGGAAACATGGAATTTTATTTGCAACTAATTATTGTTTTACTATTCAAACTTGAGCTGCATAATTGTTACTTCACTGTTTACAAGATTTTCATATGTTGTATCGTTCCAAAGACGTGCCGTAGGCACATACCCACGGGCAAATCGAGTTTATATAATAAAACACAAAGAAAGCTATCAAGTAGCTCTCCTTCAATCTCCTACAATCAAAGGCCCAGATCTAATCTCATAAAACACATTTTCCTCCCAAAAAGTTTTTCCGCAAAACTCAAATTCAAATCTCTCCCCCTCCCCCCCCCAAAACAACTCATTTATTTATTTAGTTCTATATATATATATATATATATATATATATATATATATATATATATATATACACTGTTAATTTTCACGTGCGATGCGCGTCTTAATAGATATATTTTTATTAAAAGTAAAAACTTCAACGTAATCTAGCCTTGAATCTAATACCTCTTTTATATTAGATATGCACGGGCAATACATGGATTTGTTTGTCTACAAGTATTTGTATTTGTTGAAATTAATTTGGACGTGTATTACACGTGTTTGTTTAGTTACAAAGTTAGGGTTTGTTTGGTTACAAACCCCAACTCTCCTATTAAAATAGTACTGGTAATTTTCACGTGCGATGCACATTTTGATAAAAAATTGGAGTTGAAACAACACTTCTGATAAATGCCTTAAACTTTAAAAAAATCGGAGATGAACGAGCACTGCACGCATTTTTAAAAAAATTGAAGGAAAAATATGGAATTGTACGTACGGTAATGTGTTACGAAATAGATTTGGAGTTGCACGCGAGACGTACGTATTTGCTTTGTGAGAAAAAAATTTTAAAATTATTTGTTTGGTGAAGGAAAAAACATTGATTTACATGCGTGATGCACGTGTTAATAAATAGAGTTAGAGTTCCATGTGCAACGTATGTGTTTTATTTGTAACAAAAAAATATTTAAAAAATGTTTGTTTGGTTACAAACTCAAAGTGACAAAGTGGCAAACTCTCCCTTTAATAGTAGTAGAAGCAGATATATATATATATATATATATATATGGGTAAAAGGGATATGAGCAACTTGCTCATTTAGTTGCTCATATCCCTTTTAAGACTTTTAAGACTTTTCCAATCACATGCATGTCAGATCATCAATTGCTCATTTACTAAATGAGCAAGTTGCTCATACCCCTTTTTCCCTATATATATATATATATATATATATATATATATATATATATATATATATATATATATATATATAGTCCCCTCCGGTTGCACACTACTTTTGGTGAGCACTCCGTGAGCACTCACGAACCAGAGACTGTATGAAAAATCCGAACCGCTCATATTGTTCTATATGCCTTAGATAGCCCAACAATATAAAATCAAGTAATTTGAAGTTCATTTGCCCATCCATCATGCTGTTAGAATTTTCAGCCGTACAATTTTGTAATGATGTAAATCATGGGCAAAAGAACTTCAAATTACTTCATTTTTTTTGTTAGGCTATCTAAGGCATATAGAACAATATGAGCGGTTCGGATTTTTCATAGGGTATCTAGTTTGTAAGTGCTCACGGAGTTGTCACCAAAGTAGTGTACAACCGAAGATTTCTCTCTCTCTCGCTCTCTCTCTCTATATATATATACATACATATATATATATATACATATATGTACATATAGAGATCTATATATATGTACATATCTCTATATATACATATACATCTCTCTCTCTCTCTCTCTCTCTCTCTCTCTCTCTATATATATATATATATATATATATATATATATATATATAGGGATATGCTCAGCTGAAAACGGGTTTGTTTTCACGGGTTTGGAAAACAGCGATCTGAGCCATCGGATCGATCATGATCGTGATCAGCGGCTCAGATCTGCCTCCCCATAACCCGTTTCAATAGTTGAGCGGAGGGTTATTTTGGAAATTTCGTCCCAAATAACTCTTCGCTGAACAGATTCCAAAAAAAATAATATAACCTAGGAATTTTTATAGAAATTTTATAACCTAGGCCTTTGTTCCAAACAACGGCCTAGGTTATAAATATTGAAAACAAGGCCGTTGTTCCAAACAACGGCCTATGATTCAATTTTTTATAACCAATGCCGTTGTTCCCAACAACGGCCAAGATTATATCATTTTTATCAAAACGAATCAGGCGAAGAGTTATTTGGGACGAAATTCCCAAAATAACCCTCCGCCACTTAAGTCATATAAGGTGATGGGCGGGATCGATCTGAGCCGCTGATCGCGATCATGATCGATCCGATGGCTCAGATTCGTGTTTTCCAACCCATGAAAACAAACCCATTTTCAACTGAGTATATCCCATATATATATATATATATATATATATATATATATATATACACATGTGTATATATGTATGTACATATGTACATACGTTTCTATATATATATACATATGTACGCATATGTGTATATACATATACGTATGAACATATGTATGTACATATGTACATACATACATATGTATATACATATGTACACATCTGTATATATAGGTCTGTACATATATATGTACATACGTACATATGTATATAGGTACACATCTGTGTATATAGGTATGTACATATGTACCTACATATGTAGTACGTATGTACGTGTACATACGTATGTACATATGTACGTGTACATATGTACCTACGTATGTACACATATGTGTACATATGTATGTACATATATACATATGTACATATCTACATTGTACATACACATGTATGTACATATATACATATGTACATATATACATTGTACATACACATATGTGTACATATGTATGTACATATATACATTACATATGTATACATGTACATATATACATATGTATGTACATATGTCTATATGTACATGTGTACATATGTATGTACATATGTGTACATATGTAATGTATGTATGTACATTACATAACATATGTACACATATGTACATACATATGTCTATATGTACATGTGTACATATAGACATATGTATGTACATATGTCTATATGTACATGTGTACATATGTATGTACATATGTGTACACATGTACATATGTACATACATATGTATATGTGTACATATGTACATACATATGTACATACACATATGTACATATATATACACGTACATATGTACATACACATATGTACATATATATACATGTACATACATGTGTACATACATACATACACATATGTATGTATGTACACGTATGTATACATATATACGTTCATATGTACATATACATATATACGTACATATGTACGTATATATGTATACATACGTGTACAAAGATACATATGTGTATGTATGTATGTACACATGTATGTACATGTATATATACATATGTATATGTATATATACACGTACCTACATGTGTACATACATACATACACATATGTATGTAAGTACACGTATGTATACATATATACACATATGTACATACATATGTGTATATATGTATTTACATACGTATATATACATATGTACATATATACACATATGTACATATGTACATATATATATACATATGTATATGTACATATGTACATATATATATGTATATGTATATATTATATATATACATATCTATGTATGTACATATGTACATATGTACCTACATATGTGTACGTACGTACGTACGTACGTATGTACGTACATATGTACCTATGTATGTACGTACATACGTACATACATATGTAGGTAGATATGTACATATGTACATACATAGATATGTATATATATATAATATCTACATATACATATATATATGTACATATGTACATATACATATGTATATATATACATATATACATATATGTATATGTATGTATACATATACATATATGTACATGTATGTATATATACATATGTATATATGTACATACATATGTATATGTATATATATATATATACATATGTACATGTACATATATACATGTACATGTACATATGTATATATGTACATATACATATGTATATATATATATACACACGTGCAGCGCACGTGTTGATTTTTTTTTTATCCTTTTCATTCTCCCTCTCCATTTTTCCACGTGCAACACACGTGTGCAATACTAGATTTTTTTTAGGTCCTTTTCATTCCCCTCCCCATTTTCCACACGTGCGGAAAAAACACGTGCAGCGCACGTGTTGGTAGATTTTTTTTGTCTTTTTCCTTCGTCATCCACGTGCATCGCACGTGCATGATACTAGTACAACATAGAGACAGAGGAGTATGGGGGCGCTTAACGAAGACACATTTACCGAACTCAGCGGAAACAAAAAAAGCAAAAAAAAAATAAAACAACCAAGAGAAAGAGAGAGAGAGAGAGAAGTCAGCAGCAATCGGTGGGCGTGCAGCTTAGAGCAGGGAACAGCAAGATCAAAACGAAGTTCTGTGTTGGGCGCTGAACTCGAGGCAGAAGAGACAAAATAACAGAACACAGGACAGCGAGAACAACACAGCGGATTGAAGCTGACTGGGCTTCTGTTTCTGCGTTCTCCGAGACAGCAGGCACGCTGACTGGGTTTCTATTTGACGTGTGACAGACGCTGACTGGACTTCGATTTGATCTGATTTTTCTTATGTGCTGAGTTCGAGACAGAGAAGAGAGTTACATTGACAATTGGGTTTGTTCTCAAATGCTTCCACTAGAACATATGTACATATACATATGTATATATATACGTGTATATATAGATACATATGAACATATGTATGTACATATGTACATATGTACATACATACATATGTATCTATATATGTACATATGTATATACATATATATGTATATATATACATATGTATATATACGTACGTACGTACGTACACGTACGTATACGTACGTACGTATAAACGTATGTATATATGCACATATACATACATATGTATGTACATATGTATGTACATATACATACATATGTATGTACATACATACATATATACATATGTATGTATGTACATATGTATATACATATGTACATATGTATATATACATATATATAATGTACATACATATGTACATACGTACATACATACGTACATATGTACTTACATATGTAGGTACATATGTACGTATGTATGTACGTACATATGTAGGTACATATGTACCTACATATGTACGTACGTATGTATATACGTACATATGTACCTATGTATATGTACCTACATATGTACGTACGTATGTATATACGTACATATGTACCTATGTATGTACATACATACGTACGTACATATGTAGGTACATATGTACATATGTACATACATAGATATGTATATATATGTAATATATACACATACATATGTATATGTACATATTACATATATATACATATCTATGTATGTACATATGTACATATGTACCTACATATGTACGTACGTATGTATGTACATACATAGGTACATATGTATGTACATATGTATATGTACATATGTATACATACATATATATGTATATGTATGTACATACATATGTATATGTACATACATATGTATATGTATATACATATATATGTATGTATACATATGTATGTACATATACATATGTATGTATACATACATATATATGTATATACATATACATATGTACATACATATACATATACATATGTATACATATGTATGTATGTGTATGTACATGTACATATACATCATATATACATATGTATACATATGTATATGTATATGTATGTACATATGTATACATACATATATATGTATATGTATGTACATACATATGTATGTATACATATGTACATACATATACATACATATACATATGTATATGTATACATATGTATATGTATGTATATGTATGTACATATGTATACATACATATGTATGTACATACATATACATATATATGTATGTATATGTATGTATATGTATGTACATATGTATACATACATATGTATGTACATACATATACATATATATGTATGTATATACATATGTATATGTATATGTATGTACATATGTATACATACATATGTATGTACATACATATACATATATATGTATGTATATGTATGTACATACATATACATATACATACATATACATATGTATATATGTATATGTATGTACATACATATGTATATGTACATACATAACATACATACATATGTACATATACATATGTATGTACATATATGCATATGTATATAGATATACATATATATGTATATATACATATATATATGTACATATATGTATATGTATACACACATATACATATATGTACATATATATATGTATATATACATATACATATGTATATGTACATATACATATGTACATGTACATATATACATGTACATATACATATGTATATATATATATACACACACGTGCAGCGCACGTGTTGGTTTTTTTTATCCTTTTCATTCTCCCTTCCCATTTTTTCACGTGCAACACACGTGTGTAATGCTAGATTTTTTTTTTGGGTCCTTTTCATTCCCCTCCCAATTTTCCACACGCGTGAAAAAAAACACGTGCAACGCACGTGTTGGTAGATTTTTTTTTTGTCTTTTTCCTTCTTCCTCCACGTGCATCACACGTGCATGATACTAGTACAACATAGAGACAGAGGAGTATGGGGGCGCTTAACGAAGACACATTTACCGAACTCAGCGGAAACAAAAAAAGCAAAAAAAAAATTAAAAAACCAAGAGAAAGAGAGAGAGAGAGAAGTCAGCAGCAATCGGTGGGCGTGCAGCTTAGAACAGGGAACATCAAGATCAAAACGAAGTTCTGTGTTTGGCGCTGAACTCGAGGCAGAAGAGACAAAATAACAGAACACGGGACAGCGAGAACAACACAGCGGATTGAAGCTGATTGGGCTTCTGTTTCTGCGTTCTCCGAGGCAACAGGCACGCTGACTCGGTTTCTATTTGACGTGTGACAGACGCTGACTGGGCTTCGATTTGATCGGGTTTTTCTTTTGTGCTGAGTTCGAGACAGAGAAGAGAGTTACATTGACAATTGGGTTTGTTCTCAAATGCTTCCACTAGGACATATGTACATATACATATGTATATATATATGTGTATATATAGATACATATGTACATATGTACATACATATATACATATGTATGTACATATATGTACATAACATATATATATATGTACATACATATGTATATATGTATGTACATATGTACATATGTATCTATATATGTATGTACATATGTATCTATATCTACATATGTATCTATATATGTAGATATAGATACATATGTACATATGTACGTACATATGTAGATATGTATGTACATATGTACATAACATATATACATATATGTATATATGTTATGTACATATGTACATACATATCTACATATGTACGTACATATGTACATATGTATCTATATATGTACGTACATATATAGATACATATGTACATATGTACGTACATATATAGATACATATGTACATATGTACGTACATATATACATATGTATATACATATGTACATATGTATGTACATATATATGTATATACTAGGTGTGCCCGTTTACACGTGCCTACGGCACGTTTTCGGAATGGTATACCTTGTTTGATCATATAGAATAGTTTTTGAGATCCAGCAAATTAATTGAAGTAATAAACATATTACATGAGAAACTTTTGAGGGTCGAGCAAAAAACATATTATATGATTTTTTTTTGATTGTTTTGAATTATTTTTAAAGTTTTTAATTTTTTAATTTTTTAAAATGTTTTAAATTTGTATTTTTTTAATTTTTTTTAATTGAAGAGGGAGGGAGAGAGAAAAAATTAAATTAAATTAATATAGGAGTTGTTTTAGGTAGGAGATTTAAATTTGAGTTTTTGAGGGAAAAATATGTATTGTGAGGTTAGATCTCGGCCTTTGATTTTTGGGGAGATTGAAGGAGAGCCACTTGATAGCTTTCTTTGTGTTTTATTATATAGATATACATATGTATATATACGTATGTACGTACGTACACGTACGTACGTACGTATAAACGTATGTATATATGCACATATACATACATATGTATGTACATATGTACATACATGTGTATATATATATACATATGTATGTACATATATACGTATATACATATGTATGTATGTACATATGTATATACATATGTACATATGTATATATACATATCTATAATGTACATACATATGTACATACATATGTGTATATATACATATATAATGTACATACATATGTACATATGTATATACGTACAAACGTATATATGTATATACATATGTACATACATACGTATGTATATACGTACAAACTTATATATGTACATACATACATATGTATGTACATATATACATTTGTACGTATATACATACGTATGTATGTACATATGTACATACATATGTACATATGTGTGTGTGTGTATATATATATATATATATATGGGGAAACATGTACTTTTATACCCTAATTTATAATTATTTTTCACCATATACTTATGGAAACATGGACTTTTATTTACAGCTAATTATTGTCATACTATTCAATCTTGAACTACATAATTGTTGATTTACTGTTTACAAAACTTTTCATATGCTGTATCGTTCTGAAGACGTGCCGTAGGCACGTGGCCACAGGCAAATCTACTATTTTATACACACTTGAAGTTACACTAACAGTCTAATGACACCAGAAGTTTTGAAAATTAGACCTATAGGCACTTGTCGTTCATTTCCCAGTTAAGTTAGTGGAATATTCGTGGTATATAACTTTTAACGGGTTCATCCCCGTTAAGAAGCACGTGAAAAGACCAAAATGCCTTTTATCTCTTCATCCTCTATTCTTCTTCCTGGGTATCTCTTCCTCCCCTTTCTAAATTCTTACTATCATCTCTTAAATTTTATAAAACCTGATTTGAAACCCTAAGTACTGTATATCTCTCATCTTCGACGCCCCGTATACCCTCAATCTCTGCCTTTTTTTAGAACCATTGTCGAATGCCCACCTACGTTCACTAGCGTGTGCCCACCTAAGTTTGAGGGTCGGAGTTGGGTTAGCGTATACCATTTGATAATATGATACTAGAGGGAAGTGTTTGATTCTTCGTTGCAATTTTGTCATGCGATATTGTTTAATTTCTTGTAAATTATTTTGGATTCTCAGTAGGCAATGATGAGTCATACAAAATAGTAATGTTTGTTTTTTATTTGATACTTAGTTGCGTATTCTTATTTGTGGACGGAAGTCATATAATATTCATCGAAAATAATATAGGTTAAGAATTATCTTGGATTCTTAGTAGGCATTTGAACTGATGGTTTTGATTTTGCTTATGCTTTTGCTGATGCTTTTTATGCTTGATTGCATCTTATTTTGCCGTTGTTGCTTCTGATTTTTTTTGTTGCTGCTGAACTAGTTGGCATGACATTACAATGCAACCCTACTGGTAAATTTTTATATTTGATGAACTGATACAACTGTAATTGAAAATTTTGATATGTCTGTGCTGACAATTGTGTTATGAGTTTGCTAGTAATTGTTTAATGTATTGTTTAGTATCATTTACATACAGATACATAAATCTTGTTGTTATTAAACTCGCGTTTTCTTTGTGTGGATGGCATAAAAGGAAAAAAAACTAGTTTTTTTGTGGTTAATAGAAGAAGAAAAAAAAGAAGCAGCATTAGCTGCTAAAGTTAGTATATCAAAGCATTTGAACCTAAAGAAGCAGCAGCTTACTTGTATTGAAAAATTAGTAGTTTGCCTGTATTGAATAAGCATAATAAAAACAAAATCTAGCAATGTCATTTGATTTTTGTTCATTTTTTTAATTTTTATTCACATACTATTTGCCATTTCTTTTGAATGTAATAGTTATTTGAAAATGTAATAGAAGAACAATGTTTGTAATTGTATCAATATTTGCCAGTATTTTCTTCTATTAAATTATTTTGTCATCCTTTTCATACAGCATTCATTCGGTAATAATTAAGTTTATTGAACAGAATATAAGGACCATACTTTACTGAAAATTTTTGAAATGCTCCTAAAGATAATTGAAGCATTCACATCCACGAAGCAATGTAATAAATGGAACATTCATTTATTCGTAGGAACATCATTGAAAAGGAAAAAATGAACATTCATTTAATCGTACAAGTAAACATATAAATTTTTAGAGATATTTGAAAAGTTCTTGCGTACATACATACACCATTATTTCACAAGTTTATACATGCATAACTGATCATAAATACACAAGTAAAATAAACAAATTTTTGCTAATGTTGCTTCTTTTTTGCTAGTACTGCTTTTAGTTTAGTTGTTCCTACTGCTGCTTCTGATCTTTGCTATTGTTCTTGATTTTGTTGTTTTTGTTGTTTTTGTTGCTTTTGATTATTATTGTTGCTGTTGCTTCTGATTCTTTCTGATGCTGCTTCTGGTTTTGCTGTTGCTGATACTACTTCTAATCTTTGCTATTGTTCATGATTTTGCCACTATTGCTGCTGCTGTCGCTGTTGCTTTTGATTTTTCCCTTGTGCCGCTTCTATTTTTTTTTTAATTGTATCAATATTTTTTACTCCTTTTTTTGTATCAATGGTAAGTTTTGTTGTTTATGAACTAAATGCATCAATGAACAATTTATTCATCTTTTTGCAGCTTCTTCATTGTTTTTAATACATTTTTTGGGGATAGATGCTATAACTTAAAGGCTGAGCCTATTTTGACAACTTGTTCATTAGGTTTTGTAAGTTTTGAAATGTGTATCGCTGAACAAATTTTAATGGATTTTAAAGATGTAAATGAACGTGTGTGTAGTATTGGAAATGCCATATATACTCAATTCAAGTGGTGTGTTGGTCATCATGTTTCTATTGAACATTATGCTAAAAAAGAAAAGAAAGAAGATAAAGATGAAAAAAATATATAAGAAAGAAGATAGAAAAAATGAAAGAAATAAGGCAGAAGATGAAGAAAAGGACAAAATAAGAAAGAAGATGAAGATGAAGAAAATACAGAAGGAAGAAAACAAAAATAAAAAAATAAAGAAGAAAATAAAAAAAAAATGTTGACAAATGAGTGTAAGAAGAGAGATAGATGCATGTCCATTTTAGCATACAAGTACCTGCTGGGTTTCCCTCAATGGATAGGGAAGACTACTGACTTTGCCTATTTTATTTATTTATTTATTTTAAATACAGAAGTAGCTCATATTCTCCCTTCATACATTTCCATCCACCACCATTAGACATAATGAAAAATTTTCCTAACTTTGGAGGATGGAGTAGTAGTGGGTGTCACAATGTATTCATACTACTTTTCAGTTTTTTGACATGCACACCTCATAAACATGCAACAAATAGCATAGATAGGAGGAGTACGTGTCAAAAATTTGTCAATTATTTTGAATATACTATTACACCCGCTACCGCTCCAACCCCTGAATCCGATAATTGTTGTCTTTGTCTAATGGTGGTAAATATAAATATATGCAAGGGGGACAACTACTACTTATGCATAAAAATAAAAAAAAGGGACAAAGTCAGTAGTCATTCCCACCCGTTGAGAAGAAACTCAGCATGTACTTATATACTAAATTAATTGTGAAATTTACTAAAGTATACTGAAAGTGTCAAAAATCAGTTTGTAATAGCAATTAACTTTAGTAATGCATGCATTGTATATATGTTCAATCTACATGTATTTACCAGTTTGTAATGTATGAAGTACAAAGTTGGTATAATGTGGTCATTCTATATTTAAATTCCAATATCAAATTCCAAATTCCTAGCTCAGAATCTCTGTAACAAATCCTAAATTCAAATATCAAATTTCTAACCCGAAATCAAAATTACAACCCCAAATTCCTAATTGTAACAAATCGGAATCCTAACTCAACCATAATAACAATCCCAAATTAAATCATAAATTGAAGGAAGGATACTACAACCATCAAGAATAATCAACAATTAAAAGTAGTTCTACAATAAAAACCCAAATTAATATACAAATAACTCATAAAGACTAAGAGGCAAGTTCATCAAATGCAAAGATGATAGATTCTCCACCTTTTGATGCATATGCTGCTTGTGCGCCGTCGCCTACCGCCTACTGCCTGACGCGCTGCCACCACCTGCCGCCTGACACGTCGCTGCCCTCCCCTCCCCCTCCCCGCCTTTGCCCCTCACTTTGCTTTTTTTCGAAAAAGAGGAAAAGAGGATAACAAAGATAATTAAAGATGCAAGGGTAAAAAGGTAAATTTATCTGTTAATAACTTAACAGAAATAAACGCCGGGTGCCTATAGGTCCAAATTTCAAAACTTTTGGTTCCGTTGGGGTATTATTGTAACTTCAGGTGTGTATATGGTACTATTACTAACTTTGAGAGTTCGTTCACTCTTCTTTGTTTGGATAAGCACGTGTAGTGGCCGTGGTTTGGAAATGAAATGGTTTTAAATTTTGTATAATTTTTTAAAAGGGTTGATATATTTATTTACTATTATGTCTCTTTTTGATAGATTTATCATGATGATTTTAATGAGGGGAAAGTTAAGGATGGAATGTTATTGGATATTTGTAGAGGTCCAAAATGGGGGTATGTACCATGTTTGGAATATAAGACAATATTTTTTTTGCACAACAAAACTAAAATTAAGTGCATAAAATACTGTGATGATATTTGAAGATGTTCGAGGTTAAATACGTATCATTCACATTGCAAAGTACTATAATAGATTAGGACATCTCTTGAAGTTTGAATATGGTTTCAATTCGGTAAAATCTAATTATAAGTAGGTTTATTGGGGTTTTGGAAACAAACGTGAGGTATAAGTACCATGTTTCAGTAGTAAGAGTGCAGCGAAACAAGCCTTGTGTTATGCGTATAATACATGTAACATGAAATAAACCAATATACTCGTAACATCCTTGAGGTTGGGACATGTTCAAAGCAACCAATTATAAAGTAATCAAGTTCTACAACGAAAATGACATCTCAAACATCCTTAGAGGGTTAGAAGAAACTAGTATACGACATCTCCATTGTCTATCTCCTTATCATCATTACTTTGGGGTTGTAAAATCGAGAACGGCGAAGGTCCTCCCTCTAGGTCATGTTGTAGCTCCTTTTGCTTAAAACCATATGATATATGTAATTTTGGTTAATTAACTATGAATACTATTAGTTCGTCCATAAAAGTAAAAGCTATTTTTATATAACTAAGTAACTCATGTCGTTACAACAACTGCATGAGCCAAACCTCTATTCCTCATACGATATGGGTTAGGTATTGGATCCTAGTGCACTAAGGACCTAAATGCAACCAAACTTACTACTGGGGCAATTAATAAACATGCAATTTTTTTGATTATACCTCCACATTGCATAACCAATAATTGTTATAATTATATGATTGCTCTTTCATCAGATTATCTTCCATTGGGACCGCATTGTTGAGAACTAACCATATGACCTTTAACGGAGCTTCAACTTTTCAAATAATCTATTATCAAGGTGGGAGGCATCCCATGCAAATGAGTTATATACTAAATGGACCAATATTGAGGACCCCCATCATTTTGAAGCACCCAAGTCTTACTATATAGGGTATGTGTGAGCATCTTATTGCTCAATTAAAAGCATGAGTTATTTCAATCCCGCATGTTGATTAGCCCTAGGCGAGCCTTGAACAAGGGCTTCCACATTCCTCTCCTCTTCATTGTTTTAGCTATCGACACATGGGTTTGCGTGACCAGGTCATACACGTATGGTAAAAAAGTTTCTTAAGAGATGCCCCTCCCATTCCTGGATTGAAGTTTGGCTTAAAACTATATAAGTGAATCCTACACTTTTAAAGATTACTCTTCTTATTTTAATATCTAATTAACTCATTTGAATTTATACTTTAAAAAGGAAAAAAGGTATAAAACTACAAATACAAATAATCTCATTTCCAAAGTAAATTACATCCATACATACAACTAGCTTTTCTCCCCAAAATTACAATCACAAGTTTCAAAAACCTTGCATTTACAATCTAGATATCTAATAACCGGCCCAGGCCCACCTTGTCCAAGCCCAATAAACAACCAGGCCAACTTTGACTCTCCAATACCCAAAGCCATTCGGACCCGGGTCTACTAACTCCCAGCCCAACCCGCACCCAACCCGTTCCAGCTAATAAATCCGTCACCACCCCATCCTCATAAATCCACCAATTTTACAGCTGTACCGCTCGAACTCCAATACCCAACCGACGAATCCCAGCCGTTGGATCCCCCATCCTGCTGACATGGCACTCCGTTAACTTGCCGCTCCGGTCCACGTTTAACCCCACCCATCTCTTCACTCACTTCCGACTCCGTCATATTATATAAACCGAACAGGAGTGAGAAAGAGGAGAAAGAGAGAGAGAGAGATGGAGAGGATCAACGGAGGAGGAGGAGGAGGAGAGGCGATGGAGAGCTCCGGTGAAGTTCCGGCTGCGGCGGCGGCGACTGGATCGAAGCTGACGATGGAGAGAGTGGCGGCGGCGAAGCAGTACATCGAGAACCACTACAAGTCACACATGAAGAACATCCAGCAGCGAAAAGAAAGGTCCAAATCGTTCCCATTTTTGCTTGTTCTTTGATCTCGTGTCGTTTTTGAGATGGATTTGACATTGCTGATAGTGTGAATTGGTTGTTGGAATTAATTTTTGCAGTTTTCCGGGCCGAATTTCGGCAAGCTCCGGCCACCGGCGGCACCGGAAAATGAGTGGATTGCGATCCTCTCGACGAGTACTATTCCGTAGTATACTCACTTGCCAAAAACGAATTCCGTATGAATGAGAAATGTTGATCCAAAGTTGAGTACTTTAAATGTACTAACTTGGCAACTGGGAGAAAATAGATAGTCCCATATCGGAAATTGGAAATGATTTTGTCTAGTATATATACTAGAAAACTGGACTAAAGGGCGTGGCCCGGGGGTTACCACTAACGTGTAGTGGAGAGAGGACTTAGCCAAAATGACAAACACACGCGCGCGCGCCCCGGCAGCTGCTGAACAGTCTCCAGTCCAACTCTTCTCTATAAATCCAGACATCAACTCCTATACATATAGATTTTTTTTTTTTTTTTGCATTTTGGTCTTCCTCTTCTCCTCTGCATCAGTCACTGTCACTGAGAGTACACCACAGACAAAAGTTCGTTGGCTCTGAAGCAAGAGTACTGCATTCTTCAGAGAAGGTACAGTTGTATCCTGGGAAGCAATTCGCCGGTAACCGTCACACTACGGGACGAATTCTGCTTTAAGGACAGAGATTCTAAAATCTCGACTCTGTACAAGTTCATTGCTTACTGTTTTTTCTTCCTGTATTTGATTTCTTTACAACTTTGTTGGAATTTCTTATTATTTTATATTCAAGTTCTAACAATCTTAAAGCGGAATTTTTCCTCACAGATTCTAACAATTTTTGTGAAGTTTGTTTACAGGTTCTGTTCGGAAAAAATAAGAACTAACAATCTCTGTTTCAACCAATTTCAGAAGAAACAAATCAGATCATGGAGAACACACCCACTGAAGTTGCTACTGGGCTTCTCAGTACCCAGACACCGGTGACCTAAAATGTGACTGCACAATCAGTTGCGGCACATTCGGTCGTTCTGCCCACGCACATAAGCGTGGGAGAAAAACCGAAGAAGTTCAATGGAACTGGGTTCAAAAAGTGGCAGGGGAAGATGCAGTTCTACCCGATCACATTGAAGCTGGACAGATTCCTCAATGAATCTGTCCCGATGCTGGCGCCAATGGAAGCACACTCCGTTGCTGCAGTTGACGCGTGGACTCAGGGCGACTACCTCTGCAGGAACTACATCCTGAATGTCTTGGTAGACTCTCTACAACGTCTACTGTGTTTTCAAGACATCCAAACTCCTGTGGAGGTCCCTGGAAAAGAAGTACAAAACAGAAGACGCCGGGTCCAAGAAATTTATTGTCGGCAAATTTTTGGACTACAGGATGATTGACTCCAAAACAGTGGTGAGTCAAGTCCAAGAACTGCAGGTTATAATGCACGACATTGCTGCAGAGAATATGACGCTGTGCGAACCATTCCAGGTTGCCGCGTTCATTGAAAAACGTCCACCTGGGTGGAAAGACTTCAAGAACTATCTCAAACACAAACGAAAGGAGATGTCTCTTGAAGATCTAATTATCAGGTTGCGGATCGAAGAAGAGAATCGCAAGGCTGAGAGGTTCTATGGAAATCAGTCCATAGAAAAGGCCAATGTGGTGGAGCATGAACAGAAGGGCAAGAAGAGGAAGTTTCTGCCACAGGCCTCCAACAAAAAACCTCTTGCAAAGAGGTTTGCTGGGAAATGCCACAAGTGTGGTAAGTTGGGGCACAAAATTTCTGAGTGCCGCTGTAAGGACAGTAATTATTCAAAAACAGGACATGTAAAAGGGAATGAAAAATCCCACGCACACATAGCTGAGAACTTGTCCACTGGTATCTCTGACCTGGACCTCTGTGCTGTTGTGTCAGAGGTCAATCTTGTGGGGAGCAATTCTCTTGAATGGTGGTACGATACTGGGGCCACCAAGCATATCTGCTCGGACAAGGAAATGTTCACCTCCTACTGGTAGTGCAACAAAGATGAACAGCTGTTCATGGGAAACTCTTCCACCTCCAAAATTGAAGGAACAGGAAAGATAATGCTGAAAATGACTTCAGGCAAAGAGCTAACACTCACAAATGTGCTGCATGTCCCAGACATTAGAAAGAACTTGATATCAGGTTCTTTGCTAAGTAAGAATGGGTTTAAAGTTGTACTTGTTTCTGATAATTTTGTACTGTCCAAGAATGGGGTATATTTGGGTAAAGGATATGTAAAGGATGGACTATTCAAATTTAATGTAATGACAGTCATCCTTAAAACTATTGTTCCTGCTGTTCCCAAAGTTAATGAAATAACTCCTATTGCCTATGTTGTTGAGTCTTCCTCTGTTTGGCATGAAAGACTAGGCCATGTTAATGTAAATTCTATGCGTAGATTAGTTAACATGAATTCGCTACCAAAATTTAAGGTAGATAACTCAGAAAAATGTGAAGTTTGCACGGAGGCCAAACTCACTAAAACTCCATCGTGTTTCTGTAGAAAGAAACACAGAAACTCTAGGTCTAATTCACACGGATCTGTGTGACTTAAAATATGTGCAGACCAGAGGTGGCAAAAAGTACTTTGTGACTTTCATAGACGATTGCACAAAATTCTGTTATGTATATTTGTTACATAGCAAAAATGAGGCTTTGGATAAATTCAAAGAATATAAACTTGAGATTGAGAATCAACTTGGCAAAACAATTAAAATCGTTAGAAGTGATAGAGGAGGAGAATATGATGCACCATTTAACATGTTCTGCTCGGAACATGGAATAGTTCATCAGACAACTGCTCCCTACTCACCCGAATCAAACGGTACTGCCGAGCGCAAAAACCGAACTCTAAAGGAGATGATGAATGCCTTGTTGTTGAATTCTGGCTTACCCCAAAACATGTGGGGGAAAGCGTTGCTGACTGCCAACTACATTCTCAACAAAATACCTCACAAGAAAACCGGCAAGACACCATATGAACTATGGAAAGGTAATTTACCTTCGTATAAATACCTCAAAGTGTGAGGGTGTCTAGCTAAAGTGACAGTACCTAACCCAAAACAGGTCACCATCGGACCTAAGACGATCGATTGCATATTCATAGGCTATGCACACAACAGTAGTGCATATCGGTTTTTGGTATACAAATCGGATATACCGGATATCTATGTAAATACAATAATGGAATCAAGAAATGCTTCATTCTTTGAACACGTGTTTCCGTGCAAGGATACTACGTATCCCAAACGTACACGTGAACAAGGGAATGCAAGCACTTCAGTTGATGAACCAGAACATGATACTGATGAGCCTAGACGAAGTAAACGGGCTAGAACATCAAAATCATTTGGTCCTGACTTTGTGACGGCCTTTCTGTTAGAGACTGAGCCCAGAACGTTCAAGGAAGCCATGTCTATGCCTGATGCTTCTATGTGGTAGGAAGCAATCAAAAGTGAAATAGACTCCATTATGCAAAATCATACATGGGAGTTAGTCGATTTGCCTTCTGGATGTAAAGCTCTAGGATGCAAATGGATTTTCAAACAAAAATTGAAACCAGATGGTTCAATAGAGAAGCATAAGGCTAGACTTGTGGTATAAGGATTTAGGCAAAAAGAAGACCTAGATTTCTTCGATAAATATTTCCCAGTTACAAGAATAACATCCATAAGAATGTTGATAGCTATTGCAGCTCTACGTAACCTGGAAATACATCAAATGGATGTTAAAACTGCATTTCTAAATGGGGACTTAGAATAAGAAATATACATGAAACAACCTGAGGGTTACGTAGTTCCTGGACAGGAAAATAAGGTGTGCAGGCTTGTAAAATCACTGTACGGCCTGAAACAAGCTCCAAAGCAGTGGCGTGCAAAATTTGACAATGTTATGATGTCAAATGGTTTCAAAATAAATGAATGTGATAAATGTATCTACATCAAAGATACTCCAAATGGATACATTCTGGTCTGTCTATACGTAGACGACATGCTCATTATTGGAAGCAATAACAATATTTTCAAACAAACTAAGAGCATGCTTAGTGGCAAGTTTGACATGAAAGACTTGGGAGTTGCAGATGTCATACTAGGAATCAAAGTTTTCAGGACATCTGAGGGAATTACTTTGTCTCAAGCTCATTATGCTGAGAAAGTACTTGAAAGATTCAAGAATTATTCCAATGGGACAGCAAAAAGTCCCGTCGATCCCAGTCTTCACCTGTTCAAAAATACAGGCGAAAGCATATCACAACTGGAATATGCACGTGTAATTGGTAGTCTGATGTACCTAACAAATTGTACAAGACCGGACCTAGCACATTCGGTAAACGTACTAAGCCGATACACGAGTAACCCAGGACGAAGTCACTGGAAAGGAATAACTAGAGTATTGAACTACTTGCGACATACTCAGAGTTATGCGCTGCATTACACCAGATATCCAGCAGTACTGGAAGGCTACAGTGATGCCAACTGGATATCGGACTCAAAGAACTCAAAATCCACAAGTGGATATGTTTTCACACTTGGTGGTGCAGCTGTGTCATGGAAATCCTCTAAACAAACGCTATTGGCCAGATCCACCATGGAATCTGAGTTTATTGCTTTAGACAAAATGGCAGAGGAAGCAGAATGGCTTCGAAACTTCTTAGAGGATATTCCAATGTGGGAAAAACCAGTGCCTGCCTTATGTGTACACTGTGACAGCCAATCGGCTATAGCACGGGCACTGAGTTGTATGTATAATGGTAAGTCTCGCCATATCAGAAGGCGACACAAAACCATTAGACAAACTGCTCTCAAATGGAGTAATCTCTATAGAATATATAAAATCGGCCGACAACCTAGCGGATCCATTTACTAAAGGTCTGTCGCGAGAGCAGGTTGTGAGATCATCAAGAGAAATGGGTTTAAAGCCTATGACGAAAGAGGATACTTGATGGAAACCCTATCTAGGAATTGGAGATCCCAAGATCTAGGTTCAAATGGACAACTAAATCTTGTTGAATCGACGAAAGCACTGAGAGATTAACATCTCATACCCATTTTTAGGATGATAAAACAAGTGCTGCCTGCAAATAGTTAGGATAAGCTTGGCTTTTAATGATTCCCATAGCTTTGAAATAAAAGTGGGGTATAGCAGGATACTCTTTATGGGCAATCACCTTGTGAGTGTGAAATGGGGCCGTTTTTAGGAGAATGAAGAGAGGCTACATTCTCCAAGTTCACTCATGATTAAACAGGGATGTTCAAGGCCAAAATGAACACAATAAGAGAACTTAGTTCTGTGAGGAGATGAAACTGTGTGATAGTTATTGTCTAGGTTCACATGAACGCCCGGGTAGTTCAAGACATCATGATCACTACCTGGTCAAGTGAATCCGATAGCTAATTACTAAGGGTGGTTCAAAGTTGAAAAATTACTGCCATTCCTGATGCAGTGATTTTCCGATTGTACTCTCAGAGTCTTTCTGTCATGTTTTTTGTTTTTCTGTCGTGTCTGGATTACATGGTCTGGTAATTTTCATTCATGTGGGAGATTGTTGGAATTAATTTTTGCAGTTTTCCGGGCCAGATTCCGGCAAGCTCCGGCCACCGGCGGCACCGGAAAATGAGTGGATTGCGATCCTCTCGACGAGTACTATTCCGTAGTATACTCACTTGCCAAAAACGAATTCCGTATGAATGAGAAATGTTGATCCAAAGTTGAGTACTTTAAATGTACTAACTTGGCAACTGGGAGAAAATAGATAGTCCCATATCGGAAATTGGAAATGATTTTGTCAAGTATATATACTAGAAAACTGGACTAAAGGGCGTGGCCCGGGGGTTACCACTAACATGTAGTGGAGAGAGGACTTAGCCAAAATGACAAACACACACGCGCGCACGCGCGCTTGCGCGCGCGCCCCGGCCCCGGCCCCGGCTTCCCCATTATTCTGCTGTTACAGAGTAATGGCAGCTGCTGAACAGTCTCCAGTCCAACTCTTCTCTATAAATCCAGACATCAACTCCTATACATATAGATTTTTTTTTTTTTTGCATTTTGGTCTTCCTCTTCTTCTCCTCTGCGTCAGTCACTGTCACTGAGAGTACACCACAGACAGAAGTTCGTTGGCTCTGAAGCAAGAGTGCTGCATTCTTCAGAGAAGGTACAGTTGTATCCTGGGAAGCAATTCGCCGGTAACCGTCATACTACGGGACGAATTCTGCTTTAAGGACAGAGATTCTAAAATCTCGACTCTGTACAAGTTCATTGCTTACTGTTTTTTCTTCCTGTATTTGATTTCTTCACAACTTTGTTGGAATTTCTTATTATTTTATATTCAAGTTCTAACATTGGTGGGTTTAGGTAATTTTAGGGCTGCGATTTGTGAGATTTTGAGGTTAGATCTGTGGATTGTGTTGATTTGTTTGGAGATTTTAGGCATCGAGTATTTTTTGGGAATTTGTGTGCTAGGGTTTGTGGTTAGAGGAATTTGTTCTGGATGCATGCATGTGGTTATGTGGCATTGCGTGTCGGGGTGAGAACAAGGTTAAATCTGCATAATGCGGAACCTTTTTGGAATTATTTTTCCATGTAGTTTCATAAAGATAATGGTGATAGTTTTTAGGAAGCTGATTAATTACAATTGTTATGTACGTTTGTATGGAAGGGTTTAGTAAGAAGGAAACACGTGTTCTGTCTTGGATTAATTTTCCATGTAGATAATGGTGATGGCTTTTAGTAAGTTAGATAGTTAACATTGTTATGTGTAATTGTAAGGAAGGATTAGTGGTATTAATTTTGGAAACTGAGTTCCCATATGTGATATGTCATCGTCATGCATTATTTTTAAGTTAATTTGAGAAGTAAGTTAAATAGAATTGGAGTTTTAGTCTCCGTAATGGATATGGACTATTATAGATGGTGCTTGCAGTTTTTAGTCCCAATGCATAGATGCATGGTGTTCAGGATATATTCACTTCTTCAACATGAAAAGATAGAAATGATTAAATATGTGAGTGCTCAATGAGCAACAAACCTGAATACCAGTATTCATGCATGATGCCTAATGTCATGACAAAATAATGAAACTGCGGTGAGGCATAGTTATTGAGTAAATGGGTTTTAAATTATGAAGTGAGAGAGTACATTAGAGGGGGAAGACAATTTTGGAATCTTATGTGAGAATGACAAACATCCAGGTTTTAAAGTAGTTTTCACCATAGACGACAAACTAATTAGGATCATTTATTGCATTAACACCACACGTCCATTTATGAGGACTTAAAACTCTTATTCTATTTGCATTTCTTTGCCATTAACTTTTCAAACATTATTGATAAGTAATGTCTTGACAATTAATTCCTCCAAACCTTCTTGACAAATTTCATAGTTATTTAAAAATAATAATTATTACTAGTACCTATACTGAACATAATTCTTAATAAATTTAACATTATGTGAATTGATCACTTTGCCTCGCTTGCACTGATAGCTCGGGGTTGGGTGGGAGGCGGTTTTTGTACATGTCCAGATTTTGGACCCAGACCCTACCCCTCTTATTTTGGTACGAGTTTGCGGCCTTAGTTTCTTTTGGCTACTACCAGGTATTGGAGTCCAAGTATAATCTGAACCTATATAGTTTTTGCGGGTCTGGTTTAGGTCCAAGATGGTTTCGGATCTTAAACCCTACCCATCTCTTCACTCCCTTCCGATGCTGTCAACTCGCCATCTGTGAATATAGACGAAGAGAGGGAGAGAAAGAAGAGAGAGAAAGGGGAGAACGATGGAGAGGGCCAATGAAGAAGGAAGGGAGGAAATGGAAAGCTCTGGTGATGGCAGCAACAGACTGAATTGAGGCCGACGGTGGAGATAGTAGCAGCGGTGAGCAGTATATTGAGAACCACTACAAATTGCTCATGAAGGACATCCACCAGCGTAAAGAACGGTATCTATTCGTGCGTGATCTCTATCTCGTGTTTTTTAAACTGGATTTGCCATTGTAGACTTTGTGAATTGGTAGTTTTAGGTCGTTTAGGGGTGTGATTTCCTAGATCGTGAGATTAGATCTGTCGATTTTGTTAATTTGTAGAGAGTTTTAGGTATCGGTTGTTTTATGAATTTTTTGTGTGCTAGGGTTTGTGGGTAGAATGATTGGCAGCAGATGCATGCATGTGGTTATGTAGCATTCTGGATTAGGTGGCATATACGAGGAAAACATGTATTGAGGCGAGAAGAGGGTAAAAACCGCCTAATGGGGAGCCTTTTTGAAATTATTTCCCTTGTAGATAACAATGATAGTTTATAGTTAAGTTCAATAGTTAAAAATTGTTATGTGTTAATTTCTTATAAATTATAGGAACTGTTTGTTTTTTGTTTTCCTTCTTAATATTGCGGCCACGGTTTGTGATAAAAGTGATTGGTGGCGTACGCATGCATGCATGTTGTTATGTGGCAATGCAAATTATGTGATAGGAGGAGAACACGTGTTGGGGCGAGAACTGTGTGAATCCGCATAATGTGCAACCTTTTTGGAATTATTTTCCTTGTAGATAATGGTGATGGTTTTTAGTTAGTTAATTAGTTGAAATAGTTGTGCGTAATTGTATGAAAGTTTTAGTGGTGTTAATTGTTGTAAATTTAAGTTTGTACATTTATTGTCAGGTATTATTTATTAATTAATTTAAGAACTTAGGTGTTGGAGTCTCTAATTCCTGTAGATGGATAGATGGTTTTTTTAATTCGTTGTGTTATTTACAAATGGTGCTTGGAGGTTTTAGTCCCAGTGCAAGGATCCTTGGTGCTGACTATGTATTCATTTTTCCAACGGGGAAAAAGATAGAAATAATTGAATATGTGAGTGCTCAGTGAGCAACAAACTAGAACACACTATTCATGCATGACCTCTAATGTCATGACAAAATAATAAACCATGGAACGAGGCAATAGAGTAAATTGGTACGAGGCAATAGAGTAAATTGGTTTAAAATAATGAAGTGGACAACTTTGTGATCTGCAGTGATAAATGGCATATCTAGGTTTTAATCCGTCATCCGACAAACTACTTAGATTATTTTCTTGCATTAACACCACATAGTCTTGCAGCCTTGCTGAGGGACATAAAACTCCTATCTACCCGTCTTACTGTCCACTCTTCTTGGCCATTTACTTTTAAATGAAGTAGCAAATAATGCCTGACAATTAATTCC
Source organism: Hemerocallis citrina (assembly GCA_017893485.1). NCBI lineage: Eukaryota > Viridiplantae > Streptophyta > Magnoliopsida > Asparagales > Asphodelaceae > Hemerocallis > Hemerocallis citrina. Next base: position 19,326,745 of record CM030358.1, on the reverse strand, counting down.
TCCCGAACTTCCCAACCAATTTCATAATAATTTAACTAACTAGAAATTATTACCGCCACCTATTTGGACCATAATTCTTTTAATGTTCCAGATTATGTGAATCAATCACGTTGTTTCTCGTCTCATCATGTATTTTCCTTCGGTTGGCTCTTAAAATTATTTTTCCGGAATGCCATGCAATTAAATGCATTTATTTTTCTACAATTACTTTTGTTAACCCTATTATACGAATTCTTTTTTATATAAAAATAGAAACAAACCAAATTATCAAACACCGAAGGCATTAACACCATGCACGATTTATTAATGTGCACTTCAAAAGTATAAGGAAAATAGGATTGGAGTTTTTCATCCGGTGATTGGTCATTTTGTTTGACATCTCTTTTTATAGAAAAAATTTCTTCCTATAAGAGGTAAATAAAGTAATTATATGAAAAAATACATTCATAGAATTGTTTGGCATTTCTAATCAATTCTTTCATGGAATGAAAGAAGGAGAACACATGATGAGGCGAGAACAACTTGAACGGTTCACATAATGTGAAACTTCTTAAGAATTATGGTCCAAATAAGCAGTGGTAGTATGCTTTAGTTAGTTGACTTAAATGATGTGGCACATGAGTACCTGTTTGTTCATGTAGTATTTATTGTTTCCGAATTTGGATCTGTGTTATTTATTGTGGAAGGTTCATGTTGTCCTCTTTTCACCTTATGATCAACAGAAAAGCTGCTTTATCCTGTTATTTAAGTAACTTATAACCATATGACCATCCATTTGTGTGTAAATTGTAGTTTACAACTTTGATTAGTCCATTAATGTGTATTGGATTGTATTTTTGATGTGTTAGGATTACCCAGGTTTACTATCTAGCTGATGGGGAACCTAGAAAAAGAGATAGTGTTGATGTAAAGTGGGAGATCATAAAACCCTCTATTTCTTATACATATATTGCATTCATGTTTTCTTGATAAATCTTTTTCATTCTCTTCCTATAGATGCAGGTTGGTTAACTGTCAACCCATAGACAAGAATTTGAGAAAGAGAGCTTGATATGTGCTATTGGAGAAATCGCACAGAGAGAATTGATAATAAAAAACAAAGATAAAAAACCTATGAACTTTTCATATCCTCATGATGTAAAAAAACAACAATAGTGGACAATAACAAATATAGAAGGCATCGTCTTCATCAAATGAAGAAACAAATGGCTGGCTCTCAATGAGGAAGAGGGATAAGAATAGCTGTATTTGATGGAAGGGAACGGAGGTGAAGAGACAAGTAGAGCAGAACTTATGTAAATTTTATTTGATTCCAAATTCTCTAGCAAGAGTTTTTATACGTGGGTCACATGCAAACCATATATAGAAAAGTCCAATACGCAATTATCATATATTAGACATTGCTCGATATGTTTGATACAACTCGTTGTGTGATTAGTTAATTTAAAAATGACACCTCTTTCTTGTACCTTGATATGTTTATATTGTCTAAAATATATCAATTGTGGTTTGCGAAAGTAACTGTCTATTTGTTCACCTAGTTCTCTGTTCGTCTACTTTTCTCAACTTTTCTTTCAGAATATTCTCTTACACTCAAAGAAGACACCACTAACTCTTTTGCCCTGTTAAAGTAGTCTTACTTTTAGTCTCACATCTGAAATAAACTTAGATTAATCTTTGTACCCTCCTATATGTAGGAGAGAGTGTATTCAGTTATAAATATCCCAATAAAATATTTATTTCAGTCTCTGTATTTTTACATTTTTACATGGTATTAGAGCTGGAAAAATATACACAAAAAATTTTCATAAACAATTAGGGTCTCTTTTCAGCAAAAAAAGGGGCAGCTGCCATGTTCATCTTCCTCTTCATCTCTTCTTCATAAGAGAAACCCTAACCCTAATTCTCTACCTCCCGCCGCCACTCCACGCCACACTTCACTCCCGTCGCCGCGCCGCTCCCAAATTCGCTACTGCTACCCCCCCTCCCACCCAACCCCACTCCAGCCACCAGACCATCCTCTCCCGACATCATCTTCCCGTCATCTGCCGGCGCAACCTCTCTCCAATAGCCACCACTGCTCCTTCCCGTCATCGTCAACTTCCTGTCATCCCTCCAAGCCACCGCTACCCCGTACTCCAACCGTCGCCGCCTCCTCACCCACCACCGTCACCCCCCAGACTAGTCACCGCCGCCTACTCTCCACAACCCGAACCCACTTGCACTCGAACCCCGAACCCTGTAAACCCCCATTCTCTTTCTCTCTCTTCATGTTTTCATAAATAAGTCACAAAAAATGTGAATCCCCGTGATGCGTGCTCTTCTGGATTGCGTGTTAGTCTTCGATGCCCTCTTCATTCCTCACCTATCCCTCTCACCCGTTTTTTCCATATCTAATTTAGATCTGCTCCTATGGCGACCTCAACTAATACAACGGTGATCTCCTGTCATCCTCCAATGGCGACCTCTCCTTCCCAGGTGGACCCTTATCCTTCCACTGCTGCTTATACGAATGAGTCAACCTCCTAATCTATCATTTATGCTGAAGAGTATCCGGACTTCCAGAACATGCTGCCTCCTCATTCTGGTAACCATGTTCACTCAAGTAATGTTTGTCATGTTTCCTCACATCAATAGATAATTGATTCAGGTACTTTTGAACATATGATCTACTCTACTATCCAAATCCTACTTAGCTTAGTACTCAACAACTTGATCAGCCAGATGCATGCTCAACACATATCTTTCTTCAAATTCAGAGTGTTTGACCCACCTTGTGGTTCATGGAGCGGATAGTAGAGTAGATCAGGAATTATAATATTTTAGGCATATTATTATTTGTGATATTCAATTATATGATTTTCAGTGACTATTGAAGCACTGCATGCATTGTGTATCATTTTAAATTTAATATTATTTTTATGATTATATATATATATATATATATATAGGGAGCCCTTCGGTTGAGAACTAATTTTGGTGAGAACTCCGTGAGAACTCACGAAGTAGACCCCCCATGAAAAATCCGAACCGACCATCTTGTTCTACATGCCTTAGATAGCATAACTTAAAGAATTCAAATAATTTGGAGTTCATTTGCTCATCCATCAAATGGAGTAGAATTTTCAGCCATACAATTTTGCAATGATGTAAATCATGGGAAAATGAATTTCAAATTACATGAATTCTTTATGTTATGCTATCTAAGGCGTGTAGAACGAGATGGTCGGTTTGGATTTTTCATGGGGGGTCTACTTCGTTAGTTCATATGATGTGATTGGAAAATCCTTAAAGGGTTAGTTGTCCAATGTATCACATGCATGCCACGTAATCAATGCTCATTTACTAAATGAGCAAGTTGCTCATATCCCTTTTACCCTATATATATATATATATATATATATATATTCGTCTTGAGTTCTTCTTCTTGTACTTATAGAACCCTATAGGAATTTAGAATAAAGCACATCAATTCCTCCTTTGTAAATGAATTAGCCTTTTAACTTACAACAATATAATTATACCTTTGTTAGTTCATATGATGTAAGTCTTTGGCATTTACTATTGTATCCAAGTATAAAGCAACAAAATTTTGTGGCAAGCTGATAGACAACGGGTTTTGATTCTTTATCATTTCAAATCTAGTTATGTTTGCTCCTCGTGCTTTTTCAATGAGGTTTCAATGCAAAAAACATGAAAATGGTTGAGTTTATGCCCATCTTGACATTTTTTATAATTTCCTTTGGTTAGAATATTAATCCCTCAACCCTCACTAGAACTTGGTGTGGTGGTTGGGAAATTTAACATTGTTCGGAGTCACCCAACTTTTATGCAGACCACATTTAAATTGGAATATTATAAACTACTGTGGTAATGCCGTTGTGCATAGTCCAGGTTTTGGCCTATAAAATGGGTACTGAAATTGTGAGCAGTGTGTTAGATTTTAACTGTAAATTACAATCCGTATCACAACTTGAAAGTTTCGTTGCTGTGGTTGAAAAGTTTTTAACTTCAGTGAAAAGAATTATACACACGCACACACACACACAAAATAGCGGGTTAACTTTGATTCAGTTTGTTCCATCATTTCCGTGCATTCATTTTATGCTATTGAGATTTGTAGATGCTATTGTTTTGCATGGATCTTTTGATCCGGTTTTCTAGCTGACAACCTGACGTTTCTACAGACGGTGGATTTTAGAAAAACAACTGGCTTCTTCACATGTTTCCCAAGAAGAACAGATCAATTTAATGAAGGATCTAGAGAGAAAAGAGACAGAATATATGCGCCTTAAAAGGCACAAGATCTGTGTGGATGACTTTGAGCTGCTGACCATCATTGGAAGAGGAGCCTTTGGAGAGGTTCGTAGTACGTGGTTTATATTAGGTGTTTCTTTTATTTTCCTGTGACTATGATTTCATAATATATTTCTTCTGATTTGGGTATTTGATATAATATATACTCAGTCCCTTCATTTCAAGGATCGTGGTGCTGATCATGCACAATGAAGCATAAGCAAGCATTGCTAAAATAAATTTCATGGAATGGGTAGTCAGTAACTACAGCGCATCACTGCATTTATTAGATTTATAACCATAGACATAGTTCTCATGCAATGTGTACATTGGTTCCAATATTTGGTTAGATGTTTTTTTCGTGATAGGTTAGATGTTGTAAGGTCTGTTATTAAACTCCTCGAGATGGTTCCTTTTTCCTTCTCCTGGTCATTGTTGCCAGGCAAGCTTCTATAATCTGTCTTGAGTTCATACACATGTACTTCTTTTTAACCATATTCTACTGTTGGAGGGTGCCCAATCATCAGATACTGTCTCTTTTTTTTTAGATGTTCACATTATACAGCTAGAGCTATTTGTATAACTTATAATATCCCCACAGAAATATTTTGAGGCTGGCCATCAGATAAGAAGGATTGTTAACTTACACCATGACTAATAACTGGAAGGGATGAAGTTGTGGCCTATACACAAATGTATTTACTAGAATCCTAAATTTGGTGAAGGCTTGGGATCAGATAAGAAGGTTTGGTTAACTTTTATCTATAAATAATAACTGAAAGAGATGTCATTGGCCCATACACTGACATGTGGTAAATTTGGTGTACTGTGGTCATTATTCGTCCTCTCATCAAGAACATTATAGGTTGACTGGATGCTGGTTTGGAGTTCTTTTATAATGTTTGAAAACATAGGCATTTGTTAACCATGATTGTCATACTGGACAAATTTTTTCTGTTCACCTGTAATGTAATTCATGAAATTTAGTATGAATATTTTTTTATATAAATTTGACATCAGTCTATATACTCTTTTTGTTTGCATTCAGTGTGAGTGTTGGGGTGGGGATTAATCTATATATTGCCTCTTCAAAATACCCTTCGCCACTGCATATAGGGAACTGTGGTCATTATTCATCCTCTCATCAAGAACAGTATAGATTGACTGGATGCTGGTTTGGAGTTCTTTTATTATGTTTGAAAACGTAGGCATTTTGTAAACCATGATTGTCGTACTGGACAAATGTTTTCTGTTCACCTGTAATGTAATTCATGAAATTTAGTTGGAATATTTTTTATTTAAATTTGACTTCAGTCTACTCTTTTTGTTTTGTTTGCATTCTGTGTGAGTATGTTGGGGTGGGGATTAATCTATATATTGCCTTTTCAAAATACCCTTTGCCACTGCATTTAGAGAACCGTGACCTATTACTTAGTGTGGGACTTAATATGGGAGAGTTAATACTACACTAGTTGAGCTCAGTTGGTAATTGAAACGTTTTTTGATCTATCTAGATTGTTCCTATTGTTTGTTCATAAGTTCTCATGTCATTTTACCATGGGTCTGCCAGTTCTGCTTGCCTAGATGAGCATGAATTCCCTTCTTGCTACTATCTGAATTATTCTTAAGATATAACACATATATGGTGGAATCTTATTTTCTGCAATTGCCATTTGACACGATTAGTGTTCATGACCACGGTAAACAGACTGCAACTTAGTGAATAAATTTCTTGACCACAGTTTAGTTATACCTCTCTGTAAATTTGGATCTCGAACTATTCGAACTATTTATGAAGCTTTTTTTATGCTCATAATTTTCTACAGGTTAGGCTCTGCCGCGAGAAAATGTCAGGAAATATTTTTGCTATGAAAAAGCTAAAAAAGTCTGAAATGCTTAGCAGGGGACAGGTGAGAGATAAACTTGGTGTGGAAGAACAATTTTATTTTGCTTTATGTAGACTGCTGCTCGTTTTTTCACCCTTCCATTGAATTCTGTAGTCTGTCTTTTGCTTTTTTGCAATAAATTATGTGGGAAGCGAGTTTTTAGGTTTTCTCCACCTCTGTTTTTTATGTATTCTATTTGGCTCTTTGGATTTATCTGAACCTCAGAGTTTTGCGTATTTCATCTGCACTGAATCATCTTTTTTTTAATAAATATTTTATAAACTCTTTTCGTGCTCAAGGAGAATTTTTGTTGGGTTTTTCCTTCGTAGCACATACATAAACTGCATGGTGAGTAAGTTAGGTTTTCCCAAAAGCCAGCTGGTTTTCTGGGACTTCTGGAAAACCTTGATTCCTGTCTGTAGTTTCATAAGCAAGTAATTTAGCTCCAATTTTTAAGTGGAGAGAAGGGCATAGAAGTTTATCGAATCGTACACAGGACTACAGGAGCCTTGTGCTCCAAAGGTGAACCATTTTGGAAATTGTTAGATAATGGTGATAGAAGGCTTAGAAAAGACAATTTTGATAGCATTGTAGGTTCTATTTTGTTCTATTTTATTTTTGTTTTTTGAGATTCCAAAGTATATGCAGAACACATGCAAGGGTGATATCAGAAGAGTTGTCATCCATTAGATTAAGCTTTTGGTTACTGTTGTTTCCAAGAGAAATAATATTAAAAAATATTTTCATGATACTAAGTTTTTTGTTAACACTTAATTATATTAGTTACATGTCATGGATGATTTCTGGAATTTTGGTTTATCTTTCCTAGTCTTAACAGAGCTGAAAGGAGGAAAAGGATTCATGAAGATTTGGTATAAAGGATTTATTCTTCTTACATTGAATTGTGGAATATCTCTTTTAAGGCAAAATTATTGTCGATAAAATTAATTATTTGTAGAAGATGATCTTTTAAGATGGGTTATCACTGGAATTTCTAACATTGAATAATCAGAAAATGATTCGCTGATTTAACTTAATGCTCGTGGAACTAATGTTTCTAATTATCTGTTTTGTTTCCTTTCATGCCACAATCTTATGATTTTCTTTTTGTACTGTAGGTTGAGCATGTGAGAGCTGAAAGAAACTTGCTTGCTGAGGTTGCAAGTCACTGTATCGTGAAACTCTACTATTCGTTTCAAGATGCAGAATATCTATACCTAATAATGGAATATCTTCCCGGAGGAGATATGATGACCTTACTGATAAGGGAAGATACCTTAACTGAAAGTGTAGCCCGATTTTATATTGCGCAGAGTGTACTGGCTATAGAATCCATTCATAAACATAACTACATCCATAGGTAGAGTTATATTTGTACTCCTAATCTGTTTCAATTTTGTATATTGTCTGTTAGTTCTCCTTAACATGACATTATCTGCAGAGATATTAAGCCTGACAATCTACTACTGGATAAAAATGGTCATATGAAGTTGTCGGACTTTGGGCTGTGCAAGCCAATTGATTGTAGAACTCTTTCAACATTGAGTGAAAATGAACCTCTGGAAGATGACAACTTGAAGGAGTCTATGGACATAGATGGGTGCTTTGCAGATACAAATAGTGGTAGCAGGTGGAAAAGCCCTAGTGAACAACTTCAGCACTGGCAAAGGAACAGGAGGAAGCTGGTACGTCAATAACATTGATCTTAATTCTTCATAGTACTATAAATTGTTAGTTCTTCATTCTATGCAATTCATAACCTGTTGTAGGTAGTTATTATCCAAAGTAATAAATATTAATTAACAACTATCAAATTGTATTTGTGCAGGCATTCTCCACAGTGGGTACACCTGACTATATTGCACCCGAAGTATTATTGAAGAAAGGATATGGGATGGAATGTGATTGGTTCGTATATCCTGTTTATTTTCTTTAATCAAATTGCTAAAATAAAATGTATATGTGTTTGAATTTTGAAACATTCTTCTTCTCATTTACATAAAGCAGGCTAGTTTGTTTACCAGTAAGAACACAAGAATACAGTAAGAACAAAGTAGTTTTTTGTGAATGGTATACATACTGGAGGATAGAACTTTTAATTTAGCAAATTCCTCATATATAAATTTTCTGTGTGCACATTGAATTGAAGATTTAAATTGTTTTATTATCAGTCAGCTTAATTGCCTCTGGTACAAGAGTAACCAAATTCTTTTGTTAGCAATCACCTTAATTGCCTCAGCCTAACTCCAACAGTAACTAAATATCTGATTCTGTTTCATATTTTATTTTACTTTTATATTTCAGAAACTAGTTTGATCTAGGGCTCTGTTGGTGGAAACTGCTTTTATAATCTTACGAGAACTTATATCTTTCAAAAGTGGTAGATCAGGGCTATCATATAATGCTAAAACTTAATTATCATATATATATATATATATATATATATATGTGTGTGTGTGTGTGTGTGTGCGCGCGCGCGCGCCAATTATCATATATGTATGGTAGCTCTAAAACCTTTAAAATGCTAGTTTTCCTGAAAAGTATGTGCCAATTCTGATCGTGTACGTTTTTTTTTCTTGTATGGATAAGATCGACGTTGAGCCCCATATGTCTATCCTTCTTTTCATTGTACCCTAGATTGATTCAGCCGAGTAAATGCAATTTAAGATCTCATCAAATTTTTTTTATGGGTCTAAAACCAATCTCTGCCTAGATGCGTGCTCATTGTGTCTAACCTAATCCTGGCTGCTCTTGCAGCTATAAAATTGTGACTGCTGCCTATCAAGTTCACCTATCTTCATTCTGCAAGTCCATTCCATCTCATGAAGTTCTTCTTTGTTTTCTTTTAAATGTTTCTCCTTTCTCAATTATCTTTTATTATGTTGGTCTTGTTATTATATTAAACAAACATCCTTATGTTAGACTTAGAGTGTAGGTATATCCTTCGAACACGTTGTTGCAACTTTTTATTGTAACAGGAACATTAAGTTGGTTGACCACGAAGGTCTAAATTGGTTAATGTATTTAAGTTTAAGAGACCAAAAGTTAATTGCAGTATAGAGCCCAGGTATTGCCAGTTTTTTAAAACTATGCCGTTTTTCGAAACTATTTGCAAAAAGAGGACAGTTGCCAAAGTAATTGCGCTCGGGGACTCAACAACTACAACCGCCGTTCCCAACAGTGAGCTTAGTTATTTCGTGCTCATCGTTGGGACACGGCGAGTGTAATTTTTGTTGTTGAGAAACTCGCTATTCCCAACGGCGAGTGTAATTTTTTGTTGGTGAGAAACTCGCTATTCCCAACGGTGAGTTTAGTTGAAAATTTTCAGACAAGACTTGCCGTTCCCAACGGCGAGGGGGTTTATACTAGACTTGCTATTGGAAACGACGAGTTTAGTTCAAAATTTTCAAACAAGACTCGCTGTTCCCAACAACAAGCTATTCTATGGAGTTTTTTTCTCGAAAAATTCACTTAAGTCCAACATAAAGTTTCACTCCGTGAAATTTCAAGGAACCTTGCTGTTCCCAAGAGCAGTCTAGTATAAAGAACTTTGCTATTGGGAACGACGAGTCTTGTTTGATCATTTTGAACTACACTCACCGTTGGGAACAACGAGTTTCTCCAAAAAACAAAACTACGCCGGCCGTTCACAATGGTGAGCACGAAATAACTAAGCTCGCTGTTGAGAACGGCGAGTTTAGTTGTTGAGTCACCGAGCACAATTAGTTTGACAACTCCTCTTTCTGCAAATAGTTTTGAAAAAAAGGTATATATTTAAAAAAATCGGTGTTGCCTGTAGAAAGCACTCCGCTCTCACTCAACTACAAATGTTTGCTACATAACTACACAGGTATTTTGGAGCTGTTATACTCAAACCACTGCCCAATCTCAATGTTCTCAATGTCTACACTCCTTCTGAGAAGATGTCTTTGCATTGCACAACCATAAATCACACTGTACTTGAATAGCAATTGTACACAGTTGTACATTTTAATTTCATGGTTAATAATGGTCACGAGATACCCCGGAAGTGTTTTTCTTTCTTTTCCATCTATAACCATCTTGTTTTTCATTCTACTATCATCGTAAACAATTTGATCCTAAGTAACAGTTGTTCTTTTTTTACCTTCTGTGTTGTTTCATTCGTTAAAAGATCTCTCTGCACTCTATCTCCTTTTCTTAATATTTCTTGATACCCTCATTCATGTTCTTTAACTTATATAGTTCTTCTTCTAATTTCTAATTTTTTTATTTTGCATTTGTGAACCCCAACTCTATTTTATAACATATTATATTTTCCTCTAGATTATTGATGTATAATCTTCACACCCATTCTTTGGGGAGGTTTCTTTTATGGTAGTGTTTATAATGATAAATTCATGTCCATTTCTGTTACCTATTATCTAATGGTATGACCTTGAATGAGCACTTTTAAGTGTATAAGAATGTCTGCATATCAGCAATTAGTTATTGTAATTATTTTCCGTTACTTATAGCCTTGCATTTTAATTTTGGTGTGATTCAGCTACAGTAATCGCTAATTTTTAACAGAATTGAGGTGGAATACCTCTGCTAGTAACTTACTAGAGACTGTAAATCCCTTATGTGTTAACCATTTGAATTTCCTTAAGGATTGTTCACAAAACACCATGTTTCACAACACTGTTTAGTTCTCCTAAATTCTTTTGCTATTGCAGGTGGTCGTTGGGTGCAATTCTGTATGAGATGCTTGTTGGATACCCGCCATTCTATTCTGACGATCCACTAACAACATGTCGAAAGGTTTTCCTGCGAACTCCTTTTCTCAACTATTTTTGTTGATAGTTACTTTTATAGTTTTATTTTGAGAATTATTGACATATTTTTGTTATTATTGTAATTTCTGTTAATCTTTCAGAATTGGATAAAACATACTTATGATGATCTTTTATGGACATATATCTATCGTTTTATACACAATGTGTGTTTGGAAGCTTAAAAGTTTAAACCTGTTATGGTACTCGTGACTCGTCACACTTTCTAGTGAAGGCTACTGTGATCTTAACTAAAGACATCATACGTGATCTTAACTAAAGACATCATAGTCAAGTAACGATTTCTCTGTATCGAATCTTTTATGATTATAGTTTTGTTCTTCCTATCATTCCTGATGATGGAGGTAAGTACAAAGAAGAAAGAATTTGGGAGAGATTAGAAGAAATTAGGAGCCATGAATCATTCAAGAATTTATTCACCAATCATGTTTTCCAAAAAGAAAATTAGCCTTTAAATAGGCTTTACATGATTTGCTTCCTAATAAATTATACTAATTTAATTATTAGTTTCCCTTTTAGTTCATAATAGGAAAAGTCTGAACAGTTATAATTAAATATTTGAAAATTCCATTAATTGGCTCTGCACCAAATTCTTCTGACTACGGAGAACTTGCCTGGAGTATTGGTGGCTCGAAGAAACAATGAGAGTTCAACAAAGACTGCAGTCAGACTGTCAGTAAGAGTGGAGAACCTGCAAGAGCTGAGGACTATGTCTATCGAATCTGTCATTAACTCCTTAGTACTAGTTGTGGTTTCTATGACCTTCAGAATTCTTTTAAATGGACAAACTCAATTTGTTCTATTTCCTTGATGGTTCAATGGTAAATGGAAATTGTTAGACTTAATATTTAACCATATTTTTATGATTTATTCTTTTATATATTTGTCAGATTTGATTGACTAAATCCGTTGCTCCAATGAATTTGGGCACTCACCTATTGTGGCATTGTAGTGAGTTGAGGTTGTGCATGTAATTATTACTTGTATGTGATATACTTTTTTTGAAAATTTTACTTTTTTATTATTATTTATGTGTGGTCATGCAGTAACCTTGTCTCACATTTTTACAATTTTCATCAGATTGTGAGCTGGAGACATCATTTGAAATTTCCTGAAGATTCTAGGCTGTCCCCAGAAGCAAGAGACCTTATATGTAGATTTTTATGTGATGTTGAACACAGGTTAGGAAGTGGTGGAGCAGGCCAAATAAAGGTATTTATTAACCACATAGAAGTCATCTTTTTTTATGTTACGAAACAAAATTTTCTGTAAGTTTATTTTCTTTTTCAGGCTCATCCTTGGTTCAGAGATGTTGTATGGGATAAACTTTATGAGATGGATGCAGCATTTAAACCCGAGGTCAATGATGAACTGGATACTCAAAACTTCTTGAAGTTTGATGAAGTATGATTCTCATTTCAACCCAGCTTTAACTTTCCGTTGTGTTCTCCAGGAGTGATTTCATCCTATAAGGACATAATAGTTCCTAAGAAGCTTGCATTTCTTAGTGACATGAAGAAAATATGGAGAAACTTTCTAAGACTTCATCTCATATTTCCCCCTCTCATATCTTTATAGTTGTGGAGTTGTTTTCCTTTCACTTATATATAATTTCATTTAGATATGCTAAAATTTATCTTATATATTTGGTAGTAATCATTGTCCCTTTTTGATATGGCCCTCATGTAGTTACTTAAACTTTGGCCAAATAAGTAAGGTATTTGCTTAATTTTGTATATAACAACAATATTTTAACATCAGAAGTATTGGGACAAAGACTATTAAACCATCAATGATGTATGGAGTAGAGTGTTGGGCAACAAAGAAACATGTCCGAAAAATGTGTAGCGGAGATGAGGATGCTAAGATGCTAAGATGAATGTGTGGTAAACTAGGAAGGATAGAATTAGAAATTAGCATATACGAGACATGCTACAGGCAGCTCCTATCTAAGATAAGTGAAGAGAGAATCGCGTGAGGTGATTTGGACATGTCACACGTAGACCTAGCAGTGCCCCATTAGAAAGAGTGATTTGATAAGTATTTAGGGTAGAGTTAGGGGTAGGGGAATATCTAAACTTACTTGGGTGAAAACGGTGAGCAGGGCCGGCCCTGAGTTCCCGGGGGCCCAAGGCCAAAGGCCCAAATAATTATTTTTGGGGCCCCTAATTACAATATAATTTTTTTATGCACAAAATACTCGTCTATATTTAAAGGGGAATACAAATTTGGGTTCCCCTGAAATTGCAAAAAAATCGGGGGCGTGAGGCAGCCTGCCTCAAGGTGGGGGCCGGCCCTGACGGTGAGAAAAGATGTGATAGCTTGCGACCTTACAAAAGATATTGCGCTAAATCGAGCAAAATGGAAAACCAGGATTCATGTAGCCGACCTCAACTAGTTGGGAAAAGGCTTTGTTGTTGTTGTTGTTGTTTAACATCAGGAGTAATGGAGTTTTATTTAATTAAACTTTGGCCAAATAAGTAACGGATTTGCTTAATTTTGTATATAGCAGCAATATTTTAAAATCATAAGTAGTAATGGATTTGGCGTTGATGTTTTTGATGAGTTACATTCTACAGTTTGAAATATTGGTGTACAGGTTGTTCCATTAACTCTATATAAAAAAATGAGTTTCCTAGTTAATTTTTCAAATTTATATTACAGATGGATCCTACTCCTGCAAGAACTGGTTCTGGACAATCAAGAAAGGTACAAATATTTTGTTAAATATAAAAGAACGTTCTTAAGATTCTATTAGGTGTTAGCTGTGCATTGATCATTCATCTCAAAATTGGATAATGCCTGCATGTTTATGTTTTTTTATTATATATATATATATATATGGGTAAAAGGGATATGAGCAACTTGCTCATTTAGTAAATGAGCAAGTGATTATGTGGCATACATGTGATACATTGGACAACTAACCCTTTTAAGGATTTTCCAATCACATGCATGTCACATCATCAATTGCTTATTTACTAAATGAGCAAGTTGTTCATACCCCTTTTCCCCTATATATATATATATATATCTTCCATTGCAAATGCATTGTAACGTGTAAACACATGCAAACCACTGAAGCCGTTATGTCAAACAACGGACTAGGTTATAATGAACAAAAATCCGGTCCAGTTCTTGTTCAAACAATGGCTTTAGTGGTTTGCACATGTTTGCACGCTACAATGCGTTTGCAATGGAAGATCTCTCTCTCTCTCTCTCTCTCTCTCTCTCTCTCTCTATATATATATATATATATATATAGGGGAGTGATTCCCTCCTTCTGATCTTATTTTTTGGTTTAAGACCCAACACTTGCAAGCTTTACGAGCCGTCAGAGATGAGATTTCTCAGATCTAACGGCTCCAAACACTTCACTTAAGTTAGAGCGGGGAAAAAAACCCGGTCCGGTTCTTGTTCACTCCCCTAAGAACCAAACTGCTTCTTCTATCTTTCGCTCTGCTGTTTCGCTTTCTTTTTCTATTTCTCGATCGCCATCACCACTGCCACCGCCCCACCATCTCCTCCACTTTCATCGCCATCACCATCTCCGCCACCACCGCCACTGCCACCGCCACCGCCATAAATGGTTTCTTAATAAATGTTGTTTTTCCCCTCCTTTTCTTAAGTTTTTTGTTTTTTTTCCAATCTCTCTATGCGTGCCGATTCAATCGGAGGGCTTTTAGATCTGGATCTTCAACTAAGAGGTTAACATCAGATCTTAGGGATCACTCCCCTGTGTGTGTGTGTGTAGAGCAATGCTCCATTGCAAATGGGTATGCAAACCACTAAAGCCGTTGTTCCGAATATAACCCAAGTCGTTCCGAACAACGGCTTAGGTTCAAAATAAACGAAGTCGTTCCCAATAACGGCTTCAGTGGTTTGCAATGGAGCATTGCTCATACAGAGTCCCCTTCCGTTGTGCACCACCCATGGTGCACATGGCGTGTGCACTCGGCCTTCGGGCGTTCATATCGATGATCCGAACTGTTCACATTGATCTACACATCTAAATTAGTCTAAATATATAAAATCAAGTCATTTGAAATTCATTTGCTCATGCGTTGAAGTGTTACAAAATTGTATGGCTGAATATCGTTTTTTTTATAATGACATGATGGATGGGCAAATGAATTTCAAATGACTTGATTTTACATATTTAGACTAATTTAAATGTGTAGATCAATGTGAACGGTTCGGATCGTCGATATGAATGCCCGAAGGTCGAGTGCACATGCCATGTGCACCATGGGTGGTGCACAACGGAAGGGTGACTATATATATATATATATATATATATATATATATATATATATATATATAGGGAAAGGCTCCGTTGCACACTACCTTGGTGCTCACGGCGTGAACACTACGTCTTCGGGCGTTCAAATCGAAAATCCGAACCGTTCACATTGATCTACACATCTAAATTAGTCTAAATATGTAAAATCAAATCATTTGAAATTCATTTGCCCATCCATCACGCGACTATAAAAACAATGAATTTCAGCCATACAATTTTGTAATACTTCAATGAATGGGCAAATGAATTTCAAATGATTTGATTTTACATATTTAGACTAATTTAGATGTGTAGATCAATGTGAACGGTTCGGATTTTCGATTTGAACGCCCGAAGACGTAGTGTTCACGCCGTGAGCACCACAAGTAGTGTGCAACGGAGCCTTTTCCTATATATATATATATATATATATATATATATATATATATATTAGGTGCCCTTTATCTTCACGTTTTTTTTTGAAACTTTCAAAAGAAAGAGGAGTAATGAATAAACTAAATATATGGGGAAATGGTGAACTTATTCCTCTTCTTTCTTTGACAGCATTTTACTTTATATTGTTCTAAATATATTTTGAAATGTATAGAGGGATGACAACTGTTAGAGAGCCCTCTATACAAGTTAACCACATCAAAATGTTTTGCTACAAGTTAAACTATTACCAATAGAAAAAGAGCGCTGCAACTCCCCAGATGCCAATTAGAGTCTGCCTCATAGTTGTTGAATAGCTGGGATTCCACCAGAAGTCATCCTTATATCCCCCATCTATCGATCTATGATGTATACATGAATACTGTACTTTAGAAGAAAAGTATTCTTTGGCATGTTTTACATATCGACCTTTGGAGTATGATATTTTAACTTAGTTGGTTAGTGAAAGTTACCATATAGATTTATGTTGTCAAATTTTTTACCCAGGATTTTGGCCATTCATGCTTGTTTTCTATCTGCTATTGACCTTGTGCTTTTAAATTATTATTGGACATCTTGAGCCCACTTTTTAACTGTGTCAATTTATGTGCAGAATTTAGAAAAGATGACCCCCAAAGACTTGAGTTTTGTTGGGTATACATACAAAAATTTTGATGCTGTCAAAGGATTACATGGTATGAAAATCATCGAAAGCTTTCTGTTTGCTATCTTAACTTTGTGTCGTATGTTATCCTTTTTCTGGAGCTGACATATATTGCATCTTCTTTCTGTCAGTAATATTCTTGTGCAATTGGTTTATCTGGAGCAATGCATTTACGCTAATTATTAAATATTCAAGTGATAATGGACAACCATCAAAAAGGAGAAATTGTCAAATTTCTAGTATAATAAAGAAGTGGTTTAGGTCGATGGCTCTTAAGAAAGAAAAGAGCGGATAAATAGGTTATATTTGGTAAAATATTGGTATTTCAGGTTGTAATGATTGTGTGTATACCTAGAATTGAGGAAAATATACTGAAAGAAGGAAATTGTTGACGGAATACACGCGCAGCGAATAAGTAATATATCTTACTATTGAATTTCAAATCCAGAACTTACTTCTGATTCACATTGAAGATGCTTCACACATTATAGTAGTGTAATAGTGTAAAGAGCACTATTAAAAAATTCACTTTTATCTTGTCAGCACTGTTAAACCTTAAAGAGCGTCTGCTACAATAATTAGTACAAAGATTGCTATATTACCCGAGCTATTGTAGTTTCTACTTTCATTCCATTCATGACTTGGGAAATTTTAATTGACCCTGATATTTTCCATGGTTATCTTACTGGCTCTTAGAAAACCAACTATGACTAGGATTTTCAAAATGATTTATAGGTTAATACACTACAAAATCAAGGG
Source organism: Hemerocallis citrina (assembly GCA_017893485.1). Classification (NCBI taxonomy): domain Eukaryota; kingdom Viridiplantae; phylum Streptophyta; class Magnoliopsida; order Asparagales; family Asphodelaceae; genus Hemerocallis; species Hemerocallis citrina. The sequence continues at coordinate 19,309,612 of CM030358.1, read as the reverse complement.
TGTTAAACATGACTGAGTCTCTAACTGGGATAAATGTATATAAGTATCTCTTAAGAAAATGTTATATTTTAAGTATGACTAACCTTGGACATATACGGCACGATAGAGTGATAGCCCACTGGATACCACTTCGATGGTTCCATTTGATTAGAACATGTAGTTCCAAACAAGTGTGGGATTATTAGATGAACAGATGGGATCAACCACTTGGGATGAAATCTATAATGCATCATGTTAATCTACCATAGATTGCTGAGCTTCATTTCAATATTCAACAAAATCATACCTTAAGTATATGAAAACTGACTGGCAGAATGGATAGATGATGTCGCCTTGATTTTAAATGCTGTTTGTTTCCTGGCATACATCATGTAGGAATACCGGGACAAGTGTCTTTGTGTACCTTCACTTTTTTGGTCTATCCATTTTAAATTAAATAGAAATATAAAACCAGAATTCTTGCCTTGATTCATTCTAAAATTGGCTAGCGTTTCCTATCTTCTGCAGACATGAGGCGAAGTTCATCACCAAGGCGATCAATTGATTCCGTCTTTGGTAATGTCTCCAAAAATGAATCAGGACTTATCTATTCCTTCTGTAAATTTTATTAATTTTTATTTAACATTACAATATTGGTCTTTTTCTTGTTCACTAGGCAATTCTGTCCTGGAGTCTAGGAGGAAGTCAAACCTAGAGGATACTGATACTCTGATGGTTTCATCTGGAGATGCCATGTCTCCATAACCCGTCACGCTGTACTCTGTGTAAGTTCTTATCGGCACATGACTGTAGGAGTTTCCCTGCTGTTTTTAGTCAGGTTCTGCCCTCGTCCATGACCGATAAAATGCATGAACTTAACTTTATACAGTATAAACTGAGAAGCATCTTAGCTGTACAGTGATGTATTAAGAACATTCTTAGGAGAGTAGCCTTCCCTTATTTTTGAGACATGGTTGGCAGTAGAGAGATGGTCTAGGATTGGAGGGAGCATCTTGCGTCCTGGCTTCCCAGGTGGGCAGAACAAAACATATGCCTTCTCTTGTGGCAGCTTCTGGTGTAGTTTCATATTTGGGGAATATTGTAAAATTTTTACCTTTTGTGTGTTGCAACTGTTGTGGTCAAAACTGTTGAATATTGTAGTCTGAGAAATTTTGCTTGTTTTGATTTGTTACTTTTTTTGACAGTTTTTATGTGTGGGTAATTTACCGAAAACTTTATTTTCTGAGGTATATCTGATTGCACTGGTAAAAAAAACTCGTGGCTGGAAAACATATCTAATCTCTTTATCGGGTTCCTATTTGGTTTTATGATTTTTGCTGCCGCATGAATTATATTTAATAGCTTTCTATGGAGCTGCTTTTGTTCAATATGATCTGTTTCTTTCTTACTTCGTACAATGTATATGTACATTTGGGATTAGCCAGAGTTTACATAAACCTGCTTCTATGCCTTCAGTGCAAGCGAATACACTTTGCAGTATTTTTTCCATGATCTCGTGCATTGAGGGTAAGGGGCAGGCTTATAGGAACTTTCTTTTCGAAGAAATTCTGAATTGCTTACTGATGCTGAATCTGGTATGATATACCATCCTTTGCACATGCGACCAATAAACAGTCTTCTGGGAGCCATTTTGATTCTGCCTGCCTATGAATTATGCTGTTAAATTGGACTGAAATCAATGCTTGTTTGTAAGAAATACTGAAATACTGCGACTGCATTTCAATACTCTGTTTGGAACATTAAATTTGCTGCTTTGTTCGTTGTATACTTTGTACTGCTACATACAAGAGATTCGGATTTTCTTTCTTGCTAATATGAAATATGGTATAATGGTATACAAGCTGCGGACAAGCTGCAGCACTCTAGAAACCCTTTTGTATTATTAGCACAGATCATTTTCCCTGCATGGTTCTCTCTTCACACGCAACAAGATCCGCAAACCTCGTCTTCATAATCTTCATAATCAAAATGGATTTTTTTTATAGTTGACGAGGCTTGCTTGAATCATTAATTCAGTTAATGAAGTAGCAATGACAGCAACACATTCATTAAAAACAATAGAGCCTTCATCCCAAAATTGTCGACTACATGAATTCTTTTCCTCTACTCCCTTCGTTGGCCGGACAATTTTCAAATCCTAGCTTCAATCCAAGTTCGAGGAAATGGCCTTGGAACTTGTTTTGTTTTCCCAACTTTGAAAATATGGACAGTTATCAGTCTTCGTTTTATATGTTCGAACCTACATTTAGTTCACTAACCAATCTGTTTAATGTTTGCCCATTTTACCAGTTCTATATGTTCGAACCAACACCAGACAGCCTCACATCGAATCTCTTTGCTTAATCACAAAATTTCGTTCCTCGAGGACTTGGTACATCATGTCTAATATAAAAGCATTCCTATACATACAGTCACCGTCAAAATTCAGCCCCTCAGAAACTGGCATTGGGTATGTGTATCCGCTTCTGGAAACTTAATTCAGCAAGCAAGAAATACGGCATGGAAAAACACGCGTTTGCACATTTAAGGCCCAATGTATTTATACAGCAGACTTCAGCTTTTCTACAATAGACACAAGGGAGGAATTCCCTTCGCATGCTTTCTTCAACAGCTCAAGCCTTCTTGCAGTCTCAGACATGAGCGGTGGTTCTTGTGACACGGGCAGTTTGTATCGAATAAAGTTCAATAGCATTCCCTGCATATTAAAACAAAAAGAATCAGCATGTGCATACAGAAAAAATGGGAGAACTGCATGTTTTTGGTTTATATACATATTAGAGGATAAAGATCAATATCGATGGTTATTGGCTTTTTAACGAGCACGAGATTTTCTGACTTCGTTCTAACCTATTTATATACTACTTATGCGATATGATGGTTCCTTACCTCTTGATGTTGCTTTTGCGAATAGCTGCGAAGAAGAGATCTCGCCAACTTGCTCTGAAGTGATGATTTGTCGGACGGAATATTAGGACTGAAAATGAAAGAAGAAACATGGTGCAAAGCCAACGAGAAACTGATTGATTCTCGGGAAGAAGCTCTATCGAGAGCTCCAGAAGTCCATGATTTTACGTATGCTTCCAAAAGTCCTTCATCCTCCTGTGTAAAGATAGTTTCAGCAGTCAGTTTCAACTTCTTACAGATATCATTTCCAAAAGCTACAACCTCTTATACAACCAGATACAACCTGTTTGGATATTCATTCTAAAACAACTTAAGAAGACGATACTCCACGAAAACTTCAATTTTTGTGCTGGTTGCATACACGGTAGAACAATTACACAGAAACATGGAGAGGGAAAAAGTGGTCACTCGTTTCGAATTTGGGTTTTTCTACTTTCAACTCCTTTTTTTTTTGTTACTTTTATTTCATTCAGTTTCCTTCCCTCTATATTTTTATTCCTTCCATCATGCCACAAGTCCTATAGGTCTATCTGATCCTGTAGAATCTGACCAATGTTCCACCAAAATTACGTGATTTTCCTGAACTACGTTAACTTTGAAATTTTGTCTAGTACCAAAGAATGATAAAATTTCATTAAAACAAGCTCATAAAGTTGAAACATCATTTAATCTTAAACCATGTAAACGAACTAAATTTGGATGCCATACTATAATTAAAAAGGATAAATGGATTGAGGGTCCTAAGGCTTACCTCAGCAGGCATCAAATACCCTTCAGGTTCAGCAATACACTTGTCCAGTGGTGGCAAGAGCTCGAGGAGCTGACCATTAGATAACGCTTTCCATACAGTAAGTCTAACTGGTTTTTCAATAGATTTGTGCAAATAAAGCGCTACTTGCCTGCCAAAGATTACATCCCCATAAGATATAGCTCCAAATTGCTCTACGAGATTCTCAACAAACGTAGTGTAGTTTTCGTGAATTTCTGTTTGGAAGTCAAGTAACTCTAAGCTTCTGGTCCCCTTGCTACATCTTAACTGATCAAGATGCTGGCCATACAATTCTTGTAAAATTTTGTAAATATTTTTACTCTTTTCATCATCTAGCACATCCATAGTGCCATGCAAAGTCATAGATAGAGCATGCAACTTCCAAACCAAAGAAACCCTAGAAACTGGCGAGTACTCAGAATGGGAGCCCAGAAAACAAGACATCGATTCCAGACCCAAAAGAAGGAAAAGCCCACTTTTCGACACGTCACAAACATCGGACGTGGTAATGATTTTGGGGTCCCCGATACTGCAGATTGCACTGAGAAACCAGTGAGCAGGAAGAGGAAGTCTCTGGCGGGCCCACTCTATTGTCAAAGAACTGCAGGCTGGGTATTTTGAAGTTAATTCAGACATTTCTTGGTCCTCATTAATTGTTTCCAAAGTACTACTGGTACTGGTATCCACTTTACCAGCCGACTTCTTCTTTTTGATACTTAGCCATCTGTTTCTAAAATAAGAACCAAGTATCTCACCGAAATAAGTATAGTCGCTTTCGCTATATTGCGTTTCAAATGATGTGAACCTCGAATTCATACAGAGATTTAAATACTTAAGAACAGGAGCTTGGAGCAACATATCCAATGCCTTCTCTAAAGTTTGTTTATCTTTAGGTCCCACAATCAAACATACTGCAAGAAGAGAATTAATTCTCGTTGAAGTCATGTTATCATCAGATTCTCTGCCTTCGACAAATGCATGGTCTTTTGCAAGCACCAACGGGAAAACTGCAAACAACTGTAGGATCAATTCTGCATCTATTTGTGCTAGCAAAACATTCGGGGACCAAAATCCTCCATTACTGGAACCCCAGCCATAACCAATCCCAGGAGCAGGTCCACCTCGTCCAAACATCTCTGAAGACTGCATCAATTGCCACTCTTCCAAAATCAAGTTGACAAAAGTAGTCAAAACCGTAGTCAAATCATTTTTAGCCCACTTAATCAGACCTTCCTCCAATATCTTCTCTGCTTCAGTTTCTGATCTCAACTCAAATTGCTGAGTGTCACATACCTTTTTAGCGCTCTGAATTGACCGATCAATTGAAGAGGAGAGTCTAACCAATCCATTAAGACAAGTTACAGAAGATAATGATGCATCAAGATCATTCTTTTGCCTCCAATTGCAAAGGCTGTCCACTAAAGAGCCACCTCCATTAAGAAACCCATTTCTAACAATTTCAAGCCCAACTTTGGGAACGAATTCAGGAAGCCAGGGCAGACAGGAAGAGCTATTGTGTGACATATCAGTATCAACAGGGGCTATTCTATCAAAAATTGTACAAAGCATGTGTAGGATAGCGGAAATTGTCCAAATCATGCAGCTTACAGATGAACCAAGAGACGCGATCGGAATATTCTTCAATGATAACCAGTTTACAGCTATGGCAACCATTGGAACGACATGACTCCAAGACCAAGTTTCCACAAAATCATTGGAAGTATCCATGCCTTGATTGTTTAGTTGTTCTACTGAATGAAGAATGGGTAGTCTTTGAGATAGAGCCTCGAGGACAAGATAAGCTTCGCTTGTGATTGAAGTGAATTCAACGAGAAGATCGTTCTCTATTAGCTTATCAAATGCAGGAACATTTAGCCACAAACAAAGAGATGGGAAGAAGTCGGGAAAGTATGATATGCAATAACCATAATTAACACAAACTCTCCAAAGGCGTAGCTGTTCAACCATCAAGTTAGAAGTCAGCTTACAAAGGTCCTTTCCATTTTCTATCCAATGCTCAAGGGTAGTTGCACTTCTATACATCTGCCACATTGCTTTCTGAAAAATTCCATGCTTCACAAAATCTGAGCAAATTTGTTTGTCAGACTGAGATAAGACCTGCATAAAAAGATTGAACACCATATAATAGGAGTACCTGTGGTATCTGCAATCTAATTAAAAACCGGGCATCTTCAAAATTTTGACAAAATCAATCTCCAGATGATAGATTCAGATCATCTTTTCTAGTTAATACTATGACAAAAGGAGGTAGCGTTAACCAATCCCTCCTTCAATATCTTACAAAATTATAGGTAAATCATTTAATATAATTGTCTTTCCAATTATATTCTTACTGAAAGTTTTATCAAAATTAAAATATTATAATTGCCATTTTTGTTTGCACTGGACATGCCAAAAAAAAAGTACAGAAGCACACAAAAGAAAGAAAACTGCAACTAAGCTAACCTTTAGAAGCATGGTTGCTTTTATCTGAGATGAAATTTCTGATGTTCCAAGCCTGGTGAATATCTTAATAACATTTTCAACGAGCCTTGGGCATCTCAAAATAGCATTAACACTTGTCGGAGAATGTCTCGCTAAAGCTATTAGCACTGAAAGCAAGCATTCTTCTAATGTTGGAAGAGGGTCCATCTGAATGCAAAGGGTTAGTAGCTGAAATATGTACATACAGGTATTTATGCACATAGTAGATGACGAACACACACCGTATACACACAGAACAGATAAAAAAAGGAGAAACCTAATGACAACTAATCATTATGTATACTGTATACAGAATAATACATAAGAAAGTCGAGTATTATAAATTAAATTGCTACAAACAGTAAGAATATTAAACAGTATTTGGCTGCAAAAACTTGAAGTTGAGAAATATTGCTTGACTAGGTTTGCCCGTTGATACGTGCCTACGGCACGTCTTCGAAACGGTGCACCTTATTTGATCATATAAAATAGTTTTGGAGGTCCATCAAATTAATTGAAGGAGCAAACATAGAGCAAAAAACATATTATATGATTTTTTTGATTTTTTTTGAATTACTTTTAAAGTTTAAAAATTTTAAATTTTTTTAATTTTTTTAGTTTCTTAATTTTTTTATTTTTAAAATTTTTTTAAAATTTGTATTTTCTTAATTTTTTGAATAGAAGAGGGAGGGAGAGAGAGAGAAAAAAAATAATTAAATAAATATAGGAGTTGTTTTGGGTGGGAGATTTGAAGTTGAGTTTTGGGAGAAACTTTTGGGGGGAAAATATGTTTTGTGAGATTAGATCTAGGCCTTTGATTTTTTGGGGATTGAAGGAGAGCCACTTGATAGCTTTCTTTGTGTTTTATTATATAGATAATTTAGGATATAACCACAGCTCTTAGTATATGCACAAAGAAGGGTAGGCGCATGGTGGAAAAAGCAATTTTATTGAAAAATATGTTTATTTAATTTAACATAGAAAACATAAGCACACAAAATAAGGGTGCAAAAAAAAAATCACTAATTTACAAACTGATTGGAGAAGTACGCACTTAACGTTAGATGAATTATGATAAAATGAATCAGCACCTTACACAAAAAAAGTGCATCAAGTACTACATTCATCAAAAATCATTCCACATTTTACCAGGGTACATAAAGTTCTTACTAATACTAAGTTACTAACCTCCAAAAGATAGCAGATTCTTGGAAGTATCCCCATCCGAACAAAACCAGCAGCAACATCTTGACCAGCAACAACAATGTCATCTTGAATAGTATGCTCTCCATTTTCATCCTCAGTCTTGTCATCATTAGAAAGGAGCACATTTGAAGGTTTGGTATTATACTTCCAAAATCCACCACGAAGATAACCCCCATCAATTTCAGGTTTACTCCGAAATATAGGAGCAGTACAAATACATTTCTCAAGAGTAAGAACTTTCTGGAAACAGAAGAGTAGACTGGTCATATTAAAATTCAAAACCTACACATCCTTTATAAATTCAAGAGACTAGTGATGAACTTCCTTACCTCTGTGATATTGAAGAAGCTCTCGTTTAATTCACAGCTCAATATGCACTGTATCGCCTTTGCACAAGCCAAAACCACAGAATCATGGTTATCATCCAGACCCATCCTGAGGATGAGGATTAGATATTTAGATGTTTAGTAATTTTGCATAATTTATCAGTTAATAGCTGCAAATTTTCAACATAGCTTATGATGATCAAATTGAATAGAAAAATAAGTTGCAGGTGAGAAAGAAAAAAGCTGTTCCCATTTTGCGAGGGCAATCCACCATAGCCACCCCATATAGAGAGGTGGGGCGTGCATGTGTGTGGGCTAAAATTCCTTCAAGCTAACATAGTACCAAACACAGAGCTGATGCAAATGGAGGAAAAACCATCAGATTTCCTAGCACCAACTAAATAGTCCTCTCAAACAATGATGGTTTTCTTAATATACTCTCAACATGATGTTGCAGATAGGAAAACAATTCGCACCTTACTGTGAGCCTATTATCAAACTAGAAAATGTTTACCCAATTTCTCTAGTCTGTTATATTCCAGATGTCTGGTGGATAACTTGAGAAGACCACAAATACAAGAGAAAAAACATTCATCAATATTTACCGAAGTGACAAAGCCAACTGAGGCTCAGGGCCAAGGGCAAAGGCCCAAACAGCCTGCCAGTCGATGAGCCTGTCAGTTGCATTGATATTCCCATTAGGATGACCATCCTTCCACTGAATATTGTACAAAGCCTTACTAAAGATTGAAGCAAGAAGCTGCAAGGCAAGAGCTCGTTGCCCAGGAACCTAAAGCATGAATAAGTCAATTTGAGTTGATTGCAAAGCACAGAGATTTAAAATGAGTTGACTGCATAAAGCATGAAGATTTAAAGATAAATTTGAAAGACTCAAAAGTGTATAATATGAAAAACGGGCAATCAATTTATTGACTGGATATAAGCTGAATAAATGTATCAATTTAATTCAGTTTGTATGCCTCAAATGCATTTCACACAGAAAGAGGGCAAGCAGGCAGCCTGTTTAATCTTTTCAGTAAAAAAATATATTAAAAAAGATTAAATGATCATATGTCGTGTAAAACAGCAAAATTAAATATATAATATAAGAAAAAGATATCTTGCAATGCTAAAGCCGCACTGACCATGCTTCGAATAAGTGCTACTGCTTCTTTAATCGTGTATCCCACGGCAGCAGGATCCCCCTCAGTTCGGAGAAAATCACGCTCTGCTACATTCTGAACATTATACTGATGCGATTCAAGCTTTATACCTACATGATAGAAGGAAAGACCACCCACCATAACAAAAGCTCAGTAAAGTTAAAATATTTTAAAATAGAAAATAATAAAATAATAAAAGGCACTCTTTGAGAATGTCAAGCTCTATGTGTGTTCTTTCTGAAACCGGATAGAAAGTAATGACGCATTGGATATTTCAATAGTTTGAAATATCAGCGTTTAGCAGGATGCACCCCCTGAATCTGATCAGGGTTTTGCCTACCATACTTCTGACAATGTTTCTCTAAAATATGATAACTTTTAATTTATGTGACCATAACACAAGTTGTACATCATCGCAATTTTTCAATTAAAAATAACTACAGTATAAACTGCTGTCTTTCCTTCATAACTATTATAAAAATGTACTAACAGCTAGTCGTACAAACAAACACTCCATATAGTTGAAAATTTCTTTCTGAAGGCATTCTTCACATTAACCATCTGATATATAGATATATAGATTCCACTGTCTAATATTGTTGCACAATATCCAAGTTGATGCAATTTCAAACTAACAAAATACACACTAATCTGATTCAGAATTCATTAGCAAGTACGTCATTCAAAGGGGTGTCCAATTCACAACCAAACAATCCCATGCCATCTACTCCGAACTCAATAAATAAGTCACTGACAATATGCACAATTAATCAAGTCTACCTTACATTTTCAGAGGAGCTAGGCCATGTTTGGCTATGAAGTTATGTTGAGATAACTTAAGAATGATAGACTATGCCCGCAAGAGGAAATTTTATGAGTGGTGAGGTAGCTGAGTGGTGAGGTAGCACCTCAGTTTGAGTGGATATAATTTCAATTCTCTTCCTAATTAGTTAATATATTGAGTTATCATGGCATCTTTCATTACATTGTTTATCGACAATAACAACACTAAAGTAAAACTACACTATACTCTATCTGGATGTAGAAGCATGAGATTAAGAACTCTAGATTCCTTATTTTACCGTGACTTAAAAGATAGCATTTAGCCATTAGAGCATCTGTAGTCGTTTGCTATATATCGATAATATGGATATTTGGCTAAAAAAACCGCTGCAGTTGTTTGCTATATATCCATATTATCGATAAATCGCTGCAGTAGATTGCTATATTTGAGAATCCGTATAGCTTTTATCCATATATGAGTGACGGCACTTCAAGTGCCGTCGCTTGATTTTTTATAATTTTTTTCGATTAAAAAATCCCCTAAATCCGTCGGACGGCACTTGAAGTGCCGTCCAGAGGTTTTTGCATTTTTTATTTTTTTTTTGCAATTTGTGAGAATGTTTTTGCAATTACTAATTTTTTTATGCAATTTCTGAATTGTTTTTGTAATTTTTTGAAATTTATTTGTAATTAATGAAATGTTTTTGTAATTTTGGAAAAAGTAGAAAAAGTCAACAAAAGTGGACAGTGGCTTGGACGGCACTTCATGTGCCGTCCGTCCATGTCCATTTGGTTTTTTTTTTAAATTTTTTTTTCCTTCTCCGACGGCACATCATGTGCCGTCCGTTCTTGAAGACGGCACTTCAAGTGCCGTCCGTCCAAATTTTATTATTTTTTTAATTTTTTTTCCACTCCGACGGCACTTCATGTGCCGTCGCTTAATATTTTATTATAGTTTGCTAAAAAAAATAGCTTTGCACGAGTGCAGCAAACTTGGATATCCTATTTCTATTTATCCATATATGGATATTTTTACATTCAACGACTACAGATGCTCTTACCCAATAGCTATCATGAATTCACAACTCTGCATCCAAAAAGTTACTAATTGTTTTTTGTTGAAAAACCCAAGGTATACATTTCCAATTAAAGTTCAGGGAGAGAAGCTTATCAGTTATCACCTATAAATTTGGTTGATCTCGAACAACACTTCTAACGCAAAGTGCAGGTAATGTCTGCCTTTTCTAAATCTTTTGCATCCATTACATATGAGGCTGTTCATCTCTACTAACTGTTATCAAATATATAAATCTCACAAAGATTTAACGTATCAGTTTTATAAAATATGGTTTCAGTTGCACATTAAAGCCTATGATAAATCTATAATTCAAGACAATAAAGCTTACCATCAAGTTTATCTTGACCATAAGAACCAACACCAACTACACTACCATCCAATCCAAACCTCAACTCCCTCACCTTCTCCACTCTCTCACTCCAATCTCTCCACAGCCCATTCTTCCCTTCTCCCACCTTCGTCCAATCCCCACCCCTATCCCCCATTTTCAACCTCTTCTCCCCTTCATCCTTCTTCCCCCCTTTCTCTTTCTTCCCCCTTGCCCTTTTTCTCAACAATTCAAGCATGCCCGGATCCATCTTCTCCATTATCTCAGCCCGCGCCTCCTCAATCTCATCCTTCGACATTGCGCTCAACCTTGCAAGATTCTCCGCTTCAATCTCATCCTTCATACCCACCACCTCCCCCCTCTCACTTTCCACTACCACATTCTTCCTACTCCCCACACTCCTGCTTCCAATCTCGCTAAACCTCGCAATACTCTCTGCCTCAGTCTCATCCTTCAAACTAACCACCTCCCTTTCACTTTCCACCACCACATTCTCCCTACTCCCAACCCTCCTACTTCCATTCTCGGGCAACTTTCTCTCAACTTCCTCCTTTAACACTTCAACTTTCTTCCTGATGGGTTTCTTCGGTTCCGCTTTTTTGCCATTCTGTCCATTTTGAACATTTAAAACATCTTTCCAATTGCTAAAATCCAACCCCTTCTTCTCTTTCCTCGTAATGGGGTTCGCAAACGACGATGAGCTACTGGGAACCTGATCGTCGTCATCAAATGCATCTTCTTCTTCCTTGGCACTGGGTGGGGCCCGGTTCTGCACAAAATTGAACACAACATACTCATAAATCGAAAGGGGTTGCTATAAAAGATGGATTTTTAGCTAATGGGTCAGTTTCTTATAATGCATAAAATTGAACATAATAGAGTCAAAAATCAAAAGGGGTTGTTAAAATTTTGATATTTAGTCAATGCATCAGTATATTTTAGGGTATTCGTTAATGGATCGGTTTCTTATGCTGCACTAAATTGAGCAAAATAGTCTCAGAAGTCAAAAGGGGTGTTCAATATTGGATTTTGCGTTAATGGGTCGGTTTCTTTTAGGGTTTATGTTAATGGGTCGGGTTCTTACCGGCCCGCCATGAGAGCGGTGGCGAGCGACGGGGAAGGGGAGGACGGTGGGAAGAGGGGGTTTGACTGAAGATGGTGAAGAAGAGAAGCCCTTTTCGATAATTTTGCCGACGAGGTTTGGAGGGTGAGATTTAGGGTTTTGTTGGACTTTGGGGTTTGATTGCGAGGGTTTTGTGGGATTTTTGGTCGCCATTTTTTGAGGGTTTTCAGGGGAGAATTGAAGAAGACTGGTTTTTAAGGGTTTTAAGAGAAGAAGAAGATATAATTTTTCTCCTGAAATAGGCCACTATTTTAAACTAATTTTCAAAATAGACTACTTTCGAAACTAATTCCGAACTAGTAGGCTGCAGTTTCTTGGATATCAAGGCCGCAGTTCACAACTGCAACTTAAGTGTATATCATAATTAATAGGTTCCGATATTTGGAAGAAGAAAAAAAAATTCTAAATATAAAATGTGAAAAATATGAGGCCACAGTTGGGTACTGCGGCATTGATATAACATAGGCCATTGTCCACAACCACGACCTCAGTTATATGCTAAAAATTGAGTTCTACGAAGCATATAACTGAGGCCACAGTTGTGAACTGCGGCATATGTTATATCAAGGTCACAGTACTCAACCGTGGCCACGTACTTTTCGCATTTTACATTTAGAAATTATTTTCCTAAGTCTCAGAGCATATTAGCTATGATATGTACATAGGCCGTAGTTGTGAACTATGGTATCGAAATCGAAGAGGCAGGAGTTTGGTACTGCTGCATGTGGTATATCGAGATTGCATTACCCAACTGCGGTGCGGCCTCGTATTTTTCACATTTTATATTTAGAAGAAAAAAAATCTAAATCTCGGAGTTTAACATTATATGGCATGTTCGGATGTCGCAGTTGTGAACTGCAACATTATTATCGAAAAGACCGCAGTTCAGTACTACGACATATGAGGACTGGTCTATCGTTGGAATTAGTTTTGAAAGTGATCTACTTTGAGGATTAGTTTCAAAATTTTGCCTATTTCCCAAACAGAAGAAGAATTAGCAAAGAAATTGTTCCAGGTCCCTGTTTTGAAACTAACTTTGTTCAGTTTGCGTTTTGCTTTAATTTTATAGCTAAATTTGATATAGAAAAAAAAACTCAATTATATGCGTTTCTGATAAAATCAACATTTTTTTTAATAAAGACATCATCAACTTTTTTATCAATTTGATATACGAATTTGTCATTTGAAAAAACTATCGTGAATTAAAAATTTTTTTTAGAAAAGGAGAAGTATAGCCACCATGTTTCATTAATAAGAAGTTAATAAAATAAACTCAGAGTACTAGTACAATTACAAAACCACTACAGAGCAAGAAATAAAACATATCCCCTCCAAAGAACATAGGAGGGTGGGACAAATGTACCAAAAGCAAAACATAAAAAAAGAGCATCAAACGAGTACAACAAGATACAAAAAGGTTCCTCCAACAACTCCCGGGAGGGTGGGCAACCAGACCATGAAGCTCCGTTTCAGTCAAGAGTAGGACCTATCTCTACCTCTTCATCATCATACTCCTCCACCTCAAAAGTTCTACCGATTATTCCTCTTGGACCCGACTTGCATCTGTAGCCCAAAACAAATAAGATGCATGATGTGAGTAAGATTACAAGAAATACTATTACAAGTTCTACAAAAGTCAAAGTTATTTTTGTCAAGCCGTAAAACACAGGTCATTGATGGCGATTGCAATATACTACGCTTCCCTCATCTCACATCTCTCACTAGTGAGAGTATCCAAAGGACTTCATAAACCTGAGGATAAACCGATGTTCCAAAGATTGTCAGGACCTCTTGAAATTATATTGATGATACAAAAAACACTCAAGAAATTTTACTTCTGATCGATATAAAACAACACTCAATTTTCATTAACGTTTGGGAAAAAAACTCTTACCTCTATTAGAAAAAGATTGAAGGGGTGTTTGTCCAAAAAGAAAAGGTTGCCGAGTGTTTTTTTTGGGGAGATAAAACCGCTAGCTTAAAAATCCTTCGGCGTTTCATTAATAAGTACTAGTAATGTACACATGCGATGCACATCTTCATAAATATACATGTTTTATAAAAAAATCCAACGTTGTCTCGCATCGAACCTAACCTTCTTTATATAGTTATGCATGTGCATTGCACGTGTTTGTTAGGTCACATTGCACGTGTTTATTTGGTTACAAATTGAGTTTGTTTGGTGACAAACTCTCACATTAAAATAGCAAAGATTTAACGAAATAATCCCAATAATGAAAAATAAACAAGTTTGATACAATCTCACAAGTCTGACACGTCCAAAGCATGATAAACAATCTTCTTCAATCATATGCCAACAATTTCATACACAAATCACCGAATGAGTCGTCCAAGCATCACAAATAAATCCTCGCGATCTATCAATTCGGCCTAACATAATGCCCTAGCCTTTAGTGCCTCATGCTTCCTTGGTCTCACCAACATCCACCTACTTAGTGCCTATGGGGCCCTTGATTGCATCGACATCGATCATTTTGACTCGATTTAGTTCCCTATCCTACTTGGCTGCATTAACATCAACAAACCAATGATCATCCCTGGCGAATAATCCCTTGCAACTTGAAATGCTCTTATTGCCAATTTGAGTACGGGATTGAAGCTCATAAGGAAAACTCTCTTCTTACTCTCCTTGTCCAAAAGTTTTCCATTCAAAAAATATGGAAGCACCCTCCCAATCCGACCTTAATAGGTCAGTTCAAACCCCAAAACTTCCCATTCCGAAAAAATGGAAGCACCCACCCAATCTGACCTTTAATGGGTTAAAATTGAGCTTTTTCTCTCATCTCCTTGCTTATCCATCATCGCCCCCAACTGCAGTCGCACCCTCAATGGTGACACCAACTCCACCCCCCAAGCCTATTTACTAAAGATAAACCAACCCATATTTGGTCGGATCTAACCGAATCTTGTCGGATATAATGTGTTAGTGACTAGATTCACCCCGGTTTGAGCAACTCGAATTTGGATATGAGGGAATGATTTTGGTGGGGGTAGAAAGGAGGGAGGAGCTATAGCCAGCAGCCTCCTCCCCTCCCCGGATCTGCCCTTAGTTTGGTTTTCTTTGAGCTCATACTGATGAAGAAAATGAGATTGGAGATCTAATAGGAAGAGAGATTGGACTGAGGAGGATAGGGAGAGTGGAGAACGGATTGATGGGTGTTTTATCAGAAACACATCAGTAACTCCTAGTAATATTTTCTAGCTGAACATCATATCTCCCTATATTCTCCCCCGGATTAAGCAAAAGCTAACCGAGATAAATCCTCGTTGTGTTTGTGTTTGGATTGGTGGATCTACTTGCTTGCTCAATTGATCGTCTCATCTATTCGACTTCCTCGTTGCTCTAATTAGTTCCGCTGCGACCAGAGGTGTCTGTTGATGCCCCAATCCCAACAAGGTTTTCCTCCCCCGGATTAAGACAAAAGTCCCAACCAGGATAATTCTTGTGTGCTTTGTGTGATTGGTGTGATCTAGTTTTGCTTGATGGTTTGTGTTAATTGTGTCGAAGACTCAACAAAATCCTTAGTTTTCCTAACAAGTGGTATCAGAGCAATCAGGTTTGTGAGTTTGTTTGAGTTCCTTGGAGGAGATGGTAGATCAAAAGATGAAGATCAAGCGGTTTGATGGTAAGATCAACTTCAATCTATGGAAGGTGGACATGTATGATGTTTTGGTTCAAAAGGACTTGCACCTTGCCTGTAACATCTCATAAAAAATTAAATTAAATTTTAAATATTTTTGCACGTGCGTTGCACGTAAAATTTTATGCATCTTTGTCCCTAAAATTTTCTAAGAGTTATGCACAATTTTTCTTCTCGTTTTATTTGTCACAGTTACGTTATTTATTTTGATTTAATCCATTAGGCCTAGATCATCTTGTAAAGGCCATTAAAAATTAATTTAAAAGTGAAGCCCAAGATTAGTCCTATATTTTAATTGAACACTTTAAATCCTACACACTTGTCATGTAACAAACACCTACAACTAAATTAATAACAAATTAATCAATAGAATGAGAAGTGTGTGCACAGAGGGTGCATGTGCACGTGTGTGCATTAGGGGGGTTTGGCCGGCCACATGGAGAAAAGGGGAGAGTGGAGGGAGTGTGTGAGAAAGTGGGTAGTTATGTAGCGCCCCAAATTTCTAATATGAGAGCTTAGAAAATAAGTGGCGAAATCCCAGCAATCCACTTCAATACAACAATAAACACCAACAACACCACTAAAATTTTTCTTCTTTATTACAACAATTATTACAATTACAGCGGAAGTCTAAACATTTCAACACAAATTAATCTTTATTTACAGCTCAATAATGATCTTAAATAAGTCTTTACAATTTCACAACAAACACTAAATAATCCAATAATCTCAAATTGCCCACTCAAGCATCCAACCTCCAATCTAAGCAATAACCTGCAACATGTGAGGCTAGAGTTGAACCCTAACCCCCAAACTAAAGGGGTCAGCCATAAAAATGGTGTGAGTGGCGACTAATCAAAACAATAACATAAATGAACTTAGAACATAATATCCAACAAATAATAATCAAACACTAAAGTATGAAGTACAACAAAAGAATAAGGGGTGATACCAAAACCAAAAGCCAAGTGTGTGCCGAAAACAAGAAATCCAAATGCATAAAGTGTTTCAAGAAAACATCATGACTACATGCTGACAACGATGACTACTAAGAGATGAAGATAAACTATGATAATTTGCCCATGCTTGATCATTCCGGAGATTGATCCCACATCACAGGTATTTACCCTGGATAATTCAGGAGATCATCCCACATCTAAACATAGACTCATCACCACAATAATACCCCAAAAGTGTCGCCTCGACTCCGATCATTCCGTAGTTCAATCCCACATCTCAAGATAATTACTTGGATAATTCCGGAGAAATATCCCACATCTCAGGTTAACTACCTGGATAATTCCGGAGATAAATCACACATCGCAAGTTAACTACTTGGATAATTCAGGAGATTAAATCCTACATCAAAAGCCATACTGAGGTGCATAACTCATGTTCTCATTCGTCATGACACTACTAATGCCTGTCCTTATTAGTTTGGGTTACTGAACAAATCTCCTAGAGTAGTGTACCCTACCGGACTAAAATCTGAATAACTGAAAATTTGCCTCGATGGGCCTCAACAAATAACTGAACAAACACCGGTATACTAGGGTCACTTACCTCTAGAGACTCAAAAATAAATATCTGAACAAATTCCCACTTAACAAGTGGCTCAACAAAAGATCTAAAAATCATGTTCTTATCTGAACATCTCAAAATCAAATACTGAATAAATGTCTTAAAATCAATTACTGAACAAAACATCTCAAACACTAAACAAAATATCTCAAATCAAATACAAAGATCCTTCAGGACCAGTCGACTGCACATCAGATCAGTCGACTGTCCAGAGGGCATAATCCAACATTTCTCAAAAATAAACTAAGGAAAGATCAGTCGACTGGGTAAGTTATCAGTCGACCGTCCCGAAAGAACTGAACAAAATCACAAGCAGAGGACCAGTCGACTGACCACAGTCTAGGTCGACTGTCCCGAACAAGCCTCAAAACTAAAAATTCACAACAGGCTCGTGCCAGTCGACTGCTGTATGGTCCAGTCGACTGTCGGCTACAGGTTCCCAACAATAGGTCTGAAAACAAATCAACCAGGGGTTTTCTAAAGATTCACTGATCATAAAAATTAATTGTATTCAGGCCAATAGACATCTCTCAATAATCTCCATCATGGTTACATTACTCAAACACTCAAATACTCAGATTTCATATTCTCATGATCTTAATTCTCAATTCTCCCATTAGGGTTTTCTCCACAAAACTTCCTTCATCACTAATCAAAATCTGAACTATTACCATCAGATCTAGATGTTTATCATCTGATCATAACACCATCAATTTTTAATATATCTCCCAACAATACGATCTCAAAATCAACATATCCTCAACAAATCTTAATATTTCTCTCATCATGATCCAAGTAACAATAAAAGTTTCCATCCTTCATATTAAATAATAGATCCATGTCATACATACAATGAGACTAACAAATCAATAGTGTAACGATCACGAACACGGCATAACAAAAATCTTACTTCATTCATCATTCAAATCAAAACAAAGCAAACAAAACAAAACAAACCAACTCACATTGTTTTGAAGAAAATCCACGAAATAGTTCTTCTCCTTGCTAGATCCAAAGCCTCTTCTTTTGCTCCTCAAAATAAATCTCAAAATCCTGTGTATACTCAATGACGGCTGGGAATAGGAAAATCCCTTATATATGCCGGATTAAAATATTAGGGTTTTCACCCGATTTGCAAAATAATCCTTTCCCAAAATATAATTTACATATATATATAGATTAGTCTTGAAATTTCATCAAATATCGTTTAAGCCAGGATTTAATAGTGAAATATAACTTAAACCTCAATGCCAATACTGCTCAAAACGTCCAGAATGCCACTTTTGCGTTTTAACCCAAACAAATGTCAATTTTGCAAATAAGTCCTTCTTTTCTCAAAAGTTGCAAACAGTACTAATTAATTTCAGAAAAATCTGGAAAAATACTAAATAATCTTCAAATAATAAATAATGATTATTCATAAGGAAAACTTAATTTTTCAAACTTCTCAAAAGTCATTTGCACGTGTTTTGCACGTGTACAAAAGATAAATTTCTTAGAAAATATTTATTTAAATCCTCAAAAATTACTTAAATTCATTTTCAAATAATTAAAATAATATTGAAAATACGGGGTTCTACAAGTTATTTGAGTAGTGGGAGTCATCTCAAACACACAATACTCCTATAAATATCCCCCTCCTTTAACATGAACAATACACTTAGAATCAAAATCAAAATAAAAGAAAGAGAAGGCTAGAGAGAGGGGGCTTGGGATTTTTGGCAAGAAGAGGCTTCAGGTTTCATTTTGGTTAAGGAGGAGTGGGCATTTTGTGGGAGCTTGGAGCAATTTTTCTAAGAGTTCTAATTTCAATTTGCATCAAGAAGAGGTGTGCGTCTCTTTTGCTTTCTAGATTATTGTAGTATGCATGTGTAGGAAAATAATGCTTGAAATTGATGATTGGTATGGGTACTTTAATTACTTTTGTGATGCGTATTGTGTTGTTAGAATTTTTAGTAGCAATGAAATATGAGAATATATGTATGCTAGTTGAAAGTGTCATCATGGAATTGATAGACTGTCAAATTGAAATTCTATTTATAAGCAAGTTGTTGTGTTGTTAGGCACATAATAATAAGTCATGATTAGATTATATGAATTATGTATATGAATACATAAAGTTGTTAACTGTGCATAAGAAATTGTGTAAATATTAGGTGAATTATAAAATCAATGAGAATGTGAGAATTGCTAAGAGAAAAATACATTCATGATAGTAAACAAAATTTTCTAATTGACACATATGAGTACTAGATTGCTAAAAGTGACTAATTGAGTTAATTTGTGAATAACTTTATGCTAATATGTATAAAATATAGGGAAAAGCAATTATGGAAGCTTAGAAATGTATTTTAGTGGTATTAATTTAAGAGAAAACAATAGAAATCAAAAATAGTTGAAAGAGTTAAAAATGAGATTAAACTGAGAGCCGAGTTATAAAGTTTTAAACACCTATATGGTCAGGATGGTGCTTGGCTCTTGTGGCTAGCGCAAGCGCTAGCGCACCTGGCGCTGCCATGCAACGAGCACTTGGGTGTTTTAGTCATGGATTCGAAACTGAGAGGCTCTGCCTCTTTTAAAAAATAAAAAAAAACAGATAACGTGTTTGGGTATAAAAACAACTCAGTGGGTTTCTTGTCACAATTCGTGAGTTGGCTCATTAGTTGGGCGACTGTTGTGGCTTATTGTTGGTCTCGGGTTCGAATCTGAGTGTTCCTTTTTGGGTTTTAATTTTATTTTACGATCTTTTCAAGTTTTAAAAATTGGAAAAATTCATAGAAATATTATAGAATATTTTTAGAACACTTGGAAATTATTTCATAATGTTCTAAAGGATATTTTGAGAGTTCAAAAGTCGTATTCATGTATTAGTTGAATTTTGAATTCAAGTTAAGAAGAAAATGTATATGATTAAAGATTTTAAGGGTTGATTTATGATAAAATCAAAGTATAAGAATTAGATTTAAATAATGAACATCTAGTGTTTACTTTTAAGAATTTTAGTATTAAGAAATGGTGATTAATTGGAAGAGCAAAGAATATTATTAAAGTGAATCAGTTGGTTCGTTAACCAAGGATTTTTCTAAAAGAATTTGATTGGATAAATTATTATTGAATGTTGTTGTAAAAGTTGAATACTTCATTATTTATAAATATGAAGAAAGTGGATAAAGAGAAATGATGGTTAAAATGTTTATGTTCATATAACCAAATTGATCTTCATAGAAAGATGGTTGTTCGAATATAGAGGGTAGACGAGACCCTTAGTAACCGACATTTTGTGAATAATGAAAATTTGAGGAGTAACCAGTGTGGGTTAACTTTCTCTTTAAGAGGTAGCCAGTGTGGGCTGACTTTCTCTCGTGTTGATTTAAGTCTGGCAGGGTAAGCTAGCTCTAGGTTGTGATGATTATAATTCAAACTTAAGGACATGCACTAAGGGGAAATATGATAAAGTATGGACAAACATGAGTATGAGGGCCTCATTTGATAGCGCGGAGGGAGATAATCTTAAGAATTATCGGGGTGTGAGGCATGACGTCCAAAGTCACTTGCAGTGTGGGATTTGTTTTCAGAATTGCCGGGATCGAGGCGACGCTCATGGGGTTTTTGTGTGATGAGGTACCTATGACAGCGCGGTGTGGGTTTCGTCTCCAGAATTATCGGGGTGTGAGGCGTGATGGCCAAAAATACTCGCAGTGGGAGAACAACTCTCAAGAATTGGGGTCATAACTTGCGGTGTGGGTTTTCGCCTCCAGAATTATCTGGGTTACTGTAACGCCCCGGATCCCCATTACCAGACATTCGTGACACAACCAGAAGACACAACCAGAATCTTTGCCGTCAAATGCATCTCAACACAGTAAATAACACGGAAATTTAAAACACTATTATTGCGATTAGAGTTATTACATCAATAATTACAAATATCAATTTCTCCATGAATAAGGAATACAAATTACATAACTTATTACAACTGATC
Source organism: Hemerocallis citrina (assembly GCA_017893485.1). NCBI lineage: Eukaryota > Viridiplantae > Streptophyta > Magnoliopsida > Asparagales > Asphodelaceae > Hemerocallis > Hemerocallis citrina. Next base: position 19,288,223 of record CM030358.1, on the reverse strand, counting down.
GCAAAGAATATTCAGGCTCCTCTTGCAAAGCTGTCAGTTGTCTTCCAGATCGGCAATCGATTGGTCATTGCTGAGAACTCTGCTGGGTGGTCTATCTGCTTCCCTAGGACTTGCCACTCGGCTTGAGCCTTCTACTGCGCGACTCTGATATTTCTGCACTCACTCAAATGGTAGGCATGTATACTGCCATTCCCCTTGGATGCCCTGCTGATCTTGGGCTCTCCTGCACTTGTTACCTGATATTCATGTACCTAAAAGGTGGGGTACGTCAGTAACTCTACTGATGCAATGTTGATAAGAAAACAACGATATCCAAACTGGCAACCACAAACCATCTTGAATGAAAAGAAAAACGTGCATCCTAATTTCCTGGTATTCGTGTATGCCATGATCTAACAACTAATGCACTGATCACCTGCCTTATTGTAATACAAGCAACCGTGGAACTCTAGATACGCGTGCATCCCATACTACACACATTCCAGGCTAAAAATGACATGGTCTAATCGAATACACGAAACAAGAATGCACACGATGCACCTACTCTCATGCGATTTGTTTGTGGGAATGCATGCATCCTATACTGCATATTTTCCCAAAATCAACTTCAATGGAAACGTATGCATCCCATACTACATATTTTCCAAAGAGTTCGCTTTCTGAATGTAGGGTTCAATCCCTCGCCATGCAATGCGTTCTAATTCGGTTCACTTCCTGTTCTCGATAGTATGACATGGCTGAGGAGGTATAAATAAAAGACATAATTCGGGGTGCTACCCTGTTGTCACCAATAATTGTTGCATCGGACCCTCCTCGAAAGCTATGACAAACCTACAGATATACACGAAGCACATCCATTGCGCAGAAGATCCACTATGATCTGTTCGTGTCCACCAACATAGAACATGACGGTCTCAATGGTCTAAAACCCTCTATCCGCCAGGAAATCGACATCTCGTTCTTACCATTGTACTTCAAGAATCAACAGTGTAAGATACGCACAGCAGCATGTATCCCTAATAACAGGAAGGGACCACCCCATAGTATCATCACCTAGTGCTAACTCTTAGAACGAGTTGGATTATAGAGAATCACCCCTAACACCAATTCGGTCTTTGAGCGAAACAATAAAGGAAAACCCAATCAATGCAGTTTACTGAAGACAAATTGTTACCCAAATCATACTCGGTGTCGATCAACAATATCGAGTCTGTCTGGTCTGTCAAAACAATAATCATCGCAGGAATCACATCCATTGATTCCTAATACTGTCACAGGTCAGCGACCAAATAATCCCGGTCCGTGATCCTCCGCGAGTGGTCCAACGCGCCCCAAGGATGCAATATAATTCAAATGAAGGTAAGCTCACACATAACCATCAATTCTTGACCATTGACAGACTCAGGTATCGAGACACCAAATACAAACTGATCAGAGCTATATCCAACTCACTCATGTCCACCATGAGTACTAAGCACAAGAACTTATCTAAGTTCTAAATAAAATGCTAAAACCCATCATTAAAACCTGATAGCTCATGATCACCACACTGCGGTATGCAGAGGGATCCTCATCAATTGTCCGATGGAACAGTTCAAGAAATACCAGTTGCTGTGATCCAAGCTACACTCATCGAAATCCAACGCATTCAGAATTTTCTAGAAGGGTAGGGAGATCCACTACCATCACCTAGTCGATGAATCCCTCAATTTCTTTTAAAGAACTCAAGTCTCTGAGTTAACTTAAGCTTGAAGTCAATCTAGACAACGGGTTGCTAAACTCGCAACGTCCATAACTTCCAGCACACAAGTCAGAATTGCTTGATATCTCCCATTCTGGAAAAGTAAGACCCTAGTCTACAACTCTCCAGGTGACTATTTCCTCAAATTCAATCATCTTGACACCCAACAACCCTCATATACTCTTAGTAGTATGTTCCTTCTCGCACTCGCTGCACCTGCCCGATATCATAAAAGTTTACTCATTTCGGAATTACTCGATTCTGGGTTCTATGGAAAGGTGAGAGTGTCTACTACAATTTCCTAGTTGGACATGTCCTCAGATTCAATCCTTAAGGTCCTTAAAGATACCAATTTCAATCGAGTGCACAACAAGGGAAAAGTTGATTTCTCTAGCAAACATTGCCTTGACAAGGCCGAATCTATCCTAACTTTGGAAAATCATAACTTCCAACCTACAAACTGGAATTACAAAATTCCAGTTGAATTAGAAATCTATGATTCCCTACTGCAAATCTCTAGTTGACCAGTCATCCAAATTCTTAACAGATAAGTCCAGGAATATCCATCTCCACAGACTAGACAACTTGTACTAGGCTGAACATAGCCTAGTTCGATATTCGATGATAAATCACCCTTAAGTCCAATACTCATGAAATTTGAGATTATTAATCTACACATATACCATTTCATTGTGCCAAGAATTCGTATTCAGATTCATCTCACACGGTGAGTTATGACTCCTCAAACATTGCATAATTTCCAGCTGCTCTTTCAGCAGGGATTTTTTTGCCACTGTATACGGTTTATTCTTGAAACCTTATCAAACGACCCCTAAAAATTCTAAAAATTGAGATTCATCAAGTAGACTCATACCACAAGCTACTCCCAAAATTTCATAGCAAAATAATAAACATACAAGGAGTTATGGCTTTTTGAACTTCAGCCCAAAACACAGTCAGCTTCAGCCGACACCTTCAGACCAGTCGCATTCTACAAATTTTACGAGGCATCAAACGACCTAAGAAAATTACGAAATTTTAGAATATAGTTTTGGACACATTCAAGAGTGTCCAAAAAAATTTCCTGCTCAAAATTACCAACCTACACTGAGTTATAAGGCCGGAAATACACAGTCAAAATCTACAAAGCAGCAGTAATTTCGGCTGCTCTCTGTCCAGATTTGGACCAATTGTTTGGGCTACTAAAATGCTTCCAAATATTATGAAAATAATCATGGATACTCTACATACATAGAATAACAATTTTCCAAAATTTGAGCAAATAATTCTGATCCATTTGGGAGCAAGAAATTCTCAAACATACCATCACAATCATGCTACTGAACAAAACTCCTAAAAGAGTTATTTTTACCATACAACTTATCTTTTCCTAGAACTTCACATACTCAAACATGGTAACAAATATTCATAGCTACTACTACTTATCCATTTCATACCAAAAATAAACACTTAGTTGTAGAGTTAAGAGATCACCCATATATTGTAGTTGCAAGAGAAACTCCTAAGCTTGCTTGCTTCCTCCTTTGCTCACTAGCTCCTCTTCACTTCAAGATGTAGTTGTTGTTGCTAGCTTCCTTTCTCCTCCTCTACTTCAAGACTCCACCTTTCTCTCCTTCTCCTTCCTTTCTTCTCTTTTTTTTTTTTTTTTTTGAAGCAACCAAGACAAGAAGAAAGTGAATGAGAAGAGATGGAGTGGAATACTTACAAGAAATGGGGAGTTGGGGTTTGGGGGAAAATGGGCTGGAAATCCATGGTGGGGATGGAGGGTGGAGATGGAGTGGATGGTGATGTAGGGTGAGATGAAGTGCCAACCAATCTTCTAGAAACTCTTGGGGAGTTTCTTGGAAACTTCCTTGGAAAGCTCTAGGAAATTTCCCATCTTCGTGAGTCAATCTTCTCATGGTGAAATAACTCCACCCTTGGATCTCATCAAGATCAAGCTATGATCATATGATGCTAGGGTTCCTAACCCTAGGTCACCATACCCCGATTCTAACCCTTATGCACAATTCCAATCCGCATTCAATTCAAGCACTAGCTTAATTGAAAAAATGACCAATATATATAAATTTAAAATTCATAAAAAAATACATGTTTTATAGAAATTATAATTTTCTCCCGACAATTGTCTGGTCGAAACAATCGGGACAGAACCATAGTTTAATTGAGAAGATATTCCGAGTTTTCCTCATTGGATTCAGAACAGCTCGTATGTCTGAAATCTCTCAATTTAACTGATAATTACTAGGAAAAATATGTAATCGTGTGCAATATCTTAATTGTGCACGGATTACTATGCAAAAATAGCTATATGCTAATTTGCGGGGTATTACAGTATCGAGTCACGGTGGGAGTGCGAATTCTCAAGAATTATTGGGGTGGTACCAGATACTCACAGGATATCTAAACCTTACATTAGTCACCGTAGTAGTATGTCATAGCGAGAGATTGAACCCTATATTGAGAAGTACGATAAGGGTTTGCCCTCGGATCTATGTAGTATGGGATGCATAGAATCCGAACAAAGTGCATCGTAGTGTAAATCTTCATTAGGCATTTAAGCTATATCATACATTGACATGTTTATAATAGTCACTTTTTACACTTTATTGTGCATTCAAGTTTGTGTTTGCTAAAGTAAGAGAATCGTTATATTATGGCATAACGATGATCGCTTTATTATAGCATTGCGTCGGTTGTATGCAACTGATGTGCCTACAGTTTTTCAGTGCAGGACTTGGATTGGCAAAATGGCATAAAGATGAATTGATGTTGATGATTATTTTTGGATTAAAGTTATTGAATGTTGTACATTTCTTTGCTGTAACTCCTCCTATGTCATAATATAACGATTCCCTTACTTTAGCAAACACAAACTTGAATCCACAATAAAGTGTATAAAGTGACTATCCTAAACATGTCATAATATACTAAAATACTCTTTCTCCATTCATCGGGCATCTTGTTAGTCCTTAAAATTTTATTAAATAATTTTGTTAGCCAACAACTCCTACTTTCCCAAGACACTTCCAAACTTCAATGAGTATATCATCCGGTTCTAAAACTTTTCCTATTTTCATCCTTCCTAGAGCATTTCGAACCTCCGAGGTCCTAAATCTACGGAAAAACAGATACTCGCGACTCCCTCGAGTTTTCTATATTTAAGTTGCCCACAACCTTTTCATTTAATAACTTCTCAAAGTAATTTCACAATCTTTTCTTAATTTTCTCATCTTTTTCTAAGACTCTTGAATCTCGCTTTGAATACACATAATTGTATATAGTTTTTTTGTTTTTCTATCCCTTTCCTTAGCAAGCATATAAATGTTATTTTCTCCTTCTTTTGTTTCTAATTTTGTGTATAAATCATCATAACTTTTTTCTTTATCATCTCTTACCGCTTTCTAAACTTCTTTTTTATGTTCTTATATCTCTCCAAATCTTCTTCATTTATATTCCTTTGCCATATTTTGAAGGTTGATCTTTTTTCTCTTACAATATTTTGGAGTTCTTTTTGCCGCCACCATGTTTCTTTATTTAGCAACCCTCTACCTTTATATTCTCCAAGTACCTTATTTGAATTTTCTCTTATGTACCTAGTCATTTTAGTCCATATTATATTTGTCTCTTCTTCCCAATTCCATGTTGCCTTTTTAAGGAATCTAAATTACCATCATAATTAAATTCCTTAAATAAAGAGAATTAGGAATTCCCTCCAAAAGTGTGGTATTTGTGAGTTCTCCCCCTCTTAGATAGAACTAGACATAAAATACATACCATAGTTGCAACCAATAATCAAAGATTCTAGGGGATCACCCCCCCCCACCACCACACACACGCGCGCGTGCTCACGCACACACACCAAATCCCTCCCCATGTTCCCTGCAATCCTCCAATTCTCACACCGAATGCTCCCTAAAGAGTCCTGAACATGTCTAGAGTTATGATAATCGGAGGTTTCTTAGATGCCTTCACACACCTCTAGACCTTACATTACCTCTATATCCAAACATGCCTCAGTACATGATGTACAAACGCGACTTTGACATACTTCTATTTTATCTTATTTCAGTTCTGCTCAGATGAGAAAGCCAAGGAAGTAGAATAATTCTTTGCAAGCCGCATGTTGCCTTCAATTTCCAGAACACTGAAGCAAAGCATTGAGCGTGTTGGGATCAATACGACGTGGGTCCAAAATATTAAGAGCGAAAATTCCCTTGCAGACGTGGTCAAGGAGTTAGCATACAGAAAGTACTGAAGTGCAAGTTATGCAAACAGCCAGGACGAGTTGCAATTAACAAGCGGAGTAAACTGAAGAACATTGCTGAATTTATGCTTTTTGTAATCTGGCTAAGATTGTCAGGTTACTCTTTGTTTCAGAAAGAGATTTTGGGTTGAAGGGAGAACTATTTATTTCAGTTCACGGCAGTTTGAAAGAACAAAGACTAGACGTTGTGGTGGTGATTGGTGGCTGGATTTACACAAGGAGTCAACCTGGTTAGTAGCCCTCAGCGAGCAACATGTGTAGCTGCAATATGGGTGGCATTCATAGATGTTGTTGCAGCAGCAAGTGCATCATGTACTGCAACATGTCTTGTGTTCATATATGGATATGGATGATCAAGGATTACTACTTCCTTCTTGTATTGTCTGGCTACAAATGAAAAGAAAAGGTTGTCATTATAAGAACCATTTCTCATTTAGCATTTGTGGTCTCCTTTAGATTGCTATGCTCATGTGCTCAGCCAAAGAGGCAGGCAGTGTGCGGAATAAATTGATCATAAATGCAATTTTTTCGTAGAGCTGTTTATAGTATCGTTAAACAAGGACCTCCGAAGTCCTAAGCCCATACATCATCTATCTCTAATCTATAATACTATAATTGGACTTGGAGTTGTCATTGTTGGGTTTATGTCTTGCATACGATGTTAGATAATAAGACAATGGATGTAACACCCCGCAAAATTGGAATTACAATTTTGCCCTCGTGTGTTACGCACGTGTATTTTGTAACGTGTTTTCATCCCGTATTTTGATTACCGACTATTTATATATTTTCAGTATTGATTTTTCCCTATTTTGAGTCAACAAAAATATAATATTTCGATATTTGTATTCTACGTGCTTTCTACGTGTTTTCAATACACGTATTAATTACATATTTTCCGCCGCTACGGATAATAATTTTGGGTTCCAATTATTTATTTTATGTTTACAAATCTTTTTATAAAACGGAAATCTATTTTTTCCCTATTTGATTAAAAAGCATTTTTTTCGATTTTCTGCACGTATGATGCACGTGCTTTCTACGTGTAGTGATTTCATCATGAAATATATATAAATTAGTAAATATAATTTTGGTTATATTGTTTTCGATTATATTTAATAATTTTTCATCAATAAAATTAATTTTTCGCATTTTGATATTTTACGTGCGATGCACGTGTTTCCTACGCACGTAGTAATTACGTCATAGAATGTATAAATTAATAAATAATTTTTCTTATATTGTATTGAACAATTTTTCCGTTGATAAAGTCAATTTTTGTATTTCGGTACTTTACGTGCGACGCACGTGTTTCGCTGCGCGCGTTTGATCGTATTCGTTTTCAAAATAATTCCGGAGTGTGTGTAACACCCCGTATAATTTCAAAAGTAAATATACTAGTATATATATACATGTAATATATATATATATATATATATATATATATATATATATATATATATATATATATATATATGTGAAGTATAGTTGGCTGGTAAAGATCAAATGTATATGGGTAATGTGATATTATATGTATTTGGTATTAATAAAATGGTATTATAATGGATGAGTGAGTTTGGAATGATGGGAGCCCATGGGTTGTATAAAGACAACAAAGAAATGGGTTTTTTTTTTTTGTATTGGGCTTGATTTATAATATGGAGTATTGGTATGGAATGGTGAAGTATGAAAAATATATAATAGAAATTGAAAATGGGAGGCCCACTTGACATACAAGCACACAAGTGTGCTGGCCGGTTGGGGCATGGGAGAAAAGAGAGAATTAGTGGGAGGTTTTGAATTGAATGTGAGAGTGAATGAGAGTTAGTGTGAGAGAAGTGGGGAGGTGAAGAGATGGGAGTTTTTAGGAGTTGAGAAATGAAAAGATGGGTAATTAAAAAGAGAATTAAAATGAGAAGTTATTAGGTGGGAGATTTTGCAATATAGTTCCTAGCATTGTCCTATAAATAGCAACTCATTTCTCATTTCTTTTTCACACCAAAAATAAAATAAATAAGAGAAAGAGAAGAATAAAAGAAAGAGAGTAAGAAGGGTATTGTGCTTGGAGGTTCTCTTGCTTGGGGCTCTTGCTAGGAGGAGAAGAGGACTAGGAGTTGCTTGTGAAGCTAGGAGCAAGAAGGAGCCATTCACTTGTAGTTTTCAAGCTTCCAACAAAAGGTGGGTTCTCATGCTTTCTAATTTAGAACTATGCATGCTAGTGACAAAATATGAGCATTGTGTTTTGATATGTAGTTAAGATTTCATGTTAGTGTTACATGCTATGAATGAAAACAATATTGTTATGATTAAACAAATAATAGGAGATTTTGACTAAAGAGCTAATGCCATAGATCATGTTAGAATGCTTGTAAAATGTTATGCATGTTAAAAGTGTATTCTTTTGTATGGGAAATTTGTTGAAAAATGTTGTTTTAGTTTATGTTCTAGGGTCATGTTGATTAATGAATAAGAAAGAAAGATTAATATTGTGTTAGTGGATGATTTTTATACTTTCAAATTATAGTACAAACATGCTAATTTTGATAAATAAAGTAAAATGTGATGGGATAAATATATTGTGTTTATGAATGGGAGAAATATTGTTATGACTAAGAGAACAACTTTTCTTCACGATAGTTAAAAAAATAATAAAATGAATTACTGTCATAAACCATACTAGTATGCATGATTGTAAATGTCGAAATGTATAATTTGTAGGAAGATTGTTGAGACTTCTCTTGTTGTCAAAATAAATATGTAGTAATTTCTTATTTGTGCAAATGGGTTTAAAAATAGTTAGTTACTATTTCTCACTAAACCTCAGTTTGGAATAAATAAATGTTTTTAATAAATTTATTAGCATAAGGGCTAATATTATAATTATATTAAACATGGTACATCATTTACGATATGCAATAATTTAGTTTAAATTTCGGGATGTTCATGTTTATTTAGTACTTTGCAATATGGTTCATAATTATTTTAACATATGGGTACATATACATTATTTCAAACCAATTAATACCTTCAGGAATGTTATATTATAAGCATGTATATGATTATAATAACTAGTATCATACACGTGCACACGTGTACGGGGGAAAATTGAAGGGATGATGAAAAGGGTAAAAAGAAAATAATTTCCGAAACTGATCCACCGTAGAAAATATTTACCCGACTGGTCCACTTTTGAAAATATTTACCAAAGTTAGTCCATAATTGGTCCACTTCCGAAAATATTTGGCCTATGTACCCAAGCAAACTGTAGCAAACTAGTTGTTCGGCTACTTGTGCATTGTATAATGTAGTCTTCATAATTACTACAAGGTTTATATGTTTTAAGAAGAAATGTAAAGTATTACTTTTATGAAGTGATTTTCTTGAAGAGAATTTTACTCTTATTTGTTCGAAGAATATTCTAAGTAAAGTGAGATATTATAATGGCTTGATTTTATTATGAAATTTCATGTGATAGAATTGTGTTCTTAAAAGAAATTATTCCTTTGCTTATAAAGAATGTGAACAGATGACTAGATAATGAATCATGATGAGACTATGATTACTTGTGATTAAGTTGAAAGAAGAAATTATTTAAGTTAAGACATGATTATTAAAGGGTATGTGTACCCATGTTTTTCTTGTACATGAAAGATTATGATTAAGAATTAGTAAGACTTCGGTTACCGATAATTTTGAAAGAAAGAATTGATATGATTTTGAGATAATGCCGTCGGGCGATCTCGTATTTTGTGAATAAATCCGGTATGAGGTAAAACTGATTCTAGGGTGATAACATATTCATGTCTTGAACTAAAAATAATTAGGCACTTAGGTGAAGATGTAATAGACTTGTGCAAACGTAAATGGGTGCTTCTATATAGTCGGCGGTGGATCTCCGTGGCTATAGACCCAGTTGGTGGACTGTGGTTGCTCCATAGGAGATGGACTGTATTTTATCCGGGACTTAGGGTAGTCGACGGATGTTTACCATACTCCAAAGAATATGTATATACCGGGGCTGGAAGGGCATTTACGGGATTATCATCACGATATAATAGCCAGGGAGGCTGGGATCTGTTAATATAAGCCAGGGAGGCTAGCCAGGGAGGCTGAGATCCGTATCTGTGAAATAACTCTAAAACTTGTTTTATTACTGGGTAGTCTCATGGCGAGGGATCGAACCCTTCAATGTGGAGTACGTAGACACTTGCCCTCAGACCTATGTAGTATGGGATGCATAGAATCTGATCAGTGTGCATTAGTGTCATCCTAGTGTAGAATGGTATGTATTAGGCATTAAGACATGACATACACTTATGTTTAGAATAATCACTTTTGACACTTTACTTGTTCATTCAATCTTTTTGTGATTTGTTAAAGTATGAGATCGTTATACTATTTCCGGCATAGAGAGGATAGCCGTGTATAACATTTCGTCAGTTGTAAGTAACTGACGTGCCCACAGATTGACATGCAGGTAATGGACTATTCATGAAGCTATAAAGTGGATATGCTGGTGCTGTTTTATTTTAGAGATGTTGTAAATGTTTTATTGTAAATTTCATTCTTCCGCTGTGTAAAACCAAGTTGTAATTGAACTCTGATGTATTGTGAATGAAAAAGTTTTAAATTTTCCTTGTAAAATTGTACGAAGTGAAGTAAAGATCCTGTGAAATCTCGAATTTATCCTTATTTAAAATTCGGGGTGTTACAGATGGTATCAGAGCATGCTTCACATGTAGTACAAGTTTATAAGGAACGATAAAAAGGGACGATAAATTTGGGAACAAGCCAAAAGAGTCCTTTTGTCAACCGGGTGTAAATAACCCTAAGCGACACGGTATTTAAGCGTCTTCGGACCACCGCTAGCTGGGAACCGACTCTTACGGCTAACCCAAGTAAATCAGAACTTGATAGACTAAAGATTTGTCTAGGAAGAGTAGTAAGATCATTGACTATAGTTTAGAACCCGTGACACTTTAGTGAGTAGTTACAATATTATTCCTGCAGACACTAGAGTGTGAGTTTCAGTCTATAGAGATTTAAATGTAAGTGATTTACATTTGTGTTGCTCTATACACTGATGATTCCCTTTTCTTTTGGATGGCTGGAGTCGTGAATGCAGTAGTTATTGACTTCCATTCATGATGTTTTCCTTGTATACATTAATATGAGAGTGTATGCGAGCACATTTTCCCCTGGGTATCAGAGTGGCGCAACGAAAGCATGGTTGGCTTGGACCGTCATTCATGATACCTTACACACTTCCCTCTCAAATTATTTTGTAGATCATTATAATGTTACTTTCTCTATATTCAATATTTTTCAAATAAGAATTTTCTTAGGTTATTAAATCATTTGAATATTTATTATTTTTCTATCTTCCTTAGTCTTGATATTTTAAACTTGTTTTTCAAACTTAAAATTTGGTCTTTTATGTATTTAGGTCACTTTATGTTTACCCGTTTATATCTACTCTTACTTTATGTATCAAGTTTTAAATTACTGTTTATTAAGTTAATATTGCAACCACTATTTTTTTCATTTTGGATTTTTCTTATGAAATTTCTTATGTGCACTCATTTTATATGATTCGATTTCTCTGATCTTATCCAATATATTTTTAACAAGATAGAAATTTTCTACCGATATAAATATGACCTACAATTTTGTTTCATTGTCTACAATCGGTATTATTCTTATTGCATATTTGTTTTGATATATTCATTTTACTATTAATCACTATTTAATATCAACTATCTCATTCCTAATATCTCAAATCTTTTCATACCGCTTTATCGTAATTTATTTTGCCACTAACCTATTGAGAATTTTTGTGTCTACTCACCTAACAAATTTGTATTTATACTATTCTTCAATTTATAAGTTATTTCTATATGATTAGTTTTCGCATTATTTCAATCATATATTACTACTTTACTACTATGATATTTGCTTTACTTCGACAAACTATTTGTAATTTTCATGTCATACTATTGGTTGTCTCACTCTAAAATTTTTGTGTCTATAAAATTTTATATATTGGTCTATTTGACAATTCAAAAGTATTTCAATGTATGCCTGCAATTTTAAAATTTCAAATTGTGTGTATAATTATTATAGTTCCCTTACAAACTATTTTATTAATTGATATACAAAGTCATTTTATGTTATCTATACTTTCAACTAAGTCTCATTCCCATTTATTTTTCCAAACTCTTATTCAATGGTCTTGTTTTAAATTGCTAATTCGATTTCGTTTTGCAATTTACAAATTTTTACCGTTTATTACATTGATAAATTTTTCTAAATTACTTATTGACTATGTTTTCTTCGCCACATTGTTTTCCGAACTGTTTCGAAATTAACGACTTAATTGACTTTTTCCTTTAATCTAATAGCTTACCTAATATTATTTGATGCGAAAATTTCTCTCATAGTATTCTATCTCTTGCCACATTTCATTTCTTATGCCATTTTCCTATTTTTCTTTTTCTGTCTTGTAACATTTGAATATTCATAATTTTCCTATATAGAGTTGTCTTGTTTTTCTCGTTGCATATTTTAAAAGTTTACAGTATCCTAAATACAAGAATAATATTTTCTTTGACGTGTACAAAATACAATCTTTACCCTAGCGAGTTCTGGGGACGGAACTACTCTAAGGGGGGGAGAGTGTAACACCCCGCAAAATTGAAATTACAATTTTGCCCTCGTGTGTTACGCACGTGTATTTTGTAACGTGTTTTCATCCCGTATTTTGATTACCGACTATTTATATATTTTCAGTATTGATTTTTCCCTATTTTGAGTCAACAAAAATATAATATTTCGATATTTGTATTCTACGTGCTTTCTACGTGTTTTCAATACACGTATTAATTACATATTTTCCGCCGCTACGGATAATAATTTTGGGTTCCAATTATTTATTTTATGTTTACAAATCTTTTTATAAAACGGAAATCTATTTTTCCCCCTATTTGATTAAAAAGCATTTTTTTCGATTTTCTGCACGTATGATGCACATGCTTTCTACGTGTAGTGATTTCATCATGAAATATATATAAATTAGTAAATATAATTTTGGCTATATTGTTTTCGATTATATTTAATAATTTTTCATCAATAAAATTAATTTTTCGCATTTTGATATTTTACGTGCGATGCACGTGTTTCCTACGCACGTAGTAATTACGTCATAGAATGTATAAATTAATAAATAATTTTTCTTATATTGTATTGAACAATTTTTCCGTTGATAAAGTCAATTTTTGTATTTCGGTACTTTACGTGCGACGCACGTGTTTCGGTGCGCACGTTTGATCGTATTCGTTTTCAAAATAATTCCGGAGTGTGTGTAACACCCCGTATAATTTCAAAAGTAAATATACTAGTATATATATATATGTGTGTGTGTGTGTGTGTGTGTGTGTGTGTGTGTGTGTGTGTGTGAAGTATAGTTAGCTGATAAAGATCAAATGTATATGGGTAATGTGATATTATATGTATTTGGTATTAATAAAATGGTATTATAATGGATGAGTGAGTTTGGAATGATGGGAGCCCACGGGTTGTATAAAGACAACAAAGAAATGGGTTTTTTTTTTTTTTTTTTTTTTTTGTATTGGGCTTGATTTATAATATGGTGTATTGGTATGGAATGGTGAAGTATGAAAAATGTATAATAGAAATTGAAAATGGGAGGCCCACTTGACATACAAGCACACAAGTGTGCTGGCTGGTTGGGGCATGGGAGAAAAGAGAGAATTAGTGGGAGGTTTTGAATTGAATGTGAGAGTGAATGAGAGTTAGTGTGAGAGAAGTGGGGAGGTGAAGAGATGGGAGTTTTTAGGAGTTGAGAAATGAAAAGATGGGTAATTAAAAAGAGAATTAAAATGAGAAGTTATTAGGTGGGAGATTTTGCAATATAGTCCCTAGCATTGTCCTATAAATAGCAACTCATTTCTCATTTCTTTTTCACACCAAAAATAAAATAAATAAGAGAAAGAGAAGAATAAAAGAAAGAGAGAAAGAAGGGTATTGTGCTTGGAGGTTCTCTTGCTTGGGGCTCTTGCTAGGAGGAGAAGAGGACTAGGAGTTGCTTGTGAAGCTAGGAGCAAGAAGGAGCCATTCACTTGTAGTTTTCAACCTTCCAACAAAAGGTGGGTTCTCATGCTTTCTAATTTAGAACTATGCATGCTAGTGACAAAATATGAGCATTGTGTTTTGATATGTAGTTAAGATTTCATGTTAGTGTTACATGCTATGAATGAAAACAATATTGTTATGATTAAACAAATAATATGAGATTTTGACTAAAGAGCTAATACCATAGATCATGTTAGAATGCTTGTAAAATGTTATGCATGTTAAAAGTGTATTCTTTTGTATGGGAAATTTATTGAAAAATGTTGTTTTAGTTTATGTTCTAGGGTCATGTTGATTAATGAATAAGAAAGAAAGATTAATATTGTGTTAGTGGTTGATTTTTATACTTTCAAATTATAGTACAAACATGCTAATTTTGATAAATAAAGTAAATGTGATGGGATAAATATATTGTGTTTATGAATGGTAGAAATATTGTTATGACTAAGAGAACAACTTTCCTTCACGATAGTTAAAAAAATAATAAAATGAATTACTGTCATAAACCATACTAGTATGCATGATTGTAAATGTCGAAATGTATAATTTGTAGGAAGATTGTTGAGACTTCTCTTGTTGTCAAAATAAATATGTAGTAATTTCTTATTTGTGCAAATGGGTTTAAAAATAGTTAGTTACTATTTCTCACTAAACCTCAGTTTGGAATAAATAAATGTTTTTAATAAATTTATTAGCATAAGGGCTAATATTATAATTATATTAAACATGGTACATCATTTACGATATGCAATAATTTAGTTTAAATTCCGGGATGTTCATGTTTATTTAGTACTTTGCAATATGGTTCATAATTATTTTAACATATGGGCACATATACATTATTCAAACAAATTGATACCTTCAGGAATGTTATATTATAAGCATGTATATGATTATAATAACTAGTATCATACACGTGCACACGTGTAGGGGGGAAAATTGAAGGGATGATGAAAAGGGTAAAAAGAAAATAATTTCCGAAACTGATCCACCGTAGAAAATATTTACCCGACTGGTCCACTTTTGAAAATATTTACCAAAGTTAGTCCATAACTGGTCCACTTTCGAAAATATTTGGCCTATGTACCCAAGCAAACTGTAGCAAACTAGTTGTTCGGCTACTTGTGCATTGTATAATGTAGTCTTCATAATTACTACAAGGTTTATATATTTTAAGAAAAAATGTAAAGTATTACTTTTATGAAGTGATTTTCTTGAAGATAATTTTACTCTTATTTGTTCGAAGAATATTCTAAGTAAAGTGAGACATTATAATGGCTTGATTTTATTATGAAATTTCATGTGATAGAATTGTGTTCTTAAAAGAAATTATTCCTTTGCTTATAAAGAATGTGAACAGATGACTAGATAATGAATAATGATGAGACTATGATTACTTGTGATTAAATTGAAAGAAGAAATTATTTAAGTTAAGACATGATTATTAAAGGGTATGTGTACCCATGTTTTTCTTGTACATGAAAGATTATGATTAAGAATTAGTAAGACTTCGGTTACCGGTAATTTTGAAAGAAAGAATTAATATGATTTTGAGATAATGCCGTCGGGCGATCTCGTATTTTGTGAATAAATCCGGTATGAGGTAAAACTGATTCTAGGGTGATAACATATTCATGTCTTGAACTAAAAATAATTAGGCACTTAGGTGAAGATGTAATAGACTTGTGCAAACGTAAATGGGTGTTTCTATATAGTCGGCGGTGGATCTCCGTAGCTATAGACCCAGTTGGTGGACTGTGGTTGCCCCATAGGAGATGGACTGTATTTTATCCGGGACTTAGGGTAGTCGACGGATGTTTACCATACTCCAAAGAATATGTATATCCCGGGGCTGGAAGGGCATTTACGGGATTATCATCACGATATAATAGCCAGGGAGGCTGGGATCTGTTAATATAAGCCAGGGAGGCTAGCCAGGGAGGCTGAGATCCGTATCTGTGAAATAACTCTAAAACTTATTTTATTACTGGGTAGTCTCATGGCGAGGGATCGAACCCTTCAATGTGGAGTACGTAGGCACTTGCCCTCATACCTATGTAGTATGGGATGCATAGAATCTGAACAAGTGTGCATTAGTGTCATCCTAGTGTAGAATGGTATGCATTAGGCATTAAGACATGACATACACTTATGTTTAGAATAATCACTTTTGACACTTTACTTGTTCATTCAATCTTTTTGTGATTTGTTAAAGTATGAGATCGTTATACTATTTCCGGCATAGAGAGGATAGCCGTGTATAACATTTCGTCAGTAGTAAGTAACTGACGTGCCCACAGATTGACATGCAGGTAATGGACTATTCATGAAGCTATAAAGTGGATATGTTGGTGCTGTTTTATTTTAGAGATGTTGTAAATGTTTTATTGTAAATTTCATTCTTCCGCTGTGTAAAACCAAGTTGTAATTGAACTCTGATGTATTGTGAATGAAAAAGTTTTAAATTTTCCTTGTAAAATTGTACGAAGTGAAGTAAAGATCCTGTGAAATCTCGAATTTATCCTTATTTAAAATTCGGGGTGTTACAATGGAGGGATTGAGACGATTGGAAACTGAGTGGAGGCGAGAAACAATTAGCGACAGCAACAGCAGAAGTTGCGGTCGACCGACCCTTGCACGATGTCTTCCAGAGAGGAGGATAGTCGACCAACTTATTGGTGCGGTCGACCGTTCGCTGCGCTGATGGGTTTCGGGCTTGAGTCTGGCTGATTCGTAAAAAGCCCAACTTGCTCTTCAAGTTAGATCGTATGACTCTTATCGTAGGGTTATCTCTTATGCACTATCCAACGGCTATTGTAACAAGATATTAACTTAGGATTTGTCTCTAGATCTATATATATAATTGTAACGACTCATAGATCCATATGATTTTATTGAGTGCCAAATAGAAGAAAAGAGTACTTCATAGAGAGGGTGAGAGAGTTTCTCCATTGTAAGCAGCATCAAGTTCCAATTAGGCATGAGAGATGCTCGTGGTGAGAATTATAATATTCTTGTATATTCTCTAGTTGAAATAATATTTCGGTTCTTCCTCCCCCGGATTAAGGCGAAAGCCCCAACCAGGACAATTCTTGTTTGCTTTGTGTGATTGGTGTGATCTAGTCTTGCTTGGTGGTTTGTGTTGATTGTTGTCAAAGACTCAACAAGATCCTCAAATTCCTAACAGTCATTCGTAGACAAACCAACTCAATTTGCAAAGTTTTCATTTGTAGACAAACCAGCTCAATTTTAATTGGAACCTACCAATACATTTCAACCTTACAATCTAATTGAAACTTAGTCCACCTTTCCAATTTCTGCCTCCTTTCACGTTCCCCTTTCCAATGAAAAACACGACGTCCATGATGACATCGTCGGCACTCACCCCTTCTCAAACGTACTGATCGGAACCCTATTACTTTTTTGCTCGAATTATTCTGAATTTTTTTGTGATTTTGAAACCCTAATTTGAGTTTTATGTTTGTTTGTTGTATGTGTTTTAGAACGGATACATAAGTAATGGCGACAAACATGACGAATCGCTCATGACGTGACGACGGTGAAACACCAGAACATCCGATTCAGACTCAATGGCATCCATGGTAACATCGCCGACTCTCCCCCCTCCAACCCGTCCTAAAAAATGTACGGATCAAAACCCTAAATCCTTTTTTTCCTAGGGCGTGCATCACAATTTTGGATTTCTTTGGCTTCTTTGAATCCCCTTCAATTGTTAGGGTGTGCATCACAGTAACAACAATCAGAGCATCCACTATCGTCTGCTATTTCTTACAACATGGAAAATATGAGAAATTCCATGCCACTATCGTCTGCTATAAACCTAGTTTATAGCAGAGTCGTGAGCAGTACTCAGCCATATATAGCAGAGTAAAATAGCATTTGGAAAATATAGAATACGGTAAATGATCCTCCGTCTATTAAAAATTTCGAATTCTTTAGAATAAAAAATTCTAATAGACGAAAGAAGATATTTCGTCTATAGAATTTAACCAGTTGCAAATTGGTTTATTAAAAAAAAAATCCCAAACAGAAGATGTTCCTCCGTCTTCGTCATTTTTTAAAATTTTTTTTGAAAGAGACGGAAGAACATCTTCCGTCCCTTTCATTTAATTTTTTTGTTTTTTTATTTGATTTAAATGGAAAAAGTGAATTCCTAAAATACCCCTCTAACCTATTTAGATAATATTGTATAATTTTTTCAACGGCTACCAACAACGATTAGATTTTTAAAATGTTATCTTCTAAGATACTATCGCCTACATATTTATATATATATACTCCCACTCCATACTCAATCCAGCACTCAACTCCTCTGTCTCCTTGTCTCCTTTGTATGTTAAATTTTTTTCGCACTTCATCTTCTATCTTACTGTTCTTTTCTTTCATTCTATTACGATGGCTGGTAGTAGTGAGGGGTTGGTGCTAGAGAAAGGGCGCACACATCTGATGAAGATATTATTCTTTCTCAATGTTGGGTTAATATTACTCAAGATCCATTAGTTGGTAATGATCAATCTGGAACACAGTTTTGGGATCGAGTACTTGGCACGTATAAATCGATACAAGGCACTCCGACCGACCGAACGTCTGACTCTCTAGCAATTCATTTTTCTGCAATTTCAAAATCTGTTGCATTGTTTATTGCGAAGTTGGGTAGTGTTACAAATAGAGCTGCAAGTGGAACAACTGAGGCGGATAAGGTATGTATAATTTAGGTTATTAATTTGTAATTTATTATTGAAAATAAATTGTACCAAATCATGAAACCTGGTATTTTTTTTTGTAGTCATGCGAAGCGAGATTGGAGTACATGCAGTCTTCCGGGAAAGCATTTAAATATGATGAATGTTATGAGTTGCTCAAAGATCAACCAAAATTTTCACTACGTACAACTCATGTGTTCGACTCATTCCGAAGCTCTCAATCGCCTGAGGTCGGTAGCATTGTACGTTCCCCAGGTATGCAAGATTGGACTACAGATATTCCGACTGATGTGGAATCGCCTACCCCACTCTCTCGACCACCCGGCCGAAAAGCAGAGAAGAAAAAGGGAAAAAATCTGGCTGAATATCGGAATATGCTGAAATGGTTGAATCCAACAAATATTTCAATTCTTTTGATAAGGATGTTGTGGATCAGAGGAACATACCAATGGTAAAGAAGATTGCGATTAAAGAAAAAAGATTACGAATTGAAAAACAATCGGAGGATGATCATGTCATGAGTATGGACCTCAGCATCTTATTCGAAACGCAGCGTATGTACTTCATGTATAGACAGAATGATATCATGTGTAGTCGAGGTTTCATTTAGTATTAAATGTTGTTTTAATATGTATTTGCTAATTCTGTTTTCAGATTATGTCAAGGAATGTTGTTTTTATTCGGTATTGATATAAGCTTGTTTTGTAGTGCGTACAACTCATTGCCAATTCTGTATTTGCATTGCCTCCAATATATATGGATATTTTACTTTCAGCTTAAAATATAAAAGACTACAACTTTGCAGTTTACAAGTAGATCCATACAATATATCTGATACTAAATTTTAAAACAACTTACATAATAGCCGATAAACAACTTACATTGATGTGTCTAATTTATATATAAATATTTGTACTCATTTACCCATTAAAATTGATTATTTTCGTCTATCTTATTTATAATTTGTCTTATTTCTATAAGATTTTAATTAATAAACTATTTTTGAAGAAATAAGATTTTTGATGCAAGAAGTGATTATTTTTGGTAAAAATCAATAAACAAAGCAAAACTATTGATTTATTGTTTTTATTAATTTGTTGAATTTTAATTTTTACAATTTAGTCCTCGAAAAAGTCAATAAAAAATATTATCATCAATTAAGGGTTGGAGTGAAATTATATAATGAACGGTACGGATGGATGGATAAGGAAAGATAAAATATTAGTTAATTAAGCTAATAGATTAATTTTAATCAAAATATTTATTTAATTAATTAATTATTAACTACTACTAAATTTCATACTAAACTAACCCTAATATATTTACATCCTCTATATACAGGGGAGAGGACGTGAAGAAAAGAGGAGTTGGTAGGTGGGCGTGGACACCACAGACAGCGGAACAACAATTATACGTAAAAAAACAGAGGAGAGAGATGGAGACCTGTGTTGGGCATTGAACTCAAGGCAGAAAAGACGAAATAACAGAATATCGAACAGCAGAAACAAAACAGCGGATCGAAACATTACTTGTTGTCCTGTGTTCTGTGTTCCTGAGGCAGCTGACGACACGACCAGCAGACGATGTGACCGAACGTGACAGCGACGTGCTCCTGTGGGCTTCGTGCCGACGTTAGCGGCTTCGGTTATCGAGACAGAAACGGAAAAGAAGAAGAGAGAGAAAGGGTTATTGTTTAGTGCAGTTTTTGAGACTTCGGTATGCAGATCTTTTTGTATCTCTTTTCTCTCTCTCTAATTTTTATTATGCAATCTATGAACAAATTTGTTAAAGTGCAATTTCATTATGAACTAAATTTATTTTTCTAGGGTTTCGATGTAGCCTAGTTTTGATAACACAATTTTAATTTCATATTATTTTTCTATTTTTTCATGGTTGTGTGTTTAATTTTTGTGTTTAATGCTTACAATTGGTGGATAGACGATTGTATGATTTATTGGATCATGGAGAGACCGAGAGGTAATTTGTGATTTAGAACTACAAAATTAAACAACATTGATTGAGCGAAATTAGGGATGATTTACCGCGATTGATCTGACCGTTAAGAAATCCACAGAACTTAATGAGTTTTCGATTAATTAAATTTGCATAGAGATATGACAAACTGTTAGTTGGAGATATTTTTGATGTTGTTCAAGAGAAATCATTGAATAATTTGGGGATTTTGGTCTACAACTTGGAAAAATAACATTTTTATTCTTATGGAATTATAAATTGTGTGGGATAAACTATGTGAAGTCAAAAGCCCTATAATTAATTTTGCCATTAACAAATTACAAAAATTTCACATCCCGCTCCCTCTTAATTAATTTAGTCAGATTTTCATATTAATTTAATTTAGTTGTTTAATCCTTTATTAATTTCGATCTTCCAAATAGTAATTTATCTAGTAATACGGTACTCAATAAAATAATTAGTCCATGTGGGTTCGACACTCTATTCACTTAACTATACTACTTGTTGCGATTTTGTACACTTGCAAATATTCACACCATACATAATAGCCGATAAACAACTTACATAATAGCCGATACTTTGATGTACTACTATTATCAGATAATACGATCAATCATCATCTCCAAATTCGTTCCATATGTGCTCCACCAAATCTTGTCGTAGTGCATGATGTGTTTGTCTATCATGTAGTTAGACATTTCGTGCAAACCTGTTTGCACTTGTGATGCTTGGAGTTCTGTTTGGTATGCTGAAGCTAGAGTCCACACTTTGATCATACCCAAAATCTTGAAGCCCTTCTTCTCGTTCGTCCTCAACTATCATATTATGTAAAATAATACATGTTTTCATTATATAAGATAGACTGTCGGGATCCCAAAACCGTGCCGGGCCTCTTACTATCGTGAATCTTGCCTGTAACACCCCAAATGCGCGTTCAACATCCTTTCTTGCTGTTTCCTGTATTTGCAAAAAATTTCCTTTTTTTTGCGTATCCGGTGCAGAGTATGTTTTCACTATAGTGGCCAATGGAGGGTATATACCATCGCCTAAATAGTATCCCATGTCGTAGTTGTTATTGTTTTCAGTGAAATTTGCTGGTGGGGCACAACCATCAAGTAGATCATTGAATAATGTGGGCCGATTGAGTACATTCAAATCATTATTGCATCATGGAATTCCGAAAAAAGAATGCCAAAACCAAAGGTCAAAAGATGCCACTGCTTCGAGAATAATGGTAAGGCTCTCGAACGTGACCGGTATACTGTCCGTGCCATGCTGCTGGACAATTTTTCCAAGCCCAGTGCATGCAATCAACACTACCTAACATTCCTGAAAATCCGCGAGATTTATTTTCTTCAAGAAGTCTTTGAATATCAGCGGCATTTGGAGTACGCAAATATTGAGGTCCAAAGAAATTCACAATTGCGACACAAAACCGTTGCACTATTTCCAAAACTATAGTTTTCCCGATTCGTACATACTCATCTACTGAATCGGCTGATGAACCATACTCCAAACATCTAATCGCTGCTGTGAATTTTTGATGTGAGGATAAACCTAAAACTCGCATTGCATCCTGTCGTTGCAGAAAGAATTGATCGTAGCTAACGGTAGCTTCCAAAATCCGGTTGAATAACGTTCGACGCATACAGAATCGACGTCGGAATAAATGGTCGCCGTAAATGGGATTATCGGCAAAATAATCTTTCATCAGACGGCCATCCCTTTCTTCTCTTTGACGACGAATATATCTGCATCGAGTAACATGTCGGCTTTGTAGAACAACTGCCGAGAACAATTGCATGTTGTTCTGGGTGTGTCTCGCAATCATGTATTCTTCCTCATCATTTTCATCAGAAGAAGTAGATGATGATGAAAAGGTGAAATGAGCCATTGGTAGAGCCGACATGTAGATATGAGTTTACAGTGATTTTTTTGAGATTGTTGTAAATGGGGGTGAGAATGATAGAGAAGGAATAGGTGCTTCAAGACATATATATAGAATCATAATTAGCTGCCTCTTCATTAACCGAAATGACGTTGGAATAAGTTGTTGGCTCTTCAAAATATGTTGCCTCTTCAAACGACATAGAGTAGGTTGGTAGAGTAGGACAGAATCAATTTAAGACAACTTTCAAACAAGACAACTAAGTTGTTTTTTTGATTTAACATATTCATAAAAAACAATTCACTTTTAGTTTGGTCGGAATTTTAGTAGGTTGGTAGTGCATGGGATTCATGATTGGAATAAAGCAATAGTACCCCTTACAAAATACATCAACTCACCCATCCAATAAAGCAAAAGTAATATTTGTTTATAAAATATTCCACATCAATGTTTAAGACTTTTATAGTAGGTTACCAAAAAGTCCTTATAACATAATACGACAAATTGTTACAAATTATTGTTTACAAATTGTTTCATCTTAGATACAATAATCTATTCCATGCTATCAAACTGAGTGTTTGGAACAAAATCAGGTGTTGGATTCTGTCGTGAAGATTCGGGTCATTCCATAGAAACACTTCTCCTGGTAGAAACACTTCTCCTCGGAGCAGGAATTGATTCTCTTAACATTGTGTGGTTCAGAATGAATCGTCTTAAGATCGTATCATTATAAGTCAACTCGAGGTAGCGTTGGTATAAATCCTCATGTGAATCGTAATGTCATACTTTAACTATCACTAAATTGAAATACAACAACAGAAAAATAGAATGACATACTCACATATGACAGTGCATCGCGTGGTAGAAAAGAAACAGATCCCTCTTTAACATTCCTCGTAACTGTCCCACTAGAATAAAGTGGTACCTCAACTACGCAATCTAGGCGTTCAGTAAGATTGCGTCTTGGAGCATGCACAATATACTCGGTCGGTGCCCAATTGGGTGGAGATGGGAAGGGCAACTGAATATAGGATCAGTTATGCTAGTTGGACCAATGAAATCGACATTTGTAGCATGTGATAGAGTCGGCATTATAGCACCTATTAAAACCTTAGCCCAATACTTATCGTATACACTTTGTGGTACATTCTGGACCAATACTGATGCGTCAATAGGCGGACATAAATCACCTGCCGATACACGAGGCATGGAAGGTGGTGGGTCAACTGGGATACATATAATTCCCGTAAATTGACGATAACAACGATCACCAAGGTACCACATACCCTAAAAATGAAATCATATATTTAAGATTTAATAAATGATACTTTAAGTACTAAACGTGTGGAACTACAAAATTTTTAATAAACAGTAAGAAATGTATATAATAATACCTGCGAGGCATACTGAAAGATAACTCGGTGCCGAGACAATATGTGCGCAAACCCATTAATACTCTTATATTCGTGGGACGATCAGGAATAAGGATGCCAGATAATAGATGCAGAGGACCGCATTTCTAATTGAGGTCTGGCAATGGAAATATTATACCGAACTTGGTCTGTTATATTAGTGTCCAATTCATCTTTGTTCCAACGTGTAATTCTTGGCCATTTATCTACGATATGTTCCATTTGTACAGTAATTGGAGCACAAATATTTGTGTATTTATACGCCCAATACTAAATAAGAAAATCATCTATTAGTTTACAAGCAAATAGTTCAAAACTTGTATCTATTAGTTTTTAAAAAAAGGGGTATAAATTTTAAGTGTTTACCTCTAGTACTTGCCATGGCCCGTTAAAAGACTTCACTTTGAGTCTGCTACAGGAATCCAGAGACATATATAGCAGTGCCATTGCTTGACCACCCAAATCATATGTACCCACTTTTTCAAGATCTTCTATAGCTGCAAGCCAACCAGATCTTATAACGCAAGCAGCATTAGAGGAAAAAAAACTTACAGAGGAAGAACAAGATGAATGCTCTAGCAATCTTCAAGGCTAGAAGGTTATCCTCTTGACCTGCCTCGATTACACTCATATGAAAGTACTTCTTAAGAAAAGACGAGCGTATTCATTGTCCTTTCCAATCAACTGCAGTAATCTCTGGAAAAACTTGATCCTGTACAACCTCGAAGGGATAAATATCGTCATTACACAGCGGTACTTCACCCGACCCGATAGATATCCCCGTTAGCATTGTCCAATCTAACGGAGTAAAACCCAATTCACAGCACGGTAGGTGAAAAGTGTGTGTAGTATCCTACCATCTCTTAACCAAAGCCTCCACAAGCTTCGTCGATGATTTCTCTGTATTAATTGTCAATAGACGCTGCCACCCTATTTGATCGATTATTTGTTTCACAGCTGGAATAAGAGAACATTGCTCGTATGCTTTGATTGGACCACTCTAATTTTCCCTGAAACTGCAAAATCCACCAGCAGGCTGTTCGATAATAAATTGATGCATATGTCTGTTATCATCAACCAGTCTTTTCCACATACTTGGATCGGCAAAATCATTTGATTCGGAGATTGGCTCAACCTCCGTACTTGTGCTACCATGATCCGATCTGTTTCGTAGAGTAGATTTTATTCTGCCAATATATCTTCGGATCGACATATATATATATATATATATATATATATATATATATATATATATATATATATATATATATATATATATATATATATATATATATTGAATTTGAAGTGGGAGAATTAGGAATTGAAGAATAGATGAAAGACCGAGAGTAGGAGAATGTTTTTTGATTGAAGAATAGATGAAAGGCCGAGACTAGGAGAATGTTTTTTGATTGAAGGATTTCTCTTGAAGCACTTCAAGTTAAATAGGCGGAGGGGAATTAATATAAGGGCACAATAGTAATTTAATCTATCAAGTAGAAGACAAAAATGACCCAAAACAATAAATAAAAAACCCAAAACAACTCAGGCGGAAGAAGATCTTCCGACTGAGTTGTTTTTTTTAAAAAATAAAAAATAAAAACACTCAGATGAAAGTTCTTCTTCCGGCTGATGTTTTTTATATTTAAAAAATAAAAAAAATAAAAACCCAGACGGAAGAAAATCTTTCGGCTGGGTTTAAAAAATAAAAATAAAAATAAATACCCCAGACGGAGGATCTCCTGCCGTATGAGATTATTATTATTATTATTATTTCTTTCTCTAACGGAACTTCGTCTTCCGTCCATCAATTTTTTAATTAAAAATATTTTTTTTTGTGTAGACGGAGGATGTTATTCCGTCTATATATTTTACTATTTTTTTTATTGTTACAAGTTATAGTTTTCACGATAGTGGCGGAAGCGATTCATTTCTAAAAATAAATTTCTATATAGCTAAAATATAGCACGAACGATAGATAGAGAGGATGCTCTCACACATTTCTGTATTCTATTTTACATACACTGCACGTACAAAACCTAATATTAAACTCTACTCAAATCAGGATTTATTTATTTTAGTTTAACCACCTTTGACAGTTCCACCCAAAATTCGAAGATTTTTTTCCCAAACCGACCTATTTTTTGAAAATTTTTTCCAAACCGACCTACTTTTCTTTTTAATTTCCAAAACGACCTACTCGGTCTTTGAAAGACCGAGTCTTTCAAAGACCGCAGTCATTTTGGTAAATACTTTCGAAAGTGGATCAGTTTAGTAAATACTTTCAAAAAGTAGATTATATTGGTAAAAACTTTCAGAATTAACTATAATTATTATAGTGAATATTATTGACCAAGGTGAGTTCTTGTCCTTCATTTAGGTGCATATTTCTCTCCACTAGTCACTGGAAAATAATTGCATCTTTTTCTTTGATTAACCGACTGAAATATTTGCTGCTGCATATCCTATCGGGAGAATTTTTTTCAAAAATAGTTCTCATAATTGTTCACTTTCAAAAATTATGTGCGATGTATTATTACATAGTGTTATATTTAAAAATTATGTGTAATACAGTGGTAATTATGAAATTTGAATCCTCTTGGTGAATAATTCTCTAGAGACGTTTACTGACCCATTTAACCATACATCTTGCATCAAAATGTGTGCCCTCTGTTATGATCAACAAATGATCAACAAGATGTGTGGTTAGATGGACGACTCTAGTGAATTAGTATTTCACTGGATAGGATTCAAATCCGTAATTGTGGTACATTAGTGCCATTGTTTCACATGTTCTTCAACATAATTTTCAATTTATATTATTTTGCTTGGTTAGTTAAAACTTAAAGGTGGCAATTTTGAATATCAGTATTGCTGCTTTATTTTCTTTATTATTAAGCCACTAGTACCTACACTTTCCTATATTTTTATTTTGCAAGTGTTCTTTTGAGGGTCATAATATTATATTCTCTTGAATAGAAAATTTTGCCGTACTGACCCACTTTTTGAATTATTCACCAAGAGTGTATGGTTAAAGAGAATGACTACACATACAAGAGTTTTTATTCCAAACATACATTATAAATGCATTGGGCCCACTTCTCACTAAAAGACAAGGTTTAACATTGTCCTTTAGTGAGAAGTATCCCCCATTACATTTATAATGTATGTTTGGGGTAAAAACTCATGTATGTCTAGCATTTTACATGGTTAAATGGGCTAGTGAACGTCTCTAGTGAATTATTCACCAAGAGGATTCAAATTTCATAATTACCACTGTATTACACATAATTTTTAAATATAACACTACGCAATAATACATTGCACATAATTTTTGAAAAGTGAACAATTATGAGGACTATTTTTGAAAAAAAAATTCTCCCGATAACATATATACAATATTGCATATTTTTTAAGGTTTGATTAAGAAATATAATTGCACTTCAAAATTTGGATGGAGAAGGAGTGGGAAGTTGCCTCCTATATTTGCTATTCTTTTTTTTGTTTGTTTTAAAAAGAAAAAATTAGAAAAATACTTGAACCAAAAGTGAGTTAGCATAATATATTGTATAGATTACAACTAGAAAAATAAATAACCTGCATCATTGTATTCTTATTTTTCAGCTATTAACCTGGTAATAAAAAAGCAAATAGATAACAACAAAAGATGAAAAAATAAAAAGACCATACAAAGTATAGAGTTTTACTAAGAAAATTAGCTCAGACGATCTTGAAAGTTTTAAACACGTGCATGCTATGATTTTAGACCCAATAATGCTTTTCTTTCTAGATTTAGGACAACACCCATCACGGCAGTAGATAAGAATTGAGAGATAGGATATGCAGCAGCAAATATTTCAGTCGGTTAATCAAAGAAAAAGATGCAATTATTTTCCAGTGACTAATGGAGAGAAATATGCACCTAAATGAAGGACAAGAACTCACCTTGGTCATTAATATTCACTATAATAATTATAGTTAATTCTAAAAAATTTTACCAATATAATCCATTTTTTGAAAGTATTTACCAAACTGACCCACTTTCGAAAGTATTTATCAAAATGACTGCGCGGTCTTGGAAAGACCCGGTCTTTCAAAGACCGAGTAGGTCGTTTTGGGAATTAAAAAGAAAAGTAGGTCGGTTTGGGAAAAACTTTTAAAAAATAGGTCGGTTTGGGAAAAAATTCAAATTCGAAAACCTCCCAAAACCCCCAAACCCCCAAATAATTTAGAGGGAAACCCCCAAAACACTCAAATCTAATTAACTCCTTCAAATATCAAATTTTCGAATTCCATTTGATTTTCAACACCTCCCTCTCTCTCTCTTTTCAGTTTTTCCCGCACTCCCCTTCCCTCCCTCCTTTTAATCTCCCCTCCCTCACCAAGAATCCCAACCCAAAACCAAAATCAAAATCAATGGCTGATTCCCAACCCATCCAAACCCTCCCCCCTTCCAAACGCTTCAACCTCCTCAACCCCCCTCCCTCCTCCCTTCCCGCCAAAAAGCGCGCTCACCCCGACCACCACCACCACCTCCTCCTCCCCTCCACCTCCACCTGCCTTCCCGCCAAAAAACGAATCTGGGCCCCTCCCCCCCTCTCCCCTCTCAAAACCCAACAGCCCCCCAAAACCCCCCAATTTCAAGAAGAAGAAGAAGATGACAATGATGACGGCATCATCTGTGCTGTCTGCCGCAGCACAGACGGGAAACCATCCGACCCAATTGTATTCTGCGAAGGATGCGATCTAACCGTACATGCATCATGCTACGGGAAGCCGCTTTCCGAGGCGGTCCCCGCAGGCGACTGGTACTGCCTAAAATGCTTAGACGAGACGGATGAAAGCAGAAGCAGCTGCTGCTGCCTGTGTCCGAAAAGGGGAGGGGCGTTGAAGCCGACAACGACAGATGGGAAGTGGGCGCACATTGTGTGCGGGTTGCTGGTGCCGGAGGTGTTTTTCAGGGATTCCGAAGGGAGGAACGGGATTGATTGCTCGAGGGTTCCGAGGGAGAGGATGGGGTTGGAGTGTTGTTTGTGTCGGGAGATTAGTGGGTGTGGGGTTCAGTGTTCTGAGCCTAGGTGCGGCTTGGCGTTTCATGCTTCTTGCGGGGTGGAGGATGGGTTGTGGGTGGAGTACAGGGAGGGGACCAAGGGGAGGAGTGGGGTTGTTGCAGGATTTTGTATGGAGCATACCAAGCTTTGGATGAAGGTGTGTGTATATATATATATGTGTGTGTGTGTGTATATATATATATATGTATATATTGAAATAAAAGTGACTCAGTTCATCTGTTTCATTAATGTAGAATTAACGAAACAAAGAGTACAAAACATTACAACACATGCATGAAACAATCTACAATCTAACTGAAAAACAAGTACAATAATATCTGTCAGTAGGTAATAAAAGACTGGCTCTCAAAATAGCTAAAAGAACCCCTTGGGACCACATCGGTGGCTGCCGGTCTCTGGAATGTGTTACTCCTCTCCATCCATACGAGACTTTTTTCTTTTTGTATCGTCACTTATTTTGTTTCATTAGTGAGAGAATAACAAAATAATTTATTTATTTTTTGTTTGCAGCAACAGGAGACGGGGAAGTTTAGGATTGTGGCGAGGGAGGAGGGGTTGAGCTCTTCGAAGAAGAAGGCAAGGGGTTGATGTGATTTTTGTTTCATGGGATGTTACTGAGATTAGAGTTGTTTATTAGCATTTGATTTTTTTTTAAAAAATTATTATTAGATGTATTGTTTATGATTTGGGATTGTGTAAGAGTTTGTGAGTTTTAAATGGCAGGGTTGGATCTATTTGTTGTCTGGTTTGGAGTTAAATATAATTCCTATCTCTGCTGAAAAAATTAAGAGCACTCAATAGAATCATTTGTATGATCATACATTGTTTGGTATTTCTACTATTTTTCGATGAAAATTTGGTTTTCACTACGGTTGTTGAAGTTACAGGATTACATTTTGTATATTTGGGATCTGAAGGTTGCAACTTTATCTTATTTTTCTACATCAACCTACATTTAGCACGGTCACATTTATTTGATACTCGGATCCAATCCGGACCTAGCATTGAAACGAAACCTATTTGATTTATATGGGTTTGGGTTTGGGTCTTAAAATAAGATTAGATGCATTTTTGGGTTTGGGTCTGGTCTGGGTTTGGGTTTGCTAAAAAAAGAATTGTTCTGGACCCAAACCCAAATCTAGACTTGTTTAAAAAATATGGAATTTGAATAATAGGGATATACATGTAACAATAATTGTTAAAGATAGATGTGTAAATATAATTTTTATTTATGTAATTAAGTGCAAAATTTGTTTGAACGGTAGGATATCAGGTGTTTTTGTGGGAAAAAGAAGGATTTCAGGGGGAGAAGAAGAAATTAGAGATTTGGTTATAGTATCGACGTCTAGAACATGTTTCTTTTGGTTATTTGAATAAATTATTTCCAAGTTTATTTTTAAAGTTGGATTTGTCTACCTTTAGGTGTGATGTATATGAACTTGCAAAAAGTCACAGTGTCTCTTTTTCTTCAAACCTAAGTAAGTGTTCTCTCCCATTTATGATTATTCATTCTGATGTTTGGGGTTTATCCAAAAACTCTATTTTTGGAGCAAAATGGTTTGTGATATTTATTGACGATTGTACTCGTATGACTTGGATTTGTTTGATGAAGTCTAAGAGTGAAGTTAGTGGTTTATTTCAGAAATTTCACAAATGGGTTATGATTCAGTATAAAGCATAGATTCAAGTTTTTAGGAGCGATAATAGCAGTGAGTACTTGAGTTCGAATTTGCAACCATATTCTATGGAACATGAGATTGTTCACCAGATTACATGCTCGTATACACTACAACAGAATGGTGTTGCAGAAAGGAAAAACAGACAGTTGTTCGAGGTGGTCCGTGCCTTTCTTATTCATGGAAATATGTCACTCATGTATTGGAGGGAAGCCCTGGCATCCGCTGCATACCTAATCAACTGAGTTTCTTCTAGTATCCTAAACTTCATCACATCATTTCAAGTATTAACTGAAACTGTGAATACACCAACAGTCATCAACTTTCCACCTCCGGTGTTTGGGTGTGTTGCATTTGTTAATCTTCTTCAACATGAACGTAATAAGTTATCTTCTCAAGCTGTTCGCTGTGTTTTTGTGGAATATGCAACAAATAAGAAAGTATATCGTTGTTGCCACCCACCGACTCAAAGGATGTTTGTCACTATGGATGTTGTGTTCCATGAAGATGAGATGTATTTTTCCTCTGAGGTTGAACTTCAGGGGGAGTATTGAAGTGAAGTTCATACTCTTGCCTATGATGAAGATGAGATGTTACTGCAATCAGTGCCGAATACAAGGGGTGAAAATCTGGATGAAAGTAGTGACGCTCACTCGAATGAAGATTTGGTTGAGGAAGGAGATTTCCACGAAGAACTGCAACCAGTGCCGAATCTCCATGAAGATGAGCCATCTCTACCACCAGCACCGTCCGAACCATCTCCACCACCAGCACCATCAGAACCATCTCTACTTCCAGTAGAACCCCAAAATCAATCGTCATCGCTGTCCGAAGCTCCAAGAAAAGAACTCCCAAATCGTACTACTAGAGTGATATGGCTAAAAATGGGGTTAAATCGGAACCGTCCAGATTGGGCACGAATCTCGAAGCTCGGGGGTAAAAAGGTAATTTCGCATACAAGTGGATCCAAAGCGGGAACTAGGTCTCCTTCTCACAGACCCAATAACCCACGAACGAATCCACTCCAATTGGGTACGGGTCCCGACCCGAAGCGAACCCAGACCAACAAGAGACAAATCAGGGCCACTGATTTGACCAAGTCAACGGGCCTGATTTGCTCTCACCGGGAATCAGGGGGTTAGTTTCCTAAACAGGCTGTGAGGATTTTACTCCTGGCAGTTATACAGGAAATCAGGCCCCTAATCACTCCCCAGGCGACTATAAATACCTCCCCTCTACCACTGTGTCCAGGTAATCACTCTTTTTCCACCTTAAGCTCTTTCTTTAATCACCACTGGTTACTGACAAGAGCGTCGGAGGGTGCGTCGCCGGAATCAACCCCGGTGTTTCGCACTTCCTTGCAGGTTGCGGCGGGGATCAGAAGGCTAGGATCTGCTGTTCAGGTTTTCTCGAACTCACAAATCTCATCTGTTTACCCCCACACCGAAATCAGCGGTAACAGATTGGCGCTGTCTGTGGGAATTCACCACGCGAACAGCCTCCGTCTCTTTCTCGTCTCCTAGCCCTGCTCCGACCATGCCTCCAAAGAAGGTCAGATCCAGAGGATCCAACCGCGGGGCCAATCCCGCCGATCAGACAGAGGAAATCCCTGTCAACCCTGTTCCACAGCAAGAACTTCCTCCCCCGGCCCAGCAGGGCCAACCTCCTCTTCCCAAACAACCACCCAATGGCCCTTCCGGCCATAACGGGCGGAGGCAGAAGCAACCCCTCGACCTTGACCATGTCTCGGTTCATAATGAATCCTCGGATTCGATGGCTTCTCATCACCCCGACCTCCATAACACAATCCTGAACCGCCAAAAAGATGAGGACCTCCGCACCCACCTTGATGAGAGGCGGGCCCGAGAGGGAGCCTCCCGCCAGCATCAGGGTGAGCGGTCCCCTCACCGCCGAGGCGGTGGAAGGTCTCCGGGCCGCAGGGGCCGGGCGGTATCACTCGAGCGCCGAAGAAGGAGACCGCACTCCCCCGAGGATCGATGTCATCCGAGGAACAATGAGGTGCCTATCACTCGCGCCGAGTTCCTGCGATTTCAGGAGACCGTGCTGCAGGCCCTCAACCTCCGCCCTGACCACCAAAATGCCCAGAGGGCTCCGACCCCTCCGTGGGTTCCCAGCCCTCGTCGCCGTTCCAGGAGTCCCCTTCCGGCTCCCAGTCGCCAGCAGCAGCATTACAGTCCCCGCCGATCCCAAGACTACCGGCGCCGCAGCCCCCGCTCCCCTTCCTATGAAGAAGAGTCCGGGGGGTCGTATGATTACCAGCAGAGGGACGATGCCCTCAACCGCCGTCTCCATGAGGTGGAGAGGCGCATTGGTCGCATGGACAGAGAGGAGGAGTCCAGAGCAGGGACGGTCCGGCCCAGCAGACTCCCTTTCTCTCGGACGATCATGGAGGCCCCCATACCGAGAGGTTTCAAACCCCCGCAGTTTGAAACGTACTCAGGGGAGTCCGACCCAGTTGATCACGTCGAAAGCTTCAAGACGTTAATGCTGATCCATCAAGCTTCCGACGCCATGCTCTGCAAGACCTTCCCCGCCACCCTCAGGGGGTCGGCTCGGGAATGGTACTCCAGGCTCGCCCCCTCTTCCATCTTCTCATTCGAGCAGTTCGAAACACTGTTCATAACTCACTTTGTGAGTAGTCGGCGAGCCGAGAAGACGAGCCTTTCCCTGCTCAACCTGCGGCAAGAAAGGGGAGAGAAGCTGAGGGACTATGTGAAGAGATTCACCGCAGAAGTCAGGTCTATCGCCTCCCTAGACCAGTCAGTGGTGACTGTGGCGTTCCAATCGAACGTCCTCAACTCCAACCTCCGGTCGTCCCTCGCCAAGAAGCCCCCGCACAACTTTGCCGACCTTCTCCTAAGGTGCGAAAAGTACATCCGGGCGGAAGAGGCCGAGTGCCTCCCGAACTTCGGAGGACCGGTCTCCGGATCGAAGAGGAAGGCGACCGAGGGGGAGGGATCGAAGAAGATGCAGAAGGACAACGGCGGTCAGCGCCGCCCTCCCCCTAGGTTCGAGAAGTTCACTCCCCTCACCACCAATGTCTCCACTATCTTGATGGAAGTAGAGAAGGAGGGTCTGCTACCGCCGACTCCGAGGATAAATACCCCGGCCAAGAGGAGAAACAAAGAGAAATGGTGCCGTTATCACCGGGACCACGGCCACGAGACCAACGACTGCCGGGCGTTGAAAAATGAGATAGAGGCCCTCATCCAGAGGGGGCAGCTGGCCAAATTTGTGAAAACAAGTGACCGGACGGACCGCACTACTCCTCCGCCTCGGGGGGCTAACAAGCGCTCTGAGCGGCGCGATGAAACCCCCGAGTTTGAGGAAGAGCGGGTCCTGCACCTCATCCACGGAGGCCCTATGGGGGGCTCTTCCAATTCCTCCCGGAAGGCCTTCGTCCGAGAGGTCAATTCGGTCCACAGCGCTCCTCCCCCCAAAGGCCTCGGCGTCCTGGTGACCTTCTCTGATGAAGACCTCGAGGGGGTCCGGACCCCCCATTGCGACGCGCTGGTCATCGACCTCCGCATGGCCAACTTCAAAGTGCAGAGGATCTTAGTAGACAATGGGAGTTTGGTCAACATCCTCTTCCTCTCGGCCTTCCGAGGGCTGCAGCTGTCGCGGGACCGTCTCAAGCCGGCCGGCTATACGCTCCACGGGTTCACGGGGGTACCAGTGACTGTTGAGGGGGTTATAACCCTAGACGTGACCGCTGGGAAGGCCCCTACTACCCGTACCGAGCCGATGGACTTCATGGTCGTCGACGTCCCGACCGCATACAATGTCATCCTAGGTCGCCCCGGACTAGCTGCCCTGGAAGCTGTTCCCTCAGCATACCATCTCAAGATGAAGTTCCCCACTCGGTCGGGAGTCGGGGAAGTCAGGGGTAGTCAGGAGACAGCTCGAAAGTGCTACATGACTTCCACAGGGGGTCCGGTGCTCTCCTTAGAGACCCTGGAGATCCCCAAGCCAAATGTCCGACCTACGTCCGAGCCTGCGGACGAGTTGGAAGAAGTGCTTTTCTCGGATGAGGACCCGAACAAAAAGTTCCTCATCAGCAAGTCCTTACCGACTGCACTTTGTTCCGACCTAGTGCAATGCATCCGGTGTAACTGCGACCTGTTTGCCTGGTCGGCCGTGGATATGCCCGGGATTTCAGAGGACTTGCTAGTCTACCGCCTAAGTGTTGAACCGGGGTGCAAACCGGTTCAGCAGAAGAGGCGAAAATTCGCTCCCGAGCGACAGCAGGCCATCAAGGAGGAGGTAGACAAGCTCTTAAAGGCTCGGTTCATTCAGGAGGTGAACTATCCCGAGTGGCTCTCCAATGTTGTAATGGTCAAGAAGTCCAATGGCTCTTGGAGGATATGCATCGACTTCACTGACCTAAATAAGGCGTGTCCGAAGGATCCATTCCTTCTGCCGAACATCGACACCCTCATCGATGCCATCTCGGGCCATGAGCTCCTCAGCTTCATGGACGCCTTCTCCGGCTATAATCAGATCCGAATGTTCCCCCCGGACATTCCGAAGACCTCTTTCATCACCGACCAGGGCCTCTATTATTATAGAGTCATGCCGTTCGGATTGAAGAACGCTGGAGCCACCTACCAGCGCCTCGTCAATAAGGTCTTCCAGAGCCAGATCGGTCGCAACATGGAGGTATACGTCGACGACATGCTCGTCAAGAGCATTCGAGGTACAGACCACGTTGCCGACCTCCAGGAGGCGTTCGGCGTGTTAAGGAAGCACAACATGCGGCTCAACCCGAACAAGTGCGCGTTCGGGGTCTCATCGGGAAAGTTCCTCGGCTTCATGGTAAGCCAGCGAGGGATCGAAGCTAATCCCGAGAAGATCAAGGCCATCTTAGACATGGCCCCGCCCCAGAACGTCAAAAAGGTGCAGAAGCTGACCGGTCGGCTCGCCGCTATCGGCCGATTCCTCTCGAAATCTGGAGAAAAGTGCCTCCCCTTCTTCAAGGCACTCAGGGGGGCTAAGGGTTTTGAATGGGGCCAACCACAACAGGAATCGTTCGACCAGCTGAAGGCCTACCTGGTGAACCCCCCTCTGCTCAGCAAACCTGTTCCGGGGGAAACCCTCTTCATCTACTTGGCTGCTTCCGAGCAGACCCTAAGTGCCGTGCTGGTGAGGGAAGAAGACCGGGCCCAGAGGCCTATTTATTATGTAAGCAAAGTGCTTCGGGATGCTGAGCTCCGCTATCCGAAGATAGAGAAGATGGCCTACGCACTAGTCATGGCAGCCAGAAAGCTCCGACCGTACTTTCAGTCCCACTCGGTCGTTGTCCTCACCGATCAACTCCTGAAGCAGATCCTTCATAAGCCCGAGACCTCGGGCCGACTAATGAAGTGGTCCATAGAGCTGAGCCAACACGACATCTCGTACCAACCTCGGACCGCAATCAAGGCACAGGCCCTCGCCGACTTCATCGTCGAGTCCACTATTCCTGAGGTCAGTCACGCCCCAAACGGACCCCCCATATGGATGGTCTTCGTGGATGGCTCCTCCTGCAACGAAGGAAGTGGCGCCGGCATCATCTTGCACGGCCCTGATGACTTCGTCCTCCAGTGCGATCCGTATGGACTTCAAGGCCTCGAACAACGAGGCGGAATATGAGGCGCTCATCGCAGGCCTCGGACTTGCCCGAAGCGCTGGGGCACAGCGCCTCCGAATTCATAGTGACTCTCAACTGGTTGTAAACCAGGTCCTGGGCGAATATGAGGCACGAGACGAGCGAATGGCGAAGTATCTCGCCAGGGTTCGAGCCCTCATGAGCCGGTTCGAGGAGGCACTCATCCAACGAGTTCCTCAGGAGGAAAATTCACAAGCCGATGCCCTCTCCAAGCTGGCCTCATCCTCCCTCCAAGGTCTCGAGCATACCGTTCTGATAGAGGTCCTCTCAAGGCCGAGCATCGAAGACGAGGCTCCCAGCTCGATGGAGTCATTACCAGTCCTACTACAGGATAATTGGATGAAGCCGTTGGTGGAATTCTTAAGGGACGGGCTCCTCCCCGAGGACCCCAAAGAAGCACGCCGAGTCCGAACAAGGGCCGAGCGGTACGTCTTGGTTGAGGGAATCTTGTACAAGCGTTCTTTCTCTCAGGTCGACGGCCGACCGTACCTAAGGTGCCTCTCTCCAGAACAGGCCGACTACGCTCTACAAGAGCTCCACGAGGGCATCGGCGGAGCTCACTCAGGGTCTAGGTCCTTGGCTCGGAAAGCCTTGAACTATGGGTACTTCTGGCCGACTCTCATCCAAGATGCCGAGCGCCACGTTCGGCGATGTGGCTCCTGTCAAAAACACTCAAGCATTCGTCGCCTCCCTCAAGCCAACCTTGCCTCCCTATCAAGTCCGATCCCCTTCGCTATGTGGGGGATGGACTTACTAGGCCCCTTCCCCCCAGCTCCGGGTCAGTTCAAGTTCTTGGTCGTAGCCATCAACTACTTCTCGAAGTGGATCGAGGCCGAGCCCCTCGCCACTATAACCGAGAACAAGGTGGTTCAATTTTTCTGGAAGAACGTCATCTGTAGGTTCGGTGTCCCCCGTATCCTTGTGACGGACAACGGGACACAGTTCACTGGTGCAGCATTCCGAGCTCTGTGCGACGACCTGGCCATCCAGCAGCGCTTCTCGTCCGTCTCCCACCCTCAATCGAACGGACAAGCAGAAAACGCTAATCAGCAGATCCTCGCAGGCATCAAGAAGAGGTTGGACAAATGTTCCAAAGGCTTATGGGTCGACCAACTTCCCAATGTATTGTGGAACTACCGCACAAGCAAGCGGACCCCCACCGGAGAGTCCCCTTTCAATCTTACCTATGGGGCCGAGGCCGTGATACCTCTCGAGGTCGGTATACCTTCCCCTCGCCTCACTGCCTACAACGAGGAGCAGAACGCCAGAGACCTCAGAGCGAGTTTAGACCTGGTAGACGAACTGAGGGAGAGAGCATCAATTCGGCAGCAGAATTACCGAAGAAGGGTCGAGTTGGCATACAACAAGAAAGTCCGACCCACCAACCTTAAGCAAGGGGACTTAGTCTTGAGAAAACTGGCCATATCCTTCCCCAACCAGAGGAGCAAGCTGGCTCCGAACTGGAAAGGGCCTTACAAGATCACAAGGGTAGTTCGGCCCGAGTATATCGTCTGGAAGATCTAGAAGGCAGAGAGATTCTGAGGACCTGGAATGCCGACCACCTCCTGAAATACCAAGAGAGCGCCCCGGCGCCACTCTAAGTATCGCAGGATATCGAGCCATTCCTCTCCTCCAACTTGTAATCTATTTCATAAGTTGTAATATGTAAAAACGGTTCGCCGTCGATTATTAATAAAGAATGACCTCTCATGCTTGTAAATTTGTTTGCGTCTCTCCGCCTCTATCCCTTGTTTTTTGCTTTTTTCAACCAATGGTTCGGGGTCCAATGTCCGGCTCAACTTTTCCTCCTCGACTCATCCCTGGACGAGCCAGAGGGAGATCGCCGTACGGGACTGCCCCCACAACCGTTGAACTAACATCGATGGTTCCTAGTCCAACACTCGGCTCGACTTTACCTCCTCGGCTCGCCCCTGGCCGAGCCAGAGGTAGATCGCCGTTCGGAATTGCTCCCACAACCGTTGAACTAACATCGATGGTTCGGAGTCCAACACTCGGCTCGACTTTACCTCCTCGGCTCGCCCCTGGCCGAGCCAGAGGTAGATCGCCGTTCGGAATTGCTCCCACAACCGTTGAACTAACATCGATGGTTCGGAGTCCAACACTTGGCTCGACTTTACCTCCTCGGCTCGCCCCCGGCCGAGCTAGAGGTAGATCGCCGTTCGGAATTGCTCCCACAACCGTTGAACTAACATCGATGGTTCGGAGTCCAGCACTCGGCTTGACTTTACCTCCTCGGCTCGCCCCCGGACGAGCCAGAGGTAGATCGCCGTTCGGAATGGCTCCCACAACCGTTGAACTGCACTGACGGCTCCGGAGTCCAGCACTTGGTTCCATTCTACTCCCCCAAGCTTGCTTTGCAGCAAGCTAGGAGTGAATCACCATTCGGAATTGCTCCCACAGCCGCCGGACACTCACTACGACCGACGAGCCTCGCACAGGTAGGAGCTCGGCTCGCCTCTCGACTTCACAAAGAGAAGGAGATCGAAGCACCGTTCGGAACCAGAGCTCGAGCCACCTCGTCACGGAGGCGAGAACCCATCGGGGTTAGGTCGAACTCTGCTGTCCCCGGTCGGACACCGAGCAAGTGCCTTCCCGAGCCTGCAAACGGGGAAAACTCACTTTTCCCTCAACTTTCGTGTAAG
This sequence comes from Hemerocallis citrina, assembly GCA_017893485.1. Taxonomy (NCBI): domain Eukaryota; kingdom Viridiplantae; phylum Streptophyta; class Magnoliopsida; order Asparagales; family Asphodelaceae; genus Hemerocallis; species Hemerocallis citrina. The sequence goes on along the minus strand of CM030358.1, from coordinate 19,248,969 downwards.
ATCTCGATTAGACGGTCCAGATCTTGCCAACGGCGCTAAACGACAAGATAGCGTTTTCTTGAGAACTGCGCCGCCTTGAGATTCGCGCTGCCATCTGACGGTCCAGATCTTGCCAACGGCGCTAAACGACAAGATAGCGTTTTCTTGGGAACAACGCTGCCTCGAGATTCGCGCCGGTATCCGACAGTCCCGATTCTCGCCGATGGCACATGCGCCCGGCTCCAGGACCTCGACACGGCCAATACATTCACAAGCGCAAAGAGCAACAGAAGACATGCTAGTTGAGGGAAGAGATTTTATTAATGAACGAGGCATAATACAAAGCAATTCTTCCTTAAGTTACAAAATATTTGAAAACAAAAATATAGCGCCGACCCACAACACTTGGTAATTCAAACAGAAATGTCTTCACTGATCTGTTCGGTTCTTAGCCCGCCCACTTCGGCCGAGAGCTCCTCCACCTCTTTCCGAAGCTTCGCCTCCTCGGTCTGCAAATGATGGATCTCATAGACCAAATCGTCTCGCTCAGCAATTATTTTCGACTGATTGTGCCGAATACACTGAACCCGAAGAGCGCTGCTAAAAGCAGATTGCGAATCTTCGTCCTCCCCTACAGGAGTCGCCTCGACGATCCTATTCTCCAGACGTTGGATCTCGGCGTCCCGTTGGCCGAGGATGGACTGGAGGTGGGCCCGCTCGCTCTCAGCTCGGTGCAGCTTCAGCTCGACGCCACGAAGCCGCTCTCGGCACTCCGACGGGCGAGACTTCGTCGTCCCTGAAGTCACCTCGGTTTCAGCGTCATCATTCGAGCTGTTGGAATCCGAGTCTCGGGTTGTCACCACAAGCTGAAAAGAAGGGAAAACGAATAGCGAAATTTCAATACACTGCCGAAGTCCAACACTTGGGAATTATCTAAACAAACTCTCAGATTCGTATTCAGATATAATAGTTCTACATGCGACCGGACAGTTTTTACAATAACCAACAAAAACGAAAAACGACATGATCAGGGCCTCTTCGGAAGGGGAACGCTTCGGTTTAGGGAAACGCGAGGACGACGAGGCCTGCCCTCCGAGCTCGACCCTAAACCAATGAAACGCGACCCCCCTTCGCTGCTAGCCCTAACCGCGGCGCCGACCGAGGCTCCGCTCGACGAGACAGCAACACTGCTCTGAGCGTCGGTTGGACTCCGCCTAGCCGCAGGCAAACGTGTCGCAAGTTCGTAGAATGAAATCCCTCTCTCGCTCTCTTCGCGGGTACACGATGTACTGCGGACATTGGCCCTCTCGGGCATGGGCTTGAGCGACGCGACCTCCTCCTCCAATTCAATGATCCTGTCCCTCAAAGCGTCGTCCTTTGCCAACTTCTTCAGACGAGGGAGCCTCGACGAGCCCGAGGCGTTGGCACTATCGGTCGCAAGCCGTCGGTAATGGGTGGCCTCGATCCCCCTATCTATCGTGATCCTTCGAAGCTTGTCGACCTCAGCAAGCAGCTTCTTGCGCTCGGACGACACCTTCTCTAGCTCAGAAGCAAGCTTCTCTTCCTCCGCTGAACGACTTCGCCCCGCTGCCTCCAAGTGTCGGATCTTAGCCGAGAGCTCTTCGTTCTTCTTCTCGGCGACGGTAAGCTCCCCACTAAGCCGCTCGACCTCGCCCTCGAGAATAGGAACAGGGGGTCGTTTTCGTAGCTACGTCAACTCACGACACTGCCCCCTGGCCAGCGCCTTTATCTCCCCCAGTTCCAGAAATAAGTAAAAGCGCTTATCATGGCTCAGTGACAGCTCTCGCTTCGTCTTGGCCAGCTCTTTACGGAGGTACAAAACCTCCGTGATCGGACCGAACTTCACCTGAAAAGCAGAGATAAATCCGATGGGCCAACACTTGAAAACATCTACAACTAATCATACGCAAATCCGAGACTCAACACTTGGACAAATTTTGGCCAAACAAAATACTTTCATTCAAAACCAAGGAGAAAAGTTTTACAAGAGCGGTGGCCAGTCCGCGGTTAGGCTTACAAAAAAAAGAGGAAGAGAAGAAACGGAGACAACGAAACACTAAAAGAGGCAACCGAGTCAGGGGTCGACCTTTTTGCCGTTCGGGTCCGTCGACCCCTCGGCCTTGTCTTCGCCATCGCCCTCGTCTCCGTCTTCGCTCTCACTCTCCTCTTCGGAGTCGTCCTCCTCTTCATCCTCGGCCTCGGTCTCACCCGGGCCTTCGACACCCTCCGTCTCCCCCTCGGGGTCGAGCATCCCCTGGGGAACCTCCTCCTCCCCCTCCACGGGGTCGTAGAAACGGTAGGAAGACGTGTCGAAACCCGAATTCCTGGCCGCGACATGTAGCAGAGCTCGACCGTATGCGTCCTCCATGTTCTTGAACATGTGTTGGACGGCCTCCTCCTGCACGGCCTTCTTCACCTTCTTCACCTTGGACCGGTGTTTGGCCATAATCTTCTCGGCCCTCTTCCGAGCCCTCTCCACTTCCAAGCGGGCGTTGGCCAGTTCCCCTTTCAGTTCGGCAGCCTCCTTCTCCGAAGCCTCAAGCTTGGCTGCCGTGTCCTTCGACAGCTGAATGGCATCGGCCAGCTGCTTCTCCAGTCCGGCCACCTCGGCACCCCTCTTTGCCGAGAGGAGTTGCTCGGCATCAAGCAGCTTCGAGGCCTTGACACGTTCCACCCTCTCTCGCTCATGCTCCTGTTCCTTGCTCGCAAACTCCTCGAACAGGAAGTTGAAATGGCAGAGGGTCTAAAAAAAACACAACCTATTAGAACCCGAACTCAAGAACTTAGAAAAATCTCAGAAAAAGTTTCAATAAGGAGGAGCTCGGCCCACTTACCGACATGGTGTTCCGAGCGATCTGCATCGCGGCATCCCCTGCTAGCCCGCCTTTAGGGTCGTTCGATCCTTTGGGGTCGGCAGATGCTTCACCGCCTCCATGCAGATATTGCCGTCGCCCAAGAAGCCGTCGACATTCATCACTTGCCAGTCCGGGACGAAGATCTGCTTATGACGCTCGGTCAAGATCTTCTCCGCCTCAGCAGTAAGGGGCGGAACTTGGAGGGACAGCACATCCTTCACGCCGAACTCCACGCTCGACGAACCGGGAGCATCCCCCTTTGAGGACGGTGTCGGCGCGCCCGAGGCAGGAGGGTCGAGGACCATGATGTCCCCTGCTCGGAATTAGCCTCCGGCACAACGACCTTCGGCTGGTCGACAGCCTTCTCGACCGACGGCACCTTCGGGGCTCGGCCGCCCTGAGGTCCTGCAGAGGACCTCTTCCTCCTCGTCTCCATGGCCTTCGCCATCAGAGCCTTGTAATCCATCTTCATTGTCCCTGCACAGGCCGAATGAAAAGACTTAGAAAAATTTTCACAAACTATAAGCAGAAAGCATAAATACGAGAAGCGTACTAGGGTCGATCGGACTGAGACCCCCTCGGAACAGAGTCGCCTCAGTAATATCTTTCCAGCTTAGCACTAGCAGAGCGAGGAGCTTCTTGAGGACCTCGGCTTCCTCGTCACTCAACACCGGCTCCTTCTTGGCTCGCTTGGGCAGCCCATCCCTCGCCCAAACTATCGGGATCACCCACGGTGCGGGAGCTCGGATAAGGAAATACTTTTCCTTCCAGTGTTTGATCGAGTCCGGATTCTCGACCAACTTCACGCCGGTCCGCGGCGAAAGATAGAACCTCTGTTCGTTCCGGTTCGGCTGACAAGGTCGGTAGAGATTCCGGAAGAGAAACATGCTCGGCACGGCACCGATCTCTTGGCACCGGAGTAGGAACACCATGACGTGTCTCCAGGTGTTCGGCATCAGCTGGGCAGGGTTCAGACCATACCAATTCAGCACGTCAATTATTTACGGGTGGAGGGGGAAACGAAGCCCGGCGATCAGGGAGTCGACGGGAAAGACGCACACATCCGTCGAAGACTTTGTGTTCGCTCGGAAACCAGGCCCGGGGAGAAGCAGCACGTAGTCGGCCGGAATCGGAAACCCCTTCGGATCAAATGCAGATCGGCCTCTGTAAGGGACGAGATGGTATGGTCCACCTCGGACAGCTCCCTCGGTTCATTCTCCTCCACCAACTTGGCCATTCCTTGGGTCACCTTATCCAAGATATCCTCGGCATAGTCTCGGACACCTCCCACGCTCGACAGGGCGATGGGCTGCCGACCGAACGCCCCCGCCGTCTTCGGAGTCTCGACGACCGTGGCCACCGCTTTACCCTTGTGAGACGCCGCCGCGACCTCCTGGGGTGGCTCGGCTACTTCACCCTCTCTGTCCGGCCGAACGACGCTCTGATAGGCCGCCTCCACTAACTCCTTCCCTTTTCTCGCTCGGCCTTCGGCTTGGTCCGAGACGGGGGTCTCATCCGTAATCTTAACCATTTTCTAAAAGAGAAGGGAGAGAGACTGACCTCGAAGTGACAGCTACGGTCGAAAGGTTCACCGGAAACAAGGAACGCCTTGCCGCGACAGCTAGCACCACCACCAAGGAGCTGAAAACTTCGAAAGTAAAAGTAAAAACTGAAGAGAGAGAGTAAAAGTGAATAATGAGACTGGGATTAAGGGGGAGTGAAGATTTATAGTAAAAAAGGAACGTCCCTTGGACTTCCAAACGTAAGGGAGTGACTTTTTGGGCCGCTCTCGAAACGTCGCGAAGGCCCAACACGACCTTCTCCTTTCACTAAGTCAGACAGCTCGGCACAGAGGGATCCGAATCCGACCTATGCGCGGTCCGAACCAAGCAGCAGAGGCCTCGGCCGGTCAACCGAGGACGTGCCCACCTGAAGGCCCTCAGTATTGCTCGGAAAGCCGTGCACTCATGTCTCCGCCTCCGCCTAAAGAAGCCAGGAAAAATTTCACATTTAAAGTTTTAAGGCACCGCCCTCGGCGGGCCCCCCGGGCCACAGGTCTCGGTCAGCATTTCCCTCACCCGTGAGCAAGACAGAGCCCCTGGCCTCAGAGCCGAAGCCACGTGTTGTTCAAGGGTAGAGAGAGAACAGCCGACCAAACGGGCCCGGACAGAAGCAGATTGGCGCACTTCCCGTCTCTAGCTCCTTCGGGCTGACAAAACATTAGAAGCCATCAGCCCCGAAGGAAGACGGAGATCGGAAAGGACCCATCATTCCGAAGCAAACTCTCCCCTCAGACCAGACTTGGGTCATCACCTCTCCTACCGTGATCCTCCGATTCTAACACCTACGCCGGGGCCGTCAGAATCGGGAGAAGATCACGGTAGAAGAACGACCACCCGTCCGACCAAGGCTCATCCCACAAATCCGGACTCTGGTCATCACCCCTTCTACCAAGATCACCCCCGATCTTGACACCCGCATCGGGCCGGTCAAAATCGGGTGATGATCATGGCGGAAGAGCGACCACCCGTCCTTTCGAAACAAACTCATCCCTCGGATTCGGACATGGATCATCACCTCTTCCACACAGATCTCCGACCACCCTGACACCCACCGTGGAGTAGCCAAAGTAGGCAGAAGATCTTGGTGGAAGAGCGACCACCCGTCCTTCCGAGGTAGCTCATCCCTCGGGTCCGAACTACGGTCGCCACCACTCCTGCCATATCCTCCCCCGACCCTGACATCCACATTGGGGCCGTCCGGAGCGGGAGAAGAACAAGGCAAAAGAGCGACCACCTCTTCAAACCTCGAAGGAGAAGTCACCCAAGGCAGATGCCTCCGAGGTCCAAAACTCAATTTAGTTGTGATTAAAATGAACCAAGGGAACGGGGTACTTATAAGCCATCCTCCAAGATCCAGCCATTATGACCCTCGAAAGTTGAAATGCCACGCATTAATTGAGGGAGTCACTCTTAATGACCTTGGGAAGATGGAACGCCGCACAAACCCCGGGGCACCTTCAATGCCCTTAGGAACAGGATCGCCTAAACTCCATACCTTCGGTCGGCTGCCGAGCAAGTACCTTTCCGATCCCGCAAACGGAGAAAACTCACTTTCTCCTCAACTTTCGCGTAAGATCTCAATCAGAAGGCCCAGATCTCGCCGAGCGCACTAAACGACAAGATAGTGTTTTCTTGAGAAATATGTCCGTCTCGAGATGCGCGTCTTCATCCAACGGATCAGATCGGGCCACGTCGCTCGGCCTGCCGAGTACCCATGCCTTCGGTCGGTCGCCGAGCAAGTGCCTTTTCGATCCCGCAAACGGAGAAAACTCACTTTCTCCTCAACTTTCGCATAAGATCTCAATCAGACGGCCCAGATTTCGCCAAGCGCACTAAACGACAAGATAGTATTTTCTTGAGAAATGTGCCCGTCTCGAGATGCGCGTCTTCATCCAACGGATCAGATCGCGCCACGTCGCTCGGCTTGCCGAGTACCCATGCCTTCGGTCGGTCACCGAGCAAGTGCCTTTCCGATCCCGCAAACGGAGAAAACTCACTTTCTCCTCAACTTTCGCGTAAGATCTCAATCAGACGGCCCAGATTTTGCCAAGCGCACTAAACGACAAGATAGTGTTTTCTTGAGAAATGTGCCCATCTCGAGATGCGCGTCTTCATCCAACGGATCAGATTGCGCCACGTCGCTCGGCCTGCCGAGTACCCATGCCTTCGGTCGGCTGCCGAGCAAGTACCTTTCCGATCCCGCAAACGGAGAAAAAAGACATCGAGCAACTACGACCGTTGGATCTCTCAGAAATTCGCGCTTCTAATGACGAACGGTCCAGATTGCGCCACGTGCGCTAAAAGACAAGATAGTGTTTTCTTGGGAAATGTGTCCGTCTCGAGATGCGCATCGTCATCCAGCGGCTCAGATTGCACCACGTCGCTCGGCCTGCCGAGACCCCATGCCTTCGGTCGGCTGCCGAACAAGTACCTTCCCGAGCTCGCAAACGGAGAAAAAAGCATCCGAGCGATAACAACCGATGGATCTTTCAGAAATTTGTGCCCGTCCATGATCAACGGTTCAGATCGAGCCACGCCATAAGTCGGTATTTAAAATTATTTTTTATTTATTTAAATCGATTTATTTATTTAAAAATTGCAAAAAAATTGCTAATAATTCGGGAAAATTAACTAAAAATTCTGGAAAATAATTAAAAATTCGGGGGCACATTTTGGAGCCCCCGAACGAACAATTATTGCCTAGAATGTACAGTTGAGACCCCCCAAACTATTGGTAAACACATCGCAAAATTAAATAAATATTCTGAAAAAATAGATAAAAGACCGTCAGATACTCGATACGGCTAAAGAACAGCACACGGCATCAAAAATTACCTCACTACCCCCTTCGTGATTCGAAATCCTTCATTCGGACCCCGATACAACTCCACTAGCCACCAAAACAGTTAAACTACTCCTCAAAGGCTGATCACACTCAACCTTTAGGAGTGGGGGGCTCGTGATATGGCTAAAAATGGGGTTAAATCGGAACCGTCCAGATTGGGCGCGAATCTCGAAGCTCGGGGGTGAAAAGGTAATTTCGCATACAAGTGGATCCAAAGCGGGAACTAGGTCTCCTTCTCACAGACCCAATAACCCACGAACGAATCCACTCCAATTGGGTACGGGTCCCGACCCGAAGCGAACCCAGACCAACAAGAGACAAATCAGGGCCACTGATTTGACCAAGTCAACGGGCCTGATTTGCTCTCACCGGGAATCAGGGGGTTAGTTTCCTAAACAGGTTGTGAGGATTTTACTCCTGGCAGTTATACAGGAAATTAGGCCCCTAATCACTCCCCAGGCGACTATAAATACCTCCCCTCTACCACTGTGTTCAGGTAATCACTCTTTTTCCACCTTAAGCTCTTTCTTTAATCACCACTGGTTACTGACAAGAGCGTCGGAGGGTGCATCACCGGAATCAACCCCGGTGTTTCGCACTTCCTTGCAGGTTGCGGCGGGGATCAGAAGGCTAGGATCTGCTGTTCAGGTTTTCTCGAACTCACAAATCTCATCTGTTTACCCCCACACCGAAATCAACGGTAACATAGAGGTATCCTAATACCCACTTATGAGCCTGATCCCACTAGTAATGTCAAGTATCCCATGAGTCATTATGTGTCCACTCACCGATTGTCTGAATCAAATAAGTTATTTGTGAATCAATTATCTGTTGTATCTATTTCTAATAGTGTGCAGGTTGCCTTAGCAGATCCAAGGTGGAAAGCAGCTATGGATGAGGAGATGAAGTCCTTGAAGAAGAATGAGACTTGAGAGATAGTCGAATTGCCAGCAGAAAAAAAACCGGTAGGATACAGATGGATTTATACCGTGAAGTATAAGTCTGAAGGTTCAATAGAGTGATACAAAGCAAGACTGGTTGCTAAAGGGTACGCTCAAAATTATAGAATTGATTATGATGAAACATTTGCACCTGTGGCAAAGTTCAACACTGTTTGAGTTTTATTGTCACTTGCTGCAAATCTTGACTGACCATTGGAGCAATTTGATGTGAAAAATGCTTTTTTGCATGGGGAATTGACAGAAGAAGTTTATATGGATCTACCACCAGGATCAAACATACCAGTCCAATATAGTAATAAAGTGTGTCGGTTGAAGAAAGCACTGTATGGTCTCAAGTAGTTGCCAACAACTTGGTTTGACAGATTTATAAAATCAATGAGGACATTTGGATATTGTCAGAGTAACTCAGATCATACCCTGTTTCTGAAAAGGAAAGAAGGTAAGATTACTGCTTTCATTATATATGTGGATGATATGATAGTAACTGGAAATGATCCTGAGGAGAGAAAGACATTAAAGAACTACTTCTCACAAGAGTTCGAAATGAAGGATCTTGTCCCTTTGAGATATTTTCTTGGTATTGAAGTTTCTCGCTCTAGAAAAGGCATATTTCTGTCTCAAAAAAAGTATGCTCTGGATTTGTTGAAGGAAACGGAAATGTCCGCTTGTTAGCCTATTGATACACCGTTAGAAGAAGGACTGAAACTTTGCAATAATCCTGATCAGGTGCCGTGTGATAAGGAAAGATATCAGAAATTTGTAGGACGGCTGATGTATCTTGCACATACGCGGCCAGATTTGTCATATGCCTTAAGTGTTGCGAGTCAATTTATGCATGCACCCAATGAACAACATATGGATATCGTAATGAGAATCCTGAGGTATATAAAGTGTGCACCAGGAAAAGGCAGGCAGGAATGAAGGCTGCGAACGATACACTTAATTTATTACCACCTGGTGCTTCGACCACATAAATAGAAAGAAGGTGCCCGAAGGAAGGAAATGCACTATCTATTACTATTATAATTAGAATTATAAATTCACAAGAACTGAGGAACCTTCCGCTCTTGGCGGCCTTAACGTCGATTCGACGTAAGTGGAAGGAAGAATGCCTGAACAACGGCAGAGGAGAAAGGACAGATCACCTGCCGATCTTTGATCCAACAAAAAAACTATGCTAGAAGAATATGATATCAGAATTGACCGGTACAAAAGCCATCTCGATCAATCAATCTACGTAGCCAATCCGAGGAGGAGGCGGTGACAGAGAAAAAAAATAGGGGGCGAACGTAAGAGGTGTGGCTGAGGGGAGGAGAGAAAGAACGCATGCATTTCAAATCCGAAGATACTAGACCTGCGGAGGTTTGAGAATCAATGATAGGAAGGACATCTAAGGCTAAGGAAGAAGTAAAGGAAGTCCATTACTGAGAAGTGGTGATCTTATCTTGTCTTGCTTACTGGGAGAGAGGAAGCTTCCGGACCACCTTTTCCAGAAGATAGCGAGCGATCGCTCATCAATGATACCGCCGACTGGGAATAAGTACCTATCCCTTACAGGAATCGAACCCGTGTCTTCGACATGAAAAGACGATGTCCTAACCAATGGACGAAATGGACCAAAAAGCAATTCTTCATATACCTCAGCTCCGAGACGAGAATAGAAGTGTCATATAGATTTTGTTTCTATACAAAATTCGACGATTTAGTTTGTGTTAATGTCGGCGATTTCTGATGTGAATTCGGCGGGTCGTCCCCCTTCCTACGGGTTCCCCACCGACCCAGTGACACATCAACCACGCCCCTTCCTTTTCTCCGATCATAAAGCCCCCGATCCCTTTCTTTGTCTTTCGTCCCCCCTTCCCGTTCTTTCTAATTCAAAAAAGAAAGTCTAGCTACCAATGAATAGTTAAGCCCAGCGCCTTTTCTTCTTATCACATCACAAGGGCGCGGCTCTATATGATGCTCGTACTGCGGAGAAAGTCTGAGAGTCCTTTCCACTCATTGAAGATTCTATCTATAAAAGAAGGTCAACAGGGGAGACAACAGTAGCTCTCACTGAGACTATCTACAAAAAAGGTAAGGTCGTCTTTCTTTTCCAGTGGGTTTGACCGAAAGGAGTCGTGTTCTATGGTTTGACGTTGTTCCGGTCGAGCACTCTCTTTTCTTTGTCCAATTCCATCTGACCAACCCGCGAAGGGTTGTGAGGCTGGACCAGGTACAAAGAATGAATCTATGCCCATGGGTACACTTGATGATATGAATCACTTGAAAAATAAATGTATTCGTTCTGTAGCAGATCTGTTACAATATCAATTCGGATTGGCTCTTGTTTGTTTAGAAAATGCGATTCGAGGAACTATATGTGGAGCAATCAGGCATAAATTGATGCCGACCCTCAAACTTTGGTAACTCCAACTTCATTAACAACTACTTATGAATCATTTTTTGGCCTACACCCTTTATCTCAAGTTTTGGATTGAACGAATCCACTGGCACCCATTATGTGGCATTCATGGGCGAAAATTGAGTTATTTGGGTCCTGGAGGATTGACAGGGCGAACTGCTTTTTGGATACGAGATATCCACCCGAGCCACTATGGACGTATTTGTCCAATTGACACGTCTGAAGGAATTAATGTTGGACTTATTGGAACCTTAGCTTTTCATGTAAGGATTGGCCATTGGAGATCTATAGAGAGTCCCTTTTATGAAATATCTGAGAGATCAAAAGAGAGTTTATTTATCACCAAATAAAGATGAATATTATATGGTAGCAACGGGGAATTCTTTGGCTTTGAATTGTGGTATTCAAGAGGAACATGTTGTTCCAGCTCGATATCGTCAAGAATTCTTGACTATTGCATGGGATTCGTTTTCGAAGCATTTTTCCTTTTCAATATTTTTCGCAGCAAGCTGCTCTCATTCCTTTTATCAAGCATAATGATTTGAATCGGGCTTTAATGAGTTCTAATATGCAGCGCCAAGAAGTTCCTCTTTCTCGGTCCGAGAAGTGAATTGTTGGAACTAGGTTGGAACGCCAAACGGCTTTAGATTCAGGGGTTTCCGTTATAGCTGAACGCGAAGGAAAGATCATTTATACCGATGCTCGCAAGATCATTTTCTCAAGTAATGGGGACACTATAAGCATTCCATTAGTTATGTATCAACGTTCCAACAAAAAGACGTGTATGCATAAAAACCTCAGCTTTGGCAGGGTAAATGCATTAAAAATGGCCAAATTTTAGTGGATGGTGCGGCGAACTTAGAGCTAGGGTGGGGAACTCGCTTTAGGAAAAAACATATTAGTAGCTTATATGCCATGGGTCGGTTACAATTCTAAAGACGCCGTACTAATTAGCGAACGTCTGGTATATGAAGATATTTATACTTCTTTTCACATCCTGAAATTCAGACAAATTTTTTAAGCTGAAAAGCCAAGGTCCCGAAAGAATCACTAAGGAAATACCGCATTTAGAGGCTCATTTACTCTGAAATTTAGACAGAAATGGAATTGTGATGTTGGGATCTTGGATAGAAGCCGGTGATATTTTAGTATGTAAATTAACGCCAGATATATTAGTGGTATAGCACGTTCCTTATTACTGAGGTCTGAGTTATTGAAGTGAGTGGTGACCCTTAATATACTTAGTGACCCTTAATATACTTAGTTAGGAAGGCAAGTAAGTTCACTATTATATTTGCTGATTCGGGATAAGAAAGAGCTATTAAGTTGGTTCCTTGTTTTAGTCCTTAAGTGTAATATAGGCCTCTGCCCTCGCTAGGATCAGGAACGGAAGCAACAAGTAGTTGATGAGTTGAGAAATAGTATTTTTGGAAAGAGTTCCTTGTTCCCATTAACAAAACATGTTACTGAGTTGTTTATTGTTTGTTGTAGTCCTGGCTGGAGTGAGTGATCCCTCGAAAGGATCACGAGTGAAAGTATGTATATAGTATTTAAAGTAGTTGATGAGCTTCATTGGTATAAGAAAGAGTGAATGAGTTATTGATTTCCTTGAAACCAGGCCTCTCTCGAAGTCAACAAGAGCGCTTCAATTAAAAAGTTATTTCGAAGATAGAGACTAAGAAGAAGCACTCGGCTTTCCGCTGTTCAGCTAGCTAATTCTTCCTTTCCCTTTGTGACTGGGCATACAAAAGAGTAGGATTCAAAGGCTTCAGCTTGATTCGAGTAAGCAGTTGAAACCTATCCTTCCTCTATCATAACCTCGATCCGCTTTTGCACCAACCTTTTCTTGCATCGACTTAAAAGAAGAACCCTCTTGATTTTGGATACGTACCAACAAAAGTATGGTGGTATCTGGGGAGGGCAGGTTTCTCAACCGATCATGGATCTGCATCGTGAAAGTCCTTCTGATGTGGAAGTTCCCCCTATCTAGTGCTCTGATACGGAACCTTGAGAAAGCGTTCTTCCAAAGACGTCAGTTGCCAATTCTGGCTCGATTTGATTAAAGAAGTGGGGCATCCTTTTGATAGAAGAGATTGACCGCGCCGGGAAATCCATCTTTGTGGTTGGAAAACCAGTCTTCTTTTGTATGAAAGCCCTGGCTTCTTCAATGGCCTTAAGTTCCCAAAGCCATCATCTTTATTTTGATGAATATCTTTATTCTAGTGCGCAAACCCGCCAATGAACAAATATTTCTTTTCCTAGACATCGTACAGACTACTCGATGCGAGCCTGTCATTAGCCTAGCCCGCGTCCTTTATTTAAGGCAACGATCCCTTGTATTTATGGCTGAAGATCATACTTATCTCGCTTTGTGGGGGGCCTTCAGATTGATTTACGAGCACCTTGGGCTTGATTTAGCCGTTGCAGTTGAAATCTTTCTATGACTACGCCCATTCGAAACATAAGAAGGTTGTTCGGACGGTACGCTCTTTCAACGTGTAACCGTCTATGTATAATAGAATTCTATTTTTTATTATTGCGCTCTTGGTTAGACCATGTGACCTAGTGGATCGGCCGCTGCCCCACAATCCGGATTTCTTCTTCATTCATACCGGGACCAGATAGCAGACGGCTGTCCAACAACTTCTCGATTAGCAGCCCGCCCTTTCTTCGGCACAAAACCGTCATAATTCTTTTCATGCATGTCCGTAAAACCCATGTATTCTTTATGCAAGACCGGTGCTTTTAAGGCAAGACTACTTTCTAGGATAGAATCAAGGCATTCGGCAGGTCTATAAGATAGTTCGCAAAAGCCTTATCCTCATTGGACTGCGGAAGAGATCCGTGGAAAACTGCTTATAATAAGCCCGCTTAGATATTGCTAGAATACAGAATAGCCTCCCGCACCGGAACTTTGTCAATTTCGACAGTTTTTGTAACCCCTGTTTCCGATTATACGGATTTCCATGTATTCTTATATTTCAAATTCCGTATAAATTTCTTTCGATGCATTTAAATCATTTGGATCTCCTATTGAAACTCAAATTTATATTCCAAGTTAGAATTTGTCTCTCTTCTTTTATTTATCTCATTTGGAGCCCATTGATTTTGATACATGTTATGTTATTTAATTGAAGCCAAACAATTCCTATTGGATTTATTATATTCATTTGAAGCCCCAAAAAAATCAAGCCCATCTCCTATTGGACTCTAACCCTAAACCCAGTACCCGTCTATATTGTATAAATTAACCCATACACTCACCCGTATACAAATTGTTCACATTTTCCCACTTTTCTCACATCCTCGTAACTAACCCCCACTCTCTCCCGTTATTCTCTCCCTCCCATTATAATCTCTCCATCTCCCTCTCTGTTTCTCCAACAAAAACAGAAGAAACCCAATACAACCAACCAAACAAAACCACAGAACCCATAACAAAATAGATCAACCCGAAGCTCCAAAATCTCCCTCCTTCCACTGTCGTCTCCTCCCTCATTCTTCTTCCGCTCGACCCACTGCTGAGCTCGACAGCCCGAAGTCCTCCTTCCCTCGCCTCGTCGAACCAACCGCGCCGCACCACAATCGAAGACCAAGCTCCGTCGAAACCCCCGTTCGCCCGTCGCTGCACCATTCCTCCTCCCGAAGCATCGCCAGCACCCCTCTCATTGCCCATTCCGGTGCCACTTCAACCCATCGAAGGCCCTCGACTGCACCTGCCGCCTACAGCTCCTGTACTCCGGTGCCAGTCGACCAGCCCTGTCGTATGCCTCACCGCCCTGAGCCCCTGCGACTTCGACCCCGAGCTCCTCTGTTCTTGGGTTCAGCCAAACAGAGCCAATGCCCTTCGTTTTCCCCATTGGAGCTCCTCCTGTCGTCGCTTCGCCGTCGTGGCGGCCTCCTGTCGCCACTGCCGAGCTCCCCCGCCGCAGCACCACAGAGAGTAGCTGATCGTTCTCCCGCTCTCTCATTCTCTCTCTGCCGCGCTAAGAAGAAGAAGAAGAAGAAGGAGAAGATCGGTATTGGGTGACGTTGCCATTTGGTGTTTGGAAGAGGTGTGATTGGTCGATTTCACAGTGTGGTGTTTGTGTGTAGCGGATCCGAAGATGGTGTTTGCCGTTCGGGCGGATCCAATGCGGAGATTGTTTGCGGTTTTGCTGGTTTAGATTGCACGCGCCTTGCACGTGTTCTTGGGATTGCTCCCTGAGATTCTGATCCCGTTATTCTGGTGATTCTAATCTAACCGTCTACAAAAGACAAGTCCACTTGAACTCTTTTAATTTTCTAGTTCAAGCTTATTGATCTCCTGCAAGTAGTTCCATTTTAATTATCTTAATTTGCCTTGTGTCCCGTCCGTTGGGAGTATCGAGGGTTTACATGAGCTAACCCGACGTACTTTTGACCTCTTATAATTATCCATTGACTCAAACCTAAGCCTACATACACAATTGACATAAATGAAATGACTAGAATTGTATATAAAGGAAATGAATGGTGATTGAATACATTGATTGATTGAAATATCGTGACTTGAACAATGACATCGTGAATTGACTCGTACATTGCAAAATCCATTCTAATTGCTGTATAATAGTGTAATGCATTTCATGACACAATAGCATGTTAATTATCGACTTGAATGAACATATATGTGACGACCTTTTATAATTCCTGCTGCATTGTCTGTCTTATACTAAGGTTTCGACCCAGTTATAATAGGCATCGGTTAAAATAATATAAATAGAATTGTTGTTTCAGATTTACTATTTCATGTTATTATTGTGCAATGCATCATGTTGCTGCATTATCATCATTCCCTTGATATTCTTATATACACTTACATGGACATGAATGACTTAACAATAAAATACTAAACAAGCCGGGGTTATAAGGGTTGACCTAGTAGTGGATAGTCTCAGAAAATGTACTCGGTAAGGCCTATTGTGATATTGTATTGACATGGAAGGAGAAGTAATGATTGTAAATGATTGATTGAAAAATTGGAAATTGATTGATTGTAAATGGTAAATGATTGTTATTGAAACCGAGTACACGCTCTGTAGATCCCACCACAAAGTCTCAAACAAACATTGTTTTGCGTGCACCGAACCTGTAGTATGGGATGCAGTAGTACGTGCACTAGATAGAAGAAATGACACTCTAATGAACTAAAATTGACACGTGTATACTTAATTATGACCATTGTTATTAGTACCATTATTGGTTTTGCAATTTGATCTTGATTCATATTCTTTCACGTACCTTGTCCTTTACTCTCTGCTTTTCACTACTTACTGTCCGTACTTGCTCTAAGGACAAATTATTCTTTCTTTTTAGATAATCAAGTACAGGTGCACAAAGAGAATTTCTAGGAGGCATTGATGAGCAGTTCTTCTACAATTGGAGTAGGAGTCTCTCGAGTTATTTGGTAAGTCTTTATATTCCAGAATTGGTTATTGAATTTCCATTCTCGTTTATGTGATTATGTTTCCTGCGTGGTTGTGATTCATTTTTCTTATATTGTTGAGCTAAGACTGGTACAACTTATGGATGATATGAGTTGGCATACTTATATCATTCACTGGGCCTCAGTTACGGGCTCGTATTCCCGTATTTTGGGAAGCGGGGCATGACAGTTTTACTTACAATTTCTGTAGCAACTGGTGAGGAAGAATAAAGTGGCAGAGTGAATCCCCCGGAAATCCCGAATTAGTAGGTTTTTTTTCATGCACGGAGGTAGGGTCACCAGCATACATGAAATTCTCGATCTCTTTCGAATGTGATTAAAGCCAAAAGAATTTATTGTGACGGATTCTTCAAAGCCTTCTCGTCCCCTTCCTTGCTTTCGTTAGGATCCCACTCGGGTTGATCGAGTCTTCGTCATAGCATCTTCTTTATGTGCAACCTCCATAATTGAAGGGACGTCTCTCCCTCTTTTCATTACTGTCCTTCGGCAACAAACCTTGTGACTAATCCTGATCGACCGAAGTCTTCCCAATCCGACATTCGCCAAAGACACACTCATTTCTTAATGCGAGAAAAGCCCAATCCTTCATTTTTTGTTATCCAAAAATAGGGCTTCTTTATGATAGCGAAGCATCCTGACACCTAGGTGCAGTCAAGAGCAGGAGGAATCCAGTCTTTAAAGATGCAGTTAATCAATATATGGGATTTCATGTGCAAGAATTCTAAGTCGGTTTACAGCAGTTCTGCATTGGCCAATATGTCAAAAGAAAAGTGTAATACCCCGCAAAATAGCATATGGCTATTTTGTATCGAAATCTATGCGCAATTGAGAATTGCACATGATTATGTATTTTCTAATAACAATTGATTATTATTGAGAAATATCAGATTTATTGTCTACTTTATTTTATAATTTTGAAAGATTATTACGAGGTAGTTTTAATGTATTTTTGTATCGTTTATATTATTAAAGTAGAGTTTGGGGGTTTATTTGAAATATATTTAGACTTGGGGGGCTTATATGAAATTTTCCCTTACATTATTTATTTATTTTTCCTTTTTATAAAACTCCACCCCACTTCCTTCCTTCTCCATTTTTTCATCTTTCTTCTCCCGTTCCTTTCCCCAACCGAACCCAGCCGAAACCCATGTCGGCACTCTCTCTCCCGCTCAAATCCCCTCCTTTTCTCCATGGTTTTTCAATTAAATTGAGGGGTAGACTAATAGAAGGGATCTTTACATCGTGGCGGTGTTCGTTTTTCGAAAGGATTTCGGGAAGATAAACCCTAGATTTTATTATTGTATAAAATTTAGTGTGGTTAACCTCTTTGGAGTAGGAGTATTTTGGTAGGAAGATTAGGAGACTTTGGGTGTTGTAGATACGAGAAGTTAGCAAGTCGATAGAGGATTTGTAAGTTGTTAATAAATTAGGGTTTTGGGTTTGTAAAAGAGAACTATATGTATATGAATTAGTTCTCGTATGGTAGTAGAAATTGTAGTTGGATTATTAGAATAATTTTGGGGTGCTTTTAGTAATTGTTCGAAAATGGGAATCTTGTCGGAATTCGAATGAGTACGTGCAAAGCACGTGTGCATCCTAGGCGTTTAATAGAATGCCTATGTGATATTGGAGTTAGTATTATTATTTTCCCGTAAACTGGTTTGGATGCTTGAGCCTTGATTGCTGAATTTTGATGATAGGATGTACTAGCGGCTTTGGAGGCGTGGTGGCGCTTCGAGTCTTCACGGGACAATTTGTGAGTATGATTATGCTAAATATATGTTTACTGTTATGATAAGATCTAAGGCGGTTTTGGAGCAATCCTGGTTTAATTCAGCCAAATGAAGTTTTAATTTAAAATACGGGAAGTTCCTATTTGTTAAAAGTTATGTGGTAAATTGGTGTGTATGTGGTGAGTTGATGGGATTTTAAATATTCAATGTGATAGTGATGTATTGTGTAGATATACATACATGGCGTTGTGATGTATATGTGAATTCTTAGCTCGTGGGAACGTTTGGAGAATTTTGATTATCGTTGTATGATAAGTGGAATGCTAAGAAGGATAGTTGTATGGTAAAGAACAACTCATTTTTTTATATGAGCTTGTTAAGAAGCATGTTTATGAGGGTAAGTTGGAAAATTCTTGCTCTGAAATGGTTAAGAATTTGGGGAATTGACCAACTAGAGAGTCGTAGTAGGGAGTCATAGCTTTTTAACCCATCTAGAGTTTTGTAATTCTAGTTTATAGGTTGAGAGTTATGATTTTCCAAAGATAGAACAGACCCAATCTTAGTTAAAGTATTATTGGCTAAGAAAACTAGTTTCTCTCTGTTTGTACACCTGATGGAACTTGTGTTTTCGAGAACTCAAATGATAGAGTCTGAAAGAGGTGTTCGAATTAAGAAGTCGAAATAGACACTCCCACCTTCCCATAAGATCCGGAATCGAGAATTTCCGATGAATGAGCAAACTCTTATGATATTGGAAAGGTGCAGCGAGTGCAAGAAGAATGTACTATTGAGAGTACATGAGGTTTTATAGTATCAAGTAATTTTGTATTGTGCGTTGGAAGTTATGGACGTACAAGCTAGCGACCTGTTGATTAGACTAAACTTCAAGTTTAAGTTGACTGCAGAACGGTGGGCCCATTGACTGCCATACGGTGGGACCGTATATATTTATCGTCACAGATGTTGACTACAGAACCGTGGGACCGATCTGCCATACGGTGGGACCATATATCTTTATCATCACGGCTGTTGACTGCAGAACGGTGGGACCGTTGTCTGCCATACGGTGGGACCGTATATCTTTATCGTCACGGCTGTTGACTGCAGAACGATGGGACCGTTGTCTGCCATACGGTGGGACTGTATATCTTTATCGTCACGGCTGTTGACTACAGAACGGTGGGACCGTTGTCTGCCATACGGTGGGACCGTATATCTTTATCGTCACGGCTGTTGACTGCAGAACGGTGGGACCGTTGTCTGCCATACGGTGGGACCGTATATCTTTATCGTCACGGCTGTTGACTGCAGAACGGTGGGACCGTTGTCTGCCATATGGTGGGACCGTATATCTTTATCGTCACGGCTGTTGACTGCAGAACGGTGGGACCGTTGACTGCAACCTCATTGCCACAATCTATCGGGAACAAAAAGTGGACCGAATTAGAATGCATTGCGTAGCGAGGGTTCGAATCCCTAAACTTGGAGACAACGGCTTGATTTGGAAAGTATGTAGTATGGGATGCATACATTTCCAAAGTCTTGCTTGCATTAGACTAAGTACATTGGCTTGACCTGGGCCACATGTAGTATGGGATGCATGTGTGTCCAGGGTCTTGCTGACGTTAGATTAAGTGCATCTGTTCTATACTCTGCATTTTTGCATTAGACTCAGGTCACGGCATACACGAACACTAGGAAATCAGGATACACGTTTATTTTCCATTCAAGCTGAATTGTGAGTGTGATAGTTGAACTGCGCAATGAGTGCGGAAGTGATGTGTTGCGAGACGTGATGATATGTATTGTAAGAAATGAATGAATACGATGTTATGTGATATGAAATTGGGAAGGATTATAAGTCGTGAGTCTGTAATTGCAATTGTATGGTAAATATGGCGCAGTTTATGTGAGAGTAGAGTAATTGTGAATGTAAGGCTTTATGGGAGAATAAAGCTATAGGGGTATTTGCATAAGGCGTAAAGTGATGGGCCTTAAGCGACTAATTTGGAAATGATTTTTCCAAATTAAAATTAAGTATGTTTGTGAGCAGGTGTGGATATGCATACAGGAAGTGATGCAGTGAGTACTTGATGTGAATTTCCGTATATGACATTTACATGTTCAGGTTTATCTTGGTATTCGTAAGTTCATTCTGTTTTACTTATAAGTTTAATTTGTTTGCTTATTAATATATCATACTCACACCAGAAATGGCTAACCCCTTAGTGTTTGGGGGGTTAGGGAGGTCTCTGGACTACCCTAGGCCCCTACTGTTACAGGTCCCCAGCGGTGCAGAGGTGAGGTGTTGATTCTGTGGAGTGGAGGTTCATTCTACAATTTGTTACTTAAGGTTTAATTGCGTGAACAGTAAATTTTATTCTTTAAATTGTATTTTGATGTATAAGTACGTGGATGATGATGATGAGTAATAGTGTAGAGTGGCATGATATGTTTCTGACCCGTACCCATCTTGTTGTGGAGTACCGGGCCCTGTGGTGTGGTTTATAAATTATTTTCTAAAAACCTTACTATGTTTTCAAAGGGATTTATGGTTTTTATTTGATATCTGATATTCTATTATGAGTTTGGCCCCCAGAGCACATATATACATTGCCTGTGTGATTCTGCTCATTTTGGCCTGGGGAGCCCGTGATATAATTGCCTGTGATGTGAGCTACGGAATTTAGAGCAGAATTCCGTAAGCTTTTTGTGTTTCGGTGCAGAAATTTCAGGGGAAACTCTGCCGAAATTTTATTTGAAATATAACTATCTTAGTTTATGTTTAAAATCATAGAAATTGAAAGAATTGGATTTGGAGTCAAAAGGGGAACGTTACAGCTTGATACGAATAATTGATATTCGTAACTATTGATGTATTAACTCTGATGGCAATAAAAGTGTTTTAAATTTTCGTACTGTTTACTGTGTTGAGATGCATTTGAAGGCAAAGCTTCTGGTTGTGTCACGGATGTCCGATGACGGGGATCCGGGGCGTTACAAAAGGGAAAAGTGTTTATGGTTTCATTCCAACGGACGGTTCATTATAAATTCTAATATAATATAATAAGATAAGGACGTGCCTTCGTTGTGCGAGTCAACCTTCAGACTTTGGTAACTACATTGACTTCAATTATTCGCTAGTGAGCGATCGATTCCTACTTTGGTAACTTATAAATAATGCCGTTATCCCCAAGAATGGCATTCAAATTATTGATGCTGTTGTCGGAGATAACGGCATCAGTTATAATAAAATGAACTGTTTCCACTGTTCCAAACAAATGCAACAGTTCATTTTATTATAACTGATGCCATTATCTCCAACAACGACATCAGTAATTTGAATGCCGTTCTTGGGGATAACGACATTATTTATAAGTTGTTTCAACACTTAGAATTTTTTCCAAGCCAAAAGATTCATACTTGTATAAAAAATGTACTGATGTTGTTACTCTAAATAGCGACATGCTAAAAAAAATAAAAATGATGCCGCTATTGGAAACATCGGCATATAAATAACCTATGCCGTTATTTCCAATAACGGTTTATGCTGACGTGTCCAAAACTGGATCAGATCGCTAAATATTTTCGGAAGTGGATCAGATCGCCAAATATTTTCAAAAAGTGGGTCAGTACGGCAAATCTTTCAAAAGACAGACGGGTTAAGCATTTTCTAAAATAGGAAAGACGTAACCTGTTTTTTGGAATAAGAAAGACGAGGAGAAGGAATACTCTTTTCTTAAGTAAGACTGCTACAAAATAGATGCTAAAACCTGGTAATAACAGGAACATTTTTGAATATTACTGTTATCCACTCTTTTCTAAAATAAGAAAGATTTCCTTTTGCTTTGCCTTGGGCGCCACATAAGAGCATCTACAGCGGTTTCTTACTTTTGCTATTTTGTCATTTTTTTGACAAAATAACAATGACATCGGTTTCTCATTTTGCCATTTTTTGAGAAAGTTTGAACAATAACCTCTCAAATATGAGAAATGTTTTGTCCATTCTCAAAATATAAAGAACGGAATATGTTGTTCCGTCGCTAATTTTAAAAAAAATAAGATCAGACTGTTTCGTCCAAGGGGTTTTTGATTTTTTAAAAATATTTAAACGATTGGACGGTATATGTTGTGCCGTCGAAAGAAAGAAAAAAAATGGGTCTCGGACAGAACAAGTTGTCCCGTCCGAAGCAAGAATTTGCTTGGACGACATGAAATGTGGAAGACTTTTGTCCCTGATTCACGAATTAACAATAATTAATGACTAATTAAGCACCAAATAAGAAGAAAGATTACTCTTTTCTCAAATAAGAAAGATTGCTCTTTGCTTTGCCTTGGGCGCGGAATAAGAAGACAGATTACTCCTCCTTTGCTTGCAAAATAGAGTTTGAGGATGCTAAACACATGGTGTAATACATCCTCAAACTAAGAACAGGATTCAAAACTGTGAACAAGAGGTTGTTGACGGCGTCGTCAGAAATAGATAATTCGAAGTTGTGTCGTCGGAAACAGAGAAGTTGAAGTTGTTAATGTAACAAATAAATAGAACCAGGAAACATATAATAGAGTATAGAATCTAAGATGAAGAACAAAGATTAAGAAGCCAAGATTTATTGCTCACTGAATTACTGAAAGTGAAGTACATAAAACAAATAGACTGACTCTTTATTTATACTAGCTAGTGGCTTAAAAAGCCCCTGAAGAAACTCAACTATTATGACTCATTGTAACAAACTGAAGACTGAATCAACTAAAGATCAAACAATGATTAAATCAATAAAAACGAGTCCTAAAAAAGCTCTTGACTTCACCAACTTAACTGACTAGTTCACCCATCGTAGAATGCACTAAATTGCAATACCCCCCCTTAGTGCACACTTACGATCAATAACACCAAGAGTACTGCGAAAATTTTTGAACTTAGCTCGTGAAAGAGCTTTGGTGAACACATCAGCAGCTTGATCATTTTGCAGTATAATCTCTTGATTTAGCACCTTTTTTCGAACAAAATGATGATGAATTTCTTTGTGTTTTGTACGAGAATGAAACACCGGGTTGCAAGCTAACTTAATTGTGCTCTCATTGTCGCAACTGATGGGAATTGGATAATTCAGCGTAATTCCAACATCCTGAAGAAGTTGTTTAATCCAAAGGCCTTCTTGTGTGGCAGTAGTGGCTGCCACATATTCAGCTTCTGTGCTTGAGAGAGAGACAGTTTGCGGTTTCTTACTACACCAAGAAACCACAACAGAACCAGTATGGAAACAGTACCCTGAGGTTGAGCGTTGACCTATGACATCTCCAACCCAATCGGCATCTGCATAACCATGTAAAGAGAAAAATACATTTGACTTATAAAAGAGACCAAACTCTAGTGTACCTTTCACATATCGAAGGATTCGCTTTGCGACGATTAAATGACCAACACAAGGGTTTTCCATAAAATGTGATACAACTCCAACAGAGTAAGCTATATCAGGTCTTGTGATAGTTAGATAGAACAAACTACCCACAAGCTGACGATACTTAGTGGCATCTTCCATTAATGGCTCTCCTTCAATTTTCTGCAACTTCAGTTGTGGTTCCATAGGAGTGGTAATTGGTGTTGAATCCTTCATGCCAAAACGATTCAATAAACTTATAGCATACGACCCTTGAGAAAGAAAATATCCATCTGCTTTCACGATTTCTAACTCAAGAAAAGAATGAATCTCTCCTAAATTCTTCATTTCAAACTGAATAGACAACTCGCCACGGAGGTGTGAAATTTCAACATTATTGTCACCGGTAATAATCATACCATCCACATAAAGAAGGAGTCTAGTGTACATGGATGAATTAATTTTGATAAATAAACTAGGATCTGAACTTGAAGAATTAAAACCACAGAAAGAGAGATATTCAGCAATTTGTCCATACCAGGCACGCGGAGCTTGCTTAAGGCCATACAGTGCATTCTTGAGTCGACACACATGATGAGAAAACTCATGTGAAATAAATCCATGGGGATGCTCCATAAAAATTTCACGATCCAGCTCACTATAAAGAAATGCATTCTTTACGTCAAGCTGCCATAAATTCCATCCCTTGCATGCTGCCAATGAAATAATAGTTCGAACCGTCACCATCTTGGCAACTGGACTGAAAGTTTCTTCTTAGTCTTAGTCCGTATTGTTGAGAAAAACCTCGTGCAAACAGGTGAGCTTTATACTTATCAATCGACCCATCTGCCTTCTTCTTTAACTTGTAAACCCATTTACAAGTTACTAATTTAGCATCCTTTGGCTTTGGTACTGATTCCCAAGTACCATTTTTATTCAAAGCTTCAATTTGTTCAGTCATAGCAGCTTTCCATTCAGCTGTGCCTTGAGCTTCTCTATAACACTTAGGTTCATCATCATATGTTAATCCCATGTAGAAACATGAAGTTACAGTAGAGTAATTTAATTGAACCTCATAATCAGGGAGATAGTCAGGCTGCCTCCTTTCCCTAGTTGATCTTCGAATAGCTGTTGCATCTTGTTGAACCGGTGCTTCAGATAATGGACTAGTGCTCCCCCTTTCTCCGCAGGCAGTACCACTAGAGAAAGACTCATGTGTGGTTGATTTGCTCCTTTCAAGAACAGGAAAATATGACAACACCTCGACAAAGACCACATCACGAGAGATAACAAATTGTTTTGTTTAAGGATCCATACATCGCCAACCTTTTCTTTTGGTGTCATAGCCAACAAAAACACACTTTCGAGCCTTGACATCGAGTTTAGTTCGACTATTTTTTGATATGTGAATATAACATAGTGAACCAAATATCCGAAAATAACTTGCATTGGGCTTAATGTTATAGAGAACTTCAAAAGGAGATGCATCTTTACCTGGCCAAGGGGGCAACCGATTAATGACATGACAAGCACATTGAATAGCTTCAGCCCACAACTCCTTCGGTAAATTTTTGTCATGCAACCAAGACAAACATACTGCAGTAAGATCTGCTAACTTTCGTTCAACCGCGCCATTTTACTGGGGCATATTTGGGCATGTCATTTGTCGTTGAATCCCATGTTTCTCACAGTATGTAAGAAACCCTTCAGACATGTAGCCATTATCAGTATGCATACACTTTATTTTCTGGCTGAACTCCTGCTCCACTTGCATCTGAAACTGAATGAATTGAGAAAAAACTTCACTTTTGTGTCGTAAAAAATATACCCAAGTGAAACGAGAGAAGTTGTCCACCATAATCATCGCATACTGAAAGCCGCTGTAACTTGGTGTTCTTGTAGGCCCCATTAAGTCTGAATGAATTAATTGAAGCACTGTAGTTGCTTGGTTCATTGATTTCTGGAAAGGAAGCCGATGTGATTTTCCATGTTGTCATCTAGCACATACTACATATGTATTTAAATCCTTGAAGAAAGGGACACCATCAAGCAGGTTCTTCGTAGAAATCTGTTGTAGCAATTGATATCCAATATGGCCTAGCCGAGCATGCCAAACTGAAGGACTTGTATTCTTACTTGTCTTTTGAACATATGCTTCGCTTGCAGATAAGACATATAAAGAACTCTTCTTTCTTCTAGTGAAAAGAGCATCAGCAGCAACATATTTCAGATTATCAAGAATCTGTACATCATTTGGACCAAACAAAACATATACCAGTGTCCGTTATTTGAGAAACTGATGCGGAATTTTTCTTTAGACCTGGAACATGATACACATCCTTGAGAGAGACACATTCATCAGCATTTGAATTATCAACATTCAAGTTTCCTTATTTAATCACAGGATGTAATGAATTATCAGCAGTCACAATAACTCTCTTTCCTTCATGTGGTCGAACATCACAAAGCAGAGAAGCATCTCCTGAGGCATGATGTGAATACCCCGAGTCAACGATCCACTCTTTATTTTAATCAATGGAACTAGTAATATCAGTTGGGTGCACTGCTGAAGCTATATCTTCTGGTTGATCAATAACCTCAATAGAGAAGCATTGCTCCCATTTGGAATCTTCAGTCTCTTCAGTTTCATGAGCTGCATTTGTGTCTTCGTCACGAATCTTTACTCGACTGAATTTCTTGATATGGCCTGATTTACCACATCGAGAACAGGTCACCTTCACACGGCAGTCACGTTTGAAATGCCCCTCCTTTCCACATTTATAACAAGTTCTGGGACTGTCTCTCGTCTCCCCCTCGGTTCCAAACTACTTGTCTTCACCCAAAACATACTTAGATGGAGACTTATACTTTCCTTGATCTCTGACATAAAGAACATTGTCTTCTTGAGAGAGAGGTTTGCTGGACATTTGCTTCACCAAAGCTTCCTGATTTGATAGGAGATTTTCTAACTCAATGATCGAGGGCTGATTTGCCCACTCTTGTACCGAAGAAATAAATGGCATTAACTCTTTTCTTAAACCACGGATAAGATAACGACGCAAGCGTGCATCGCTAATGGGCTCCTCTGAATCTAGTTCTAAAACTTCAGAACACGAAGTTTTAACTTTCAAAAAATACTTTGGAATTGAAAGATTACCTTGAACCATTCCAGCAAGTTCATTCTTTAGAAACTGCAGCCTCAACGTATTCTTTTGAGTGAATAACTTTTCAAGTGTCTCCCACACTTGCTTTGGTGAATTCAGATCACGAACATGCTGGATGTACTCCTTGCTAATCGAAGTCCTCAAAGCAAATAAGGATTTTCCACACTTAATCCTCCACTTCCGTTGGAGATCACCATTTTGCGGAGTATCCTCTGGAATTACCGTTTCAGCACCAAAGATAAGCTCCCTCAAATCTTTCCCTTGTAAATAAGCTTCCATACAAAGCCTCCAATAACTGTAGTTGTCGCCAACCAACTTCTTAACTGTAGCTTGAGATAAACTACTTCCACCGTTCATCTTAAAAAAAAACTAGAAAAATGCTCCAAACAGCACAACAACTTCACTGAGTAATAACGACAAACACCTTGTGAGCAACTCAGTTTCACTAAGTAACAACGAACACTCTGTTATCAACCAAGCTCTTATACCATGTAACAAATAAATAGAACCAGGAAACATATAACAGAGTATAGAATCTAAGATGAAGAACAAAGATTAAGAAGCCAAGGTTTATTGCTCACTGAATTACTGAAAGTGAAGTACATAAAACAAATAGACTGACTCTTTATTTATACTAGCTAGTGGCTTAAAAAGCTCATGATGAAACTCAACTATTATGACTCATTGTAACAAACTAAAGACTAAATCAACTAAAGACTAGATCAAACAAAGATTAAATCAATAAAAACAAGTCCTAAAAAAGCTCTTGACTTCATCAACTTAACTGACTAGTTCACCCACCGTAGAATGCACTAAATTGCAACAGTTAATGGCATCAAAGTTATTCTTTACCACACAAAAAATAAACTAAACTAAATTAAATTAAAACTAGTATTCTACACGTGTGATGCATGTCTTAATAAATATAGTTTGTTTAAAGTAAAAATTTAGATATAGTGTGGGTTTGAACCTAAGATTTCCTTTATAATAGTTATGCATGTGTGTTGCACGTGTTGGTAGATTTACAAATTTACAAATGACACTAAGGGGGCGTTTGGTACAAGGATTTTTTTGGCTCCAAGGATTTATGATTCCCATGATTTATGATTCCTAGGAATCATAAAACATATTTGGTAGGTCTTAAACATCTCTGGCAATGTTAGTTGGAAACTTAATTTCCTATGTTTGGTTGAGGTACTTATTTTCTGAGAATATTAATTTTATTATCCAAAATACTCCTCTCATCCTCAAAGAACTAAAATTGAAACATGACACAATATTTATAGGATATCATTGCAGCATAACTTCTTGATCCTCTTAAAATTTAATCAATACTGAGTTGGTCAGATCAAATTGCTCATGGTGTTGGAATGCATACATATACTTGGATTGAACTCTAGCATTTTATTACAGATACAACAGAATGGGAGTTATAAGAGATTATATACCTTACATAGAAATCACTTGTAGATTCTGAGACTGGGAGCAAGTCACACCATTCCACCTGCAAGGATCTCTTGAAAGTGCATTCCAATCTGATAATTTTGATAGCGGGTCTTCTGATATTGCTTGTTTGAAAGCTTTCAACACTGAAACTACCACTACAAATACAACAAAATTAATTATTAAAAAAAACCAAACAACAAAATTAATTATTAAAAAAAAACACACATAACTGAGAAATGGTGAACATAACCTGATCCTAAAGAATGGATTCGGAGGGCTGAATTAGACGAAATCCCCATGTGAGCATAAGAAGAAGGGAGAGAAGGCGCGTTGTCGTCGGAATCGGCGTTGGCAGCAGGGGGTTTGGAGGGGGAATGGAAGGCGGAGACAAGATGGAGGGTTTGGCGGACGTTGAGGGAGAAGGCGCGTTGGGGGAGGCGGGAGTAGTGGGGGAAAAAGGAGCGGAGGTGGTGGGTGACAGCGTTGTTGTCGGCAAGCGCTTGGGGAAAGGAGGTCGACGGCGCTCGGGGAAAAAGAGGAGCAGGGGATGAGTTTTTTTAGGAGAGGTGAGTTTTTGGGGACTTAATTGTCTTTTCAAAGAAGTAACATTTTCCCAAGGACTTGGGAATCTAAGAATCTCATCCTCCAATGGGAAAATTTTTGTGGGAATTGTGGCAAAAAAATTTCTTAGGAATTTCAAATTGAAAATTAGCATACCAAATATGGGAAACTAAATTTCCAAGTTAAGATTCTCAGGAAACAAAAAAGATCCTTGTACCAAACGCCCCTTAAGGTCTTCTAACATTAGAATATTAGAGATTAGAGATTAGAGATAATTCAAATATATTGATTAAATTAAATTAAATTAAATTAATAAATTAGAAGTAGCTCTTTATTATTGTGTTATTTGTTCGTTACGTGGTTGCACTGGCCAAGACTTGAGAAACTACTCAAATGAAGCCGAGTGTAAGTCAAAATTTATCTGTGAAATTTTGTGTCATTACTTTAAAACAGTGATAACCATTAATAGTTGTTTTTCTTTTTCTTTAATTTCCTTCTTCTGTGAATTGTAAAAAAAAAGCAAAACAAAGAAAAGAATCATTAATCTTTACCTTATTTTTGAATTATTTGTATGGTTGACTTGGCTAAGAAATTTTGCTTGGTGAAGGAGCATCTTAGAATAATATAAGAATGGGATACGGTTGATGGAAGAAGAAAAAAGTTTGGTTTATTTTTCTTCAAATATTAATTGATGATATTACAGTCCAGTGTTGTAAATGGTGGAAGTCTATATTTATGATATTCCTGTTTCTTTGAAACCCAAAAAAATCGTAGCAGATTAAGCCTTATTACTACTTTCTTTTTTTCAGATACTCTCTCGAAAATTTTTGAATTCTCTCTATGAATTTGTTGTTGGAAAACGTTTTTGCAGATTTTCTAGACCGGATTCCGATGAATCCGGCCATCGACGGCACTGGAAATTGATTGGATCATGTACCTCTCGTCGAGTACTATTCCGTGATGTACTCATGTGCTAAAAACGAATTCCGTATGAATGAAAAATATTGGTCCAAAGTTGAGTGCTCATTATGTACTAATTTGGATACTTGGAGAAAATGGATAGTCCTATATCGGAAATGGGTAAAGTTTTTTCTAGTATATATACTAAAAATTTGGACTAAAAGGCATGGCCCGGGGGTTACCACTAACATGTAGTGGAGAGAGGACTTAGCCAAAATGACAAACACACACGCGCGTTCGCGCACGCCCGGTCCGGCTCCGGCCTCGGTTTGGCTTGGCGCTGGCCTATATTTTTTAAATTTTTCCCCCAGTATACTGTTGAGGCTTTTCAACTTCAGTAACTGGTACTATTACTCTGTAACAGTAGAGTAATGGCTCATCAGTTATGACTTTGAACCACTACTCTGCTGTTACAGAGAAATGGACCCTTCAGTTGCTCTCAATCTCCTATAAAACCAGTCCATTTTGTCTACCAGAGACACAGTTATGAAAAAACCAGTCCGAATCTTCTTCTTCTTCTTCCTCTCTGAGTCAGTACTATGAATACAACACAGCTCCAGTTCGATCAGATCTCTGAAGTTAGGGTGCTGCTCTTCAGGAAAAAAGGTAATACAGTTGTATCCTGGGAGGCATTTCGTCAACCACCGTCACACTACGGGGCGAAAATTGCTTTATGGACAGAGATATTCAAATCTCTACTTTGTATTGTATGGTTTGTTTTGTTATTTTATTTCCTGTAATTGTAAATCTTCACAATTATTGTTAGCATTTCTGTTTTATGAAATCCTTGATCTAACCATCTTAAATCAATTTTTCTTCTCAATTCTAACAGTTTTTTGTGAAGATTCTTTACAGGTTTTGTTATCATTTCGGAAAAACAACTAACAGTTAAATTCTAACTGTTTCAGAACATGGAAAATATACAGATCGAAAGTGTCAATGGGCTTATCAGTGTCGAAACACCACTGATCCAAAATGTGACTGCACAATCGGTTGCGGCACATTCGGTCGTTCTGCCCACACATATTACTGTGGGAGAAAAACCAGAAAAGTTCAACAGAACTGGATTCAAGAAGTGGCAGGGGAAGATGCAGTTCTACCTGACCACCTTGAAGCTGGATATATTTCTCACTGAATCTGCCCCTATGCTGGCACCAATGGATGCACACTCCGTTGCTGCGGTTGATGCATGGACTCAGGGTGACTACCTCTGCAGAAACTACATCCTGAATGGCTTGGTAGACCTTCTGTACAACGTCTACTGTGTCTTCAAGACGTCTAAACTCCTGTGGGGGTCTTTGGAGAAGAAGTACAAAACAGAAGATGCCGGGTCCAAGAAGTTTGTAGTCGGCAAATTTCTGGACTACAAGATAGTTGACTCCAAAACAATTGTGAGTCAAATCCAGGAACTGCAGGTGATAATGCATAAAATCGCTGCAGAGAACATGATGCTGTGCGAACCATTCCAGGTTGCAGCATTCATCGAGAAGCTTCCACCTCGATGGAAAGACTTCAAGAGCTATCTCAAGCACAAGCGAAAGAAGATGTCTCTTGAAGACTTCATTGTCAGGTTACGCATCGAAGAGGAGAATCGCAAGGCTGACAGGTCCTATGGAAATCAGTCCATAGAAAAGGCAAACTTGGTGGAGCATGAACAGAAAGGCAAAAAGAGAAAGTTCTTTCCACAGGCCTCGAACAAAAAACCGGCAGCAAAAAGGTTTGCTGGAAAATGCCACAAATGTGGTAAGCTGGGCCACAGAATTTCTGAATGCCGCAGCAAGGACAACAACCGTGCTGGAACCGGACAGGCAAAATGATCCCATGCACACATAACTGAGAACTTTTCCACCGGTCTCTTTGACCTCGACCTCTGTGCTGTTGTATCAGAGGTGAATTTTGTGGGGAGCAATCCTCAAGAATGGTGGTACGACACTGGGGCCACCAAGCACATATGCTCGGACAAGGAGATGTTCACTTCATACCAGAAGTGCAACAAGGATGAACAGCTGTTCATGGGTAATTCTTCCACCTCCAAAATTACAGAAACGAGGAAGATAGTACTGAAAATGACTTCAGGCAAGGAACTAACACTCACAAATGTGTTGCATGTTCCAGATATTAGAAAAAACTTGGTATCAGGATCTTTGCTAAGCAAGAATGGATTTAAGGTTGTCCCTGCTTCTGATAATTTTGTATTGTCTAAAAATGGGGTGTACTTGTGTAAAGGATATGTAAAGGATGGACTGTTCAAGTTTAATGTAATGACAGTCATCCCTAAAACTATTGCTCCCGTTTTACCAAAAGTTAATGAAATAACTCATATTGCCTATGTTGTTGAGTCTTCTTCTATTTGGCATTAAAGACTAGGTCATATTAATTTCAATTCTATGCGTAGATTAATTAACATGAATTTGCTACCAAAATTTACGGTAGACAACACCGAAAAATGTGAAGTTTGCATAGAGGCCAAACTCACTAAAACTACATCACGTTCTGTAGAAAGAAACACAGAAACTCTAGGTCTAATTCATACGAATCTGTGTGATTTAAAATATGTGCAGACCAGAGGTGGCAAAAAGAATTTTGTGATATTCATAGACGATTGTACAAAATTTTGTTATGTATACTTGTTACATAGCAAAAATGAGGCTTTGGATAAATTCAAAGAATATAAGCTTGAAGTTGAGAATCAACTTGGCAAAACAATTAAAATCGTTAGGAGTGATAGAGGAGGAGAATGTACTGAGCCGCTACACAAGTAATCCAGGACGAAGTCACTGGAAAGGAATAACTAGAGTATTGAACTACTTGCGACATACTCAGAGTTATGAGCTGCATTACACCAGATATCCAGTAGTACTAGAAGGCTACAGTGATGCCAACTAGATATCGGACTCCAAGAACTCAAAATCCACAAGTGGGTATGTCTTCACACTTGGTGGTGCAGCCATGTCATGGAAATCCTCTAAACAAACGTTATTGGCCAGATCCACCATGAAATATGAGTTTATTTCTTTAGACAAAGCGGCAGAGGAAGCAGAATGGCTTCGAAACTTTTTAGAGGATATCCTTATGTGGAAAAAACCAGTGCCTGCTTTATGTGTACACTGTGACAGCCAATCGGCTATAGCACAGGCACTGAGTTATATGTATAATGGTAAGTCTCGTCATATCAGAAGGCGACACAAAACCATTAGATAACTGCTCTCAAATGGAGTAATCTCTATAGAGTATATAAAATCGGCCGACAACCTAGCGGATCCATTTACTAAAAGTTTGTCGCGAGAGCAAGTTGTGAGATCATCAAGAGGAATGAGTTTAAAGCCTATGACGAAAGAAGATACTTGATGGAAACCCTACCTAGGAATTGGAGATCCAAAGATCTAGGTTTAAGGGGACAATTAAATCTTGTTGAATCAACGGGAGCACTGAGAGATTAAAATCTCATGCCCACTCTTAGGATGACAAAATAGTATTGTCTGTAAAGAGTTAGGATAAACTTGGCTTTTAATGATTCTCATAGCTTTGAAATAAAAGTGGGGTATGGCAGGATACTCTTTATGGGCAATCACCTTGTGAGTGTAAAATGGAGCCGTTTCTTGGAGAATGAAGAGAGGCTACATTCTTCAAGTTCACTCACGATTAACCAGAATTGTTCAAGGCCAAATGAATACAACAAGAGAACTTAGTTCTGTGAGGAAATGAAACTGTGTGATAGTTATTGTCTAGGTTCACATCAAAGCTCGGATAGTTCAAGACATCATGTTCACTACCTGGTCAAGTGAATCCGGTGGCTACTCACTAAGGGTGATTCAAAGTTGAAAAATTACTACCATCCCTGATGCAGTGATTTTCCAATTGTATTCTCAGAGTCTTTTTCTGTCATGTGTCTTTCTGTCGTGTCTGGATTACATGGTCTGGTCACTTCCATTCATGTGGGGGATTGTTGGAAAACGTTTTTGCAGATTTTTCGGGCCGGATTCCGGTGGGCTCCGGCCACCGGCGGCGCCGGAAATTGATTGGATCATGTTCCTCTCGTCGAATACTATTCCGTGATGTACTCATGTGCCAAAAACGGATTTCGTATGAATGAGAAATGTTGGTCCAAAGTTGAGTACTCGCTATGTACTAACTTGAATACTTGGAGAAAATGGATAGTCCCATGTCAGAAATGGGTAAAGTTTTTTCTAGTATATATACTAAAAACTTGGACTAAAGGACGTGGCCCGGGGGTTACGACTAACATGTAGTGGAGAGAGGACTTAGCCAAAATGACAAACGCACACACGCGTCCCCGGCCCGGCCCGGCTCCAGCTCCGACCTTGGTTTGGTCTGGTCTGGCTCTGGCCTATATATATATATATATATATATATATATATATATATATATATTTGCCCCAGTCAAACTTTTCCCCCCAGTATACTATTGAGGCTTTTCAACTTCAGTAACTGGTAACAGCAAAGTAATGGCTCATCAGTTATGACTTTGAACCATTACTCTGCTTTTACAGAGTAGTGGACCATTACTCTGCTTTTACAGAGTAATGGATACTTCAGTTGCTCTCAATCTCCTATAAAACCAGTCCATTTTGTCTGCCAGAGACACAGTTCTGAAAAAACCAGTCTGAATCTTCTTCTTATTCTTCTTCCTCTCCGAGTCAGTATTGAGAATACAACACAGCTCCAGTTCGATCAGATCTCTGAAGTTAGGATGCTGCTCTTCAGGAAAAAGGTAATATAGTTGTATCATGGGAGGCCTTTTGTTAACCACCGTCACACTACGGGACGAAAATTGTTTTAAGGACAGAGATATTCAAATCTCGACTATGTATTGTATGGTTTGTTTTGTAATTTTATTTTCTGTAATTGTAAATCTTCATAATTATTGTTAGTATTTCTGTTTTATGAAATCCTTGATCTAACATTTGTAATTGTATTAGTTTGGTTCAATATCATCTTCCGCTCCCATGTTTTTTTTTGTTAATAATTATTTAATTATGTATCGGGGGTTGTATTATACACCACAAGTTCTTTAGTTGACAATTATTTAAATTAAGTTAATGACAATGGCCACCTTGGGGTTGTCTGGATTGATGTAAAACTTGAAAAGTTCAGAGAAGCTTCCATCGGTTAAGTTTTCCATGAACAATATTATTTACCGATTATGTTTGGCTACTAATAGTGAAAGAAGATTTTCTTTAATAATTTTGTTTGGATTGTAGAAAAGCTTGTTGGAAAAGTTGTGAGAGAAAGAATAATAATAGAGAGAATAACAAATGCTTCTAATTAAAAAGGCACTAGTAATTTACACGTGAGATGCATGTCTTATAAATATAGTTTTTTTGAAGTAAAAAATTCAGACGTCGTCTGAGTTTGAACTTGAGAGTTCCTTTATAATAGTTATGCACATATGTTGCACGTGTTGGTAGATTTACAAATGACACTAAGGCCTTCTCCCATTATAATATTATTATTATTACTAGTAATTTACATGTGCGATGCACGTTTTAATAGTTAAAAAAAAAACTCTGGCATAGGGAGGATTTGAACCGAAAACCCCCTTTATATTAATTATGTACGTGCATTGCATATGTTGGTAGAATGACAAAATGACAAATGACACTAAGACCTTCTCCCATTATAATATTAGATTAGAGATTAGAGATTAGAGATTAGAGATTATTACTAGTATTTAACACGTGCAATGCACGTTTTAGTCAATATATGTTTTTTAAAGTAATATAATATAGCACGTGTTAATAAATAAATATATTTTTAAAGTAATATAAAGAATATAATGGGAGAGTTTGAGTTGTACATGTGATGCACGTAAGTTAGTAGATTTAAATAAAGTGTATAATGGGAGAGGTGGAGTTGAACGTACAACGCAATTAGGTGGTAAATTTACAAATGACACTAAAGTCTTCTTCCATTATAATATTAGAGATTATTATTATTATTATTAGTGATTAATGAGTTTTCTAACGGTAATCCCACTTTTTAAGGTGAAAATGTTTGATACAAAATAGGGTGCCACGTCATATTTTGGAGGAAAAAAAAAATTCACCCTCACTCTATCCAAACATGAAAAGTTGGATGAGAAGCTGTTTTCTACAGTTTTCCAATAAACCAGACATCACCTTTATGCAGGGCCGGCCCTGAGTTCCGGGGGGCCCTAGGCGAACTTCCGAAATGGGGCCCCCCCTGCCCCATATAAAAAAAAAAAAAAAATTTACGCGCGAAATGCGTGCCTACATTTACAAGGGAAGTTTGAAATCGGGGGCCCCAAAAATGGCGAATTCCGCGGGGCCCGAGGCGACCGCCTTACCAGCCTTCATATCAGGGCCGGCCCTGCCTTTATGTTGACAACAAATTCTAGGGCCTACTATTCGTGGAGAGTTTAACTACATGTTCATGTGATTATTATTATCACCTGCGTGGATGTACTTTATAAATATATTAATGAATTTATAACTGTACAGCTTATAAATGATACTTGTATTATTTTCCGTATCTTATTTGTGTGCCCGTAATTTCATATATTGGAAAGCGAGACATGATACATTTGCGGCCAATAAAACTTTCTACTAGTTGCATGTTGATTCTTATGGCTATCAGGGCATGCTAAAATTATATGTGGTGTCTCTAATTTATTGATCTTAACTCTGGAAATAAAATAAAAATAAGTTGGAGGTAAAGATAGACTAACTATAAAATTAGTAAACACATTAATAAAATCAAGATTGTGTTATATCGCTCAAAGTTCGAGTATAAAAATGTTGAAACAAAGCAGTCGTGAAAGTAGAAGTAGAAGTAGAAGGAAGGCCCCCCCACTTGAACGCATTGAGATGGTCAACCATCTTTCGCAAAGCAAGATGCCCCACTAAGTCCCAAGTCGAGGATGTTGGAAAATAATCTATGTGGGCTCACATATGTGACTAAATGTATAATTGCTATTCTAAAGTCTAACCCAAATTAAAGTGATCTAATCAAGATTAAGTAATGAGTTAAAAGCATAAAATTTAAAATGTGATATAACACGTGTAGAGACCGTAAAGTAAATTTCTCATTTTGTGATGGGCAAAATTAGAAATCAATAATTATCAATTAGGGTTATAGTCCCCTATATATACATATCTTCTTATTCCATCTGTCATCCCATCGACAGAAGAATAGAGAGACGGCCTCTCATAGAAGTGTGTATCATATAGGAAGATCCAAACCCTCTGTGCAATCTCCATCAATGGCTCCAGGTTAGTGCTTCCGCTTTTAATGTTCTTCTTCTTTTGATTTAGCAAAGATATATAGTTTCATGATTTAGGATTTTATATTAAAGCACTTTTGCAACATGATTAAGATCTAGAATCATAGAAACATGTTTTAGGTTGTTATTAATGTTTTATGCATGTTCTTAAGTGTATATAAAATTCCATCAATTGGTATCAGAGTCATCTTTGCTGAATTAATTGAAGAAATTTAGGGTTTCTTGTTTAAAGAAATTTAGGGTTTCTTGCTTAAGAAATTTAAGAAATTTAGGGTTTCTTTTGATCTTCCTGTTTAAGAAATTCAGATTCATAATTTCATATTTAATAAAAAATAAATAAAAATAAATAAAAAAAACCGTAAGCATGTTGCTTAATTATGGTTTTGGCTTCAGGTAAAGAATTTTTGGATATGGATTATTGATAGAGTTGATTTGACAGAGTTAATTAATTGAGATGTTGAATATGGGCACTGCATGACTTATTGATCATGTAGACGTCTCACTGTGATTTTGGCAACTGTTTGTTATCCATAAGGTATATATGTGAAGGAATCCATCAAACTGAATTTATTATAGTTTATGAGAAACTTGTACGGCTTCAGAAATGAATAATCAAACTGTGCATCTACCCATCACAATATCATCTTCTCTGGCATCAGATATATATATTATGGATGTTGACATAGATTAATATCAATCTGGAATATACTCAGAAAGACGTGCTTGATATATTTTCTTGACATAAGCATAAGCATGTTGATTTGGTGGTTTTAGATTTGAATAATTTTTTTTTAAGGATATGAATCAATCACAATCAGATATGTATAACTATGTTTTGGATTTTTTTTTTTGATTAAAACAAAACTTTTTAAAATATGGTTCATATTCTCTGGGCTTCAATTTTTTTTTAAATACACTTTTGAAGTGGTTTTAATTCACTAAGTTGACATCCATCTCTGGTTTTGAGAATTCTATATGGCTTCAGTTGTAATTGATATGTTGGATGGGGCCCACGGGAAATGGCTTCAGGATTTGTTTTGGCTGTTACTGTCACCCACCCACGTGGGCGACGTGGCAGTGGTGGTGACCATCCATTTGGACTTCGGATGTGCTCTCTCTCTTTCCTGATTGACATGAGATGAGATCAATGAATTTTTTTTCTTATCAGTAAAGTTCAGTTTTTTTTTGTTGTTATATATGGTTTTGTTATTATTTCATATAGATATACATCACATTTTCTGTTATGGTTTCGTTATCTTTTTAAAATAGATATTATCTTAACATTATCTATCTGAAATAAAGTATAACTATAAAGTTAAGGAAAAGGTAAAATTTTTGGAAAACAATTAAATTCAAATTTTGGTTTTGAATTTTCTTATGAATGTCTAATATTTGAATATATTAATTGAAACAAAATGTTGCCTGATATGGCTAAAAATGGGGTTAAATCGGAACCGTCCAGATTGGGCACGAATCTTGAAGCTCAGGAGTAAAACGGTAATTTCACATACAAATGGGTCCGAAACGGGTTCTGGGTCTCCTTCTCACAGATCCAATAACCCACGAACGGATCCACTCTAGCTGGGTACGGGTCCCGACCCGATACAGACCCAGACCAGCAAGAGGAAATCAGGGTCTCTGATTTGACTAAATCAACGGGCCTGATTCACGGTTATCCTCTCACCGGGAATCAGGGATCAATTTCCTAAACTGATTATGAGGATTTTACTCCTAACAGAATCACAGGAAATCAGATCCCTAATCAGGCTCCCATGGCGACTATAAAAACCTTCTACACACCACTGTGACCAGGTAATCACTCTTTTGCCAACTTAAGCTCTTTCTTAATCATTACTGGTTATTGACAAGAGCGTCGGAGGGTGCGTCGCCGGGATCAACCCCGGTGTATCGCACTTCCTTGCAGGTGAGCAGCGGGAGTCAGCAGCCCAATCCCGACGAACAGGCTTGGACTCGCTATTCAGGTTTTTCCACGAACTCACAAATCTCATCTGTTTACCCCCACACCAGAATCAGCGGTAACATTGCCAAAGTGACCTCTTTTGTGTAGATTAATTTATTTAAAATATCAAGATGATTGTGTGTTTGTAATTCATGCGTTTATTAACTGACCCAAAGGTAAGTTGATATTTGGCCGAATTTCATACACATCTGTGGTAATAAATATGTGACAATTATAAGGTATTCCATGTGAACAATAAGTCAGTCCAAAGAATGACTTATTATTTGACAGGATTTATTGTCAATATTTGATTACTACAACAAGAGTACCAATTACAGTTAATGTTACTGCCCAAAGACTTGATATTAACGTTGTGCCTGGTATCTTGAGATGAGATTAACCATTATTTGAATTTATTATTTTATATAGATTCTCATGAGCTTATTTGTTTGTTTTTTGTGTAATATTCAGCTAGTTTATCATCTGCTGTCTCAATAACTTCTAACATCAATTCTATTCTCATGCTTAATGGGACAAATTTCAAGGATTAGAAAAGGACTCTTAAGGATATGGTAAGGAGTATGATTGCTCATTCCACCATACCTGAGTCCCTCTAGGGAGAAGCATTAAAGACCGCAGCTTACATTCTCAATAGAGTACCAACTAAAGCAGCTGCCAAAACACCTTATGAGCTTTAGACAGGTCGAAAGCCTAGTCTAAAGCACTTTCACATTTGGGGATGTCTAGCTGAGACAAGGCCTTACAGGCCACATAAAAAGAAATTGGACCCCAAAACAGTGAGCAGCTACCTTATTGGTTATTCTGAACGATCCAGAGGCTATAAATTTAATGATCTCACACTTAGGAATATTTTTTTGGACGGGAACTGCAATATTTTTTGAGGAAGTTGAGTTTGGGGGGAGAAATAAGGTTAGGGGCATTGCTTTTGAGGAGGAATTGGATTCAATTACAAACCCAATTCCTACTATCACTTTTAACAATATTCAGGTTCTCGCACCTATTATTGATCAAGAAGTGAATCTAGAACCTCAACAAGACAATGTTGAATAACCCCCCATTCAAAATAAGGTAATTGTTTTAGAAGAACAAACCGAACAACCTCAAGAACCAGTGTCATTAAGGAGATCCATGAGAGAAAGGAGGAATGCTATTCCGGATGATTATATTCTATTTATCCAAGAACATGAGGATGACAATGGAATGATGGAAGATGATCCAATCACATTTCATCAGGCCATGAAAGGTTGTAACTCTCAAAAGTGGATGAATGCCATGAATGTGGAGTATAAGTCTATGCAAGACAACAAAGTTTGAGAACTTGTCCCATTACCAGAAGGTGCAAAACCAATTGGTTGTAAATGGATATTTAAGACCAAGAGGAATGCAAATGGTAATGTGGATAGGTATAAGGCACGTCTTATAGCTAAAGGCTATACCCAGAAAGAAGGCATTGATTTTACAGAGACTTTCTCTCCAGTTTCATCGAAAGACTCGTTTAGGACAATTATGGTAATTGTTGCTCATCTTGATCTTGAGCTACATCAGATGGATGTTGTTACCGCTAAATCTGGTGTGGGGGCAAATAGATAGAATTTGTGGATTCTTAGGAAAACTGAATAGCAAACCTGGAAACTTTCCACCGGAGTTTGACCATTGACTCCCGCCGTTCACCTGCAAAAAGTGCTAGACACCGGAGTTGGTCCCAGCGACGCACCCTCCGACGCTCAAGTCAGTAATTAGAAAAGATTATGAATGAGCTTTAACTAGCCAAAGATTGATCACCTCTTAATGGTGGTGGATGGGAGATATTTATAGCTGCCTTTGGGATCAGTTTAGAAATAAAATCCCTAATTCTCAGTGAAAGGATAGAGAAAATCGGGGCCGTTGATTAAGTATAATCAGAAACCCTAATTCTATCCCGCTAGATCGGGTTTGTTGCGGGTTGGAATCCGCACCCAGTTGAGCTGGATCCATTCATGGGTTGTGGGGCCTTTTAGAAAGAAGACCCTGAACCCATTTTAGACCAATTTGTAGGTGAAATTACCATTTTGCCCCCAAGCGTTAAGATTCGTGCCTGATTTGGACGGTTCCGATTTAACTCTATTTTTAGCCATATCACGAGCCCCCCACTCCCGAAGACTGAGTTTGATCAGCCTTTGGGGAGTAGTTTTATTGTTTTAGTGGCTTACGGAGTTGTATCGGAGTCCAAATAAGGGGTGTCGCATCTTTGTATGAGGTATTGTGGTAGTTTCAGAGTTAGTTGCATGCTCAAGGCTGTTCTTGAGCTCTCCTGGGCTTCTGGCGGTTTTTCTTTGATTTTTATCTAATTTTGCGAAGTGGTGATCTGTTGTTCGGGGGTCTTAATTAACTATTCTAAGCAATAATTGTTTACCCAGGGGTTCAAGAGCATTCCCCTGAACTTATAATTATTCTTTAGAACTTTTAATTGATCTCCCCCAATTTTTAACCATTTTTTTGCAATATTTAGGTAGACGACTCGATGTTGTTTCCGCCGTTTCATGGCTTAGATGCTTCGGCTTCGTCGCCGACCCCCTCCGAACACATGCTATGAAGGAGGCCGAGGTCCATGGGGGTTCGGCACCTTCTGTCGAAGAGCGTAGATACCTCGGCCAGGTTGCAGGCGCGAAGAGGGTGTTCGGCGAATCTTTGCCGAAGTTTGGAGTGATTTTCTCCATGTAAGAGGGTCGTTGGCAAGAGCGCTCGGCAAGGTGCGCCGAGGTCCAATTTTTCTACATAATAGGATCAGTGGCAAGAGCGCTCGGCAAGGTGCCCCGAGGTCCAATTTTTTCATGTAATAGGGTCAGTGGTAAGAGCACTCGACAAGGTGTGCCAAGGTCCAATTTTTCTACGTAATAGGGTCGGTGGCAAGAGCGCTCGGCAAGGTGTGCCGAGGTCCAATTTTTCCATACAATAGGGTCGGTGACAAGAGCGCTCGGCAAGGTGTGCCGAGGTCCAATTTTTCCACGTAATAGGGTCAGTGGCAAGGGCGCTCGGCAAGGTGTGCCGAGGTCCAATTTTTCCACGTAATAGGGTCGGTGGCAAGAGCGCTCGGCAAGGTGTGCCGAGGTCCAATTTTTTCACGTAATAGGGTCGGTGGCAAGAGCGCTAGGCAAGGGATGCCGAGGTCCAGGGTTGTGATTTTTTTGCTCGTTTGGGCATCGGTGCCAAGAGCGCTCGGCGAGGGATGCCAAGGTCCAGAGTTGTGATTGTTTGCTCGTTTGGGCGTCGGTGCCAAGAGCGCTCGGCAAGGGATGCCGAGGTCCAGAGTTGTGATTTTTTGCTTGGTTGGGCGTCAGTGCCAAGAGCGCTCGACAAGGGATGCCGAGGTCCCAAAGCAAGATTTTTTGCTTGTTTGGGCGTCGGTGCCAAGAGCGCTCGGTAAGGCGTGCCGAGGTCCCAAAGCAAGATTTTTGGCATCTTAGGAAACGACAGGCTGAGCTGGTGACTGTTGAACTTCTGACAACTCTGACAGATGTGATAGCCATTAATGCGACAGTACAGCTTGGCACGATAAATAATGTGACGGTTCAGCTCCTTTTGTCGCTTTGTGTAAATGGGCCTGGCTCTTTGGGCCCATTATCCTCGTTTCGTGTGCCAAGCTCTATAAAACTACGCCCCTCTCTCATTTTTCACTTCTCTAAATTTTTACTCAGGTGGTGAATTTCTACTAGCGAGAGCTCACGGTGATCGTCGATAGCTTTCCGGTGAAAATTCTGACCGTACATGTCACCTTTACACTTAGTTTTTCTTCAAGCACAAAAAATGTCTCTTTCCCCTGTCTCCGAGCCCTCCCCTCCTGCTGGTGAAGCTCCATCTCCGAGTCAGATAGATCGCAAAGATAAGGGCAAGAGGGTTTCTGGTCAAGACACGATAGTAGAGGACCCGAAGCGCATGGGGCTGTTCGGCAGGTTACCGGGGCCGCTGACAGGGCTCCAGAGGGTTCGAGAACTTCCGGAGGAGCATGCTGAGCACATCATTCACGGGAGGGGGAGGACCTTCGAGGAGAACGCGGTAAGGGAGACCTCCGAGGCAGACGAAACAGTGTCCATCCTCAGCTTGGAGGACCTGGCAGCGATCCGGGATTGCTGCCAAATCCCGGGGGAGTACGAACTAATGCTGCCGGGTCCCGGGGTTAGGACCAATTTGCCGCTTCCAGTAAACATGTGTTTCTGGCCGGTTGATGCCTTTATCGCCGGGGCTCAGCTCCCTCTCCACCCGTTTGCGATTCAGGTACTTAGGTGGTTTGGGGTCAGCCCCATCCAACTTATGCCGAACGCGTGGAGAGTCATTAACGGGTTCGTGCTCCACTGCCAGACAGCCAGGGTCGAGCCAGAGTTGAGGGTGCTTCGGACCCTCTACCGGCTTCATCAGCAGAACCAGTCGGAGTTCTGGTTTAATTTGGCCTGAGGCACGGTGCTCGACTCGTCATCTGCCCCGTCTCCATAAAGCACTGACGCAATAAATATTTCATAGTGCGGAGTGCGGAGGCGTGGCCCATACCCTCTGGTTGGGTGGAGGAGGTGACGAAGCGAGTGAGGGAGTCGCCGGTGCTTCACCCCCAAGAAGAAGAGTTAGTTCGGGTCCTTCTCGACCGGCCCAAGTTCGATTGGCACGACTTGATCGAAGACGTTCTTTTCAGGGGAGGGCTCTGCCACGTAGATCCCAGTATGCGGATTTTTCTACGTTCTTTTTTTTCTTTTTACTTTGCTTATTATAACTTGTGTTTTTTAATCAGCTTCTTGTGTGGTGCAGAGGCCATGAACTACGAAGCGGTTCTAGCGCAGAGGGCTGCCCTCGGAAGCAAGGCGCCAAAGAAGTGCAAGAGGGTCGCCACCAAACTGCCGCCCGCGAAGACCCAGAAGGTCGCGAGCACGGCCGAGGAGGTGGAGGCACTGGCGGACGTGACCCCAAGCCGATCTTTGGCAGTAGCCTCGGCATCGACCGAAGGAGGGGAGTTCCCGATCGCCGCTACGCTGGGGATGGAGATGCCGCCGCTGACGGTGGACGCCGAGGTGCTCCTTACGAAGGAGCACAAGAAGATCTATGCTCTGGATTGGCAGGTTCGGAAGCTCGATGGGTTCCTCCATGCAGGCAGTGAAGCATCTGGCGACGCCGAAAGACCGAGCCGCCATGGGTGCCGGCATGGCGGGTGACGACGCCATCGAGATCGCTCGCTCGGCGGTATCGGTAAGTATCGTCCTTCGCTTTGTGGGCAATTTTTATGTTTGATTTTCTAACTCCTTGCTTTTTCCATTGTTCTACTGCAGATAACCATCCACTTTGGCCATCTCATGGAGAAGATGGCGGAGTTGGAGAAGGACCTCAAGAAGGAGGCTGACTGAGCTCGGGTCGAAAAGGCTCGAATGGGCAACGAACTTGACAAGTTGAAGGTCGAGTTCGAGGGGAAGGCGACGAGGCTCGAGTACCGCGGGGGCCTTGTCACAAAGCTCGAGGACGACCTGCTCCGGCAGAAGGAGGTGTCGGCCAAGCAGTAGGCCGAGGCGGCGGAGGCCAAATCTGCGGCAGTGAAAGAAACCGAAGCGGCCACCATGGCGAAGGCGCAAGGCTTCTTCACCGCAAACATGGCCAAGGCATACGCCCAGGTCATCACTCAGGTGTCGGAGCGTTATCCTGAGGTCGACTGCTCCGGATGGCGGCTCTTCCCGGACCACGTCATGGGCTTTGACCCCAAGTCGGAGGAGGAAGGGGGGACGACGAAGATGACGTCCAGATCGTCGGCAAGGTGCAGGGGTCCGTGGTGACTCCACTGGCGGTGCTGGCTCCTTCGGGGGGGGTCCGACCCTGCCCAGTCTCGACGCCCTGGGATAGAGGTCATCCCCTGACTTCTTCTTCTTTCTTTTGTTTTTTGTCTTTTGAGCTGCCGACTGTATTGCCTAATTGCGGACTGGCCGCCACATTTTTGTTATGAATGAAAATACAACTTTTGAGCTTGACCTTGTGTTTCTTTTGAGTGGTTTTGAAATTTGACTAAGTGTTTAAACACAAGATTTTAGTCTTTGCTAGGTGCATGTAGCCTTGTTCAG
This sequence comes from Hemerocallis citrina, assembly GCA_017893485.1. Classification (NCBI taxonomy): domain Eukaryota; kingdom Viridiplantae; phylum Streptophyta; class Magnoliopsida; order Asparagales; family Asphodelaceae; genus Hemerocallis; species Hemerocallis citrina. The sequence continues at coordinate 19,204,319 of CM030358.1, read as the reverse complement.
GAGTCGGATGTGAAGCAAATTTCGCTAACATTTACTAAGCGTTCTCGTTGTCTGCTTTGTACTTTTCAGCTCGCCAAGGTGACCCAGTCTGCCGAACCCATCCACTCCGGGGAGGAGTTACGCTCTGAGGTCAGCTTAGGGGCGACGAGGTTGTGTTTAACCAGGTGCCGAGAGTGCCTTTACGAAGTCGAGTTGGGGTTGTGCAGGACCGAGAGTGAGCGGAACCATCTACAGCTGATCTTAGGCTAGAGTGACATCGAGATTCGGCGGCTAGAGGGTAGGCTCGTCGAGATACCTCCTGTAGACGAGGATGACGGCTCGTCGACAGCCTTCACCAATGGGCTGAGGCCTAAGTGTCTCCAACTGTAATACCCCGTATTTCTGAAATATATATATAAGGTATATATATATATATATATATATATGTTGAAAAAAGTAAATATGTTGGCTGTGTATTATAATCCATGCATGGATTTGAATGGAATATAGTATATGGAATATATACATTTGAGTAGTAATGCATGGTGGGGGCCCCACGGTATGAATGAAAGCACAGGTTGTGCTTTGGCCTTGGCTTTGGCCGTTTGACTTGGTCATCACCTCAGGGGGCCCACCGGTTTGAATAAGAATGAGCACATATGCTGTGCTTGTATGGATGACGTGTACAAGGCAAAAAGGCACACGGGGATTGAAAAGGTAATATGAAGGGATTTAGTACCATATCGATAATTGACTGGAATAAAATATAGTATAAATAATAAATGCCAATGATCAAGAGTCACCAATTCGGTTAACCACCTTTTGAGAGGCAGCCTGTGGTGGGCAGTTGTACTACATAGTATCTAATTTGATGACGATATGCTCACTGAGGTTCACCACCTGCAGATTGTGGAGGCAGAGCTTCTGGCGGAAGAAGAAGAGTTGACGACGGCGGTGGCCAAGCTGATGGACGAATGCGACGAATTGATGGCAGAAGTCGACACGTTGAAGAGGGCCACAGTGGACAGGGGCATCGAAGTCACTCAGCTCCGCCGAATCATTGCCAGCCATCCTAGCATCCCGAGCTCCGCAATGCCCCCTCGCTTCGAGGTGGACGTAAAAGATGACTCTCTAAAACAACAGATAGCCGAGCTGGAGGCGGAAGTGGCTCGCCTCAAACCATGTTCGGGACCGATCAACATCAGGAGCACTTCGTGCACTCGTGAAGAGAGCGAACGAGGGATTTCGTTCTACGAGCTTGCGCCCCGTTCGCCTGTTGCTCGGCAAAGTCCGGGCGACGCCCAAGGTGGTGTTGCAATTTCATCGAGTGGAGCGTCTGTTGGCGCAACTGTTAGGAGCAGTGCCGAGGATACATCTCGGTTCGCCGGCCTAGGGACCAGTTCCGAGGTTAGACGTCGCCATCCTCGTGTATCTTTGAAGCGGAACATCCCTGTGCCTAGGAAGCGTTGAAGCTCTCTTGCTCCCCAAACTTTGTGTTTTGTCTGGGTATTACGAGTCAGCTTTGTGGTTTTTGCTTTTGAACTCTTGTAACCTTGTTGTAAAGAAAAGTTTGCCTTGTACTGTCTTCCCAAATTTAACAGAAACGAGGCTTTTTTTCTTCTTTGGACTTGTGTGTTTCGTTCATTATTCATTACTATCTTTAGCGTGCTAAGGTCCCAAAGCAAGATATTTGTTCATTTGGTCGTCGGTGCCAAGAGCACTCGGCAAGGCTTGCCGAGGTTCCAGAGCAAGATTTTTGCTTGTTTGGGCGTCGGTGCCAAGAGCGCTCGGAGAGAAGTGCCGAGGTCCAGAGCAAGGTTTTTGCTTGTTTGGTCGTCGGTGCCAAGAGCGCTCGGCAAGGCTTGCCGAGGTCCCAGAGCAAGATTTTTGCTTGTTTGGGCGTCGGTGCCAAGAGTGCTCGGCGAGAAGTGCCGAGGTCCAGAGCAAGGTTTTTGCTTGTTTGGTCGTCGGTGCCAAGAGCGTTCGGCAAGGCGTGTCGAGCTCTGCATCGAGCCTCTTAACTCGTGAATTTGTAAGAGAGGTGAATTTCTTGCAGTGGAGAGCAGCCTTTTAGAGGATTATTTCGACTTTAAACGAACTGTAAGAACCAAAGGTTAGCTCCTCCAAGTACTCTTCTCCCATGTCTAGTCTAGTTATAGGAACTTCACGTGCAACCACGGAGCGTATTTCAACGGTTGTGGAAGCAATTTCGAATGGCGAACCACTTCTGGCTCGCTTAAGAGCGAGCCTGCGAAGCGGAGTTGAGCCAAGTGTTGAACTCCGAACTCGTCGTTTGAGTATATTTCAACGGTTGTTGGAGCAATTCCGAATGGGGAACCACTTCTAGCTCGCTTAAGAGCGAGCCTGTGAAGCGGAGTCGAGCCAAGTGTTGGACTCCAAACTTGTCGTTTGAGTATATTTCAACGGTTGTGGGAGCAATTCCGAATGGCGAACCACTTCTAGCTTGCTTAAGAGCGAGCCTGTGAAGCGGAGTCGAGCCAAGTTTTGGACTCTGAACTCGTCGTTTGAGTATATTTCAACGGTTGTGGGAGCAATTCCGAATGTCGAACCACTTCTAGCTCGCTTAAGAGCGAGCCTGCGAGGCGGAGTCGAGCCAAGTGTTGAACTCCGAACTCGTCATTTGAGTATATTTCAATGGTTGTGGGAGCAATTCCGAATGGTGAACCACTTCTAGCTCGCTTAAGAGCGAGCCTGTGAAGCGGAGTTGAGCCAAGTGTTGGACTCCGAACTCGTCGTTTGAGTATATTTCAACGGTTGTGGGAGCAATTCCGAATGGCGAACCACTTCTAGCTCGCTTAAGAGCGAACCTGTGAAGCAGAGTCGAGCCAAGTGTTGGACTCCGAACTCGTCGTTTGAGTAAAAGAAATTAAAAACAGAGAGATGCAAGCAATCACAAGAAAATATGAAAGAAGCTCCTTATTGATAACTACTAGTCGGCTACTTCTAAGTTGCAAGCCGTTATTACATTGAAGAAATAAAGAAGCAAAATACAAGTGAAAGGAAAGGAATGGTTCGACATCTGAAGGTACTTAGAGAGGCGTTCATGCGCTCTCTTGGTATTTCAACAGATGGTCGGCATTTCAAGCTCTGGGGATCTCTCTGCCTTCAAGGTCTTCAAGACTGTAACACCCCGAATTTCAAGTAAGGATAAATTCGAGATTTCACAGGATCTTTACTTCACTTCGTACAATTTTACAAGGAAAATTTAAAACTTTTTATTCACAATACATCAGAGTTCAATTACAACTTGGTTTTACACAGCGGAAGAATGAAATTTACAATAAAACATTTACAACATCTTTAAAAATAAAACAGCACCAGCATATCCACTTTATAGCTCCATGAATGGTCCTTTACCTGCATGTCAATCTGTGGGCACGTCAGTCACTTACAACTGACGAAATGTTATACACGGCTATCCTCTCTATGCCGGGAATAGTATAACGATCTCATACTTTAACAAATCACAAAAAGATTGAATGAACATATAAAGTGTCAAAAGTGATTATTCTAAACATAAGTGTATGTCATGCCTTAATGCCTAATGCACACATTTCTATACTAGGATGACACTAATGCACACTTGTTCGGATTCTATGCATCCCATACTACATAGGTCCGAGGGCAAGCGCCTACGTACTCCACATTGAAGGGCTCGATCCCTCGCCATGAAAACTACCCGGTAGCAAAACAAAGTTCAGACTATTCCACGAATGTGAATCCCAGCCTTGGAGTCCACCAACAGCTGTTATAACAGATTCCACATCGTACGAACCGTCCCGTATGTGACCCTCTAGCCCTGTATATATATATATATACATTGGAGACGGTAAACACAAAAATCCATCCGTCCGACTACTCAAGATCCCGGAGTCCACCGCTGACCCGTCCTCATAGTCCCGGACTAAAATATAATAATCCGTCTCCCACAGGGCAACCTCAGTCCACCAACTGGGTCTATAGTCTTGGAGTCCACCAACAACTATATAGAGCACCCCACTTACGTTTCCCTAAGTTTACTACATCTTCACTTATGTGCCTAAATTTTCTTAAGTTCAAGACATGAATAATCTCCACATGTAGAATTAGTTGTTACCTCCTACCGGACTTAGTCAACAAATACGAGATGGCTCCATAACCACATCTCAAAATCATAACTCAACATTCTTTTATTTCAATAATGCCGGTACCGAGGTCTTACTAACTCAAAGTCATAAGCTTTCATGTACAAGAAACATGGGTACATATACCCCTTAATAATCATGTCTTAAATCTAGATATTTTCATCTTTCAAATTATTCACAAATGGTCAATAACTTGTCTCAATTCATGATCTAGTTATTCATAATAAATAATAATTCATTCACAATTTCAAATTCATACGACGTCTCATTTTAACACGATTCAATGTCTCATCTTTAGCACTAAACATGATTTACTCATTCACAACAAAATCTTTCATGATCTCAAAAGTCACATAATTCAACCATATTGCATTTCTAGAAATAAAGAGATTTCAATTCACCCTAAATCATTGTTTTGTAAATTAAAAGTCATGCTCTTTACTAATACTTTTGTAGTCATTTATTTTTCTCCCTATCTCAAATCCTCGTTAAAACTTATCAATTACACAAAAACAATCTTTGAGAATAAATTCTTCATTTATGTTTTATGAATACTAAAAATTACCCAAATGAAACACTTTTGAAAGTCGAGCTGACCCACTTTCGAAACTATTTACCAATTTGACCAACTCATAATCAAAATTGCAGTGAAACGGCACTTTTGAAAGTTTTTACCAAACTGACCCACTTCCGAAACTATTTTCCAAATTGACCTACTCACTATTAATATGTACAGAAATGCCCAAAAATAAGTTTCAAAGAAACACACAAAAAAATATAAGTTGCAGCCCATGGGTTTTGAACCCAGGCCGCAGCTTACTACAGTGACGTCAAAAGACCCCACCCACTAACCATAAAGTCCACATGGACTCAGTGCTCCAAGAACCAACCAAAACCCCCCTATACTATTCTGTACGGTTTAGATTTAATAAAAAAAAAAATGAAAGTAAAGAAAGGGTTTGGCCGCGGTTCGAACTCGTGACCCAGGAAAAGGACGTGCTACAGTGATGGTTTTAAAGAGCCTCCACTAACCAAGAATCCATATGCAATTATTGATACAAAGTTATACTATCATGCTTTTGTTCAGTCTTTCTGTTATTCTATTATCTTCACAAAAACTCGATTTTTCTCTTGATCCAATCTTTCATTAAACAAGCTTGTTTTACTTTCTAACAGTAACTCATAATCCATATTTTAGAAAAATAAGACTAACTTTCAAATAGCTTCTCTTTACTAATAAACATGAATTTTGTATTTATTCAATTCAATCAAAGTAGCACACTACATCTTTTGCAATCAATGAGTTATCAAATTTACTTTACAAAAATATAGTTGCTTATCAAAAAGGAAAACTCAACAGTTAATCAAAAATCTCTACATTCATGTATACTAGTTTATGTCAAACTAATCAATTATTCTTTTCTTATTATCAACTAACATAATGTTGATTTCATCGCATCTTTCATTACACCCTATGCATAGATTTGTTCTACTCTTTTTCAAAATCAAATTCTACACTACACATTTATTTTCTTATTAGCATGCACATTATCTATAATTAGAAAGTAGAGAACACCCACCTCAATGAAAGCTTGAACAATTGGAAAAATGATCACCACTTCTAGCTCCAAGACTCCTAGCTCTTCTCCTCCTAGCAATGGCCTCCAAGCACAACACTCTCTTCTCTCTTTCTTTTCTTTCTCTTGATTTTCTATTCTTTTTGGTGTGTGAAATGAGAAGAAGAGAGGTGCTATTTATAGGGTTTGTAGAGGGTTCAATTTGCAAAATTATCCACCTAATAAATTACTAAATTAATTTGCTAACTCTTCATATTTTTAACTCCTAAAACTCCCATCTTTTTATCTTCCCACTTCTTAAAAAAAACTTAACTCTCATAACCCCCTACCTCTTCAACTCACCACCTTTCTAAATCCCTAACTCTTTTCTAACTCCCCAACCTCTCTCTTCTCCCATCTACCAACCGGCCACACACAGCACACACAAGTGTGCTGTGTTAGTCAAGTGGGCCTCCAACTTTTAATCTAAATATTTCCATCAACTCATTTACACTATGGGCCCCCATCTCCAATTCACAATTTCACACTATTTACCTATTAATCCATACATGCCACAAATGCCAAGCCCATTAGCCAAAAATCCAACAGAACGTCCAAGCCGTGGGCCTCCACTCTTACTTATTTCATATCATATATATATATTAACCATATATACATATATTATTACCTTGTATATATTATCTAATGTATGTATTATACTCTTTTTTAAAACTACGGGATGTTACACACTCCGGATTTTTATTTTAAAAATGAATATACCAAAATACGTTTACCGAAAACACGTGCATCGTGCGTAAAATATCAAAATGCGAAAATCGACTTTATTGATGAAAATTTATTAAAATTAATCGAAAACAATATAAGCAAAATTACATTTACTAATTTTGTGTATTTCATGATGAAATCGCAACACGTAGAAAGCACGTGCATTATACGTGCAGAAAGTCGAAAAATGCATTTTAATCAAAATAAGGGGAAAACAAATTTTCGTTTTATAAAATAGATTTATAAAAATAAATAATTTAAACCTATAGAAAATATTATACGTAGTGGTGGAAGCACGTGCATCAAAACACGTAAAAAGCACGTAAATTCCAGGGATTGAAATATTATATTTTAGTTAACTGAAATCAATACGGAAAATGTATAAATAGTACGAATCCAAAATATGTAATGAAATACATTACAAAATATACGTGCGTAACAACCAGGGGCAAAATTGTAATTTCCAATTTTGCGGGGTGTTACAAAGACGGTATGTTCCGGGGTGAACTTCTTTGGTGATCTTGTAGGGTCCTTCCCAATTCGGGGCTAGCTTACTCTTCTGGCTGGGGAAGGAGATAGCCACTTTTCTGAGGACCAAGTCCCCTTCTTTAAGATTGGTAGGACGGACCCTTTTGTTGTAGGCCAGCTCGATCTTCCTTCGATAATTTTGCTAGCGAATCGAAGCTCTTTTACGGAGCTCATCAATCAAGTCCAAATTTGCCCGAAGCTCTCTGGCATTTTGCTCTTCTTCATAGGCCATGAGGCGAGGAGATGGTAGGCCGACTTCTAAGGGGATCACAGCTTCGGACCCATAGGTGAGATTGAAAGGCGACTCTCCTGTGGGGGTCCGTTTCGTAGTGCGATAGTTCCACAGTTCGTTGGGGAGCTGATCTGCCCATAAGCCTTTGGCGGACTTATCTAACCTCTTCTTGATGTCGGAGAGGATCTGTCGGTTGGCATTTTCCACTTGGCCATTTGATTGAGGATGGGAGATAGAGGAGAAGCGTTGCTGAATGGCGAGGTCCTCACACAGAGATCGGAATGCAGTCCCTGTAAATTGTGTTCCGTTATCAGTTATCAGGACCCGAGGCACCCCGAACCTACAGATGACGTTCTTCCAGAAGAACTGAAGCACTTTGTTCTCAGTGATTGTAGCTAAAGGCTCGGCCTCTATCCACTTTGAGAAGTAGTCGATCGCCACGACTAGAAACTTGAGTTGACCCGGAGCCGGAGGAAAAGGACCTAATAAGTCCATCCCCCACATTGCGAAGGGGATCGGGCTTGAGAGAGAGGTGAGTTGTGTTTGGAGTAGGCGGCGAATGCCGGAGTACTGTTGACAGGAGCGGCATTGCCGGATATGTCCTTCGGCATCTTGTAGGAGTGTAGGCCAGAAGTACCCATAGTTCAATACCTTCCTGGCGAGGGACCTTGACCCTAAATGTGCTCCGCCTATACCTTCGTGGAGCTCTTGTAAGGCATATGTTGCTTCTTCCGGGGAGAGGCACCGTAAGTAAGGTCGGTCGTCTACTTGGGTGTAGGAGCATTTGTACAAGACCCCTTCAACAAGGGTGTACCGCTCCGCTCTCGTCCGGACTCGACGAGCTTCCTTAGGGTCTTCGGGGAGGAAGCCATCTCTTAGAAATTCTGTCAGAGGTTTCATCCAGTTGTCTTGAAGTTGGACGGACAGCAACTCCATCGAGTCAGAAGTTTCTTCTTCTATGCTTGGTCTTAGGAGCACTTCAATTAGGACGGTCTGCTCGAGACCTTGGAGGGAGGAGGAGGCCAATTTGGAGAGGGCATCTGCTTGGAAATTTTCTTCTCTGGGGATCCGCTGAATTAGCGCCTCTTCGAATGAAGCCATGAGATTTTGGAACTTGGCTAGGTACTTAGCCATTCGGTCATCTCGTGCCTCGTACTCACCTAAGACTTGATTCACAACCAGCTGCGAGTCGCTAAATATCCGGTGACATTGTGCCCCTGCTTTGCGAGCCATACCGAGGCCCGCTATAAGGGCTTCATACTCCGCTTCATTGTTGGAGGCCTTGAAGTTGATGCGGAGGGAGTATTGGAGGACGAAGTCATTTGGGCCCGCCAGAATGACCCCGGCTTCGCTCCCCTCGGTACAAGAGGACCCGTCTACATACACTGTCCAGATAGGAGGCCCTTTTGCTGCTTAACTGACCTCTCGGATGGTGCTCTCAACAATAAATTCAGCTAAGGCTTGAGCCCTAATTGCGGTCCGAAGCTGGTATGATATGTCATGCTGACTTAGCTCGATCGACCACTTCATCAGCCAGCCCGAGGTGCCGGGTTAGTGCAAAACTTGCTTAAGCGGCTGGTCGGTAAGAACGACCACCGAGTGGGATTGAAAATAAGGGCGAAGCTTCCTAGCTGCCATAACCAGGGCGTACGCCATCTTCTCCAGTCTAGGGTAGCAGAGCTCGGCATCCCAAAGTACCTTGCTCACATAATAGATGGGATTCTGAGCCTTGTCTTCCTTCCTCATCAGGACGACACTGAGGGTTTGCTCGGAGACAGCTAAGTAGAGGTAGAGTGTTTCCTCGGGGATAGGCTTGCTGAGGAGAGGGGGATCTACTAGGTAGGCCTTTAGCTGATCGAAAGATTCTTGTTGCTGTTGACCCCACTCGAAGCCCTTAGCCCCCCCTGAGGGCTTTGAAGAAGGGAAGATACTTCTCCCCTGACTCGGACAAAAAGCGCCCTATGGCTGCGAGGCGCCCCGTGAGCTTCTGAACCTCTTTCACGCTTTTGGGAGGAGCCATGTCCAGTATGGCTTTGATCTTCTCGGGGTTAGCCTCGATTCCTCTTTGGCTGACCATGAAGCCTAGGAATTTCTCCGACGAGACCCCGAATGCACACTTGTTCGGGTTGAGCCTCATATCATGCTTTCTCATTACATCGAATGCTTCCTGTAGATTGGCAACATGGTCAGCCCCATGGATGCTCTTAACTAGCATATCATCAACATACGCTTCCATGTTTCGGCCGATTTGTTCTTGGATGACCTTGTTGACAAAGCGTTGGTAGGTCGCACCTGCATTCTTTAGTCCGAATGGCATCACCCTGTAGCAGTAGAGCCCCTGATCGGTGATAAAGGAGGTCTTCGGGATATCCGGGGGAAACATTCGGATTTGGTTGTACCCGGAGAAGGCATCTATGAAGCTAAGCAATTCATGGCCCGAAGTGGCGTCGATCAGGGTGTCGATGCTGGGGAGAGGAAATGGATCTTTAGGGCATGCTTTGTTCAGGTCGGTGAAGTCGATACAAATTCTCCAATTCCCGTTGGACTTCTTAACCATAACAACATTGGAGAGCCATTCGAGGTAGTTGACTTCTTGGATGAACCAGGCCTTAAGGAGCTTGTCCACTTCTTTCTTCATAGCTTGTTGGCGCTCAGGGGCAAATTTGCGCCTTTTTTGTTGGACCGGTTTGGACCCCGGAGCAACACTCAAGTGGTGGACGAGGAGCTCTTCGGAGATTCCTGGCATGTCAGAAGCCGACCATGTGAAGAGTTCGCGGTTCTTTCTAATGCATTGGACTATGTCGGAACATAGGGCAAATGGGAGGGTCTTACTGATGAGGAACTTGCGGTTCGGATCTTGCTCGGAGAAGAGCACTTCCTCCAATTCATCCACCGGTTCGGACGTTGGCCTGACATTCTCTTGGGGAATCTCAAGAGTCTCGAGGGAGAGGACTGGTCCCCTGGTGGAGGTCATGTAACATTTGCAGGCCATCTCTTGACTACCCCTTACTTCCCCTACTCCCGCCCTGGTGGGAAACTTCATCTTGAGGTGATAAGCCGACGGAACGGCCTCTAGAGCAGCTAGGCCAGATCGGCCTAGGATCACATTATAAGCAGCTAGGACATCGACGACCATGAAGTCCATCGGCTCCGTTCGGGTGGTAGGGGTTTTGCCAGCAGTTACGTTGAGGGTGATTACCCCTTCGATAGTCACTAGCACTCCCATGAACCCATAAAGCGTGTAGCCGGTGGGCTTGAGCCTGTCCCGCGATAACTTGAGTCCTCGGAAAGCCGCGGGGAAGAGAATGTTAACGGAGCTACCATTGTCCACTAAAATCCTCTCCACTTTAAAGTTCGCCATATGGAGATTGATCACTAGAGCGTCACAATGGGGGGTTCGAACACCTTCGAGGTCTTCATATGAAAAAGTGACCGGTACTCTGAGGCCTTTGGGAGGGGGCATGCCATGTATTGAGTTAACCTCCCTAATGAAGGCCTTTTGAGAGGAGTTGGAGGTGCCCCCATAGGGCCTCCATGAATGAGAAGTAGGATGCGCTCCTCTTCGAACTCGAGAGTTTCCTCGCACCTTTCAGGACGCTTGTTAACCCCCCTAGGGGGAGGAGGAAGATCGATCTGGTCCTTTCTCACAAATTTAGACAGCTGCCCCCTTTGGATGAGGGCATCGATTTCATTCTTCAGGGCCCGACAATCATTGGTGTCGTGGCCGTGTCCCGGTGATATCAGCACCACTTCTCTTTGTCCCTCTTCTTGCCAGGGGTATTCATCTTCGGGGCAGGAGGTATAACCCCTTCCTTCTCAACCTCCATGAGAATAGTGGAAATGTTAGCGTTAAGAGGAGTGAATTTCTCGAATTTGGGAGGGGGTGGCACTGGCCCCCGTTGTCCTTCTGGAGCTTCTTGACTCCCTCTTCTTCGGGAGCTTTTCTCTTGGTTCCAGAGGCAGACCCCTCAAGGGCGGGGAGATATTCAGCTTCCTCAGCCCAGATGTATTTCTCACTTCTAAGAAGAAGGTCGAAGAAATTTTGCAGGGGCTTCTTGGCGAGGGAGGACCGAAGGCTGGAGTTGAGGACATTTGACTAGAAGGCTGCTGCAGCGATCGACTGGTCGAGGGAGGAAATAGACCTTGCTTCCGTGGCAAACCGCTTCACGTAATCTCTCAGCTTCTCGCCCTTCTTCTGTCTGAGGTAGAGTAGCGAGATACTGGTCTTCTCGGTGCGATGGCTTCTCATAAAGTGGGTGATGAAGAGGGTTTCAAATTGCTCAAAGGAGAAGATGGAGGATGGGGCGAGGCGAGAGTACCATTCCCGAGCCGGACCCTTGAGAGTAGCTGAGAAGGTCTTGCATAGTAGTGCATCGGAAGCCTGATGGATCAACATGAGGGTCTTGAAGCTTTCGATGTGGTCCACGGGGTCCGACTCCCCAGAGTAAGTCTTGAACTGTGGGGGCATGAAGCCTATTGGAACGAGTGCCTCCATGATTGTTCGGGAGAAGGGGGACCTGCTCGGACGGAGGGTCCTTCCCTTTAGCTCCTCTTCCTTATCCAGCTGGTCGAGGCGTCTCTCCATCTCGTGGAGACAACGATAGATAGCATTATCCCTACGACGGTCACCATATGATTCTCTGGACTCATCTTCGTAAGAAAGGGAGCGCGGAGTTTGGCGATGGTAACTAGGGGAATGGCGAGGACTACGATGGCGGTTACTCGAAGCTTGAGGAGGGGTTAGGGACCGATGGCGAGGACTTTGGACCGGAGGAGGAGTGGGGGCCCTCTGGGAATTGTTGTTGTTGTTTGGTCGGAGGTTGAGGGCTTGCAAGATGGTTGCTTGGAATTGCTGGAACTCCGCACGGGTGATGGGTGCGGTATCATCCCTCGGGGGATGCCGACCAGCAGGAGAGTGAGGCATTCTCCTATGGTGCCCAGGGGACTCTCTTCGTCTTCTGTGAAGTGGGGACCTCCTGTAGTTTCGACGATGAGGAGATCGCTCATTTGGACGTTCTTGGCGGGAGGCTCCCTTTCGGGCCTGCCTTTCATCCAAACGGCGGCGAAGGTCCTCTTCTTTCTGCCGATTGAGGATGGTATTGCGGAGGTCGGAAGGCCGGGGGTTGTGAGATGCCATCGAATCAGTAGAGGGGTTGTGCACGGAGATGTGGTCACGATGAAGTGGTTGTTTCTGATGGTTGGGACGGGAGGTCCCTACCCCAGCGTTCTGGGGCCCAGTCTGACCCCAAGGGGGCTGAAGGTTCTGAAGAGGAAGTTGGTCCGGCTGTGGGGGCTGATCTGGTTGTGGTGGGAGTTGCCCCTGCCGCTGGACGGTTTGGAGGGGGATCTCCGGTTGTGGTTGAGGAGGAGTGGGCCCACTGTTGGACCCTCTGGATCTTAGTTTTCTTGGAGTCATGGCAGGAAATTATCTGACTGATTGGAGGAGGAAGGATTGCTATTCGTGGGTTCCCACAGACGGCGCTAATCTGTTACCACTAAATCTGGTGTGGGGGCAAACAGATAGAATTTGTAGATTCTTAGGAAAACTGAATAGCAAACCTGGAACCTTTCCACCGGAGTTTGACCATTGACTCCAGCCGTTCACCTGCAAAAAGTGCGAGACACCGGGGTTGATCCTGACGACGCACCCTCCGATACTCTAGTCAGTAATTAGAAAAGATTATGAATGAGCTTTAATTGGCCAAAGATTGATCACCTCTTAATGGTGGTGGATGGGAGATATTTATAGCTGCCTTTGGGATCAGTTTAGGAATAAAATCCCTAATTCTCAGTGAAAGGATAGAGAAAATCGGGGCCGTTGATTAAGTATAATCAGAAACCCTAATTCTATCCCGCTAGATCGGGTTTGTTGCGGGTTGGAATCCGCACCCAGTTGAGCTGGATCCATTCATGGGTTGTGGGGCCTTTTAGAAAGAAGACCCTGAACCCATTTTAGACCAATTTGTAGGTGAAATTACCATTTTGCCCCCAAGCGTTAAGATTCGTGCCTGATTTGGACGGTTCCGATTTAACTCTATTTTTAGCCATATCAGATGTCAAGACGGCATTTCTCTATGGCAACATTGACGAGACAATTTATATGGTGCAACCAGAAAACTTTGTGTCGGGTGATCCAAAGAATATAGTTTGCAAATTGACAAAATCCATCTATGGACTCAAGCAAGCTTCTTGTCAATGGTACCACAAGTTTCATCAAGTAATTATCTCATTTGGTTTTGAGATGAATGTAGTTGATGATTGTGTGTATCACAAGTTCAGTGGGAGTAAGTGTAACGCCCTGAATTCCAAAATACACTGAATTCGAGATTCCACAGGATCTTTACACTTCATTTAGTACAATTTTATAAGGAATTTAAAACTTTTCACTTTACATCAGAGTTATAAGAAATCTTTATACTTTACATTTTACAGCAGAAACAAATTTACAACATTTACATAAAAGTACATCAACATTTGAATAATCTCTAAGCATCTGTTCTTCTTTAATCTTTATCATGTCATTTACCCTGCATACAAAACTGTGGGTACGTCAGTTTATTCAACCGACGAACATTATACACGGCAATCCTCTCTATGCCGGAAACAGTATAACTGATTTTCCATATTTAACAAACACAAACTTGTCACATATCAAACTAAAGGGAATACCCTATTGATGTCGTGTTGTGATTGTGCACTTAGTCCTTAATGCAATCATTTACATTACATGACACTAATGCACACTTGTTCGGATTCTATGCATCCCATACTACATAAGTCCGAGGGCAAGCCTTTTAATCGTTCTTCATCTTGTAAGGTTCAATCCCTCGTCATGACTTAATCTACTACTGTAACTACGGTAAGTATCCTAGATGATCTATGAGTACAAGCTCATGTACAGAAAAACTGGAGGGGAATCCCACATCATGTCACGACGCATCGTGAAGACTATCTATGGACAATTCAGTCTCCTTCATGGCACACGATCCTCTTGCAGTCACCAAACATCCCACAAGTATCGCCACCGGAACGATAATTCCGGACTAGTGCCAATGCCATGTCCTGACGCATCAAGCATGCATTCTGTGGCTCACTCTCACACCGTCAATCCGATGGCCCTCATAAAATTAATCTCTTAGAGTTAGCACTCTCACTACTACTGGTCTTATTTCTTCAATTTCACATGACCAACCTTGGTCTTTTCAATATCAATAATCTTCATCACTTTTCACTTGTCGGTGTGAGTTTTGGCTACACCCTAATTTTCAATTTCGATTCACAAATTCACATGTTTGAGTTGTCATACTCAATAACATTTCTCTTTTCCAATCACATGATTTCTAAATTATTCATGAATCAAAATAACCATTCATGGAGTTCAATTATACATCGTGTATTTCACAACATTTATTTCCACATTAAAATCATATCACCAAATATATAGCCAAAATGAATATTCACAAACTCATTAGTGTCACACTATTCTTTAATAAGAATAATCCATACCAACTTCACAATATATACTTTCTTTCTTTGTTATTTTTCTTTTCTAGCATTTATTTCAAGTCCTTTGCAAAAACGCATTTTTCACAAAATATACAAGTGTAAAACTATAGTTCCAACCACATTTTTATTCCCAAATATACTTTATTTTATCCCAGTAACTCCCAACTTATTTTTCATAAGTCACACATGTTTTTAGAATAATAATAGTAATTTTGTCCATAATTTTCACACATCAAGAAACCCAAAAAAGTCATTTTTTCCAAAAAGATATTATTCTGGCCGAGGCCAAGATTCGAACCAGCAACCCACAGGAAGCAAGCCGCACGCTCTGGCCATGTGGCCAATTGTGCCATTCGATATAAAAGGGGATTGAGCGTATTAAATTCTCTCGGGTTGGAAATTCATTAAATTTTTACAAACGCACATAAAAATTTGGGTTTCTCAAATATCGAACCAGCAATCCAAAGGAACAAGTTGCACACACTGTAGCATTAGAGAGCCTCCCGACTAATTGAGCTATAGGCTCAAGTTGTCTTGAATACAACTCGCATTTTAATTAAATCCATCCTCTGTTCAGTTAGAACATTTCGATGTTCAAAAGCTCTCATTTGAGTTTTGCTTTTTACTAAATTTCTTGTAAATCTCCAGAATGTCTAATTAAACATAGTTTAACACTTCAGTAATTTAAAAATAATTTTTCCAGTAATTAAACACATATTTTTCATACAATTAACTTAAATTGTATACTACTACTACCACATCTCATTACGATATTTCTTATACAACTTAACATTAATATTTCCTATATCAATTCCCTGTTTATTTTTCTTTTACAATCCCAGAAATATATTTTAGGTTACTCATGCTAAACATTATCACAAAAGTCCATCTAAGCACATAAAGCAACAATTTCATCTACTAGCATTTGAATTTAGTTTTGATACTAACAACAAATTTTAATTCAAGCATTCCATAGCTACAAACAATTCACATACAACTTAAGATTCATGATGGAATAACATGCAATCTATTTAGCATCAATTTAATCAACTAACAAGCCTTTTTCCAATTAAATGTGCTCTTATTAGTTTCTTTCATGCATTATCAATTTAATCAACCTTAGCATGATATCTAATTAGAAACATGGAAAATAACCCACCTTATTTGGAGAGAATAAATATTGCAACACCTCCTAAACAAAAGAGTCCTTCGCGAGCTTGCCAAAAGAGCGTTCCTCCTCCTCCTTGATGTGCAAAACCGACCTTCAAAGTGCAATCCCGAGCCCTCCTTGATGCCGGCCTTCCTTTGGTGCAAGCACAACCCACAACTCTCAATCTTTTTTTTTTATTATCTCACTTACTACACTACTAACAATTGTATTTTCTACTATAGGTTTTGGAGAAATGAAAAGTACAAGAATAACTAGGCTAGGGGGGTATTTATACTAAAAATTAGAGCAAATGAAGGGCTAGGATCAATCTTGGAGTTAAAAATAAAAGGTTAGGATTGAAGGGGAAGTTGTAGTAACCAACCATGATTCAAACAACTACCACTCATAACTCCACTCTTTTTTCTTTTTCCCTCCATACCAAAACCGGCCCACTATGTGTGCTACTTGCACGTGTACGTGCAATGCACGTGCATTTATTTGTTCTCCATTTAAAAAGTTGTACATTATATTTTTTATTAAAATACTCTTATAAAAATATTCTACATTACAAGTTGTAATAAAAGAAGAAATAGCTCATGAGCTTCATTTAATGGGCCAAATAATGGTTTACAAAAAAAATAAATTAGATTTGGGCTAAAAAGAAGGCTTATGTTTATTTGAAGAAAATGGGCCTATTATAAAAATAATTAGAGAATATATATATATATATATACACACACACACACACACACACACACACACACACACACACACACACACACACACACATTATCCATATTGAAAGTAATTATAAGGTTTTATACTGCAAAAATTGCACGTGCACAAAACGTACAAAAAATAAATAATTTTCATAAATGAAAATCGGGGTATTACAGTAAGCATATATTCCTAGTTCTACATGTCGATGACATATTGCTTGCCACTAATGATATAGATTTATTGTACGAAACTAAAAGATTTCTGTCCAAGCATTTTGAGATGAAGGATCTTGGGGATGCCTCTTTTGTATTAGGAATTCAGATATACCGAGATCGTTCTCGAGGTATTCTTGGATTATCACAAAAGGGATACATCGATAAAGTACTCAAAAGGTTTGGCATGCAAGATTGTAGACCGGGGATACCGCTATTGCTAAAGGAAACAAATTTAGTTTAAATCAATGCCCTAAACGTAACAGTGAAATTCAGGAAATGCAAAAGATCCCTATGCATCAGCTGTTGGGAGTCTAATGTATGCTCAAGTATGTACGCGTTCAGATATTGCGTACATTATTGGGATGTCAGGCAGGTATTTAAGAAAACCTGGTATGGACCATTGGATAGCAGCCAAGAGGGTCATGAGGTATCTTCAGAGAACAAAAGACTACATGCTCACATATAGGAAATCAGATCATTTGGAGGTCATAAGGTATTCTGATTTTGATTTCGCTAGGGTGCCAAGATAGCAAAAAGTCTACATCATGCTATATTTACCTGTTAGCTGGAGGAGCTATATCCTGAAAAAGTGTCAAACATACACTTATAGCTTCTTCCACTATGGCAGCAGAGTATGTAGGATGCTATGAGGCATCGAATCATGGAATATGGCTGCGAAATTTTGTCACTGGGCTACGCATTTTGGAGAATATAGAAAGACCACTCAAGTTATTTTGTGACAATAAGTCAGCAGTGATGTATTCCAATAACAACAAGAGTTCGACAAAGTCGAAACATATTGACATAAAGTTCCTAGTTGTGAAAGAAAGAGTGCAAAGTGGACAGATGTCCATAGAGCACATTGGGACAAACTCCATGATAGCGGATCCGCTCACAAAGGAATTACCACCCAAGGTCTTTATGAGCATACTGCTCATATGGGTGTTGTATTATTTGAGGATATCATGATTTAGTGGGAGTTTGTGTTTTATTTACATTATGTTTGTGTAAGACATTTATACATTTGGTTATTTTCTGATCAGAAATAAAGAATTCAGTTTTCTCACCAGTTGTCATGTTTTGATTCTGACCTCACTTAAGTTTTAAAGAGGACCAGTTAGAAATAGGCATGTATATAGATCACATTGCATGAAATTTCCATGCTACACATTCACACTTGATCTATGTCATTTGATTATGTTGATATATGTGACCACTGATGAATTTAGTTACGATAAATGTAATGAAAATTGCTTTGATCCTATATTTACATGACTAATGGACTAGATTGTTTGGCTATGCTTTTAGTTATGATAGCAAAATTTTGAGCTCATAAAGTATGTACATTTATAAGGAGTAACATATGTGGCCCAAGTGGGAGATTGTTGGAAAATAATCTATGTGAGCTCACATATGTGACTAAATGTATAATTGCTATTCTAAAGTCTAACCCAAATTAAAGTGATCTAATCAAGATTAAGTAATGGGTTAAAAGCATAAAATTTAAAATATGATATAACACGTGTAGAGACCGTAAAGTAAATTTCTCATTTTGTGATGGGCAAAATTAGAAATCAATATTTATCAATTAGGGTTATAGTCCCCTATATATACGTATCTTCTTATTCCATCTGTCATCCCATCAACAGAAGAATAGAGAGACGGCCTCTCATAGAAGTGTGTATCATATAGGAAGATCCAAACCCTCTGCGCAATCTCCATCAATGGCTTCAGGTTAGTGCTTCCGCTTTTAATGTTCTTCTTCTTTTGATTTAGCAAAGATATATAGTTTCATGATTTAGGATTTTATATTGAAGCACTTTTGCAACATGACTAAGATCTAGAATCATAGAAACATGCTTTAGGTTGTTATTAATGTTTTATGCATGTTCTTAAGTGTATATAAAATTCCATCAGAGGAAGCCATCAATAGTGCTGCAGAGAATTTGAGAAATTTGGAAATGACCCTTGGAGGTGATAATTGTGCGGTATTAAAGTATGTAAGAGCATCTGTAGTCGATGACTAAAAAGTCAAAATATATAAAATTCGGCTTGAAGCATGCTGTAGTCGTTGACTATTTTGCTAAATTTTGACTTTTAGTTAACAGTTGCGAGCTATATTTGACATACGATTTGGCTAAATAGATAAAATAGCCCGACGAAACATTTTTTCCTGTCTTTCGATCGGACGGTGTATGATTTAACGTTCGAAACATATTATAAAAAAACAAACGGTAAATTATTTATCGTCCCAAAACTTTTTTTAAAAAAAACGAACGGTAAATGATTTCCCGTCCGAAATGTTGTTTTTTAAAAAAATGTTTGGGACGGTATATAATTTACCGTCCCTCACATTAATTTTTTTTTGTGGCTAAAACGAAAAGCCAAAATTTGGAAAAACGACTACAAATGAACCACTCGTTTGTTATTGGCTATATGCCAAATATGCATAATTTAGTTAAAACGACTACAGATGCTCCAAGCGAACGAAAACTGTAAGTGAAAGATGATGTTAAAGGGATTCTTAACTCATACCACCTTAACTCACTGCCACTGCTTAAAAGATATATGTCTCAATGGTGTTTAGCCAAGTATAGGGATGGCAAACAGGTTGATCGGGCCGGGTCGGGTCGGGCCCGTCCGGGTTGGAACCCAAATAGGGCGGGTTCGGGTCGGGTCGTCGAGTTAACAAAATATCGACCCGGCCAACCTGCGAACCCATTTGGGTCCAAACCGGGTCAGGTCGGGTCGCGGGTTGGCCCGTCTATTTAAACTATTTTTTTAACTTAAAAAAATGTAATTTTAATAATAAGGAAAAAAAATGTAATAATAATAATAATAATCAAAGAGTGAAATTGAAAAAAAAAATGTATATATTATTAAAATGATTTCAACTTATACAAGTTTTCAATTTTTTTATAAGAAACAAATATTTTCTACAAATTTGTTTTATACAATAAAAAATTTCTTCTATACAATTTTGGTTTTCTTCTATTATCCAACTTATTTATAAGAAACAAAAGATGTTATACAAATTTTTTATACATTTACAATTTTCTTCAATTTGTTGGTCTTCAATTTGTTGTTGTTGTTGTTGGTCTTCAATTCTTCATGTTGGTTGTTGTTGTTGTTGTTATTGTTGTTCTTCCAGCGAGTTGCTTTCACTTGTAGACGTGTTGAACACTTTTCCTTGAGTTCTATCTTCGGCCTTCATCCAGTCTTCCGTGCAGACGAGCATCTCCAACGATTTGGGCTTCAAGCGATTCTTGTAATCGGTTAGAACTATTCCACTTGTAGAAAATACACTTTCTAAAGCAACTATAAAGTCAGGAGGAGTTAGTAGATCTTTAGCCATATATTTATGAATACTATAAGTATGTTCATGGTCTTTTCACCATTGTAAAATATCAAGTGTAGAAGTAAAATTTTCAGAATCTTGTTGATTATACCAATGTAATTCATTTGGTTGATTAGTCCTAGCCTTTTTGATTGAATTTTTGCAAGTAAATTAAATGTGTCACCATCTAATTTATTCTTACCCTTACCTCTAGAAGTAGCAGAAGAAGAACTAACTAAACTAGTTGTACTACTAGATGCAAAACTTCTATCATAAAAATCATACAAGTTATTTAATGTCGATTCAAAACTAGTTAAAAATGTTTCGCAATCAATTTCAGATTCATTTCCAAGTAAAGTAAAAAACATTTCAATCAAACTCTTCGTACCTTCTAATTTGATACGATGATCCATCACAGCAGCAATACAATACAACATAGAAAGAGGACTAAAATACTTCAAAATTTTGGTATATGCAGGATTCACAATATGACCAATATAAATATCATCGATCATTTCTTTGAAAGTTTGCATCATAGTAACTATTGAAATAAAAATGCTACTAGAAGTAGATTCATAAGATTTTAAAAATTTTAAAGTTGCGGTTTTAAAAGGTTCTAAAAATTTTAACAAAAATTCGGCATAAAACCAAGCTCATTTGAAAATTTGGCATATTTTTTTCCATACAAAAATCATTTATACATGCTTTATAATGAGTAACAACATGTAGCAAATCAAAAGTAGAGTTCCAGTGGTGTTTAACATCATTTGGAAATTTTCTAAAATATACATTTTTACGCTTACAACATGCTTTCCATTCTTGAAATATGGTGCCATTTAATGCAATAAAATATACACAATTTCTAATGTCAACTATATATGGGTCGGTTATTTTAGTGCATCTTGAACACATAAATTTAAAATATGACATGCACATCTAATATGAAAAATATCGTCACATGGAGGAGCTAATTGTGTTTGTAATATACTAGTTGATGCATGTTGTTAGATGCATTATCAAAATTAATACACATAATTTTATCACGAATATGAAAAAGATCACAAATTTCTACAATACGATTTGCAATTTCAGTACCACTATGGGGATAGGGCAACGCGGCAAGTGATATGATCCTTTTTTGAAGAATCCAATCACTATCGATCCAATGACAAGTTATTCACAACATTGTAATATTTTTGCAACTCTTCCAACAATCGGAAGTTATAGAAACTCTACAATAACTCCATAAAATAGCAATCAAACCTTCTCTCATTTCGATGTACATTTTAAAAGAATCCGACTTCAAAGTATTCCTAGGAATTCTTTTAAAATGCGGGTTTAATGCGGTTTGATTAAAAGACTCTAAGTTCCTACTCTCGGAAGAGAAAAATGGTAACTCTTCCTTAATTACTAGTCGAACCACTTTCTGACGAACAAGTTCGGGATCATAAGAGTGGCTATCAACTACACTGGTCCTTTGGTGTGTCGTTTTATTGTACCCGTCCTCTCACTCTTCTTCCATTTGTATGGCTTGAAACAAGTTTTACAAATTTTTATACCTACACCTAAATTTTCTTCGTCCGGAATATAGTCATAAAATTTGTATCAATCACTTGTTTCCTCTATAGTTTTCCTACTACTACTCGGTTGTATTGTTTTGGTTGGTTATGTTTGTGTTTCCTCTTCTATGTCTATGTCTTGTGGGAACACATCTTGTGTACCAATATGTCCGGTCATAGGGTACTGTTCCACAGGCTCAATTTGTGGAACAATAGAAGGCCTACAAGAAGTGTAACATCCTGTAAATTTTCAAAGTATATAAATATATGAGATATATGTTATAAGTATTAAAAATGTGTACGGTAGTAGTGTATGTGAATGTATATGTTCAGGTTTGGTAATATTGTGAAGTGATTGTGAGATGAAAAGATGAAATGGTAAGTATGGGGGGGGGGGGGGGTGGTTGAATTCGTCAAAAGCCAGGTGATGTGGCGTTGACCATGGGGCCCATCAGGTGGTCTTGCACTCCTGTATCTTTCGGAGAGAAGCAGGGAAAAGGTAAGAAAATCCCATATCCGGAATAAAAAGAGAATATAATACTAATAAATAATAATAGTTAAGGATCAAGAGTAATCTAGAGGCAGTCTGTGATGGGTAGTTGTACTACATAGAATTTAATTTGTCTGATAAAATTAGATAAATTAGATAAATTCTCTGAGCTAGGGGGGAAATTTAAAAAAAAACATTAAAAAACCAAAAAAATGGCTAATACAGCCAATGGCCTCTGTTTTCGTCCGTCGAACCTGCGGGTCGAACATTTGGCCCATACGGGTCAATACCGGTCAAAACGTTCAAAACCGGCGGGTTGATCCGCGGGTTGGTAGGCGGGTTGACACTGTTCACCGGATCGAGCGGGCCGGGGTGAACGAGTTTGAAGTTCAGTTTCGATGACCTGGGTCGACCCGCTTAGGCTCACGGGTTCGACCCGAACCCAAACCGTTACTGAGCAGGTCGGGTTGTAGCGTGCGGGTCGCGGGTCAGTCCGGCCCGGTTGTCATCCCCTAGCCAAGTATAAGTAAAGTGAGGAAAAATAAATGTAGGCATTGGTATACAAGTTATATATGTCAACTAATTTTAACTTTGCGTTATACCAAGACATTCCAAGATAAGGCTAAATATAAAAAAACCTCACCCAACTATTGAGCATTTTAAAAAAAAAACCACATCAAACTTTTTTTTTAAAAAAAACCCTCACCCAACTATATTTTCGGCATGGGTGAGTGAGATTTTTTTTTTAAAAAAATTGTGTTAAAAACTTAGTTGGGTGAGGTTTTTATAATAATAAAAAAAGTTGAGTGTGGTTATTTTAAAATACACAATAGTTTGTTGGGTGATGTTTTTTTTATATTTAGCCTCCAGATAATTACCCACCATTCCTACACCTATCTCTACTATTATAATGGGAGAAGGTCTTAGTATAATTTGTTCATCTACTAACCCGTGCAATGCATATGCATAACTATTGTAAATGAGATTTTAGATCAAATCCAGACGTATAAAATCCAGAATACGTCTGAATTTTTACTTTTAAAAAACTATATTTATTTAGACGTGCATCACACATGTAAACTACTAGTATATGTAATGTAGTTACTGTTTGTATGAGCATCATTCACTCGAACCAATTAGTAAACTGCACGTGCAATGCAATTGCTGTTTTTTTAAATCTTTTTTCAAAAAAGTGTTTTGTTAAGATTTTGAACGACTGGACGTATTTTTCTAAAATTCAGAAAAGTGATTTGCGAAAATCATAAGTGAGGAAGTAACTGATTTACCCCCCTTTTAAATTAAGGTTTCTCTCATTTGTTTTCCACCTAAATTCTGAACCATAGGTGGTGTGGAAAAATAATAATAATCAAAACATGATTGGCGCATTCCATAGAATATGATTTTAGCAAAATGGTGTCCAGTCTTTCAGCAAGTAAAACAAAACTGATGCAAGACAAGTAACGCACAGAAATGAAGCAGCTTTAGATAGAACTTCGCTGCTGCAACTTCCCACTGAATTCTAGTCATACTACTCGGGGAGCCGGAAATACTGATGAAAAATAACCTCGCAGTTTCACCGCAGTTTAATAGGTAGAAATGTACAACACCTCCAGTATATGCAATTTGTAACTGTTTGAAGTTTGAACGTGAAATTACAGCAAACGAGATAGAAACCCCCTCTTTGCATTGCACAACTTGTTCTAACAAGTTCTTTTAGTAAAGTGCATTTAGGAGTAAAAACCATGAATTTCACATCTAGTAGGCTAAAGAAAGTAGGAACCCATGTGTAATTACATCTCCCGAGTTCGAGGAACATCCAAGTGAAAGCATATATGATTTCAGTTCGTTGAACAGATTCTCTCTTGTAACTCTATTTTTCTGTTCAATTCATGTATACAGTCAATCTTCCCACCAAGAAACCATGCCTAGTCCATCTTCGCATATTTGCCCCTGCAAAACCAGGCAGCAGTTAATAAATAATTCAGACTACAAAATAATAACAGTAATGGAAAAATATAGTATAGTACCTAGCACTGATATTTTTTTATCCTAATATATAGCAAATTTTACCAGAATGTGTACAATATAAATTATTGCAAGTACTTAGAAAGCAATCAAGTTTTCGGCCGCATGTCAAACCAAATTATTCAACGACCCACACGGTATATAATTATCACAATAGCTGTTCGATCATTATCATTCATTCTAACCAAATTTGAACATTTTTTAATCATTCAAAAAAACATGTCAAAATGTTAATATTAATAAATATATTGCAGAGGAAAATTTAATCTTTAAAGACATTACTTCGTAATAATCGAAACATATCAGTACCCCAAAATAAAACAACCAGATCTAGCTACTCGAAATTGATCTTCGTGAAATAAGCAATGTAGCATATAGAAATCAACAATGACATGAGCATGTCACCACTTATATTTCAAAACCATGATACAGAAGGCAATACAATAATATACACAAGCAGGGACATGAAGAAAAAATAAATGGATACAAGGTTAGAGATGACCGAACCCTCACTTGGGCTATCCTTATAGAAGAGATTACCGACACACACCAGTGTGAATGTTACTTGGTGAGATCTCCCCATGACAGAACAGTCTCCTTGTTCGACTAGGCGCACACCAAACAAGAATCTCCATAGCCACGAGCAAAATGAGAATTGGAGATAGAGAGAATTAAGGTTTTAGTGACAGCATTGATGACATTGTGAACGTTTTTTCTCATCTACCCTATTTAAATAAGAGATTCAAAGACAATAGGCAACTCCGCCATTGTCTGTCCCAAGCCAGGAATCCGATCACAAACCGGGTAAGGAGGAGGTTTGCATTAGGCAATTGACAACCAACATAAAATTTTGTCAAATCTTGTGAACATAAATCCTAATAATATACATTCCCCCGGGAAGCAATGCGTTGTGCTTGCCTCCGGGTGCTTCGAAAAATGTGCAAGGGGCGTTGCACCGGCGCCAAGGTGCGGTGAAAAATGGGCAAGGATTGTTGCACCAATCTGGACGTGTGCGGGTAAAGGAGCTAGTCCAGGAAAATAAGCTTAGGTTAGCAACTTGGAATATAGGAACATTGACAGAAAAATGCATAGAACTAGTAGATACTATGATTAGAAGGAATATTCATATAGCTTGTTTACAAGAAACAAAGTGGGTAGGGCAGAGAGCTAAAGAGATAGATGGTTTTAAATTATATTATACAACTAAAATTATAAATAGAAATGGAGGAATTTTAGTAGATAAAAAAATTCAAAAGATATGTAGTAGGTGTTAATAGAAAATGGGATAGAATAATACAAATTAAGCTTGTATTTGGGGGAAACATAATTAATATAATTAGCGCTTAAGCACCCCAGATAGGATTAGATGTACAAGCTAAAAATAAATTTTGGGAAGATATGGATTAGATAATTCAAGGAGTACCCTTAGGTGAGAAACCATTTTTAAGAGGAAATTTCAATGGACATGTAGGAGAAGATAACATGGGATATGAGATGGTGCATGGAGGACATAGATTTGGAAATAAGAACGATGGTGGAGAGGCTCTATTAGATTTTGCAGCTTCGTATGATCTTATACTAGCAAATACTTATTTTAGGAAGAGGTAGGAACATTTGATAACCTATAAAAATGGGGCAAATAGGAGTCAGATTGATTTTTTCATCACTAGAAAGGTAAATCGCTTGACATGTTAAAATTGTAAAGTTATACCGGAAGAGTGTTTAACCTCACAATATAGATTAATGGTATTGGATGTTAAGATTGGTAAACACAGTGCAATGAAGGAGACTAGGAACTCAAGAATTAGGTGGTGAAACGTGAAAGGAGATAAACTAGAAGTTTTTAGATATAAAGTTGTTAAAGGAGCATCATAGAATTGGGAAGGGGAGACAAATATGATGTGGACTAAAATGGCTACATACATTAGAGAAATTCCAATGGAGGTACTTGGAGAATCTAAAGGTAGAGGGTTGTTAAATAAAGAAACATGGTGGTGGCAAGAAGAACTCCAAAATATTGTGAAAGAAAAAATATCAACCTTAAAAATATGGCAAAAGAATAAAAATGAAGATGATTTGGAGAGATATAAGACCATTAGAAAAGAAGTTAAGAAAGCGATAAGAAATGCAAAAAAAAGCTTATGATGATTTATACACAAAATTAGAAACAAAAAAAGGAGGAAATAATATTTATAAGTTTGCTAAACAAGGGATAGAAAAATAAAAGATCTGAATATAATTAGGTATATCAAGAGCGAGGATTCAAGAGTCAAGTAAAAGATGAGGTAATTAAAGAAAGATGGCGAAATTACTTTGAGAAGTTACTAAATGAAAAGGTTGTGGGCAACTTAAATATAGAAGACTCGAGGGAGAGTCGAGAGCATATGTTTTTCCGTAGAATTAGGACCTCGAAGGTTCGAAATGCTCTAGGAAGGATGAAAATAAGAAAAGCTTTAGGACCGGATGATATACCCATTGAAGTTTGGAAGTGTCTTGGGGATTTGGAGTAGGTTAGCTCACAAAATTATTTAATGAAATTTTGAGAACTAAGAAGATACCCGATAAATGGAGAAAGAGTATTTTAGTACCTATATATAAAAATAAAGAAGATATACAAAGTTGCTCAAACTACCGAGGAATTAAATTAATGAGCCATACGATGAAAATTCGGAAGAGAGTGATCGAACATGGACTAAGACTAGAAACTACAGTGTCTGAGAATCAGTTTGGGTTTATGTCTGGGAGGTCAACAATGGTAACAATTTATGTATTGAGGAGACTCATGGAAAAATATACGAAGAATAAGAAAGATCTACATATGGTTTTTATGGATATACAAAAAGCATATGATAAAGTCCCTAGCGACATAGTATGGTTGGTGTTAAATAATAAAAGAGTAACTACTCAATATATTGAGATAATTAAGGATAAGTATGAAGGGGCAACGACCACAGTTGGAACAACCACAGGAGAGACCAGCGATTTTTCGATTACGGTAGGTTTACACCAAGGTTCGGCTTTAAGCCCCTACCTCTTTACTTTGGTCATGGATGAATTGATGCGAGGAATACAAGATGAGGTGCCTTGGTGTATGCTTATTGCCGATGACATCGTCTTAGAGGACGAGACTGGAGCAAAAGTCAATGCTAAATTAGAATTGTGGAGAGAAACTTTGAAAGCTAGAGGCTTTAGGATAACCAGAACTAAAACAGAGTATATTGAGGGTAAGTTTAGTGATATTCGGAACACAACTAAAGAAATAGTGAAGCTTGATGGCCAAGAGATACCTAAGAAAAACCGTTTCCGATATTCAGGCTCGATTATACAAAGAGATGGGGAGATTTGTGAAGATGTTATACACTTATACATAGAATCCAAGCAGGGTGGCTTAAGTGGAGAACTGCCAGTGGTGTTTTGTGTGACAAACGTATACCTTTGAAGTTGAAGGAAAAAATTCATAGGACGGCTGTTACACCAGCAATGATGTATGGAGCCAAGTGTTGGGAAACAACATGTCCAAAAACTGAGTGTAGCGGAGATGAGGATGCTAAGATGGATGTGTAGTAAAACAAAGAAGGATAGAATTAGAAACGAGCATAAACGAGACATGCTAAAGGTAGCTCAAATCCAAGATAAGTTATGAGAGAATCGCCTCATGTGATTTGGACATGTCACACGTAGACCTAGTAGTGCCCCCATTAGAAAAAATGATTTGATAAGTATTGAGGGTAGAGGAAGACCTAAACTAACTTCGGTGAAAACGGTGAAAAAAGATATGAAAGCTTGTGATCTTACAGAAGATATTGCACTAAACCGAGCAGAATGGAAAACCAGAATTCATGTAGCCGACCCCAACTAGTTGGGCAAAGGCTTTTGTTGTTGTTATATTCAAAGACAATGGGTACAAATATTCTCTTACCCACTTGCCGACTATCTCCCGTAGCCTAAGAGAGTAAGAGACTTACCATTATTTGTAATTTCAATTAATCAAACTACGCCCTGCCAGAGCCTGACATCCACACCCAGTACAACGCTACGGCACGCAATAGTTGATCCTAGTGCAGCCCGTGCCCAAACGCATTAGGTATTTTATTCTCTCAACATTATTAACTATATATATATATATATATATATAGAGAGAGAGAGAGAGAGAGAGAGAGAGAGATCTTCGGTTGCGCACACTTTGGTGAGCACTCACAAAATAGAGCATCTATGACAAATCTGAACCGCTCATATTGTTCTATATGCCTAAAATAGCCTAACAATAAAAAATCAATTAATTTAAAATTCATTTGTCCATGATTTACATCATCACAAAATTGTATGGCTGAAAATTCAACATCATGATGGATGGGCAAATGAACTTCAAATTATTTGATTTTTTATTGTTAGGCTATCTTAGGCATATAGAACAACATGAACGGTTCAAATTTTTCATAGGATCTTTATTTCATGAGTGCTCACCAAAAGTAGTGAGCAACCGAAGGGAACTCTCTCTCTCTCTCTCTCTCTCTCTCTATATATATATATATATATATATGCCTACACCTTTTCAAACTCCACTAATATTGGGCTAAATCCACTCTTCTTCACATGGTCCATCTGTGTACATAAATTTTAGACGATTGAGAATGCAACATTTCCCCACAAATCTATAATTCGGTAAACATGTCAAGCTTTCAATCAAGGTATCTTAGGGTTGGCACCTCTACCTTAGTTATCCAACTTACACTTCCACAAGAACAAAGTGAACTTATGTCTTGAACTTGAATCTTTGTTGTGGAAGTACCATAACACAATATACGTTATGCTACAATCTTTAGGGATGGGCTTTCATGGACATGCATCCTTATCCTGATTTACGAATGCTTTTAAAGAATGACCCAAATTCTCTAGTTGCGACCAGTCGCATTCACATGGTTGGGCTTCTCCAGAGATTTGCTACATAAACCTCCTCGGTTCAACTCAAACCCATTTAGTGTCAAAGCTTACTCATAAGCACGACAGGAACGGGTTTGCCAGGAGTTTGACATACACATTTGTTTGTTTCCTTGATTCCGTCAACGGTTACCGATTGAACCTACTTTGTGGCATCTCCACTCAAAAAGGTTAGGTTGCAACCACAAGTAGGCCTCCGTCCCACAGTCTTCATCCGATTTCAAGAAATTCTAAATTTCCATATTTTGGCAAATTTTGTGGCTCTATTTACTTCATAGTTTTCGATCGATATTGAAAAATTTTGAATTTCACTGTTTTGGCAAAATTCCGAGAGATATATACACTCCACAGTTTTCAACGTTTACGTGAAGTTATGAACTATTTTCATGAAATTATTTCACAGATTTGACCAGATTATATGGGTTACATTGTCCTCAATTTTCGGTCGTTTTCAAGAAAATACAAATTTCATTGTTTTGGCAATATTTTGAAGGCATAACAGTCCATTGTTGCCAGATTGTGAAATTCTTGATTTCACCGGTATGGCCATTCTTTGTGGGTGACCCCAAAATTTCGGTCATATTCGTGAAATTTTGGATTTCACTGTTTTCGACCTTTTGACCGCTATGTAGTCTAAAGTCCACTGTTTTCGGCCAATATTAAAAAATTCTAAATTTAATTATTTTGGCAAAATTTTGTGGGATACGTTCATAGTTTTTTACTGTTTTTGTGAAGTCTTTTTTTCACTATTTTGGCCAGATCTTGTAGGCTAATTCACCTTTTTTGGTCAATTTAAAAAATTCAAGTTTGGCCAGATTTGTGGGGGCTAGTCCACTGTTTCGACCGATTTGAACCAATTTTGACAAATTCTGTATTTTAATATTTTGGCAATATTTTATGGGCTATAATCCAAAGTTTTTTTTTGCCAATTTCAGGAAATTCTGAATTTCAATAATTTGGCTAGATTTTGTAGGCTAACAGTTTTTTGTCGATTCTGTGAAATTCTAGAATTGGCTCTTTTGACTTGATTTTGTGTGCTATCTTCCACAATTTTCAACCATTTTCGTGAAATATGAGTTTCGGTGTTTTTGCCAGTTTCTTGGAGCATCCATCATTTTTGGCTGAAATTTTGAATTTTACCGTTTTGGGCAAATTTCGTGGGATTTATAACCCAGAGGTTTTCCTAGTATGGATTTCACTATTTTGGTTTGAATAGCCACATCCCAATGATTTTAGCCAAATTAGTCAAATTATAAATTTTAATGTTTTTAATTGGTTTTGGGGGCTATCGTCGCACCGTTTGAGCCAAATTCAACAAATTTTAAATTTAGTTTTGGCCAAATTTGTCAGCAATATATATCCATTGTTTCGGCAGATCATGAATTTACGAATTTCAATGTTTTCACCAGATTTTGCGGGTTAGTCTATCGTTTTCTGATGTTTTCATGAAATTCAAAATTTCCTGATTTTGTGGGTCATAATCATAGTTTTTGGCAGATTCGTGATATTCTGATTTCAATATTTTTGCCAGATTTTGTAGATTATAGTGCACTATGTTCGGACAATTTCGAGAAATTCTGGACTTCAATGGCTTCGCCATTTTTTTAGGCTACAATATGTTTTTGCGATTTCATTGAAATTATGGAATTCAATGTTCTGACCAAATTATGTGCGCTTCACAATTTTCGGCCAATTTGAGAAATTTAGGATTTCACCATAGTTTTCAGTCGTTATAGAGATTCTCTGGGTTTTGCTTTCCTAGACAAATCTGGTAGGGATATAGCCACAATGTTTGGTTGTTTTTGTGATGTTATGGATTTAATTGTTTTGGCCAAATCTTGTGGGCATTGTTTTTGCCTGATTTTGTAAAATTTTGAATTTCATTGTTTCAGACAATTTTATGGGTTAAGATGCACCGTTTTAGCCGTTTTCATGAAATTCTGGATGTTCACTGTTTTTGTCAAATTTTGTGGGCTATAGTTCTTAATTATCAGCCATTTTCGAGAAACTTTGGATTTAAATATCATAACCAAATTTTGTTACTTTTGTGGGATACTGTCCATCATGTTCGACGAATTTGGAGGATATCTGAATTCTATTTTTTTGGTCTGATTTTTAGAACTATAGTTCATCATTTTCGACTGATTTAGAGTAATTCTGAAATGTCACAAATTTTCACAAACATGACTAGTGTTCACCCTGTGTTTGTGAAATTGCAAATTAGTGTTCTAGCCTTGCCTCCGCATTTGTGAGCTATACCCATTTGCTTTCAACCAAATTCTTCTGAATTTCATTGTTTTGGGCAGCTTTTTGGGCTATGATTTACATTTGTGGCTAATTTGTTAAATTTGGAACTTTGTTGATTTTACCAACTATAGTAGGTTGCTCACCATTTTGCCAATTTCAACAAGTTTTGAATTTCAAAATGTTGCCGATTTCAAGAAATTCTAAATTTTACTGTTTTAATAGGCTTTTGTATGTTATCCCGCCTTTTTTGTCAATTTCAGCATAACCATTTCTTTTTACCAATTTTGAGAAATTGTGAATTTCACAGTAACAACTTTTGTGCGTAGTCATGTCTTTTGCATATTTTGAGAATTTCAGAATTTCACACTTTTAGCCTAGTTTAAAATCCACAATTTTTTTAAAGATCTTGTGGTACTATGAATTTCACTATTTTAGCCGTCTTTGTGGGGAATGTTGTCCATTTTTTATTGCATTCAAGAAATTATAAATTTCACTATCCCATTTTTTATTGCATTCAAGAAATTATAAATTTCATTATCCCATCATTTGCCAATTTCAACTAACTCTGAATTTTGAAGTTTCATCTAATAACCCAAAATATCGCTTGTTTCATTCATATCATTGTTTCGACTATTTTATGTCTACTGAGTATTTACTTTTCTCCAAACTACGAATTAAAGGGTATATATATATATATATATATAATCGAGAATAGGCTGCTAGCTTATAGATTATATGGGCTATTTGCTGATGTGGCGCCTTAGGTATCAAAGGTTTCCTTTTATTACTTAATAATTATAATTTTAGCCTGTTAATATTGAAAAATTGTGCACATTTCGCTCTCTTTCCTAAAATGTCCACTTCTTCATGTCTCCTTTGTTTCTTCTCCTCTCAAAACTCTCTCTCTCTCTCTTCTTTCTCCTTTTCAATTTCTTTAACCAACATCAGTTAATAATTACCAGGGACCATGTTCAACTTCTTCCCACATTTGCCAAAAATTAAAAATTAAAAATTAAAAATTAAAAATAGAAAGAAAGAATGGTGAGAATATCAACAAAGGGAATCCTAATTTCTTGTATGGAGGTCATTTCCCACTCTCATGACAAATTAGCAAAAAGTCACACATACTTTGCCAAATTAACATATCAAAATTTGGTACTCTCAACACTATGATCTAAATGTTTGATTTCACATTCTATTATTTTGATAGCAAGGATTATTTTAAGTCATCATTAATTTCAGTTAATTACCTGATCAGTTAAATGTTTGACCTCTTTCATATTTCAGAGGAGAATAAAAGTGGAGAGAGAAGAATAACTCGAATGAGAATGAGAAAGAATTAGTACTCTTTGTAATCCAATTAAAATGAAAGTGTTCTCAATCCCGCTAAGAAAAAGAAAATTAAGAATGGATGGAGGGCATGCAACAGAAGAGAAAAGGAAAGAAGATGCATGAGAGAATTATGTACATCCAGTAAATGGAGAAGAATTAAACTTTGTTTTGTCAATAAAGAGAGGCAGCTATTTATGGTGAGAGAGAGAAATATGCCTTACCAACATTGTTGCCTCTATTAATCAAGGTGACACACGTATTTTTCCTTGACACGACATGAGCAATAGGTGATCAGGTGCGAACTCGCGCGCACAGCCGTCTGATCATGATCATGCAAGACCGGATGGTTGCCCGACGAGTTCACAGTTGATCATGTGCGAACTAGTTCGCATCTGATCAGCTGTGTATATGTGTGTGTGGGTGTGTCTGTATGTGTGTGAAAATAGTAGAGAATGTGGCATACGAGGAAATATCCTCCTATGTCACCCATTAAAATCACCTCCTAAATGCATGATCCACACTGTTCAAAGTACTCGGCATGTAACATACTATCAAAGTTGAATATGTTTTACCCATATGTCACAATTATTTATTGTTGAAAAAACCGTTCAATTTACAACCTCATGATGAATGCGTAATCCTCAGCCATTCGGTCGATGGACACGGGTCTCAAAGTAAATCCCATTGAATCCTAACTAAATCCAAACGGCTTATAAAATAGTTGAACTATAGAATCCCAACTAAATCGTGACCTATAAAAAAGTTGAACTACCCTAAATTATAGCAGCACAAGTCCCACTTCAACTGTAATAAGATTCGAATTACCTCCTGGGTTAAGAGAAGAGAATATTAAGGAGCGGACCCAGCGAAACTTTATAGAGAGAAAGATATGCCCCACTTTTACGTAGGGAAACCACACATGAAAGCTACCAAACTTATTAGGGAATAGGGATATCCTTAAAATATTTAATTATTCTATTCTCAAGAATAGAAAAGCGTCACATCATCTCCACTATGGTCCACCGCCTACCAGAATACAAACACAAGCCTTAGCAATTTTTCTTTTTCTCTTTATTGGGGCACGATAGTGGTGACTTCAAATTCCATTCCAAACCCTAAAAACCGGTTTCTTAATAACATAAGAAGTGGTGTCTCAATTATTAACAAGTTAATTTCATGTCAATATGTAAGACACCTCCTTCAAAACAACATCCCTTTTTTATAGACATACTTGTTACTGGAGTGGTCTCAATCTTCAAAAGCTCAATGGATATGTTAAATCATTCATCAAGGAAGGTTGGCGTACTAATTTTGATGGATGTCATTGTTAAAGCCGGTGTTAAGCATGATAACAAGCCACCACCAACAATATGGAATTGAAGTTTAAAGGTCCCTCAATTGGTATACAATTGGAACGATGGAACAAACTTGACTCAGTAGGGTTAGAACTCATATTCACATCTGTTAAAGTGGTGCTTAGTTTAATCCCACATCGGTAAAAAAAATAGTTTACTTTTAGTCTTCTCCTATATATAAGAGGCATTGTATTCAGTTATAACTATTCAATAAAGTATTCTTTCTTTCTCTATACTTTACGTTAATATGGTATCAGAGCATCAAAATTATACAAAACATTAGGGTTCTTTTGATTCTTTCTTTCTGTTATAAATAAATAAATAAATAAATAAATAAACATCATAATTTTCTGCCCAGGACGCGTTAATAAATGTAGTGAACATTTATTTGATTTAGTCCACTCTGATGTTTGGAGCCCTGTTGGGTTTCCCACGTTTAATAAATATCGTTATTTTGTTACGTTTATTAATGATTTTTCTCGCATGACATGGTTGCTTCTCTTGAAAGATCATTCTGAATTGTTTGAAAATTTTCAAGATCTTTTCTTTGAGATAAGAACACAATTTGACACTACTCTTAAATATTTTCGTTCTAATAATGCTAAAGAATGTGAGTTCTGATTTTCAATTTAAAAAAATTCTCAACATGGTAAATACACCAAACTTCCTGCGCCTACACTCCTCAACAAAATGGAGCAGGAGAATGCAAAAAACCAACATTTACTTAGCATTGCTCGGTCTCTGATGTTTGAAATGAAGGTCCCAAAATTTTATTGGACTATTGCGGTTCTCACAGTCTGTTTTCTTATGCCTACTTCAATTCTTCAAAATCAATCCACATTCAAACTAGTATTTCCCTCTAAAGATATATTTCCACTATCACCACGTGTTTTTGCTTGCACATGTTTTGTTCAAAATCTTAACCTAGGCACTGATAAACTTCACCCATGTGCTACTAAATGTGTGTTTTTTGGACATTAACGTTTTTCAAATGATTGTCTTTGCTATTGTCCTTCATGAAAAAAATGTTTACTTTAGTAAATATTTTATTTTTTGAACACAAGCCTTTTTTAACAAACTCTTTCTAAAACTCCTGATTTACCAAGAGCTATTGTAGAGTTTGCTTTCCCACCATCCCAACACATCAGGTTTTTGTAAGAAAACGAAAGAATCGTTCAGGCTCGACCATCCCAGCGGTACCTTCTGTTATTCAACCGGAGCCAACTACTTCTATTGGTAATATCTCTAAAGCAAATGATTTACCTATCGTTCAACATAAGGCTAAATGTACTTGTACTCACCATCCTATTGCCAAGTTTGCTTCTTATAAACTAAACAGATCTTTTTGAGCCTTTACCTCTTCTTTGAATTCCATCTCTATTCCTGTGAATGTTCATGATGCACTTAAGCACCCTGGTTGGACCGCAGCCATGAAAAAGATGCAGACTCTTTAGCAGAATGAAACTTGGTTCATCTCCGTGTAGGTGGTAAAACGGTTGTAAGTGAGTATAAACGGTTGTAAGTGGGTATTTACAATCAAACATAATTCCGATGCACAGTTGAGCAACTCAAATCTCGCCTTGTTGCTAAGGATATACATAAAAATTTGTGGTCGACTATGCAGAAATATTTTCTCCAGTTGCGAAAATCATATCTGTTCGGGTTCTTATCTCCCTCGCATCAAATTGTTCTTTACATTTTCATCAGCTTGATGTCAATAATGCATTTCTGAATGGAGACTTAAAAGAGATGGTGTATATGCAGCAGCTCCTAGTTTTGAGCAAAATAGAGAGAATCTTGTATATTCGCTCAAAAAGTCTTTTTATGGCCTTAAATAGCCTCATCGAGCTTGATTAAAAAGTTCAGTAAAATTGTGTGCTCTTATGGATTCTCTAAAAGCAAGACAGACCATTCTCTCTTTACAAATAAGAAAAAAAAAGGCATTGTTATTCTATTAGTCTATGTTGATATCATTATAACTTGCAGTGACTCGCAAGGTATTGCAGACATTAAGCAGCAGTTAGCACAAACCTTTTAAAGAAAGGATCTTGGTCCGCTTATTGCAGACATCAAGCAGCAGTTAGCACAAACCTTTCAAACAAAGGATCTTGGTCTGCTTCAATACTTCCTTGGCATTGGGTTGCACGCATAAAGAATGATATCTTTCTTTCATAAAGAAAATATGTCCTTGGTATTCTTACTAGAACATGAATGTTGAAATTTTGTCCCGGTGATACCTATGAATCCGAATATTAAGCCACCATCCATCTCCAATGATGCATTGTTCTCTGATTCAAGACGATATCGCATGCTGATTAGCAAACTCATATATCTTTCAGTGATTAGACCAAATATTGTTTATACAGTTGGTCAAGTTAGCTAATTTATACATGCACCGACCATCATTCACTGGAAAGTAATGGTTCACATTATTCGCTATCTTAAGAAAGCCCCAGGGCAAGGACTTCTGTTCAAGTCTGGTAACTCACTTTCTTTACTAGGTTATTCTGAAGCTAACTAGGCAGGATCAGTCGATGATAGACGCTCAACTAATGGGTAATTTGTAGCACTGCTATTGGGTCCTATCGGTTTGGGTCCTGCACTACCTGGATCCGGACCCGATAGCCTACGGGTCCAAAAATTGGACCCGTACCCAACCCATGAGAACCGAGTCCGGGTCCGAATCCGGTTCCTACTTAAAATAACCTTACCCGTCGGGTCCAGTTCCTACTTAAAATAACGAAAGAGAAGTGAAGAATCTGAGATATTCACAATTTTGCACTGAAGTACATGAATAAATATTATATTTACGTATCTTCAACAATTATTATTCACATGTATATCCCTATAACCCTATTATTCAAATTTAATATTTTTGGGTATTTTGTAACGGGTCAGGGTACGGGTCGGGGTCTGGGTCCGGTCTATTTTGAGCGGACCCGAACCCGAATCCGAAACAATAACGAGTCTTAATTTAAGACCCGGACCCATGCCCGTATAGATCGGGTCGGTTCCGATCCAATGCCGAGTCCGAGTCAAGTCTGGGTATCGGGTATTTATACCAATGCTAGTCATTTGTATTCTTTGGAGGAAATCCGGTATCCTGGAAAAGAAAGAAGCAACCTTGAGTCGCTAAATCAAGTGCAAAGTCTAATACCGAGCCATCGGACATTTGGTCTACGAAATTTTATGGCTAAAATCTCTTCTTTGAAACCTGGCAATCACATTATCATCTCAAATTCCACTCTACTGCAACAACCAGACTGCTATGCATACTTCTGAAGATCTAGTGTTTCATGAGCGCACAAAACATATCGAAGTCAACTGTCACTTCGTTCGTGATTGATGGGAGAAGAAGGTGATTTCATTCTCAGATGTCCGGTTCAGTGAACATGTTGATATCCTAACTAAAGCACTGCCTCCTAAACTTTTTGAACCTTCAAATTAAAGCACTACCTCCCAAGTTTTTTCAAACCTTGAGCAAGCTTGGCTTCAACGCACCAGCTTTAGGGGAAGTGTTAAAGTAGTGCTTAGTTTAGTCTCATATCGGTAAAAGAATTAGTTTACTTTTTGTCCTATATAGGAGGTATTGTATTCAGTTATAACTATCCAATCAAGTGAACTTTCTTTCTCTATACCATACGTTAATAACCTCAATATAACAATTGAGGAAAGGTAAGACTTGTTGCAGGGTAACCAATGATAGCTCTGAGGGATATATAATCCACAGCTTTCAACGTTTTCGTGAAGTTGAATTTCACCTCTATATTGCCTTCTACAGAGCATTTAAAAAAATAAAAATGTAATGCTTAAGCAAGCACTAAGCGACCATTGTAATGCTACACTGCACTTATCGCTTTTAGAAACCTTTGACAACGACTAATCTGGCTAAACCATAACACAAGGCTGTATCCATATGATAAAGGTAAAGTAATTTCAAGCAAATTGGAAAATACAGGTTTAACTTATAACTAATAGAACAAATTCAGTGATTAAGGCATAGAAGGTTCGTATAATATAGGGAAAGTAAAAACCCTAGCATGTTAATAACAGAATGAGTAGGACAGCACTTTGATAGGGCATAATAACTTAGCGCAACTCACAGTAATCACCATAGGAGCAAAAGGCTTTGCATTTGCATCTTGATCAATTGGGATGGGAGGGTATTTAATACTTTTTACTCGAAACCGTATCTGCACGAAATCAGATTAAGGAAATTTGTTGTTTACCATCTTAAATATAAGAAAGCTCAGAAATAATGATAAAACCTTCTCTTCGAGTTCCAATGGAAGCTCCTCATTTGCAATTTCAACTATCCAATTCCATACGCCATCAGGTCGCCTGTCATTCACAATACACGAACAATAAAGAAAATATAGAATATATGAGAAAGTCTTAGTGAAGAATTCTTCTAAAGACAATTATGAAATAAGCACTTGTAAAGGTGTCCTAAGATGCATATTCAAATTTCTAAATCCATATGCCCACAGGTCCCCTTTCCTTCACAATAAGAGAATAAAGAATAATAGAATACTAGTAATTTACACGTACGATGCACGTCTTCATAAATATATATATATATATATATATATATATATATATATAGAGAGAGAGAGAGAGAGAGAGAGAGCAATCTTCCATTGCAAACGCAAATATTGTGCAAAAGCATGCAAACCACTTAACCCGTCATTGGCCATGACGGGTTAAGGAGAGAGCAATCTTCCATTGCAAACGCAAATATTGTGCAAAAGCATGCAAACCACTTAACCCGTCATTGGCAATGACGGGTTAAGGCAAAAAACATAACCCGTCATTGGCAATGACAGGGTATGTGTTTTGCCTTAACCCGCTATTGCCAATAACGGGTTAAGTGGTTTGCACGTTTACAAACGCTACAGTAGCGATAGCTTTTGCAATGGAAGATTACTCTATATATATATATTGCCAATAACGGGTTAAGTGGTTTGCACGTTTACAAACGCTACAGTAGCGATAGCTTTTGCAATGGAAGATTACTCTATATATATATATATATATATATATATATATATATATATATATATATTCTGACGTTGTCTGGTATCGAACCTAAGACCTCCTTTATATTAGTTATGCATGTGCATTGCACGTATTTATTGGGTTACAATGCACGTATTTGTTTGGTGACAAACCCTCCCATTAAAATAGTAGAGATATGAGAGTTTCAGTGAAGAAATTCTTGTGAAAAATAATTTAGAAATAAGATCTGAAAGGTTGTCAAAAGCACCGAAAGCGTTGTAGCCTCGTATGATATGCATCAGTTTAGGTAAACCCTAATTCTACGCAGTTATCAACATTTATTTTTCTTTCAAAAGAGATAACATAAAAGTGGGTCAGTAACCATAAAAGAGGGTCAGTGACAGGTTTTAGCCGCATCGCTACTCACTATTCAAAGCAAATATTGCAAGCTTAATATATTTAATAAAATTTCACTTATTTTTATTTTCGATCTCAGGCAACTTGAAAACTTATCATAAATCATAAAATATTGGTTGCCCCATCCACAATCTTCTCCGAAGATTTTGATACTTTTTACTTTACTTTTTGTTTCTAATTTATTTCCTATTTTTACTATTGAATTTTTGTTTTAAAATGATCTTGTAAAAAAATCTCTTCTACTTCAGCCCCACTGGAGCCTTAAAACCCCAAGCCCTACATAATGTAAAATTGATTGTATGTAATGTAGCCTTCATTCAACCATTTCTCTCTCAAACAAATGTAGCCTGTAATCAGAATAAAAGAAAAGGATCCAAGAAAATTTTGTGACAAGGAAAGCAAAGGTACTCACATCTTGCAGGGTTGTGGCAGTAAATGCACCGGAATATATATGTCAATGAAAAACCCAAGAGAAACTGCAAGATAGGTCAGCGGTCATTTACCAAGTTACTAATAAAACAAACGAAAGCATGGATAGAAATATGACAAATGCCTCTTTTGGGAATAATAAAGATGGGAACTGTTAATGTTAAGGAATTATGCAAGCCAGATGCAAAGACTTACCCACAAACTTAAAAATAAGAATGAATGTCTCTGACAATGTTGCAGTATGTAATCCTAATCAAAGGATGGATAGGGAGTGCAACCTTTCCCTCCCCTCCCCTCCCTTAAAATCCCTCCCCTCCCCTCCCCTCCTTTGAACCAAACAGAGCCTAATACTCGCAATTTCCAAGCCTTACCTACCCAAGGGTCTACCTTGGAAACCAGATGAACGTGATAAATTTTACAAAGAATTGACCAGTTTTTCCTGTAATACACAGTCAACCTACCAAGTACCCTCTATGAGTTAGTGCCCAATTCATTGCCAAGGTAACCATGAGCAATAAAGGGCATGTCACCAAACCATATTGGGTTGTAGATGATCTTACCTATTATGTCATATAGGTCATGCAACCGTCTTCCAAAATTCTCTAGGAACGGAAGGTTCTAGGTTGAAGAGATAAGATGTTCTATAGGGAATCCCAATCATATCAATGTATAAAATATGCCAAGGAATCAATCCTAATATCCGAATAAAATTTCAACTCTTGGCTGAAATTTTTCCAGTCATAAATGAACTTGCAATGTTAAAGCAATTATAACGCGGGTGTTGTTAGAATATCAATAGAACATAGGAGAAGAAATTAATGAAAGAAGCAACGGGTTGTGAGTACCAAGAAGATCCAACTTAGTTGGAGATGCAAAGGCGGCATGTCGAGCAAGGTATGAAACAAGATAAAGTGATCATTGCCAAGGTTTTAAAACTTGGGATCGGTAGCGAGATCGGGATCGGTATTGGCTGGATCGGTGTATAACGTTTATTTTATCAAAACCAAAAAAAAAAAAAAAAAAATCTAATATGTTTCTATAATTAAATTATTATTTTTAAAATAAAGATTATTTTAAAAAAAACAAAAATTTATTGTTTTTAAAATGATTGATGAATTTAAATAGTTCTTTTTACAAATTCAATATTTTCAATCACATACTTGAACAGTTTAATTAGTTTAGTTGCAGAGAATTATTAATATAGAATAAAACTAGAACAATAGAAATAGGAAGACCAAATAATACATACTTTTACATACAGGAAAAACAAAATATAACCTAGACGTGAAATTTACACAATTTCATGGCTTGGAAGATGATCCACGTGAATATTATATTCAAATATTGGAAATATTTAATATTTGGATCGGTGGTTTCGGGTTGGGACCGGGCGGATCCATATGATCCAATTGCTAACTCGGCCAATTCCCGAGTTATCGCACTGAGCCTGAGATTTAGAGGTTGTATCGGAGCGGCATCTTCAAAAACAATCCGAATCGGATCGGGATCGGCCGATCTTTAAAACCATGATCATCCCTTTCAATCATTTTCCAACCTTGTATTTTTTAATCTTGAAAATTTGTAAGTGCTTTATATTCGAAGCTTCTGACATTTCCATTTTATAATTTATCCTCTAGTCTCAACCAATACAATGTCATTGGCAACCAACACATACAACTATCTGTTACCTCCTATTTAACAAGCGTATAACTGAAGAGAGATAATCTTAGTATACCTGTCCCAACCACAGGAGACATAAGCATACAGTAAAGAAATTTCTTTATCTCAAAAATGGGTTTCTCTTTACTCTGTTCTCCCCTTTGTGAGTGCATGCATGTGTATGTGAGGGAGAGGAGAGGATGAGTGGGAGGAGTGGGAGGGTGGGTTCTTCTGATGTTTAAGCGCAAGTTCTCATACTTGTAATTTGTAAACATTTTTGAACAATGTAAATGCATGAAATAAATTAAAAATGCAATTATTTCCTGTACTGGACACAAGTTTGTCTATGGTGAGATATATGGGCAATAATAATAATAATAATTGTTGCACTTCATAATAGTTGCTTTAAGAAATAGAAAAATGTAAGGAGAAAAAACAATTATAAAATTCTATAATTCTAACAATCGATGCTTCCAAACAAGTGTAACGATGTGCTGCAAATACAGAGCAAATGTCTTAATTATGAAAGGAAAAGTTTTTCCACCCACCACGCAAGCCATTAGCATCAGATTCTTCAACAGACCCAGTGATAATTTCACCAATAAATGGTTTGAAGATGACTAATCGAAACACAACCTGACAAATACAAAAAACACTGACATGAGTTAAGCATCATAAAAGCTAAACATAGAAACAAAACATTGACCATATCAAAAAAACATGTTTTGATAATTATTCGATGCATAACAGTGTTTCTTTCCTTAGTTTATTATTTGAACATGGTTGATCTTTTTAAACTATTTCAACAGGCTCAGAACCATACAACTTTGCATTGCTAGTAAGAAACAATTGTGAACTCTACGGTTAGTCAATTCAGGACACGTGCAAGAACAATCATGTGACAGGTTTTTGAAGTTTTGTTAGAATGGTAATCAGCAATAAAGTTACATAGTTAATTTGTCCGTAACAAATTTAAATTTTTCAAACACCATTCTACGTCATAAGGTCGATACTATTACTTCACAAGTTAGGGTTACAATTCTTCATTTTCAAATACTGTGATCGGTTTGGATGTGCTCATGATGTATTGATGTGTCAAGTTCATGCACGGCAATATCAGTCCCAATTACTAACTGTCTATTTAACATAATCAGGATAACAACCAAAACGCAATTGAATTTATAGCTTATCATATAACAATATGATAGGCCATTTTCGGGTTCCGTTCAC
This sequence comes from Hemerocallis citrina, assembly GCA_017893485.1. NCBI lineage: Eukaryota > Viridiplantae > Streptophyta > Magnoliopsida > Asparagales > Asphodelaceae > Hemerocallis > Hemerocallis citrina. Next base: position 19,161,486 of record CM030358.1, on the reverse strand, counting down.
AACCCAAGTTGCATTATGTCCTATATTTCTTATGATTTGGCCAATGAGCCTCTCAGAAAATGTGTACTACACAGTTTCTGCACTAGAGCCCATAATTCTAATTCTTTAAGGAGAAACTTACTAGAGCTGGAGAGAGCACCAATAGAAATGAGGGTGGTTAAAAAAATTGAGTCCTCTAAACAAAAAAATGATAATAACAAGAGAAGAAAGATGCCTCAGACTAATCAAATGCATAAATATTCAATACTGAACCAGTTTCTTAACACGAATATAATAGAGCAAGAGCATCACTTGTCACACAAAATTTCATCACCAGACAACACATGTAAGAAAAACCCTACAATATCAAAACATAATAACTCTTAAACTTAATAGAACTAGTACTCATTGGCATCATTGCATCTCTAATATTATGACTAAAGGGCTGGGGCGGTGTTTAGTGGACAACCATCGGTTTATGAATCTCAACCCACATTTAAAGTTCAAATCTTTTTCAACGATTCACTTAATTCAAACCATCTCCTTAAAATCTCAACCACACATTTAAAGATCCAACTATTTAACCATCCACTTAAATTTAAAGAATAAAAAGACAACTCCTCACTTGCATTGTCCGTTCTAATTAACAAGTAAAATTAACGCCTAAAGTAATGAAACACTAATATGGGTACACAGTGCATCTAGACAGAATACATGGAACACTTTAACATGAATTTTGCACCCAACAAAAGGACACAGGCACATTAAGGGTACATCAAATCATTATATTTATATGTACATTGTGAGGCTCTGTTTGGGAACAAGTTTAGATAACCAAAGTTATATTAACTTTGGAGGTACAAGGTCCGCTAACTTTGGGGTCATACCCTTACCTCCATTTTAAAGTTATCTTCAAAGTTAAGAAAAATTAGGATTGAGTGGAGTTTAGATAACTATGGTTTTCTCACCTTTTGGGGTAAAATAACTATAGTTATCTTAACTCCAAAATGAGTTCCAAACATGCCAAAGTTAGAATAACTAGAGTTTTTTAAAGTTGTGAACTCCAGTTATCCTAGCTTAACTTTGTTCCCAAACAAACATAGCCTGGAAATTTCGTGTCCTCAATATCAACGATAATATACAGAAAGTTGCACGAACAGTTATCGTGTGCTCTAACAAAATAGCAAACAAGTTTTTTTTTTCAAATTACACTATAATGCCAAGAAGACTTACAATTATATTTGACATATATAAATATATGCCCAAAATTTTCAAAAGAAATAGATTTAGGGCACTCTATTGGGTATGCACGCAAGAGTGCCCAAAGACTACCCGCACCCGACATGGATGCACCAACCTCCAAACACTTGCCATTCTTCATGCCCGAAGAACGTAACCGAGAATTACAAGACTAAACTATAACTCAATCCAAATGACAATGACTTTTAACTAATCACGAGAAAACTCAATAAGATCAAATCAACAACAAGTACCTCATATGTAGAACAACCATCCCCTGGGATAACGAACCCACCCTGAATGGATTGAATATCATAGATAGACACACACAGCCCCAAATCAGTGATAACCTAACACCCACCAAACAAGAAACAATTTTTAACAAAAGGGTTCCATAAGTGACCAATTTAGAACCAGAACTGCTAAAAAACGATATTTTGAATCAGAGAGAAGACAGACCTTGTCCAAAAAGAGATTTTCGAGCTGGCCCTTGATCGCGTCAGTGAGGGGGAGGTTGAGCAGGTGCGGCGGCACGGGCAATGTGTGCTCTATTTTGCTGAGAAAGAACATTAGGGTTTGGGAATGGGGGTCGGAATTTTGATTTTGGGGGAATTAGGGTTTTGAAGATAGGGGGAGAAATTGAGATCAGGGTTTTGGGGGAAGGGGAAAGGGGAATGGGTTTCGGATTCAGGTTGGAATGAGAGAAAGAAAAAAAAAAAAGTTCCGGGTCGGGTTGGGGTTTTGGAATGGGCCGGATCCGTTCAGTTTTTATGGCCACACTATTGGAGAAAAATCAAGATACCCCTCGACATTATTTTTAGCTCACTAAACCCCCTCTATCGTTAAAGTTCAAAAATTATACCTAGCGGCATTTGTGAAATGACATTTTTATCCATGTTTATTATTTTTATATTTAGGCGCTCAAATTTTGGATAGAAAATTACTTATTTTATTTACCTTCACAGTTTGGAAAATAACAGATAAACAAACGTTCTCCTGGATTTAGTGCATCTTCACTTCATTATCTGGATCCAGGTTTTGGAAGTTTGAAAAAAAGCTAGAAGAATGGGAAAAGTTTTTAAAGATTAAATAAAGGGCCAAACTGAATATTTTACAATTGGGTTTTAACAAAATATTTAAAACTTAACTGCGGAGGGGTTTGGTGAGCGAAAAAATAATGTTAGGGATTTCTTGATTTTTCCTGCCACACTATTTCGCTAATAATTGGGTGTAACCTGATGTAAATAGAATTTAAACGCTAAACATTTTCTCATTGTTAAAGACTTTCTCATAGCATCTGTGGTCGTTGGCCATCTTTGCAAAAATTGCAAAAATTGGCAAAAATCGAGCCGTAGTCGTTGGCTAAATACCTAAAATTTGGGTTTTAGAGGGAACAGTGGTCGGCTATATTTGGCAGAACATATAGGATTTTGGAAAATATAGCCGGACGAACGATGATCTTTCGTCCGTTCATTTTTTTTTAAAAAAAAAACATAATCGGACGAAATGGTCTTTCGTCGCTTCTTTCTCATTTCCCGTCCGATTATTTTTTTTATAAAAATGATTAGACGGGGAATGATTTCCCATCAGATCAAGTTTTTTTTAAAAAAAATAATAAATTATCTTGGGCAGTAAATGAAGCACTGTCCAGGCATTTCTCTCCCAAAAATAGCCCAGAAATTTCCATGTAATTATCTCTATAGGAATTATTATGCAACTTTGTAGCTTTGAGATTTGTGTACATTTGGGGATCAAGGGCTAAGATGGAATGGTTCTATAGAAAATGTTATACACACATTTGTGTACAATTTTTTTTAAAAAATCTTTGTCAAGCCATTTTTTTGCTTTTAACAACTACAGCTCCAACTTATATTTCATGCATTTAAATGTCAAATACCCAATGTCACGCCCCGCTTCCCAAAATACGACAATACGAGCCCGTAACGAAGGCCCAGCGAATGATATTAACATCATTCATAAACTGTATCAGTCTCAACTCAACAATACTCAGAAAATTAAATCACAACTGCGCAGACAATATCCTCACATAAACAATATCTGAATTCAAGAATTTAATAATCCAACATAATAACCAATACTGAGAAACAAATGGCAGTTACGGGTCAAAAGCCCGGAATACAAGTTTAATCAAATAAACTACAATGAAATGAAGAAACATGGAAAGAAATAGTTTATTATTATTATGCAGCTGCTCCGATCTAGAAATACTGCTCGCCAATACCTTCTGGTAAATCCTCTGGCTCACCTGTAGCTGGGTTAACTAGGGAAGAAACAGAAATATCCTTAGAGCAAGTACGGACGACAAGTAGTGAAACAGAGAGTAAGAAATAAGGTACATGAAGAACATGAATCAAGATCAAATTGCAAAATCAATAATGGTATTAATAAACAATGGTCTTAATCAAGTATACACGTGTCAATTTATGTTCATTAGAATGTCATTTCTCCTATCTAGTGCACGTACTACTGCGTCTCATACCACAGGTTCGATGCACGCATAACAGTATTCGTTTTAGACTTCGTGGTGGGACCTACAGAGCGTGTACTCGGTGTCAATAACAATCATTTAAAATTAACAATTTGCAATCAATCATTCATTATCAATACTTCTCATTCCATGTCAATACGATTTCACGATAGGCCTTACCGAATACATTTTCTAAGACTATCCACTACTAAGTCAACCCTTATAAATCCCGTCTTGTTTAGTGTTTTAATATTAAGTCATACATGTACATGCAAGTGGTTATAAGAATGTCAAGGGCTAATAATAATGTAGCAACATGATGCATTGCACAATAATAGCATGAAGTAGTAAATCTGAAACAGCCGACACAGTTTCACTAAAACAGCAATAGCTCATAGACTACAACTTCGAATTCAAAGTTACAGGATGCTATGGACAACTAGACAGATAGGGCTACAATTTGTATTCAATAACTTTCTGCTAATTTTTACTGTAGCTAGGTTAAATACTCTATTCTTTGCAGTTTAGCTGTTCTGGCAGCAACTAAATGTCAACTTCTAAGGGGTGAAAGCATGGTATAAACACATTCTAATATTGTTTACATGGTATTTCACTAATAAATGTATCAATGTTGCATTAATTCTGCAGTCTGAAATTGCAGACCAATCGAGACTAAAAACGTGATATCTCACAGCTCGGGACTCCGAATCAGGATCCGTCACTTGGGTTGGAAACTAGACTCAGTAGGATAAAACTCTCTTTTATATCAGTTGCGTTAATTCTCAAGTTAACAGGATCGAAACCTCTGTGCAAAACAGTACAAGCAGCAAAAGTTTATAAAAGCTATCACATTTATATCTATCAAAGTGGATAATTAACATGCTAGTATATCATGAAATGCATTACACTGTTATACAGCAATTGGAATGTTCATTACTGTGTACAATTCAATTTATGAAGTCATCGATCAAGTCACGATATCTCATTCAATCAATATATTCAATCACCATTTATTTCTCTTATATACAATTCCTAGTCATTTTATTTATGTCAAGTGTGTATGTATGTTTGGGTTTGAGTCAACGGATACTAATAAGATGTCAAGAGTACGTCGGGTTAGCTCGTGTAAATCCTCGATACTCCTAACGGAAGGGACACAAGGCAAATTAGAATAAAGAGATGGAACTACTTGCATAGAGATCAAAAATCTTGAACTAGAATAAATAACGGAGTTCAAGTGGACTTGTTTTTTTCTTGTAGACGATTCAATAAAATAATATTAAGGAATAACGGGATCAGAATCTCGAGGAGCAATTCCAAGAACACGTGGGAAGACCGAGCGAGAAAATCCAAGCAATAACAACAACTAGCAATAATTCCCCACACTGGATCTGGACAAAACGCAGAACACCGAACTGGATCTGGAGCACACAGAACATAGAACACCAATTTCAGCCAATCAGCTCTACTGCCTCACACCGGATCCAGCCCCAAACACGGAACAGCAAAGATGGGATCTGGCACGGCAAAATAGCGAACAGCAAAAAGCGACCAATCGGAAATCACCCTCGCACCGGATCCATGCCGAACAGGGGACAGCGGCTAGGATTGAGTGCGGTCAAAATAGCGAACAGCGGTTTCGACGAATTGTTGTTCGTCTTCCACCTCGCGACAGTGGAGGAGAGAGAGTGGCAGCGGCAACCCTGGCGACGTGCGGTGGGGCTCGCGACAACTGAGGCAGGCGACGCTGGCAGCGGCCTTGGTCGGGAAGCAACGCAACGACGGTGCTTCGACGAATGCGGGGCTCTGTTTCGCACTCGAAAATAGAGGGAGACGGAGAGATGAATGGCGACGGCTTTGGACGGCGACAACGACGACGATGAGGGGCGAGAGGCTCTCGGCAAAGTGGAGGAGACGATCGGTGGTTGGGAGAGGCAACGGTGAGAGCTCGAAGGGGTAGTTGGTTGGGTTCGGTGGAGGTTCGGGGAATTGGGTTTGAGCGAAGGCAATTGCGTGGTCGGGGTGAGGTGGTGATGGCGATGATGTTGGTGACGGCAATGGAGGTGATGGTCGGAGTTGGCGATGGGGAATGGGAGAGTCGATGGGTTTGTTTTCGGGTTTGGTTTCAGGTGAAGGCGAGAAGGAGAAGTGAGCGGGAGATGGTTTGGATTTGGTTTTAGGGAGTTAGAGGAAAGAGAGAGGGTGGACGGGAGAGAGTGAGAGAGTGAGTTGCAGTTGTGATTTTTGGGGGAGAGGGGAAAGACTGTTATAATAGTGTAGTATAGTGAATAGGGGGGAAGTTAGAGATATGTGGGATGTTGGGTAGTGGAGATCTGGGGTTTTAGTTAGGAAAATGTGGATTTGGGTAGACTAGGTATTGGGTTTACAATCCAATAAGGGTATGGGTCTGGGCTTGAATGTAGTTGGGCCAAGAAAATAATAATACAAGAAAATAATTGGAACTAAAAAGCCCACAATAGAACAAAGGTCCAAAATACAATAAATTAGGAGAAAAAGATACCAATAAAAATACAAGGAACAATAATCCATACAATCGGAAACCGGGGTTACACCCAAAATTTGGGTTACAACGACTACAGATGCTCTCACATGGGAAGACACGATGTAAGGTTTATTTTGAGGGAATTTGCTTGATGTCGTCAAAAGTGACAAACTTGTTGTGTCGGAAGTAGCTCAATTGTGGAATATTATAAGATGTTATTCCCTCTCGAGTCTTGAGTAATGTTGAAGTGGTCCATTAGATTAGCCCCAATTGTTTTGAATTGCATATAATTGTTGAGAAGTTGGTGAAATAGGAGCCTCCGACTTTTTAAGCTATTGAACTTAATTTTGATGAGTCATTTGATGACAAGAAAGCAGTTTATGATTTCATTTTCGAGCTCACAGAGGTAAAGCTTTCATGGCGTGGGGTGGTCTGGTTACAACACCATTCATAAACGTTACTGAAAAAGGAGGGGTATGTGGGAAGATTTTAAAGCAGCTCATCTTCTCTCTCGCCAGTCATTTTGTGATTGAACAAGATTCTAAGTGCATTATTGATGAAACCCCCTGGGAGTAAGCTAGTCGACCCAATTCATCTTGATATTCATACTATGTTGTCTTCACTCATGTCCTTTCAGACTCGTCGAGTGTTTTGCGAAAAAAATTGTGCACCAACCATATAACAAAGGTTGGTAGACTCCGAGTTTTTTTTTTCTTTTTTTTAGTCATTACAAATGTAACACTACTAAATCTTATAAGAGATGATATGAGGAGAGTAGCTAGAGTTCGTGAGTAGTTTGCTTGTATTTTTTTGTTTTCCTAATTAATTTTAAAAAACAAGTTTTTTTTTCCTTCTGCCGCTATATTCCACTGACACTTGTGATAAGTTGATTTCATGTATAAGGTGTTAGGAAATTGAGGATCTTGTTGAATCTTCGACATAATCAACACAAACAACCAAGTAAAACTAGATCACACAAAGTACACAAGAATTGTCCCGATTGGGGCTTTCACCTTAATCCGGGAGAGGAAGAATCGATATGTTATTTCAACTAGAGAAGATACAAGAATGTTAAAATTCTCACCACTACCCTCTCTCAAGCATAATTGGAACTTGCTTGATGTTTATAATGGAGAAACATCTCACCCTCTCAGTTGAAATACTCTCTTATTTCGTACATAGGTCAATCGACCCTATGCGGCGTTGGGCTCAGATCTGGTTGATTCGTGAGAAGCCCAGCTTCGTCTTCAAGTCGAACATGTGTATGCAAGACATATAAACCCAAAAATTTCCACATTGGATTTCATACTCATAAATCCACAACTGTGTGATTACAACTCTTCTAGATCCTTTCATATCCGCTTTGTAAACAACACGTTTCAACAACTTCTTATGCTAGTTAAAATCTACCTTCACCTATTTTCCTCCAGTCGTAAGTCCCCCTCACGAACACACCCCAGTAGATCTTATCATGGAGGTGCCACCCTCCACACGAACTCTACCTACATCAAGGCTCGCTCCACCTTCTAACGGTATTTGAACGTTGCAGTCTCAATTTGGTAATTATAGTGATGACTTACTAGATTATGTTTTAGGAATAATGGACTTCCATACACTTGGTCGAGTTTTTCTGCTCCCAAAAGCTGGTAGAGGTTATGCTGACCCTGCCCAATCTCCTTCTTATCCTTCATTACCTTACGACAAATATCCCAAACTGTCAAAACACCACCTCGAGCTGGGTTCCTGCAGTCCAAGAATCAAGAGTCCCCAAGGATATCAGATTCTGCTGTATCGAAGGAATATGCATAACCTCTTCTAGTGTAAACCATTTACCATGTGGTGTCTCTAATTTAATTGTTCCCTCACCCACAACTTCACAAATGTCCCCTCTAGCTGTTCGCATACTATGGCATGTTAACGACTTGTAAGTAGAAAATATTTCTCTCTCGGAGCAAATATGAGAAGAACTTCCCGAATCAAAATACCAACTTGAATCCACATCTAAAGAACTTGAAACAAGAAAACATAGTTTGAAGTTACCAAAATCACCTGAATTAGTTGTATTAACTATGTTGGCTTGATCACCTCCTGTATAGCACTCGCGACAGTTTCTCTTGTTGTAACACCCCGAATTCCAAAATACAACTGAATTCGAGTTCCACGGGATCTTTACACTTCTTTCGTACAATTTTACAAGGAAATAAAAACTTTTCTTTTATCAGAGTTACATTACACTTGTACATTATCACAGCGGAAGCAAAATTACATTAAATTACACGAAACAACATTTAAAATAGTCTTGCGCAGCACGTATACTTCAATTGTCAAGTATTTTTGCCCTGCATATAAAACTGTGGGCGCGTCAGTTCATTCAACTGACGAAATATTATACACGGCCATCCTCTCTATGCCGGAAACAGTATAACGATTCTTATTTCTTAACAAACACAAATTTGTCACAAACAGAATTAAAGGGACTATCCTATTGATGTCGTGTTGTGAATGTGCACTTAGTCCTTAATACAATTATTTATATTATATGACACTAATGCGCACTTGTTCTGATTCTATGCATCTCATACTACATAGGTCCAAGGGCAAGCCCTTAATCGTTCTTCATCTTGTAGGGTTCAATCCCTCGCCATGACTTAATCTACTACTGTAACTACAGTAAGTATCCTAGATGTTTTCTGACTTACGAACTCATGTCTAGGCGCCCTAAAGGGAATCCCAACGCACTGACACATGATTCATCATGCAAGCATTCTGTGATAATTTAGCTCCTACCATAGACATGACACCACCCGCAGTCGTCAAACACCCCATGAGCGTCGCCACCGGGACGGTACTCTGGAGCAGTATCCACGCCCTATCATGACTCATCATGGGACATCCTGTAAATACTCTCACGCCGCCAATCCAATGGCCCTCATACTTAATATTTTTCTCTTACGTTCATCACATCTTCACTATGTATCTAATCCTTAGTTTAATTGAATCATGAATAAAAATCAATCTCTTAGAATGTAGCACTTCCACTATACCGGTCTTATTCATTTAATTTCACATGACCCAACCTTGATCTTCTCATTTCAAAATATCATTTTACAATTCTTTCATTGCCGGTATAAGGCTTGCCTATACCCTAATTCTCAATTTCAACTCATAATTACAATGTCATGCTCATAAGATCTTTTCATGGTTAATCACATTTCATGTTTCAATGGCATAGTATTCATGTATTCACATCTTTCATAAATCATCACAATCAATGGTTCAATGCATAGATAACTGAAAAATGAATTACTCCTGACATGTCACATTCACTAGTTCATAAGCTCACATAATTCTATTTTAATCCATTTTAATTCCACAGCTCACAATTACAATTGGTTTCACAATTCACACCCTTTCATATTTCTCATTACCAAAATTCAAAATTAAGCTTCTTAAACAATCCATTCGACTTCCTTAAAGAAACGATTTAAGTTAACAAATAAAAAGAGTTCCTTTTGTAAAAACAGTCTCACTTATACAAAGCCTCAGGTTATAGAGATTTTTTCCCAAAATACAAATATTATTTTAAACTTCAGGACAGTCGACTGATAACCCTGACCAATCGGCTGTTCTGCAAGGTTCTAAAGCTCGAGAATAAAATGTCAGGGAAGTCGACTGTCTCATATGGCCAGTCGGCTATTCCGCCATGATTTTTAAATTCAAAATAAAAACGTTCGGGGCAGTCGACTATTTCAATAGTCGGTCGACTGTTCCGTACAGGATTCGAACTATATTTTCTTTTTCTCTAACCAGTCGACTGTTTCATTGTGATCGGTCGACTGTACAACTGGTTTTCAATTCGAATGTTTTTAGTTCTTTTTCTTCTCTTTTTGAAACAAAATGGTCCAGAATAAAACTACATTTAATTTAACAATACTCAGTATTTTTTTAAAGCTGTTTTTAGAACACAAAAGCCAACTTTGTAAGTGATTAAAACTTCCTTTTTTATTAATTAATCTACACATGATGCATTCATTTATTTATATGCAAAAGGACATTCTTTATCATTTATTCCAATTTTCCATATGCTAGATATCACAATAGGAAAATTCATTACGTCTATTTACAAACCATTCAATCAATTCAATTCACACATTATTCTAATTTAGCATTTTCAATCCATAAGCATAGCTCAATTCCTTAATAGTGAATTTCTCATAATTGCAATTTAAACATAAATGGCATACATTCTAATGCTTATAACAATGAGATGCATATACTTCTACTTATAGTTAATAAATCTAGTAATCAATCAACACACATTTAACAATTCTTTTCTAATTAGGCACGCATGCATTTCATTTCAACTAATAACTCATAATAGCAATTCAATTTCATTCCCTAACATGATTTCTACTCTAGAAGTCATGAGAAACACCCACCTTTTGAAGAAAACCAATTAAGAAAATTCCCTTGAGCCTCCTAGATTGCGAGCGAGTGCCTTCTCCTCCTAGATTGCATCCACGAACTCTTCTCCTTGCTCCTTGCCACAAACCGAGAGCTTCAAGATGGAGTTGATTAGCCGACCTCCAATAGGGGACACTCACACTCAACTCACACTAATATATCTATCTCCTATATAATTGTTCTCTCCTTTAATATTTTGTTTAAGTGTAGAATACAAGTAGGAAAAGGGGGGGTATTTATACTAGTTTTGAAGTAGTTTGGAGGGCTAGGATTGATTAGATAGTTGTAGAATGGAAGGCTAGGATAGGAGTAGAAGTTATAGTAACTACCCACACACTAAGTAACCACCCATGCACACACACCCACACTTCCATCACTCCAAGCACAAACCGGCCCCAAATTGTGTGCATTGCACACTACGTGCATGCACGTGCCACCTAGTACCCCTATGTAGAAGTTTGTACAAATTTTAATTAATCAAATTGTTCACATTTTGTCTCTACATGACAAGTGTGGCCATTTAATTGATTAATTAAATTGGTGGGCTTCACAATTAGTGGGCTTAGGCTTGTGGGCCAAGACAACAATTTAATAATTAATAAAAGTGGGCTAAAACAATTAATTAGTATTTTTAGGCTTTTTAGAAAGATAAAGGAAAATAATTGTTCATGCTAAAATGAGATTTCATATAAAATAAATAAATAATATACACATGAAGTTTGCACGTGCACAACACGTGAAAAATAGTATTTTTATTAAACATAAAATTTTAGGGTATTACACTTGTAATACTTAATTCCTCTACAGTAATGTCAACAAATCTTACCCTTGTGTGACGTATCCCTTCTAATTGAAGTATCACCATTCAACACAAAACACCCTGCAGAAAATAGACCATCCTTTATGAGTCTCCTTTCTTAGTTCATTTTTCTCCAGATGCTTAATCACCGCGGCTATTGTAAGTGTCTCCTTGGCTGATTTCCCATGTAGCATGGTAATTATCAAGTGATCATAAGAAGTTGGCAATGAATAAATCAAATTGAATTGTTGGATGTATAGGTATATTTTCAATATAAAAGGATAATATTGTGTATATTGTTCTATGGGGAAACACATGTTTACACGTGTTGTGTATGGATTATTGGAACGGGTTGAGTGGGCTCAAAGCCCAGTACCCTAAACCGAGTCTAATCTCTTTAAAAGCTGGTCTAGAGGTAGTGCCATGTGATATTCCAATACTGATAAACAGGGTATAATATCTTAAGCGGCTAAGAGATAAACCCTAACGCTAATTTCCCTTAATGAGATTTAACAATCTTAAGATATTACTTACCACCTCCGACAAAAGCTGCCACCGTCGATACCACTGCGACGGTAGACGCCGCCACCGCCTCCAATCACGGTTGTAGCCGCAGTCGTCGTAGATCCCGATCGTCGTCGTCGTCGCGGATCCCAACCGCCGCCGTTGTCGCGGATCCCGATCGTTGTCGTCATCACAGTTCCAGATCTCATCGTCGTCGCAGATCCAGTCCGCCGTCGCTAGTGTGGATCTCCCCCTCCTTGGTCGCGTTCTCGAAGTCGAGCGCCGCCTAGATCCAGATTTAGTTGACTGGGCCATTTGGTGTGTGGGGAAGAACAGTGGATCAGATTGGGTGCCTCTCTCCTTTGATCGTTTTTTGTTGCTGTTTGGGGGCATTGATCAGATCAGATCGGGTTATCCTCCTGATTCACTGCTGTGTGCTCTTCAGATTTGGTCCATTCTAAACTCAAGTTATTTTCTCTTTACCAAATCACTAAGTAGTAACTATTCAGAAAGAACTCTCTATTGTTGGGAATCTATTGTTTATTCCTTTGTGATGGAAAAACATTATCGTCCGTACGAGGTTCCTAAATTAGAGGAATTCAGTAGTGCCGAATTTAATAGTTGGAAGAGAAAAGCCCAATACGGAATGAAATTCATGAAAATTTTCTATACATGTCAAACAACCTATGATAAATGTGTTGAAAATGTTGATGATGCAGCATGGGTAACTGATGAAGACTTGTGTAGAGAATTCTTATTAAATAGCATATCAGATCGCCTTGCAGACGTGTATATGAAATATGAAACAGCTAAACAAATTTGGGATAATTTACTAGATGAATTTAAGAAAGAAGAGAAAGTATCTAAAGCACATCTAGTTGACAAATTCATGGGTTTCTGTTTTAAAGAAGAAAAAGCAATCCTTCCTCAGGTAATAGATTTAGAGAATCTTGTAAGGAAACTAAAATCAAAAAATATTACTGTGTGTGATGAGTTCCTTACTGGTGCAATAATTTATAAGTTACCTGCTTCGTGGCTATTTTTTAAGACTGAGATGTATAGGTTGCCTCAACAAATTAAACTTGCACATCTGAAACGTTGCATCAAAGTTGAAGATAAGACTAGAACTAGGATGAATTTGGAATTGGTTAATAAACAACTTTCAGCTACTAATTTGTTAACCAATGCCAAACGCATTCCTAAGTTGAAGAAGAACAAGATTAATTCTAGAGGTGAACCCACTAAGTTAGAAGTCACGAAGAAAATTGTTAAGAAGAAAGGAAAATTCTATAACTGCAGAAAGTGGGGGCATTACGCCTCTGAGTGTAAGCTACCCAAAGTAGAACAACCCAACATGGAAAATGTGAACTTGTTAGAGGGAAAAACTGAGCCCACCAATTTTCTTTGTGTTGTTGGTGATGTCAAGGTCAGTACCTCTGCTAGTTGGTTATTGGATTCGGGAGCTACCTGCCATGCTTGCAATGATGATGGCCTACTATCAAATCTGAAAGCTGCAGATGAGTCAATCTCAATGGCAAATGGAGAATCAGTGAAGGTGTTTTAGACTGGGATAGCAAATCTCAATCTCTCCTCAGGTAAAACTTTAATTTTGCGAAAGGTTAAATATGTGCCTGCTTTAGCAAAGAACTTGATCTCTATTAGCTTATTAAATCATGCTGGTATGGTTATTACTATAATTAGTGGTAAGGCTATCTTGTTTGTAAAATCTTTTTATTTTGGTTGTGCTTATTTAGTTAATGGCATGTACAGAATTAGTTTAGCAGATTAAGTAATCAACAATGTTAGTTCCAAATTGTGTAGTCCACATACATGACATAATAGGCTGGGACACGTGAACTATGTTAAGATTCTTAATGTTGCTAAAACTTTAAACTTGCCAATTGACACATCCATTAAAGGTGACAAATGTGAAATATGTGCTCAAACAAAGATAACTAGAAGACCTTTTCGTACTGCCTCTAGGAGTACACAATTACTTGAGTTGATACATTCTGACATATGTGATTTCAAGATTTTTATGACACAAAGAGGTTTGAAGTACTTAATCACCTTTATAGATGATTACTCTAGATATTGTCACATTTATCTTTGAAGACTAAGGATGAAGCATTAGAAAAATTCAAAGAATTTAAAGACCGTGTTGAGAATCAGTTAGATGCTAAAATTAAAAGATTTAGATCAGATAGAGGTGGTGAATATGTCTCATTAGGATTCAGAGAATTTTGTAACTCACATGGAATCATAGCAGAAACTACAGCACCCTACTCACCACAGTCAAATGGTATCGCCGAAAGAAAGAATCGAATGCTTACAGAGATGTTGAATTCTATGTTATTGACTGCTGGGTTACCTTCATACTTTTGGGGTGAGGCTGTATTGACTGCTAATAATATTTTGAACATGTTGCGATACTCTAAGTTACCTGCTACACCGTATGAACTGTGGCATAAGCACACACCTAATTTTAATAAAATAAGAACTTGGGGCTGTATTGCTTATGTTAGGATACCTGACCCTAGAAGGCCTAAAGTGGGACCTTAGACAAATACGTGTGTATTTAGGTAGTACAGTTGATAGTGCTGCAGACAGATTTTTAGATCTATCTCTTAACAAAGTAATAGAATCAAGAGATGCAGAATTCTTTGAAGATATGTTCATCAAAGATAAAGGTGTCTCATTATCTGAACCTGCAGACACAAGGAATGATCCACAACAGGAATCTAGATATATTTCAACTGACATTGAACCCTAACATAATGTTGAATTAAGAAGACTCTCCACAAGAAATAAAACTCCTAGAACCTATGGTGATGACTTCGTGATTTATGCACTAGCAGCTGACCCTGTTAGTGTTAAAGGAAGCCTTAAGGTCTAGGGATGGTTTGCTTTGGAAAGAAGAAATTGATGATGAAATGGATTCTTTATTGCAGAACAACACTTGGGAATTGGTTAATTTGCCAGTAGGGGCTAAAACTATAGGAAGCAAGTGAGTTTTGAAGAAAAAATTTAATCCTGATGGAACCGTAGCTAAGTATAAAACACGCTTAGTAGCTAAAGGTTATACTCAACAAAGTGGGCTGGATTATTTTGATGTTTATCCACCTGTTTGCCACATTGCTACGATAAGGATTCTTCTAGCCATAGCATCTATTGAAAAATTTGTTATTCATCAAATGGATGTTAAGACTGCTTTCCTAAACGGTGATCTCAATGAAGAAATCTATATGAATCAACCTGAAGGTTTTGTTGTAATGCCCCAAATTCCAAATAAGACCAAATTCGAGAATTCATAGGATCTTTACTTCACTTCGTATAATTTTACAAAGAAATTTAAACCTTTCAACAACATCAGAGTTCTTTACATTTTGTTTACACAGCGGAAGAATAAAAGAAATACAATAGTGAAATAAAATACAACTTGTACAACTTTAACAATGTAAGTCATCAACTGCATCATAATATCTTTACTTCTTCATAAAAAGTCCATTACCTGCATATTAAGCTGTCGGCACGTCAGTCACTTATAACTGACAAAAATGTTATACTCAGTCATCCTCTCTATATCGTGCATATAACGATCTCAATACTTTATCAAACCACAAAAATTGAATGAACAATAAAGTATTAAATTATGACTACGCTAAACATGTAAGTGTATGTCATGCCTTAATGCCTAATGCACACATTTTATACTAGGATGATACTAATGCATACTTGTTCGAATTCTATGCATCCCATACTACATCGGTCCGAGGGCAAGCACCTACGTACTCCACAATAAAGGGTTCAATCCCTCGTCATGACAACTACCAAGTAATTAAACAAGGTTTAGATCATTCCACGAATATGGATTCCAGCCACAGAGTCCACCGCCGACTGTTATAACAGATCCCTCATCGTGTGAATCATTCCGCAAGTGCCCCTCTAGTCCCGATATACGTATATACATTGGAGTATGACAAACGATCCACCCGACTATGCAAAGTCCCGAATTTTAAAAAAATCTCGTCTCCCACGGAGCAACCACAGTCACGGAGATCCGCTGCCGACTAGATCTATAACCACGGAGATCCACCGCCGACTATATAGAGGCAACCCACTTACATTTGCCCAGGTTTACTACATCTTCACTTATGTGCCTAGTTATTTAGTTCAAGACGTGAATAAATTTCCAAACCTAAAATTAGTTTTACCTCCTACCAGACTTAATCAAAAAAATACGAGATAGTTCCATGGCCATATCTCAAAATATATCTCAGCTCTTTCCAATTCAATAGTGTCGGTACCCGATGCCTCACTAACTCCAAATCACAACTTTTCATGTACAATAAATCATGGGTACACATACCCTTTAATAAACATGTCTTAAACTCATTATATTCATATCTCTAACTTTTAATCATTGTCTCATTTAACATCATACATGATTCTCTTATTCATCCATAAATCATTCATAATTAACAACAATAATTCTTTTCACAAGCATGAATTCATCACTTGAAATCTCATTTGCAATTTAAACTCATGAAATATACTCCAAATAGTTCTTAATCAAGTACAATCTCTTCAAGAGAAATTAATTCACATAATATATTTCTTTTACTCTTCAAAAAATAGTGTCATACCCTTTTAAATAATAAAGTTTTTAATCAAAACTTACTTTGTATCTCAATTTTTCCCTTTTTAAATTCTCAGTTATACATGGAAAATTCTGAAACTAATTTTAGTAAATTCCATTCCATTTTATAGAAATAATAGAATTTTTCCCAATTTTTTATTTGCATTTAAACTCATTAAAACATTAAAATCAAAAAAATAATAAAATTTTCGGCCACCAGGTTTCAAACTCGTGACCACTCAGTTAACGCCCAAGGTCTAAGCCGCCAGCCAATAGACGCAAGTGACTATGTTGTCACAGAGGAGAATTCGAACTCTTAAATACTAAGATTTCGGTCTGTGGCTTAATTAAAACAAAACAGAAAAAGAAGGGGGATTGTCGAGTTTTGAACTCACGACCCAAGCCTCATGCGCTACAGTAACGTTTTTAAAGAGCTCCGGCTAGCCAGTAAGTCCATTGCGACTAATTGCCATCAAAAACATTACTAATCTTTTGTTCAATCTTTCTGTCATTTCATTATTTTCATAAAACTCGATTCTTCATTTGATCTAATCTTTTATTAGACTGTAATTTGTTCATACAACTGAGTTTACTCTCTAGCAGTAACTCATAGATCCATAATCCATATTTTAGACAAATAATTTATCTTTCAAACTTATTTCTTCTTATTGATAAATATAAAGTTGCATCTATTCATTTTAATCAAAGATAGCATATTGTATTTTTTATAAACAAACAAATGAGTTCATGGGCATCAAATTTACTTTACAAAAAAAATTCATTTGCTTATTAAAGGAAGAATTCCCAACAATTGTTCATACAATCAACTATTCATTTATGTATACTAATGCATGGCGAAATCATCAATCATTTCTTTTCCTATTAACAACTAACAAGTTGTAATTTAATTTACTAATCATAACATGATTTTGCTATTATTCTTACTTCATACAATAGTATAGATCACATCAAAATTCTCATACTACTCATTTATTATTACTTAGCATGCACTGTTTGTTGGATAATGGCTCGATTCTGGTTCAGTTGTTTATATCCGTCGTATCTACAGCAATCGAAAGTTCCAGTATACCAGTCGACTGCATATGGGTCTCAGTCGACTGTCCCGAAGGAATTTTCAAAGGAGTTAAGGATACAGCAGCAGGGTTCACCAGTCGACTGAATATGGATCTCAGTCGACTGTCCAGAACAATTACCAGTCGACTGATAAGAAGACCAGTCGACTGTCGGCGGGTTTGTAAACCAGGATAGGCCCATTTCGAAAGGCCCAGTAGTTTCCCTATAAATACACCCGTTAGGGTTTTGTAAAGAGTAACACCTCTATTCGAATTTTGCAGCCGTCATGGTTTGTTTTCGCCCATTGGTGATTATTTGAAGAAGAAACCCCAACCGCCCTGTGGATGTAGGCACTTGTTTGCCGAACCACGTAAATCTTTGTGTCCTTGTGTTTGATTTGTTTCTGGGTTTTTTTCGCTATTTCTCTCTTTGATTGGTAGTTCATTCGTATTCCGCATTTGTATTCCGCATAACAAGTGGTATCAGAGCGTCGGGTTCGACCTAGAGAGAGATGGCGAGTGAAGCAGATGCAACCAAGGATGTTGCGGGATCAAGTTCGTCCAGAACAACGATTCACAATGCAAAATTTGAAGTTGAAAAATTTGATGGAACAAATAATTTTGGAATGTGGCAATGTGAGGTGTTGGATGTTCTTGTTCAACAAGAACAAGATGTTGCTTTGGAGGTAGAAAAACTAAAGAATATGTCCGAAGCAGATTGGAAGAAGTTGAACCGAGTTGCGTGTGGGACTATTCGGCTCTTTATCGCGAAGGCTCAGAAGTACGATTTGATGAGGGATACCATTGCTGCGGTGTTGTGGAAGAAACTCGAAGACAAATACATGAGGAAAAGTTTGGAGAATCGGCTGTATTTGAAGAAGAGACTTTTTCGCTTCACCTATACTGAAGGTATGTCTATGAACGCTCATGTTGAATCATTTAATAAATTATTGGCTGATTTGTTAAATTTGGATGAGCAAATTAAAGATGAAGATAAAGCCCTAATTCTGTTGAATTCATTACCCGAATGTTATGATCATTTAGCAACAACCTTAATATATGGAAAAGATACTGTTAAATATGAAGATGTTGCAAATGCTCTGTTGAATAATGAAACTAGGAGAAGGGATAAAATGGTTGATAGAGAAACTTCTGAAGCATTGATTGTAAGGGGCAGAACTGAGACCAGATCTGAGACCAAATCTGGGAATAAAGGAAACAAATCTCGTTTCAAATCGAGAGGAGTTTCAAAGGACAGAAAGATACCAGCCAGAGATGAATGTGCTTTCTGTCATGAGAAGTGGCATTGGAAAAAGGATTGTCCGAAGCTGCGAAATAAGGGAAATTCGACTGCAAATGTGACTGTTGATAATTTAGATAGTGATGATGATTTTTCCTTTGCACTTGCTACTAGTCCCTCACTTTATCAAGATGTATGGTTTCTTGATACAGCAGCATCCTATCATATGTCTTGGAGAAAGGAGTGGTTTACTTCCTTAGAGTATATGGATGGTGGGGTAGTTTTGATGGGAAATGATGCGCCTTGTAAGAAGGTAGGAATCGGGAAGATTGAATTGTTAATGCACGATGGTCTTATTAGGGAGCTTTCAGATGTATGGTATGTTCCAGATTTGAAAAAGAATTTGATTTCACTTGGTGTTTTGGAGGCCAGTGGATTGAAATTTGCTAGTGAAGGTGGCATTCTGAAGGTGACTAACGGATCACTCGTGGTGATGAAAGGGAAAAGAAAAAGGAACTTGTTTTTCTTGCAGGGAAAAACGTATTTGGGTCAGGCTGCCAATGTAACTGAAAAGCCTAAACAGGTTGTTCCCGACTCTACAAGGTTGTGGCATATGCGACTCGGGCATGCAGGAGAAAAGGCCTTGCAGGGGCTTGTGAAGCAAGAGTTGCTTAATGATGCTAAAGGTTGCAAGCTGGAATTTTGTGAACATTGTGTGTTAGGTAAGCAAACCAGGGTGAAGTTTGGTACAGCTGTACATCAGACAAAGGGTATCCTCGATTATGTGCACACAGATGTTTGGGGCCCTACTCAGACACCTTCTATGAGTGGTAGACACTGGTTTGTTATATTTGTTGATGACTACTCCAGACGAGTTTGGGCATATACCATGAAACACAAAGATGAAGTTTTGACATTGTTCACAAGCTGGAAGAAGAAAGTTGAAAACCAGACTGGAAGGAAGATTAAGATTCTGAGGTCAGATAATGGAGGGGAATACAAGAACGATCCATTTCTGAAATTGTGTGAAGATGAAGGGATCCAGAGGCACTTCACAGTTAGGAAGACTCCACAGCAAAATGGGGTTGCAGAAAGGATGAACAGAACCTTACTTGAGAAGGTGAGATGTATGCTAGCACAGTCTGGATTGAAGAAGACATTTTGGGCAGAAGCTGTTATATATGCAAGCCACATTGTCAACCGTTTACCATCTGCAGCACTAGAAGGCAAAACACCTATTGAGGTATGGAGTGGTAAACCTGCATCTGATTATAGTTTTTTGCATATATTTGGTTGTCCTGCTTATTTTCATGTAACTGAAACTAAACTTGATGCAAGAGCCAAAAAGGCTATATTTGTTGGTTTTAGTACTGGTGTCAAAGGTTACAGGTTGTGGTGTCCAGAACAGAAAAAGTTAGTAATCAGCAGGGATGTTACCTTTGATGAGACCAGCATGAGTAGCTCGGGACAGTCGACTGGGACTCATCCTCAGTCGACTGGTGATCAGGAGAAGCAGAAGATTAGCTCGGGACAGTCGACTGACAAGTGCTCTCAGTCGACTGGTGCAAGAGTTCTCCAACAGGTGGAGTTAGAAAAGCTTTCAGTTGAAAATCCTACTCCTGCCCAAAATGAAGATGATGTGGTTGATACTGAGGATGAGGAAGAAGTTCCTATCCAAGACCCTCCCTAGTAGGAAGAATCAATTGCAGCAAGAAGGTAAAGAAGAGATATCAAACGACCATCTCGCTTTACAGAAACAGTTGCATTTGCTCTTCCCATTGTTGATGATGAAGTTCCCTCCAACTTTAAAGAAGTTACTAGAAGTTCTGAAAATGCAGATTGGAAAGTTGCTATGGATGAAGAGATGAACTCTCTTCATAAGAACAAGACTTGGGATCTAGTGCAATTGCCAAAGGGGAAGAAAGCCATCGGTTGCAAGTGGGTATATACGAAGAAAGAAGGTCCAAAAGACAGTGTTCGGTTCGAAGCCAGACTAGTTGCAAAGGGGTATGCTCAACAGGAAGGAATTGACTATAATGAAGTGTTCTCTCCGGTTGTGAAGCATCCTTCTATTCGGATTTTGTTGGCATTAGTAGCACAGTTTGATCTTGAATTGACACAGATGGATGTGAAGACTGCATTCTTACATGGGGACCTAGATGAAGAAATTTATATGTTGCAGCCAGATGGGTATAAGATTGCTGGGAAGGAAAGTTCTGTTTGCAGGTTGAAAAAGTCTCTCTATGGGTTGAAGCAATCTCCAAGGCAATGGTATTTGAGGTTTGATCAGTTTATGAAAGTGCAGAGATATTTCAGAAGTGAGTATGATCATTGTGTCTATTTTAGAAGATTGCAGGATAACTCTTTCATATATCTGTTATTATATGTGGATGACATGTTGATTGCCTCTAAAAATGCTAAGGAGATTCAAAATTTGAAGAATCAGCTGAGTTCTGAATTCGAGATGAAGGATCTTGGTGAAGCCAAGAAGATACTTGGGATGGAGATAGCTAGAGACAGAGCAAAGGGCATAGTGAGTTTGACACAGAAGCAATATCTCTTGAAGGTGCTAAAACGGTTTGGTATAGATGAGAAAACTAAACCAGTCAGTACACCCTTAGCCACTCATTTCAGATTTAGTGCTTCTCAGTCTCCAAGTACAGATGAAGAGAGACAGTATATGGCTAATGTACCTTACACTAGTGTGGTTGGCAGTTTGATGTATGCCATGGTTTGTACTCGACCAGACATCTCTCAGGCGGTGAGTATGGTCAGTCGATATATGCATGATCCAGGCAGAGAGCATTGGCAAGCGACTAAGTGGATTTTAAGGTACATAAGTGGCACCACAGATGTGGGTTTGAAGCTTGAAAGGGGTAACAATATTAGCAGGTTATTGGTGGGTTATGTTGATTCTGACTATGCAGGTGATCTAGATAAGAGGCGGTCTACTACAGGCTATTTGTTTACTATGGCTAGGGCACCTATAAGTTGGAGGTCCAATTTGCAGTCCACTGTAGCATTGTCTACTACTGAGGCTGAATACATGGCAGTTGCTGAGGCCATGAAGGAAGCCATTTGGATTCATGGACTTTTGAAGAGCTTGGGAATTCATCGGGAGAAGATGGAGGTACACTGTGACAGTCAGAGTGCTATCCATTTAGCGAAGAACCAAGTTCATCATTCGAGGACCAAACATATTGATGTCTGTTATCATTTTGTGCGTGATTTGATAAAGGATGGTGATATTCTTCTGGTGAAGATTGGGACAGCTGATAATCTTGCTGATATGTTGACCAAAATTGTTGGGGCAGCCAAGTTCAAGCATTGCATGAACCTGGCTAATATTTTGCATGCTTGATGATTTGGAATGGGCGGTTGGAATGGTGCTTCGCTATTTGTTTGCTTAGTATGTGATATCATACTAAGGTGGAGTTTGGTTTGTTGTTACATTTGGTGATGAGCATTTGTTTTGGAGTATTCTTGGAGATTGCTTGGGCTACTTGGAAGATCTCGCCAAGGTGGAGATTGTTGGATAATGGCTCGATTCTGGTTCAGTTGTTTATATCCGTCGTATCTACAGCAATCGAAAGTTCCAGTATACCAGTCGACTGCATATGGGTCTCAGTCGACTGTCCCGAAGAAATTTTCAAAGGAGCTAAGGATACAGCAGTAGGGTTCACCAGTCGACTGAATATGGATCTCAGTCGACTGTCCAGAACAATTACCAGTCGACTGATAAGAAGACCAGTCGACTGTCGGCGGGTTTGTAAACCAGGATAGACCCATTTCGAAAGGCCCAGTAGTTTCCCTATAAATACACCTGTTAGGGTTTTGTAAAGAGTAACACCTCTATTCGAATTTTGCAGCCGTCATCTTTGTAAGGGTTTGTTTTCGCCCATTGGTGATTATTTGAAGAAGAAACCCCAACCGCCCTGTGGTTGTAGGCACTTGTTTGCCGAACCACGTAAATCTTTGTGTCCTTGTGTTTGATTTGTTTCTGGGTTTTTTTCGCTATTTCTCTCTTTGATTGGTAGTTCATTCGTATTCCGCATTTGTATTCCGCACAACACTGTTCTCTAATTAGAAAGTATAGGAACACCCTCATCACATCAAATTGATCTATATTAATACTATCATATTCTAGCATGATCAACCTATGAATTAGAAAATACAGAGACCACCTACATCTTATGAAGATTGAACAAATGAGGAAGTTGGAACACCACTCCTAGCTCCTAGCAATTCCTTCTCCTCCTAGCAATAATTTCTCTAAGCAAGAACTCCTCCAAGTAAGAACACTCTACTCTTTTCTTTTTCTTTTTTTTTCTTTCTCTTATTTGATTTCCTTTATTTTTATTTTTTTGGTATGTGAAATGAGAAGAAAGAATGTGTATTTATAGGACAATTCTAGGGTTTAATTTGCATAATTCTATACCTAATAAATTACTCTCTTAACTCTTCATCTTTTCATTTTCTTAACTCTCAAAACCCCCAGCCTTTGACTACTCCACCTCTCTAATTCCCTAACTCCCAAATCTTCAATAACCAAACTCCCAACTCTTTACTTCCAAACCGCCCCCCCCCCCCAACCCGGCCATCCCTTCAACTACACGTCAGTCCATGGTGAAAGTGAAACCACGCCACAACACACAAGTGTGCTATTTGGTTCTCACCGTGGGCCCCATATGAAGACCACTCCACCATGGTTTGACAAAGTCAACTTCCTTTACATAATCAACCCAAGCTTGCTTATCGTCTTCAACATGGGCCCCCTCCTATTCACAATACATTTCACACACTAAGTCGACCATACTCTTTTATATCATATATCTCATATATATATATATATATATACTGTATATTGTAAGTAAAATAGTTTCAATTAAAATTTATAGTTATCATGCACAATTTAAATAAATACACATACTCTAAAAAATTTATTTTGAAAACGGATACGCTCAAATACGTGCACCGAAACACGTGCGTCACACGTAAAATGCCGAAATACGAAAAATCGATTTTATTAAATGAAAAATTATTAAAATATAATCAAAAATAACATAAGAAAACCTATTTACTAATTTTATATATTTCACGACGTAAGTGCTACGTACGTAGAAAACACGTGCATTACACGTACAAAATTATTTTAATCAAAAATAGGAAAAATGAATTTTCGTTTTATAAAAATAAATTTGAATACATAAAATAAATAATTGAAACCATAAAATATCACCCGTAGCGGTAGAAAATATGTAATTGATACGTGCATTGAAAACACGTAAAAAGAACGTAAAAATACAGAGATTGAAATATAATATTTTAGTTGACTCAAATATGATAAAATCGATACGGGAAATGCATAAACAGACAGAAATCCAAAATACGTAGTGAAAACACGTTATAAAATACATGTGCGTAACACACGAGGGCAAAATTGTCATTTCCAATTTTGCGGGGTGTTACATTTGTACTTAAAGGTTAAGAATATAAAGTTTGCAAATTAATAAAATCATTGTATGGTCTAAAACAAGCACCAAAACTGTGGCATGAAAATTTTGATAAAAGAATAAAGAGCATAGGTTTTGAATCTAGTAATTCTGACAAATGTCTTTATTATCGTGATGAATCGAATAAAATTGCCATTATTTGCTTGTATATTGATGACCTGCTAGTTGTTGGAAGTGACCTCTCTATTGTTATAGAAGTTAAAACTATGCTATCCAAACAATTCAACATGAAAGACCTAGGTGTTGTGGACATCATATTGGGCATGAGAGCGGGCTTTAGAAGGCAAGGAATAACCCTTAGCTAATCTCACTATATTAAAATTGTGTTGAAGGACTGGGGATACAGTGATTAAAAAAGGTTTAATACACCTTATGATAATACCAAAAAGCTGACACCTAACGGTGGTGCAACAGTGAGACAGTTAGATTACTCTAAACTCATTGGTAGTCTCATGTATGCTATGACATGCACTAGACCTGACATAGCCTTAGCGATAGGCATGCTAAGCATGTTCACTAGCAATCCTAGTCAATTATAATGGAATGCCCTTGAGAGGCTATTGGGATACCTAAACGGTACTCAAGAGTTTGCTTTGTGCTACTCTGGTTATCCTTCAGTACTAAAGGGATACTCTGTTGCATCGTGGTGCTCAGGAAATGGTGACAGTATGTCTACTAGTGGCTATGTGTTTATACTAGGAGGAACAGCTATGTCATGAAAATCTAAAAGACAACCCGGTCTTGCCTTTTCATCCATGGAGTCAGAACTCTTTGAGCTATCTTGTGCTGGTAAAGAAGCGGAATTGATGAAAGACCTATTGTTAGATATTCCTTTGAGAAGGTTTAGAGTAACCACTCTCAGTCTGTATTGTGACAACCAAGTTGCAAATGTTGTAGCTAACAACACTCTCTACAATGGTAAGAGACGTGTTGTGAGCCTTAGACATGCTAAGTTGAACTATCTCATTAAACAAGTGATTGTTGCCCTTATTGATGTACGATCAAAAAAGGATGTGGCTGATGCCTTTACAAAAGGATTAAG
Source organism: Hemerocallis citrina (assembly GCA_017893485.1). Classification (NCBI taxonomy): domain Eukaryota; kingdom Viridiplantae; phylum Streptophyta; class Magnoliopsida; order Asparagales; family Asphodelaceae; genus Hemerocallis; species Hemerocallis citrina. The sequence goes on along the minus strand of CM030358.1, from coordinate 19,136,003 downwards.
TAGAGATCTAATTATCAAAACTGTGGAGGAAATGGGGTTAAAAACTATTGAGGATAAGTTTTAACACCCTAGTTATTTTGATAAATTAGAATCCAAAGCTAAGAGCCATAGAGTACTTCAAACTTTAAGCATCAATCTCAGACAGTTGACATGTTTTAGATAATTAGAAAAGTTCTATGCACTTATTATTAATATATAACTTCATTCCAAATTTGATGATGATATATATGTTTCAAAATTTACATAGAATTACATTTTATTCCAAAAGAAAGCATGAAAATTTGTCGATGTGTTTCTGATGTTTAGAACTGTTGTTATATCATTCCAACTTTGATGATATATCTCTTTTATGGGATTTATGTTTCATTCCAATCATGATGATTCAGAATTTAACCATAATTGATTTAACAGTTCTATCATTCCAACATGAAATACAGTATAGTTCTTGTGTAGAAACTATAATAGTTCTTGTACTTTATTTTGATAAAGATACTTGATTGTGATGCTTATGATGTACCTTTGTATATCTATGTTGAATTGTACTAAGTTCTTTAGCTTGAACTAAATACTCTTATACATTTCATTTGAACTCTAAGAGAAGCGACTCATGAGATTTCTATTTGTTATGTTTAAAACAGATGGCAGCAAAGGCAATGGAAATGAATCAGTCAACTTTGATTTTGAGAACGATGATTTGCTCGATATGGAGGAGTAGACACAAAAGAACTCGCAAGAATAGTTTGTCAATTGCTTGGAGGAACTTCTATTTTAGTTTAAGACTCTTTACTTTGATTGAGCTTAAAACTTTTCGTTTATTTTGAAGATTATTATTTGGTTGACTTGAGATTATGATATTTTGTTTTGATTGGTTTAGTCTTTGTGAACTATTCATTTGTTATGGTCTTATAACTATTTGATTATTTTGGTTTAGTCATATTTGAACTATTCAAGTTATAATTGATTTAGCCTATGATCCATATTCTGTATGATTCAATGATGTTTGAATTTTTGTGATCTAATAATATAACATTGCTTAGCCTAATATATTGAGAATATAGGAGGAGATTGTTGGATGTATAGATATATTCTCAATATAATAGGATAATATTTTGTATATTGTTCTATGGGGCAACACATGTTTACACGTGTTATGTATTGATTATTGGAACGGGTTGAGTGGGCTCAAAGCCCAGTACCCTAAATCCAGTCTCATCTCTTTAAAAACTGATCTAGAGGTAGTGCTCTGTGATATTCCAATACTGATAAGCAGGGTGTAATATCTTAAGCGGCTAAGAGATAAACCCTAATGCTAATTTCCCTTAATCAGATTTAACAAGTTTCATCCTATTCGCTAAGATCATTAGTGTTAATCATCTTCAGTTCAGATATTATTTTATTGAACTCCACAATATGATCTTGAAGATGGGTACCTTCCTTCATTGAGAACCTAAACAGTTTTCTCTTCCAATGCATCTGATATAGCAACAACGACCCCGAGTAGTCAAATTTGAGTCTCGTCCACAAACTCGCCGCACTTGTCTCCTCAAGAATATTACACTTGATTTCGCCCACCAATTGCAACCAGATTAAATTCAAGGTCTTCAAACAAATATCATCTCACTTATCCTGCTTCATGTCGGTTGGCTTCTTCTCTTCTAAGGCAAGGTGCAAATCTTTCTGAACTAATACATCATACATGTCCACCTTCCATAGATTGAAGTTGATCTTACCATCAAACCGCTTGATCTTCCTTTTTATTTGTCATATCCTCCAAGAACTCGAACAAACCCACGAACCTGATTGCTCTGATACAACTTGTTAGAAAATTGAAGATCTTGTTGAGTCTTCGTGGAACCCCTATTCCCGATTATACAAATTTCTCTTTTCTTTTCTTGGTATTCTTGTATTTCAATTTTTCTATAAATCCTTCGATTTTCTTGCACCTCATTGCTTTCATTTGAATATCCGATTAATTTATTTGAACCCAAAAATTCCTACTATTACATTTAATCATTGGTTTATTTATTGTACAAGTACAAACCCAAATTTTATTCTATTACTAATTAGTATTTTGATTAATGCATAAAAATCCTATTCAATTCTATAATCTTGTTCATTTTCTTATTTGATTAACCGTCTTGTTGAACACTAGAATTCTAATACATTCTATTGTGTTATTAGTATTTGAGTATTTAATTTATGTGTAGTATTATATTACGATTTGACTATTCATATTTTAGTTAATACCAGATCTATTATTATTCATTGAATTATTTTAATTATTACTATTATTGTTATTATTATTATTATTATTATTATCAATCATTCTCGATTGTTTATTAATTTATGAAATCACATAGATCTTAACCTACCTTTTATTTATTTATTTTGAAACCCGAACAAATGTATATTTTGTGTACCAAGTCTATTATTATTTGATCATGGTGTTAGGCCCATATTTTAAATCTCGATCCCTCATATAATTATTTATTATATTTTGTGTAAGTCCAGCCATGGTTATTAAATTTATTAATTTTATTTATAAAGCCCTAAACAATTATCAAGTCCATACTATAATTATATTACCTTATTTGTTTGAAACACAATGTCAATTATAAAATAAAGGCCAACTATCTAAACCCAAGCCCATCCCTTATTGAATCCTAACCCAAACCCAAATCCACCTCTTATTGGATCCTAAACCCAAACCCACCTACCCTAATCCCCATTAACAGCCAATCCCAAAATCTCTCCACGCTCAACCCCCCACCAATCTCCTGATAATAAGAAACTAACCCCATGATCCCCATTATTTTCTCCATAATCCCCACTAACTTTCCCACTAAATCCTAATCAACTCCCTAATTATCTAATTAAAACCCCAAAACTCTTCATATTCCCCTTCACTGTTCAAACCCAACCCCCATTAATGTGCAACCCCGACCTCCATCTTCTTCCCCTGATTCGCCGCCAAAACCCACCTCGCGACCCCTCGTTGCTCAACCTCTCGACCACCGTCACCGCCTAGCTCCCCCTCCGATCCTCGTCGCCATCCACTGCGCGTCGTAACCCAAGCAACGAAACCCTCCACCTTCTTCCTCCGATCGCCATTGGCGAAACCCATCGCCTTCCTCATTTGCCTGTGATCACCACTCTGCAACCAGTCCCCGATCATCTTCATCTCTGCTCGAGCCACCGCCGTCGAGCCTCCTCATCCCTGCCAGCCTACCACCACCGCAACTCCGCCAGTGCACCATCACCTCCGAGCGCCGCCGCCAGCCCTGTCCCCGACACTCCACCGCCGTCGACTACCTCCGGATCATCCACCTTGTTGCTTTAGTCAGTAGCCGATCATCAACATCAGAGCTTGATCTTGCACTTGATCATTGGTCTTTGATCATCAACCGCCCCTGATTATCTTAAGCTTTGATCTCGGCCGTTGATTGCTTGATCAACTTGATCATAGACCATCGATCGTCATCAAAATCCATATCCGATCGTGATCATCACATCAAGATTCGCTTTGTTCACGATCGTCGCCGTTACCATCGAGATTCTCTTCTTGTTAATCTATTTTAATATCTGTATTCATCAAATCAGGCAAGTCACTTTTCACTCTCGAATCATTGTTATATTGATTCAAGCTTTTCATTGAAACTCCGCAAGTAGATACTGATTGTTTATCGTATTGTTATACTATTTATCTTCCGTTGAGTATATTGAGGGTTTACACGAGCTAACCCAAAGAGATTCTTGACTTCGTGCCATTATTGACTCTAAAATATCAAATCTTTCATGCATTCACGTAGTATTGATAATAGAAGTTATTCATGCATGACACCGTACAAATAAACTATTGTAGAATTGATTATTAGGTTGTTGTGCTTGAATGATTGATTGATGCCTTGTTTGATGTTAAACTAGTGTATGGATATATTCTTCATTATGTTTACCATGCTGAATCTATGATTTGTTAAATATTGAGTTGAAGTTCATCATGTTTAGATCGCTTTTATTTCATGTGATATGTCGAACCCTGATTTTCACTGTTTGCCTGGAACTTGTGAGATCTTTTTGACCCAGTATTTGACATCAAAACTTATAGCTTTCTAAACGAAAACTGTAGCCCTGTGTTTCTAGTTTCCAGAAATATTTGAATTCAGAGTTCTATTGCAAGAGTTATGGTGTTTTTACTACTGCTGTCTTTTTACTTATAGAATTCCTAATTTATATATTTCTTCATGTTTAAGTTATTAAAAAGCTAAGTTAATGTTAGAATGTTGCCATAATAAATTCCAGATTATTAGTTAACATGATTAGGAACTTAATGGATATTTTTTATGATTAAAATTTGAATTTTTTTTCTGGTTTTACTAATGTAACAACTAAATGTCGATTTTCAGTGAGAACTTATAATCAGTAAAGAATGATATAATTCACTTATTTGCTGTTATCGGAATCTGTATTGTGAGTATGCGTTGGAATCGTTGTGAAGTTTAGTTTCTAGAACTTCTGACAGATTTAGTTTTGGATTTCTGTAACAGCGGAAAACTTGATTTTGGTACAGTAGTCTACTGCTGTCCAGAATTGTGTATCCCATGTTTACTTAATATGATTGTTTATATATCATTATAATTGCTGAATTGGATTGGGATAAATGCATTACATGATCTATTGCACTGTTGATATTCTCTTATTGCAGCGCTCCTATTGATCGTAATCTTGATTTTTATTGATACCATCGTTCATCAAATTTCTCTGATTGCATAATATAATTGATTGCATCGATAAAATGTTTCACAAACGGGGTTTAAGGGTGACTTAAGTAGTGGACAATGTAGAGACTATACTCGGGTGTTTCCTTAAATATTGTTATTGGCTATTATTTTATCGATTACTTGTGGCTTACTACGGTAACCCAATCTATCGTGTATTGTATCGTTGCCGAATTATCGTATCGTGCATTGAATATTGAATTGTGATTATTGAATATTGATTATCGTTGCTGAGTATATGATCTATTGAGAATACCACTTAGGTCTTAACGATACTGATTGTATGTACGGAACCTGTGGTATGGGATGCAGTAGTACATGCATTAGTTAGGCTAAAAACTGATTGACTTAGGAATTGACACAATACTGACACTACATATTGAACATCATCATTGCTATTGATATTGGATATTGTTATTGATATTGACATCGACCATTGAGTATTGACATCGAATATTTTTTTTTGATATATCGGATAGAGCCAAACGGCTCCAGCCATCAAAAAATATATTAATCAATAAAAACAGTTAAGGTACAAACAAATAATTAATGGCTTTACAAGTTGTAAAACAGAAATAAGCATACAAAAAGGAAATCAAAAAATGGCTGAATAAACCAGCAAAACAAGGTTCTGCGCAAAAACAGGAGCACCACTCCAATCGGCCAGGAAAAACAATAAACTAGTGGAGCCAAACCAACTTGTCGCACCCGAGAAGGACGAGGACCTAAGCGACTGAGCCATGAAACAGGAGGCCAAACCTCCCCACGCGAAGACATCCAACTCCACTAGCAGTCCAAGAGAACTGTAGCGGCACAACGGAGGCAATGCACTGCCTACACGAAGGATGTCAAAGAGAAGCCAAGACTCAACTGTGCGCAAGCTGATGAGCTGACACAGAAGCTGCTTTCCTCGCAAGAATACGAGCACTCACTCGAATCTGCAAATGATTAAAGACTTTCTTATTGTATCTCCGCTTGACGGGGGCAGTGGCAACCTCCATCGAAGGGGGCGAAATGGCCGCATGGTCAAATGATGAAGCTTCGACTATGATAGGGCATGAAGGGGAAAAGAGAATACTGGGAGTGGCCGTTGAGGCAATAGGGATGGAATTGGTAATGTCGGCACAACGGGGGAAAGAGGATTCATCAAGACTCCGAGAAGGCTTAAGGGAAAGGGAGTGCAGGATATGTGTAAACTCCATCAGGAGCTGATTGAGCCACGAACGAACCCCTAAGTGTTGATACCAAGAGAATAAGCATCCTGGATAATGAAAAGAGAACGTAGATCCTTTGGGAGAAGAAATCTTCAAGCCGCAGGGAGAGTAAAAAAATAGAGAAGGGACCTTAAACTTAACAATAGCCCTGTCAGGATGCACTTGGGGGTCAGAAATGCGGCAGAGCAGAGCGTGCCCCCTCGCACAACGAGACCTCGAAAGAGAAGAGAAATATGATTTAAACAAGTCTGAATTATAATCAAGATTCCAACACAACGAATATGCCACTGAGTTAGAACAGGGACGAGCCTTGTAAGAACCCAAACGAGGGTAAGAGACAAGTTTCGTATAAACTTTATGATCCTTAAAAAAGTTGGCTATATTAGGAGGTAGAAGAGTAGCAAGAGAATCACGATAAGGAGAGATAGAAGTAGAGAAGATCGTAGCCGGCAGAGAAACAACAACAGAGGAGTGGAGGTCCTTTCCAGTATCAATACTGAACTTTCTAGCCAAGCAAGCTTGAAGCTTGCGCTTTAATAGGGGATAGTTAAGAAAGGAAAGGAGTTTGGCCGGTAAGGGATGACCTCTGGGAAAACCAAGGAGTTTTTGAAGGGAGAAGCATCGACTGCGAGAGTGACCAAACTCATCACAGAAAAAGCACTTCATTTTATTCACGCACTCACGTTTAAAATGTCCAGGAAGGAGGCACCTGAAGCAGACCCGATGAGGGTCGGGCCTACGAGGAGAAGGGGAATTAGAGAAAATGGGAGAGCACTGAGAGTGATCAATGTTATCCAAAGGAGGAGAAGAAAAATCCCATTTCAAATCCTGAGCCGTTTCTGAACAATAAGAACGAGTTTCAGACTCGATGAGATTCATGGTTGAAGCCAACCCAAGAGAGGCTCAGAGCAAAGCACCAACAGAGGAAAGGACTGGACACAGGTACCACTTACAGTACAGATCCAATCCCACCAAAATAGCACTATCAAAGAGCAAAACAGCGCCGCTCAAAGAGGGGCAACAACACCCTCCACAAAGGGAGAAAAAAATGGAGATAAAATTGAATCCGAGAGGATAAACAGAACGACCAAACTTGAACAAGCTCTTGGTCAGTACACAGTGAGGAGGTTAATAAACCACTGACTGTATCGATCCCCAGGAAAAAGAGAGCGCAATGCCATAAGAAACAATCGGTCAACCCGAAAGAAACTCAGCTCAGGGGAACCGACACAGTGCTCAGGGGAAGCAGCAAAGCACAAGTAAAGCCCCAATAACACACCCAAAACAACACAACTAGAATCTATAGCTAACGACTAAAGCTAACGAAAAACTCACAGTGAGCGGTTATCAGGGAAGCCTGGAGAGCTATGGGGGAGCGACACTGGCAGAAAAACCACCGAGAAGGGGATCTCCGTCAAGCGGAGAAAAGTTGACACCGGAGGGAGGCGCAAGAGGAAAGGCGACACTGGAGGGAGGCGCAGGAGAAAAGTCGATACCTGGACGCGGCGTGAACCAGTGATTAGTACTGGACGGAACTGAAGGCTGAGACTACAGTCCCTAGAGGCAGCCCAACGGGAGGATTGAAGGGCGATGACGGGAAGCACCGTGTGGTGAGCGCGCTCTGCGAGAAGAGAGGGGAAAACCTACTTCTGAATGCGGCCGGCTTGAGGAAGATGACCACCAGCAACGGGCACTAGAGGACAGGAAAATCCCCTCCAGTAACCGCCGAGACTGGAATGGATCGGCGATGACGCGCAAGGGGGCGAAACGAGGTCGGAGACGCTGTGACTTGATATGAAAAGGGTGTGGAGAGCTCGGAGAGGAGAGGAGATTTAATGAAAGGTGGGGAGGGAGAGGGTGACTAGGGACGCCGGATCTGGGTGTGGAGAGGAAGGAAGATGTTTTGACATCGAATATTGAAATAACGTTTATTGTTATACCCATTGCATTATTACCATTGATATTGATTATTGCTATCGTCCATTGTTATTGATTTCTATTGTTTTATTGAATTCATTGTTATACCGTATTTTCATTGTTCATTGCTTTCTCTACTTGCTGTCCATGACTTGCTCTAAGGACAACTTTTTCTTTTTAAATAAGGTATTCACAGGTGATCAAGGAGAGTTACCTACATAATTTGGAGAACAGTCTTTCTGAGGATTTATTGCTTTCTAGATTGATCGTTATTTTATTGGACTTCTTGTATTGAGTTTTATTAACATTGTATTATGGGCTTTTGACCCGGAGATTGTTATTTTGTTTCCAGACGTTGAATTATCGTATTTGGTTATTTCATATTTTATTTCAAGTATTGTTATTCATGTGATTGTTCCTATTGCATGCGTGGTTGTATCTATCTTGTTATATTGTTGAGTTGAACAATAACAGCTTATGGATGACACAAGTCATTCACTGGGCCAATGTCACGCGCTTGTGTTCCGTGTTTTTGGGAAGCGGGGCGTGACATTTTGACATGATCAACATAAACCACCAAGCAAAACTATATGACACCAATCACACAAAGCACACAAGAATTGTCCCCGTTGGGGCTTTTGCCTTAATCTGGGAGGTAGAACCGAGATGTTATTTCAGCTAGAGAAGATACAAGAATGTTACAATTCTCACAACTACCCTCTCTCAAGCCTAAATGGAACTTGCTTGTTGTTTACTGTTGCTGTTGAATCTAGTGTGGGGGCAATAGATAGAATTTGTGGATTCTTGAGAAAACAAACAAGGCAAACCTATTGACCTGTTGACCTTCACCAACTTGTTGACTTGGTCTCTTGCCGCTGCTGCGAACCTGCAAAAATTGCGAAACACCGGGATGGATCCCGGCGATGCACCCTCCGATGCTCTTGTCAGTAATCAGAAAGATTATAAAAGAGATTTTACTGGAAAAAGATTCATTACCTTCTTATGGTAGGGGAAGAGGGATTTTTATAGTCGCCTTAGGGATCCATTTCAAGATAAGAACAAATCTCTACTTCCCGGTGTGGATGGATAGAAGTGGTTAAAACCTCCTCTTACGGATAATTATGAATCTGAATTCTTCTTTATCCTTCTGGACAGGTTTGTAACGGGTTCGGACCCGTACCCAGTAAAACAGATCCGTTTATGGGTCCTTGGGCTTTGAAGAAAGACCAGTCCCCATTTCAGACCCATTTGTAGGTAAAATTACCGTTTTACCCGTGAGCTTTAAGATTTGTGTCCGATTCGAACGGTCCCGATTTAATCCCATTTTTAGCTATATCACGAGCCCCCCACTCCTGGAGACTGAGTTCTACAGTCTTTGAGGAGTAGTTTTGTTGTTCTAAGGGCGTATGGGATTTTATCGGTGTTCTTAAGGGATTTCGGATCTTGCTTGAGGTGTAACGATGTTATTTTGGGCTTGTAAAATGCCCAAAAATATCCTCAGAATTTTTTGGATTTTTTGTGACTTTTCAGATTTTTTGAATTTTTATTCATTTTTCGAATTAAATAATTAATTATCAAAAATTATAATTAACTATTCTAATTTAATAATTATTATTTTCAGAATTTTAAAATAATTTTCTGAATTAATAAATATTTTAAGAATTTTTTAATTATTTTTTTCGATTTTAATTAATTTTTTGGATTTTTTAAATAATTAATTCAAATTAATTAATTAATTAATTAATTAAATATTACTTGGACACGTGGCACTAATTCGTGCGTTGATCACGATCAGATGGCGCGCATCACAAAGCGGAGCATTTTCTGGACACGTGGCTCGAATCTGTGCGTTGATCAGTTGTGTCACGAATTTTGGGATGATCTGACGGCTTGTGTGGCTCGGCAGCATTTTTCTCCACATGAGCAGTCCGGTACCTCGGTAGTTCGACACGCGGTGCCGACCCACCTAGTGTCGCCACGTGGCACGGTCAACGCTGGCATTGACCGCCACGTGGCACCTTTTTTTTTTTTCCTTTTTTTTTCCCCGCTCCATTCTTTCCTTCTCCTTCGTCTTCTCTTCGACTTCACCTGAGGCTTCCGATCCCGCCCCTTACCCCATCCTCGACTCTAGCCTCACCCCTGACCTCACCTCCTCTCCTACTTCACCTGGCAAGGAGCTCGGCCGAGCTTTGACGAGAAGGCGTTAGCGAGGGCCTCGACTTCGACGAGCTTGACGACCGGGCGAGGAAAGGTGCTTCGGCGGAGCTGACGAGCGGAGTGGTCGAGCTCGGCATGGGGAGATCTCGATGACGCCATGGGAGGCGGAGTTCGGCGAGGTTGGAGCTCGAAGCAGTGGAGAGCTCGGCATGGTTGGAGTTTGGCATGGTTGGAGCTCAATCTGTGCGTTGGTCGGCATGGTTGGAGCTTCGACAAAGGAGTTCGACATTTGGAGGTGGAGTGGAGCATGACAGAGCTCATTGATGAGGGGAGCTCGTCGGAGGTGGAGCTCGGCGTGGCGAGGAGATGGTCGACGAAGTGAAGAGTTCGCGTGGTTGACTAAGGATGTGCTCGGAGGTTGGGTTCTTCTCTTTTGGTATTTTTTTTGGCACCAAAACTTGAAGGAGAAGATGGATGAAGAAGGGGTACGGGTCGGATTGTGGGTAACGGATCCGAACCCGAACCGTTAGCCTCCTTTTCTTTTTCCCTCTTTTGCTTTTGGGCTTTTCGTTCGACAACGGGTCCGACCCCGATCCATCAGTTCCCCCCTATTTTTTGTTTGTTCTTAGGCGAATTCGAGGGCGGTTGAGCACGAATTTTGAGATAAATTTTTTTGCCATTTTGCAGTTCAGTAGCTCAGTAGCTCAGTAGCTCGGATCCGAGCTACGTGGCTCCATCTAGACGGTTGATCACGATCATGGCGCGAATCACGAGGCACGAAGGCGTGGATCACGAGAAAACGTGATTTTGTTGCTTTGTGGACGTGGCGAAATCTGAGCCATCCATCAGCCGTTGGCGCGAGCATCTGGACGATCTGACAGTCCAAGGAATTGGGAGGTATTTTTTCTCCAATACGGATGTCGCTGCCCCAGTAGCTCGGGGGGCGTCTTTCTCCGAATGGGCACCTCGATAGCTCGACGCTTCAATGGCTGCCGAGCTACGTGGCCAGATCTGGGGTGTCTGGTTAGGGTCGGGCACGAATCACGAGGCAATAGTTTTTGCCAATGTCTCGCTCGGCACAGCTGTGTTGCGATCCACTTTCTCGGTGCTATGGAGGTCCTATCGGGGCATGCGACCCCTCGTTTCGAAGCTAGCTCAAAGATCTACAACTTCTCTTTAGTAGTGGGTTGAAGAATCACCATTCTTCATGGTCAAAATAGCGCTCCAACATCCTTGTTTACATAAAGTTTAGGAGTGTTTTGGTCTTCAGAATCTTCGAAGAGGAGCTCCACTCCTAGGGGCGAAGAAGATGGGCTAGGAAGATCCTCGTAAGAGCCAAGGGAAGATCCATTCTTGGAGGTGAGTGCAAGGAGCAACTCTTGGGGAGAGTTTTGAGCTCTGAACTCGCTTAGAAGAGGCCCACTCGGGAGGCGAGTGGGACGAAGGGCTTGGCTCTAGGAAAGAGCCATTTAGGAGACAAGTTTGAGGAGAAACTCTAGGAGAGAGTTGTGCTCCGAACTCGTTGAGAAGAGGTCCGCTTTGGAGGCGAGCGGAGTGAACAACATCACAAGGCTCTAGGAGAGAGCCATTCGGAAGACGAGTTTGAGGAGCAACTCTAGGGGAGAGTTTTGAGCTCTGAACTCGCTTAGAAGAGGTCCACTCGGGAGGCGAGTGGGACGAAGGGCTTGGCTCTAGGAGAGAGCCATTTGAGAGACAAGTTTGAGGAGCAACTCTAGGAGAGAGTTGTGCTCCGAACTCGTTGAGAAGAGGTCCGCTTTGGAGGCGAGCGGAGTGAAGAACATCACAAGGCTCTAGGAGAGAGCCATTCAGGAGACGAGTTTGAGGAGCAACTCTAAGGGAGAGTTTTGAGCTCTGAACTCGCTTAGAAGAGGTCCACTCGGGAGGCGAGTGGGACGAAGGGCTTGGCTCTAGGAGAGAGCCATTTAAGAGACAAGTTTGAGGAGCAACTCTGGGAGAGAGTTGTGCTCCGAACTCATTGAGAAGAGGTCCGCTTTGGAGGCGAGCGGAGCGAAGAACTTGGCTCTAGGAGAGAGCCATTTGGGAGACGAGTTTGAGGAGCAACTCTATGGGAGAGTTTTGAGCTCCGAACTCGCTTAGAAGCCCACTCGGGAGGCGAGTGGGACAAAGGGCTTGGCTCTAGGAGAGATCCAGTTGGGAGACAAGTTTGAGGAGCAACTCTAGAAGAGAGTTGTGCTCCGAACTCGCTTAGAAGAGGCCTACTCGGGAGGCGAGTGGGACGAAGGGCTTGGCTCTAGGAGAGAGCCATTTGGGAGACAAGTTTGAGGAGCAACTCTAGAAGAGAGTTGTGCTCCGAACTCGTTGAGAAGATGTCCGCTTTGGAGGCGAGCGGAGTGAAGAGCTTGGCTCTAGGAGAGAGACATTTGGGAGACAAGTTTGAGGAGCAACTCTAAGGGATAGTTGAGCTCCGAACTTGTTGTTTAAGTGAGACTCAACAGTTGTGGGAGCAATTCTGAATGGCGAACCACTTCTTATTCGCTTGTAAGCGAGTAGTTGAAGAGGAATCGAGCCAAATTTTGGACTCCGAACTTGTCGTTTAAAGAGATTCAACAGTTGTGGGAGCAATTCCGAATGGCGAACCACTTCTTACTCGCTTGTAAGCGAGTAGTTGAAGAGGAATCGAGCCAAGTTTTGGACTCCGAACTTGTTGTTAGAGGGGGTTAACGAGTTGTAGGAGCAATTCCGAATGGTGAGCTGCCCCACCCTTGCTTGTTTGCAAGCGGCTAAAGCAACGTCGAACAAAGTGTTGGATTCCAAACTTATTTTTTGAGCTTAGTAAGTTGTGGGAGCAACTATGTAGGAAAAGATGGACTTTGAACTCACCATTTAACGAGTCGTAGATGTGACTCGGAGAGATAGAGATGAAGCAAGAGCAATAATTTTCAATGAAAAAATGCTAAGTTTTATTGAGATAAACTAAGTGGCTGCTTCAATAGGGCGAGCCATTATTACATGCTTCTTGGTCGTGTTACAAGCATCGACCTTATGGAAAATCGAGATCCTACTTTTATGATAGGGTGAAGGCCTCTTGGGAGGAGTTGGGTTCTCCCCCCATAGGACCTCCTTGGATGAGGTGGAAGACGGCCCCAGGTTTTAAATCTTGGAACTCGGCGAACCTCTCTCTTCGCTTATTGGTTCCTCGGGGTGGAAGGTCAGCCCCGTCTCTTCGGACGAACTTGTCCAGATGTCCCCGCTGTATGAGCTCTTCGATCTCCTCTTTGAGAGCCCGACAATCATCTGTGTCGTGGCCGTGGTCCCTATGAAAGCGGCACCACCTATCTCTGTTTCTTTTTTTGTCAGGGGTATTCATTCTAGGAGGAGCACGGAGTAGTCCTTCTTTGTCCACCTCCATAAGAACCGCTGATATACTAGCATTGAGCGGGGTGAACTTCTCAAAACGAGAAGTTGGGCAGCATTGGCCATTGTCATCCCTCTGGAGTTTCTGGGACCCTTCACTCGTATTCTTCTGTTTGTTCCTGGAAGATGATTCCTCGAGAGCGGGGGGGTTGAGAGCCTCTTCTACTCTGATGTACTTCTCAGTCCTAAGCAGGAGTTCTGAGAAGTCTCGAGGAGGCTTCTTTGCAAGGGACGCCTTGAGGTCGGTGTTGGTGACGTTGCACTCGAATGCCGCAGAGGCTACTGATTGGTTGAGGGAGGCTAAAGACCTGGCTTCAGCGGTGAAGCGCCAAACGTAATCTCTTAGATGTTCACCCTTTCTTTGGTTGAAGGTCACCAAAGATACATTTGTTTTCTCGGCCCAGCGGCTGCTCACGAAATGAGTAAGGAAGAGCCCTTCGAACTGATCGAACAAGAAGATGGTGGTCGGGGCAAGTCGAGAGTACCATTCTCTTGCAGGCCCCTTCAGCGTGGTAGGGAATGTCTTGCAAAGGAGCGCATCCGAAGCCTGGTGGATCATCATGAGAGTTTTAAAACTCTCGATGTGGTCGGCGGGATCCGACTCCCCATTGTATGACTCAAAGTTAGGGGGCTTAAAGTTTTGCAGGACCGGGGCTTCCATGATGGCTCGGGAGAACGGGGGCCTGCTCGGGTCGAAATTCCTCGCCCGTTGTTCCTCTTCTCTGTCAAGTCGGCCAAGGCGCCTCTCCATCTCGTGGAGATGGCGGTAGACCGAGTCTTCCCTTTGGTCGTATCCTGTCGAGCCCCAAGACTCTTTTCCATGCGAAAGGGGACTAGGAGTGCGGTGGTGACGGCTTGGGACAGGTTCAGGACTAGGTGCCCGTTGCTCATGGTTGGGAGCAGCGTTGAGGGCCCGCAGAATGGCCTCTTGAAAATCTTGGAGCTCCGCCCTTGTGACTAGTGCCTCTCTAGCTTGGCGGTCCCTATGTGTGGCCCGGCTTACTGGAGAATGAGTTCTCCACCGATGACGCTGAGGGGACTCTCTTCGCCTCCTCGGGGGAGGGAATCTTCTAGTTCTCGGTCGGCAGGGGGTCTGGACTCTTGAGACCCCTGGGTGCTCAGGTTGATGGACTTCCCCAAGGGCTCGCCATCCATTCAGGCGAGTTCGGAGGTCAACCCCCTTTCGGCGGTTGGCAATCACTTGACGGAAATCCCGCTTGGGAGGGCTTTGAGAAGCCATAGAGTCAACTGGCGGATTGTGGATCGCGACATGATCCTGAGGAGGATGTTGCTCTGGGTGACTCCTACGAGAGCCCCCTGGGTAGCCCCCCGAGACCCTGGAAGGGCCTGTTGAGGAAGAACACCTTGAGCTGGAAGAGGGGGAGGAGGAAGAGAAGTGGTTCTTCGGCTGGAGACCACTGTCTTCCCCTTCTCTTTTAGATGCATGGCTTGAAACTAATCTCGCTGATGAAGTTAGGTCGGGTTGCTTTTTCACTTCCCACAGACGGCGCCAATCTGTTGTCGCTGAATCTGGTGTGGAGGTAATAGATAGAATTTGTGGATTCTTGAGAAAACGAACAAGGCAAATCTGTTGACGTGTTGACCTTCACCAACTTGTTGACTTGGTCTCTTGCAGCTGCTGCGAACCTGCAAAAAGTGCGAAACACGGGATGGATCCTGGCGACGCACCCTCCGACGCTCTTGTCAGTAATCAGAAAGATTATGAAAAAGCTTTTAGTGGAAAAAGATTAATTACCTTCTTATGGTGGGAGGAGAGGGGTTTTTATAGTCGCCTTGGGGATCCGTTTCGAGATAAGAACAAATCTCTACTTCCCGATGTGGATGAATAGAAGTGGTTAAAACCTCCTCTTACAAGTAATTATGAATCTGAATTCTTCTTTATATTTCTAGACTGATTTGTAACGGGTTGGGACCCGTACCCAGTAAGACAGATCCGTTTATGGGTTATTGGATTTTGAAGAAAGAACCAGCCCCCATTTCAGACCCGTTTGTAGGTGAAATTACCGTTTTAACCCTGACCTTTAAGATTCGTGTTCGATTCGAACAGTCCCGATTTAATCCCATTTTTAGCCATATCATTTACAATGGAGAGACCTCTCACCCTCTTAGATGAAGTATTCTCTTCTTCTATTCGGTACTCAACATAATTATATTGTTCTACGAGCCGTTACAATTAATTATATAGAGATCTAGAGTAACCCTACTTTGATACACTTGATATACTAACCACTTGATTACTACTGAAGAGATAATCATGCGTTGAGAACCGTACAATCTGACTTGAAGACGAAATTGGGATTCTCACAAATCAGCCAGAGTCGAGCCTAAAATCCATCAGCGTTGCATACTGTCGACCGACCCCAAGATGTGGTCGACGGTCCCCCTCACGGAAACCCCTGTACGGTTGGGCGGTCGACCACAACTCTGGACGGGCGACCACAACTAATGTTGTTGCTACTGACGACTGTTTCCTTCTTTATCTTCAATATCTCTCTTCGATCTATCTCATCGCATCATTGTCTTCTTAATCGAACATGTGCATGCAAGACATATAAACCCAACATAAAGAACCTACATCCGAACTAACAGTAAAACATCCATGACAACATTAATTAAAAGTAGTGAATGGTGTGAACGGAGAGTATGTGTAGGTCAACTGGTCTAACTCATAAAACAGTCCCTAACTTAGGCTAGTAATCGTGGGTCTTCGCTGCTCACGTGTCACAAATTTGACATGCTAAGCAAGATACAAGTCAATTTCGCTAGGTACACGCTTTCTTTTAGGACTTGGTTATCTTCTCTAACTTTGCCGTTTCTCACAAAGTGTAACATAATTCGTTTGAAGCGATCATCTCAAAAACACCTCTAGCTCAACAAGTTCTTCATACAAGATGTGGAGAAAAGTGGAAAGATGAGTCCTATACTATATGATCTCCTCAAGTTTTCTGAAAGATCGGTGCAACTCGCATCGCCTCGGTTTTTAGTGAAACCCCCTCTACACTGGTTTAGGGAGCATAATCATGGCAGAAGACCTGCAAAAGAACAAGTCAGCTGGAATCAATCAATATAGTGAAAGAGGGTGAAAGTTCAAGTGAATTGCCTTCCTGTGTCCTTCTGTGGTTATTATAGAAAAGACACTCCTACACGAGGGACCCGTTTTCACGTCAAGCACCACAAAATGTAGCTTTCAACAAAACCAAATTTTGCACCTTTTCTCGTATAATAGAAAGACCAACATTAGAGTTGATCATAATATACTAAGCTTAATCAGGAAAGCGAATGATAAGGATTAGGATAAGAAGCGAAATAAATTAGTCTTAGTCTACTTTCAAATAAGAAATTCAGTTAATTTACAGAAGACTAATTCAATAAACAAATAAAACTTCGAAATCACAAGTCAACCAAAGTCTTCCAATTAGTCTACTATGCTAACTCGAAGGCAGATCGATATATCACCTCAGATTGCAACATATGAAGGTAACTCTGAAACTTCCATTCAATACATTACCAAGTCTTTGTCCCCTAAAAAAGACCCAGAGCAGTAAGTCTCCATATCAGATCCTGTACCATTCCATCCACACAGTTAGTTATAAAGCTAAACTGAGATTCACTTGAACTTACAGTTGAAGCTTCACTTGCAATGTCTTCTTACTCTTGGATGTCATCAAACTCATCGGAAAACGAACTGTCAGAGGCTACGTTTGAAATCGACGATTATCTGACCTTCAATGAAGACCCCCAAGAAGGATTTGTGCAGAATCAGCTGGCAACTTCTGATTTTGCAGACAAGAGCAATGATAGTGGTACCGCAAAGTATTAGCGCGCTTTGTCCTTAACTTGATTTGAATTCTCAAGTGTTTGAATTTTCAATTGCTAGTCCTTATTGTTGCGGTTTTGATGCAGAGGCAAGATTGTGAGAGTGGACACACCGAAGGACAGAGGATCGAGAGTTGCATTTAAAACAAAATCGGAAATTGAGAAAATGGATGATGGATACAAGTGGAGAAAGTACGGGAAGAAGATGGTGAAGAACAGCCCAAATCCGAGGTAGAGTCTGATCTATTCAGCACTGTTATAAAAAAAATGAAATTTGCAAGTCATGAAAAGAATGTCGTTATGTCGGTAAACAAGAGACACACATGAATTATAATGCACTAGCATTCTCTTATAATTTCGAAGTGAATAACAAAGATAATATGTGATGGCTGCAGGAATTACTATCGGTGTTTAAGCCCAGGCTGCGGTGTGAAGAAGAGAGTTGAGAGGGCAAAGGACGACGCGAGCTATGTCATAACAACCTACGAGGGTGTCCATAACCACGAGGCACCATTCCAAGGGGCATGTAACCATCGCTCCCTCACCTCAACTTCTCATTCCAATAGTTTATACCTTGAGAATTATTCTCAGGAAAACCTGGGACTGCAGAATCCTGATTAGTAATTACTTCAAGATTTAGGCCAAGCAAAGTAGAACCATAAGCACGAATTCACGTTACAAGTGGTATCACTTTTGCATTGTACTTACTAGTAGTATATCGTATCTTTCTCTCTTTTGGTAAGTGTAATATACGCGAGATAACTTCTTTCCCTGCTCATTTGGGTCTTCATGTTGATTACATAAAGATCGCAAACAGGTAACTGATTTTTCGGTTCAGGTTTCAACAATTGCTGCCAATTTATAGTGTAAATATTATTAGGAATGCATGTTTTACTGACTTTATGCAATCGTTCAGTCCGTCGTATAGTTTTAAACAACAATATATCTTATAGTTAAGCGCAAGCTTAGACCTTGGGTGTTCACCAGTAAGTTTTTCTACAAATGAGCTCAGTAGTTATAGAAGATGGGAATTCGACATGGTGGCCATCGAATTGTATCTAACTAGCAATCAATTGTATTGATCGATCTATCCACTATGATTATGCTCTCATACATGGATTATATTCAGTTCATATAGATCTGTTTCCTCGAGCTTTGTTACTTGCGAAAGATATATCAACTCCTATCTTACAGGCAAATGTTATTAACGTTCGCTCCATTTAGCAGCAGAAAGCAAACTAGCTACTTAATACTGCTTCAATTCACGTATATAACATATCGGTTTGCATCACATCCTAAGACGGAAGAAGGGGGCCTAGATGACTTTAGCAGCTGTGAGATTGTGAGATGGGTGTTCAGTAGAACTTTATAATTGATAAATAATGAGACATGAAGAAGATAAACTACCAACACTGACCCAAATCAACAACAAATATTGAATAATGACATGCAACTAATAGTTGAAGTCTCTCAAACAAGACAATCTTCTACAGCTAAACAGTTGGGGACATAAGAAGAAACATGATGAACGGTGTGTGGATTATCCATATAGCATCTCAATATATATATATATATATATATATATATATATGAGGCTTTTTCGGTTGCAAACGGGTCTGTGTGCACAGACCCGTGCGAACTTTAATCTGGGCCCCATATATTTTTTTATAATATTTTGTCTTAACCCGCCGTTTCCAACGACGGGTTAAGGCAAAATTTTATAAAAAAATATTGCCTTAACCTGTTGTTGACAAGGACGGGTTAAGGCAAAGATATAATCTCATAACTGTATACAGTTCGTCTTCCTCGTCGATTTTTTCCCGAAGCTAAACTTTCGTTCTTGGATGAACCCAAACCCAATATCTCCAAAATCGTGATCTTCTCACTCCGGCAACTCCTCTCTCACTCTCTCTCTCTTCCGTCCGTTGCTCCTCAAACCGTAGTTCTCCTCCTCCGTTTGCACCTCCACCTCAGTCCGCTCCTCGTCCTCTTCGATCCCCATATAATCTCTCTCATAATCTCTACTCCAAACTTCCAAACCCAACTCTTTCATCCCAAAAACGAAACCCTAGTTCGCAGCTTGACCTACATTGGCGAAATTCAGATTTATATTGTAAGGTAATGATTAAATCTCTGCCTTAGTAATTGTAATTCTGTTGATTTTAAAAATATTTTTGTTGCTTTCCACGATTTTACCGTATATTAAAATTGCCTAAAAAATTTGTAGACGTAGAAATTTGTAAGTAGTATTTTGATGAATTTATACGGTGCAATAGTTGTTGATCGGTTGACAATATTATAGATTGAGTTGTATTTATAATCGTGCCGAACATATTAAATTACTTAGAACAATGTTAGTGCGGTTAGATTAGAAAACCCTGCAAACGATATCCAAAAAATACGAAACTTTGCGAGTATGATGGTCTCATGTAGCACAAGCAACCCGAACTTGTAAAAGTCAATTTCGACTCACGGTTAGAGAGATATGGCCGTGTATCGCTTTTGGTTGAAAAAAACCCAAATAAAGTGATACACGGCCGTATCTCTCGAACCGTTAGTCGAAACTCACTTGTACAAGTTGGGGTGTCTTGCGCTGCGTAAATTTAAGCAAGGTGTAAAGTTTTATAAATTTTGAATGCCGTTTGTGCGGTTTTCTCACGTTCCTCGCATTAGAAGTTAGTGACTTAGAATTTTTTCTGTGCGGTTAGATTAGAAAACCCTGCAAACGACATCCAAAAAATACGAAACTTTGCAAGTAGGATGGTGTCACGTAGCACAAGCAACCCGAACTTGTAGAAGCCAGTTTTGACTCATGGTTAGAGAGATACGGCCGTGTATTGCTTTCGGTTGAAAAAAACCCAAATAAAGTGATACACGGCCGTATCTCTCGAACCGTTAGTCGAAACTCACTTGTACAAGTTGGGGTGGCTTGCGCTACGTGAATTCAAGCAAGATGCAAAGTTTTATAAATTTTGGATGCCGTTTGTACGGTTTTGTCACGTTCCTCGCATTAGAAGTTAATGACTTAGAATTTTTTAAGTGCGGTTAGATTAGAAAACCCAGCAAACGACATCCAAAAAATACGAAACACTACGAGTAGGATGGTCTCACATATTACAAGCAACCCGAACTTGTAGAAGTCACTTTCGACTAACAGTTAGAGGGATACGGCCGTATATTGCTTTTGGTTGGAAAAACCCCAAATAAAGTGATCCACGGCCGTATCTCTTGAACCGTTAGTTGAAACTCACTTGTACAAGTTGGGGTGTCTTGCGCTGCGTGAATTCAAGCAAGGTGCAAAGTTTTATAAATTTTGGATACCGTTTGTGCGGTTTTCTCACGTTCCTCGCATTAGAAGTTAGTGACTTAGAATTTTTCTGCGCGGTTAGATTAGAAAATCCTGCAAACAATATCCAAAAAATACGAAACATTGTGAGTAGGATGGTGTCACGTAGCACAAGCAACCCGAACTTGTAGAAGCCAGTTTCGACTCACGGTTAGAGAGATACGGCCGTGTATCGCTTTCGGTTGAAAAAAACCCAAATAAAGTGATACACGGCCGTATCTCTCGAACCGTTAGTTGAAACTCACTTGTACAAGTTGGGGTAGCTTGCGCTACATGAATTCAAGCAAGGTGCAAAGTTTTATAAATTTTGGATGCCGTTTGTGCGGTTTTGTCATGTTCCTCGCATTAGAAGTTAGTGACTTAGAATTTTTTTTGTGCGGTTAGATTAGAAAACCCTGCAAACGACATCCAAAAAATACGAAACTTTGCGAGTAGGATGGTCTCACGTAGCACAAGCAACCCGAACTTGTAGAAGTCAATTTTGACTCACGGTTAGAGAGATACGGCCGTGTATCGCTTTCGGTTGAAAAAAATCCAAATAAAGTGATGCACGGCCGTATCTCTCGAACCGTTAGTCGAAACCCACTTGTACAAGTTGTGGTGGCTTGCGCTACGTGAATTCAAGCAAGGTGCAACATTTTATAAATTTTGGATATCGTTTGTGCTGTTTTCTCACGTTACTCGCATTAGAAGTTAACGACTTAGAATGCGTTTAGTGCGGTCATACTAGAAAACTCTTCAAACGACCTTCAAAAAATACGAAATTTTGCGACTCGGATGGTCTCAATGAATCAAAACTTGTTGTAGTTGATACTAACTCATTCTTCTCCCTTATTTAGTGGATCGGTAGGGTATGAAGAAGCTCCAAACGCTGGAGAGAGTGATGATGATGAAGGTGAAGGTTCATGCTAAGGGGTTTTTCGTGTTATGTCATATCAAACTTTCAAGATAAACACCGAATAATTGTTTACTTTTGTCTTTCAATGTGAAGAGAATTATTATTTTTGACTTTATTATTAACCTTTTTTTTGTGGCGTAGGTCCGAAATGAAGTAAAATCGTGCCCATAGAAGGAATCAATTATTGAAAAGTTCCATACTTTTGATTATATATATGTGGTCAACTGAACGTTTCTTTTTTGTACAATTAGATTATTGGTATAATTAATCAGAGTGCAATTTGTGTATGTGTGCAGTTTGTGTATTTGTGAACTACATATGTTGTTGTGGGTCTTGATGTTGTGGGTCATTGAATATATATGCCGAAGTCAACATTTTTTTATTTATAAATATATTACTGGTGTTGTATTTAATCTTAGTGCAATTTGTGTATGTGTGCAATTTCTGTGTTTGTGAACCATACATGTTGTGGATGTTGTTGTAATTAGTTAGCGAATGTATATTTGTGTTGAAGGTTGTGAGTGATTTTTATGTATCTGTGCAAATTGTGTATTTGTGCAATACATCTATGCTGTTGGATTTTTTTTATTTGTGGAAAATTGTGAAAACTTGGTGCAAACTTACATTTTAAAGATAAAATACTGCCAACATTGGATAAACCTAGCACGTTATTTAGGATAACGGTTTAAAATAACTAAACCCGTTATTGTGGATAACGGTTAAGTAGATTGATATTGGCAGGACTTCATCCCCTACAGACCAAGTTATCATGTGCTGCCAATTTCTCTCCACTTAACCCGTTATTGGGGATAACGGGTTAAGATCACTTAACCCGTTATCGTCAATAACGGGTTAACTAGATAGATATTGGCAGTACTTTATGAAAACTTGGTCTGTTTGGAGATGAAGTCTGGCCAATATCTCCTTACTTAACCCGTTGTTCAGGATAACGGGTTAAGTGATCTTAACCCGTTATCCCCAATAACGGGTTAAGTAGAGAGAAGTTTGTAGTACTTTATCAATACTTGATCTGTATGGGATGAAGTCCTGCCAATATCAATCTACTTAACCCGTTATTGGTGATGACGGGTTAGAATCACCTAACCCGTCATCATAAATAACGGGTTAAGTAGAGAGATTTTTACAGAACTTTCGTCTGTGTAGGCTCTATGTGCTTTTGTTGATACATATACAACTTCACATAATTTGTTCATTCACAACAACTTCTACAGATGATAATTTGTTCATTCAGCAATTCACATCAATATTGGGATACTTAACTCATTAGAGCTGAATGATATTTGCAATGTCTTCGCCTTTGTGCTACAACTCTTCAAATTTTCAAGATAATGTTCGGGGAATATTGGGATACGGATTATATCTTATAACAGCTTTGTACATCATACATTACAAACTGGCAAATACATGTAAATTGAACATACATAGAATGCATACAAAACTAAAGCCAATTGCTATTACAAAGTCATTCTTTGACACTTTTACTAAAATTTGCAATTAATTTAGTATACAAGTACATATTGGGTTTCTTCTCAACGGGTAGGAAGGACTGTTGACGCTGCCTTTTTTTAAATGCATAAGTAGCAGTTATTCTCCCTGCATACAATTTAGTTCCCTACTATTACACAGATGCAGCAATTCTCTGGTTCGTGGGATAGAGTAGTAGTGGGTGTAACCGTATATTCAAAGTACTTGACAACTTCTTGACACGCACTCCTCATATTCGTACTATTTGTTGCATGATTGTGAGGTGTGCATGCCAAGAAGTTGAAAAGTACCAAGAATACATTGTGGCACCCACCACTACTCCGTCCTACGAAACCAGAGAATTGTTGCACTCTGTGTAACAATAGGGAACGAATGTGTATGAAGGGAGGGGAATTGCTACTTCTGCATTCATTAAAAAAGCTCCAAAACAGGAGTTAGGGGAATGAATAAAAAAAAAGGCAGAGTCAGGAGTCCTCCCTACCCATTGAGGGAAACCCAACATGCACTTATACACTAACGTAGACATGCATCTGTCTCTCTACTTCTGCATCTTCAGCTTTTTTCTGAAACATTTTCCCCCTTCATATTCTATAAACAATGTAATGAAGAATGATGAAGGAGAGTCTCCTTGAACGCAGGCTACTTTCTTTTCCTTTCTTTTCTTTTTTTTTTTCCTCCCTCTTTTTTTTTCCTCCCTCTTGCAGGAGCCTCCTCCATCTCTTTTTTTTCCTTACTTTACTTCATATGCTGTATTTTCTTCATTGAAGAAGAAGGCATTGATTCAAAGTTATAGGCAAATGAAGAAGGCAAACAAACAAGAGCAACAAAACAAGAATGCATTGATTAAGTTTTGAAAATGTTGAATGAAGAAGGAAAAAAAACAATAGGGAAATGAAGAAGTCAAGAAAGGATACAATAAGAAAATAAGAGTGCATTCATGCATTTAAGGAAAGGCTTGAATGAAGAAGGGAAGAAAACAAGAAGGAAATGAAGAAGGCAAGAAAAGAAGCAACAAGAAAACAAGAATGCATTGTTCCCTATATCTGAAAATGTTGAATGAAGATGGGAAGAAAACAAGAAGCAGATGATACACTTCTCAAAAACATTGAATGAAGAAGGCAAGATAACAAGAAGGAAATGAAGATTGGCGTGAAAACAAGCGCAAGGCAACAAAGAAGCAATAGCCACAGACTGGTTAAGTGGTTCATGGGTCTGTACTTGATGAAGTTCTGCCAATATATCTCCACCTAACCCGTCATTGGTGGTGACGGGTTAAGTACACTTAACCCGTCATCACCAATAACGGGTTAAGTAGAGATGAAGTTCTGCCAAAATATCTCTACGTAACCCGTTATTGGTGATGACGGGTTAAGTGGGTTAAGTGTACTTAACCCGTCATCACCAATAACGGGTTAGGTAAAGATATTTTGGACGAACATTATGAATACTTGGTCTGTGGACATCGAAGCACTTCTGTACATTCCTTTGTTGTTGCATAGGTTTAGAGATAAGGTTAGAGTAAGGTTTAGAGATAGGGTTAGGACAAGGTTAGAGTAGGGTTAGGACAAGTTTGTAGGTTTAGAAAAGGTTAGAGATAAGGTTAGAGTAGGTTAGAGTAGGTTTAGAGATAAGATTAGAGTAGGTTTAGAGATAAGATTAGAGTAATGTCAGGACAAGTTCATGGTAAGGTTATAGTAGGTTAAGAGATAAGGTTAGAGTAGGTTAGAGTAGTTCTTAGGGTTACAGTAGGGTTACAGTAGGGTTGGAGAGTTAAAGTAGGGTTACAATAGGGTTAGAGTAATTTTAAACATTATGAAAATAAATAATATAGTTGAAAATATGAAAAAGTTTATTAAAAATTGGAAATAACCCTACGAACTAATCTAACCCTAATGTAGAGAGATCTATTCTAACCCTAGTCGTAACCCTACTATAACCCTACTCTCACCCAAGCTGTAACCCTATTTATGTAAATTTGATAATGTATTTTTATAAGATTTACAAACATTTTCCCTTTTTTATATTTTTTTTTACAAAAAAAAATGTTAATACGTTGGGTTAAGTGTACTTAATTTGTCATCTCCAAAAACGGGTTCAGTAGAGAGATATTTGCAGAAATTCATAAAACAAATAATAATATACAATACAAACAAATTGAGTTAGGGTTATTGTTAGGGTTAAGGTTAAATCTTAAAACTCTTTCTTCCACTTCCTCTCAGTCCCCGCTGCTTTGCCAATTCTGTTCTTCGATTGTAAAAGCAAGTTATGGACTTGTACTACATGTACGGGAAGGAAGTCTCCAATAATAGTAGGCAAGTTATGGCCTTGTTGTACATGTGGTACCTATGTTGTATAGTGAAATGTAATAATAGGCCCGTTATGGACTTGTTCTACATATGGAGATCTACATGTGGTGCCCACTTTGTCGATTCTCCAATAATAGTAGGCAAAGTTATCCTAAACAAAAATAAACACTCCATTCCTCGACATAGGCTTAGCAAAATCTATCTGAGTGAAGGGAAACTGTGAAGAGAAAAAGAGCAAGGAACGAGGATGCTATGTTGGATTCTACTTGTGGGGATCTAGATGTGCTGCCCACACAGCCACAGTGATATGTAAAAGTAGGCAAGTTATGGAATCCATGAGTTGATAAAACTCCAATCCGATCTCATTCACACGATCCTTGTAATAATGCTCTTTGATAACTTGCACTACATGTATATCCCCACATGTGGTGCCAAAATTGGAAAAACCTAAAGTACATAACTTGGATACTATTGCATTTCACTCTACAAATTGGGCACCACATGTAGAACCCCACATGTACAACCCAATTATGGAAAAGATTCAGTGCGCTTTAGATCGGAAAGTCATCAGGTCAAATGAAAAAAAAAACAAAACTTGTTCATAACTTGTCTACTATTACATTTCACTCTACATAGTGGGCACCACATATAGAACCCCATATGAAGAACCCAATATTGGAAAAGATTCAATGCGTTTTAGATCGGAGAGTCATCAGATCCAATTGTGGGGAAAAAATACATGTCCATAGCTTGCCTACTATTACATTTTACTCTACAAAGTAGGCACCACATATACAACGCCACATGTAGAACTTAATAATGGAAAAGATTCAGTGCGTTGGCGCCGGTCTCTCTTCGCTGGAGCGGTAACAGATTTCCATTGACGATTGAAGAGAGATTCTAGGGTTTGGATGATTTTGTTCAAAACTGCCGGATTTGGGGGATTTGAACGAAATTGTGAAAATCACATTAGATTATACTCCCCATATGTGGAACACCACATGTAGAACCCCACATGTGGAACACCACATGTAGAACCCCACATGTAGAACCCAATAATGGAAAAGATTTAGTGCATTTTAGATCGGAGAGCTACAAATATTAACCTAATTAATCAAAACCAAAAACAACCACTTACTACAAATATTAACCCTTACCCTAACCCTAACACATAACCCTACACTAACCCTTAACCTTAGCTTACCCTAACCCTAACCCTAGGCAAGTTATCAAATTTTATTTTTTGAACTTTTTGACCACATTTAATGTTAACGATTTTATATTGGTTAGTTACGTGGCAATAAATGAAAATTAATAAAAAAATATAAACGATATACAAGCATATGAATGTCACTTTGCAGAGTTCAGGAGACAATGTTCGCAAAGAGTGAAGAAAGTTGTAGAAAGCATAAAAATATCTTTCTACTTAACCCGTGATTGGGAATAACGGGTTAAGTGATGGGATAACAGGATAAGATCACTTAACCCGTTATCGTCAATAACGGGTTAAGTAGATAGATATTGGCAGTATATTATGAAAACTTGGTATGTAGGGCCAATATCTCTCTACTTAACCCATTGTTGAGGATAACGAGTTAAGAGAGAGATATTGGCAGTACATTATGATAACTTGATATGTAGGGGATAAAGTAGTGCCAATATCTCTCTACTTAACCCGTTGTTGTAAATAACGGGTTAAGTGATCTTAACCCGTTATTTACAACAACGGGTTAAGTAGAGAGATATTGGCACTACTTTATTAAGACTTGGTCTGTAGGGGATAAAGGAATGCCAATATCTTTATTTAACCCGTCATCACCAATGACGGGTTAAACTCATTTAACCCGTCATCGTCAACAACGGGTTAAGTAGAGAGATTTGTACAGAACTAAAAAAATTCTAAGTCATTAACTTCTAATGCGAGGAACGTGACAAAATCGCACAAACGGCATCCAAAATTTATAAAACTTTGCAACTTGGTCGAATTAACGTAGCGCAAGCCACCCAAACTTGTACAAGTGAGTTTCGACTCACGGTTTGCGAGATACGTCCGTATACCGCTTTATTAGGTTTTTTTAACTAAATAAAGTTATACAGCCGTATATCTCGAACCGTGAATCGAAACCCACTTCTACAAGTTGGGGTGGCTTCTGCTGCGTGAGATCAACCTACTCGCAAAGTTTCGTATTTTTTGGAGGCCGTTTGCAAGGTTTTCAACTCTAACCGCACTAAAAAATTCTAAGTCACTAACTTCTAATGCGAGGAACGTGACAAAACCGCACAAACGGCATCCAAAATTTATAAAATTTTGCAACTTGGTCGAATTCACGTAGCGCAAGCCACCCAAACTTGTACAAGTGAGTTTCGACTCACGGTTTACGAGATACGTCCGTATACCGCTTTATTAGGTTTTTTTAACCAAATAAAGTTATATGGCCGTATATGTCGAACCGTGAATCGAAACCCACTTATACAAGTTGGGGTGGCTTATGTTGCGTGAGATCAACCTACTCGCAAAGTTTCGTATTTTTTGGAGGTCGTTTGCAAGGTTTTCTACTCTAACCGCACTGAAAAATTCTAACTCATTATTTCCGTATAAATTGAACGTTAAAAATCAACACAAATAAAACTAAATTAATAAGCCAAACATTTCTACATTTCTAAATAATTTTGGGCAAAGAATTTTTTTGGACTTTCTAAATAATTTACTATGTAAATATTTACAAATCAACATAATTAACTCTAATAGGGTAAAGAATTAGTCAATACCTTACAAAATAACTACGAATGTTGCGAATAGATCGATTTGTGGCCGAACTAGGGATTTGATTTGCTTTCGATGTAGAAATTTGGAGAGAGAGATTGTATGAGAGTGGAAGAGGAGGAGGAGGAGCAAACAGAGGAGTAGGAGCTCACGGAGGAGTTTGGAATTTTTTTAGAGTTCTTGGGTTTGGTTTCGGCCAAAAAAAACTGAAAAGGGGGAGGGGGAGATCGACGAGGAAGACGAACTGTATACAGTTATGAAATTATATCTTTGCCTTAACCCGTGACGGGTTAAGGCAATATTTTTTTATAAAATTTTGCCTTAACCCGTCGTTGGAAAAGGCAGGTTAAGGCAAAATATTATTAAAAAATATATGGGGCCCAGATTAAAGTTCGCACGGGTCTGTGTGCTTGCAACCGAAGAAGCCTCTCTCTCTCTTTCTCTCTCTCTCTCTCCATATATATATATATATGGAAAAAATGGGTATTAGCAACTTGCACATCTAGTAAATAAGCTATTGATGATAGCTACTCTTTCATACTATAAGTTGCAGCTGAATTAAAGTCAAACCGGTTACCTTAACTTGAGAGCTGAACTCAACTCAGAAAGCCTTCCACTCCTTCCACTGGAGGGCAATCGTGTTTTCCAGATCTCGTTTCTCGTGCCAGTACTCTCACTAAATTGAGTGACACAGAAAATTTCATGACTTAAGAGACTTTTTTTTGATGATAACGGATAGAGTCAAACGACTCCAGCCACACCAAAAAGAATATATAAACTCCATAAATAATGTACAATAGAACAGTTTTACCAGAGGTAAAACACCTAAAAAATGCTCATAAAAACAATAACAAATACACACAAATACACAGAGGAGCTCAACAAAAGCTAAAGAAGAGTCCGGTTGGAGAGAGGGGCATGAAGACAGCGGCAACATCAGCAACGCTCCAAACGACAATCACTGTAGCCTGTCCGAGCTGAAAGCTGAAACGAACTGCCAAAACTGAGAACCGCCGAAAGCTAACGAGGAGCCGCAGAGAGGAGCACCACATCAAAAGGTTGGACCTGTCAGACGAGCAAAAAAGCCCAAACGCGGAGCAAGACAGCCGCGAAGACGCAGGGCAAAAAGTAACAAACACGTCCTCTAACAGGAGACCAAAAGCTTCGTAAGCACGCACAGAACAACACTACCAACCAAAAAGGCGCTCAAAAAACGCAGCAGAAATCTCAGAACAGGCCAAGCCTGAAAGCCATCGGCTCCAATCAGCATAAATAAGCAAACAAAAACAAAGCAAACTAGAGGTGGCGTTCAGCCACAATGCAAACAATCACAAAGCCAACAAGGCGATCCATCACGCAGCTGACAACACAGAACAGGCAAAGCCTGAAACCCATAATCTCCAGCCAGCAAGAATAAACAACCACACACATATCCAACTAATGATGCAACGGAAAGAAAACATAAGAACAAAATATAAGTCAAGAAAGAAACATTCAACATCAGCCCTGAACCAAACAGCCAATGGCCAAACAAAAAAACCGACCAAAAGCAGGGCAAAGGAGCAAGAAAAAGAGGGGAAAAGAAGCAACCAGCATCGCCAGATCCCAGACAGACAACACGGTCCGAAAGAGGGAGGCAACAAAACACCAAAAGGCCCTTGGGCAAGAATCTCCTCTAGAGAGAAGTCAGGTCTGCACAAAAGACAGCAAAAAACAACCATGTTAAACTCCACAAAGAAGTAAATAAAAAGGAACAATTTACTCATGAAGTAAAGCTTGCAGATTATAAAGACAAGAAATTGAATTGGAAAGTTTTAAGCAATCCAGAGAAGCTCTGCCCTTGTAAGCGGGACCCGAACTCCAGAGTTTGAACAAAAAGGAAAAGGACTCAATAAGATACCCAGGAGAGGAGCAGCGATGTTCAAACACTCGCTGGTTCCTTTCCTGCCAAGTGATCCACACAATGATGTGCACAGACAAGATCCACGCATAAAGGAACAATATGTTCCGAGGCTTAAAAGTCCAAATATCAACTAAAGTGGGCGGGATAACACCCGTGTCCCAAGCAAGGCAACAAATCCTCCAAAGAGGGAGAATAAAAGGGCATTGAGCGAAGAGGTGGTTAACATCTTCAGGCATTTGGAGGCAAAAAGCACAGCATTGCCCCCAAGCTAAATTCCTTCTATTGAGGGCATCCACAGTGAGCAATTTCCCCTGAAAAGCCAGCCAAAAGTGAATCTTCACTTTGAGGGGGGCAGCAGATCTCCACAAAAGATTCGCAACGGGGGATAGGACACCCCTAGAATTAAGGAATTGGTAAAAAGACTTGACTGAAAAGGAACCGGAGGCAGTCCAGCGCCATACAATGCTCTCACAAGACTGCCAGACAAAACTGTTGAGTTTAGAGATGAGATTATTAAGGCACTCCATGAGAGGAGGAGGAAGTTCGATCACAAAGGTAATGGACCAATGACGCAATCCGTCAATGAAAGAAAAAGAGTCAGCAACGGTAGCTGAAGGATCTGAGGCGAGTAAATAAAGGGAGGGGAACTCAGACGAGAGTTTGACGTTACTCAGCCAAAGATCCGTCCAAAATAAAGCTCTAGAGCCGTCCAAGCAAGATCGGGCAATACTACAATAGAAAGCGGCCGATGCCTTCCAGACACCCTTCCAAAAGGGCGAGGCACGGCGGGAAATAGACGCAGGGAATTCCCACCAAGCAAAAGAGCGAGAGCGGTAATCCTTGACATAACTAGACCAGGGAAGGTTGTCTCGGTGGTGAAGCGACCATAACCATTTACCCAGGAGGGCAATATTATGATCTCGAAGGTCCAGCACTCCAAGCCCTCCCTCCTGTTTGGGGGAACAAATCAATTTCCAGTGACAAAGATGGGATCCTGGTCTGTAGGAAGAAGAACCAGACCAGAAAAAATTGCTTCTAATTTGATCTAACCTTTTGATAACCCAAGAAGGGAGGAAGTAGAAAGACATGAAATAGAGAGGCATGGCGGACAACACCGAGTTGATGAGGATCAATCTACCTCCACGGGAAAGAACTTTGCCTGACCAAACACTGAGCCTGGCTTCCCCCTTATCGATAAGAGGGAACCAATCTGCCCTGTGAAGCTTCCCCCATCTAAGGGGAATGCCAAGATAAGAAATGGGAAAAGACGTCGAAGGGCAATCGAAAAAGGAAGACATCTCGGTCAGTCGGTTGGGAGAACCTCCCAACCAAAGAACAGAAGATTTTTGGAAGTTGATCGACAGACCCGAAGCAGCTTCAAAACAATATAGAAGAAGTTTGAAGTTCCTAGTGGATGTGAAGTTCGGTTTGATGAAAATAATGGTGTCATCTGCATATTGCAGATTAAGGACCCCTTCAAAGTGAGGGGATTGACCGAGACCCTCAATCATATGCGCATTCCGAGCATGTCTGAGGAGCCTGCTGAATACATCAGCGACAAGAGTAAAAAGGAGAGAAGAAAGAGGGTCTCCTTGGCGGAGACCACATTTGAGTTTGAATTTGTGGCCCTCCGAGCCATTGATAAAAATGGAAGAGGTACCGGCAAACAAACTGGATCTAATCCATGAGATCCATTTAGGACCAAACTCCCGGTGGGTGAGAATGTCAATAAGGAAATCCCAATTAACATTATCGTAAGCTTTTTGAAAGTCAAGTTTGAGGAGGATGCCTTCAGATTGAGTTCTGTGACAGAAAGAGTAACTTAAGAGACTTAAAACAGAAAAATATAATGACCAGCAGGACTGACATGAAAATATGTCATAATTAAAGTAGTTATTATCAGCAAGAAACCAAAATGGCCGCCACCCCCGCCTACGTCAAGGAGCTCACCACTGCCTACACCAAGTCCAGATTGAGGATGACAATGTGCTCGTGATCAGCAGCAAGAAGAGGGAGGAGGAAAATACCTAAGAATGGAACGGCGCATAGGCAAGTTGATGAGGAAATTCTCTGTGCCGGAGAATGCCAAATTGCCAATCTCGATGCGGTGTGCAAGGACAGAGTCCTGACTGTCACTGTGCAGAAGAAGTCACCGCCGGAGCCCAAGAAACCCAAAACCATTCAGGTCAGTGTTGCTTGAAAAGTGCACTGCACTGCTAGTGGAATAGTGAAAATTTGTGTCTGTGTCAGGTTGGTGATCTATCTCGGTTCAGATTGTGTGTGCTATGTAAAAACCTTAAGGTTGATCAAGTGCACGAAGCGAAGCAGCTTTCCTTTTCTTTCCTTTTCGTGTTTGTTAGATTCCTGTGTTTTCGTCGAGTTTGTGTGTGGAACAGACCAAGATCTATCAAGCATTTGGTTACTCTCGTTTTATGTATGTATGTATTATTTTCGACATGACACTCTTATTAATAGGTACATATAATTATTTAGTCTACGCAATCACAGCGACGAGTGCATCTACTCCTTCAAAGCTGTAACACATGTATTGCAGAAAGAAATCATACAGACCATTGATTGAAGATGGACGGAATAATTGAGTACCCAGATGATTAAGTGTCAGCGACGTCTAATTATACAATTACAGTGACTAGCAGAAGACACAATTCGATTAACAAAATTCGGTACTCACTACGACCTGAGTTTATTTTATGAGTACCTCTTTCTTCTTCGTCTGCTTTCCAGCACTGACATTGCCTTGTATAACACCAATTGCTTGAAAGTCAACGGGAGTGGTGGTGGTTTCTGTTTTCTTGATAATAACAAAGAAGATGGCATCTCATTTTGAGGTTGTTCAGTTGCTTGCTTCACAAATAATGCGATGAAAAATCCTTCGGTGTCTTCTGCTGGGTCGGTTCTCAGTAGACGTTCAGCTGAAATTAATGAAAGGAGAAATTGACTGATAAATCGAATTGTTCAGATAACCAAGTTTATTTTCAAAAGGTTTAAACAGAGTTACATATAATCGGACATGAACATAAACAGTCAAATCCTGCACACACTGTTTCAATTATTGATCTTGTTGAGTGATATAGGCGAGTTCAGGTTATTGCAAGTAGTTTATGCGTTGGCATACAATGAACAAGGAGTGAAAAGCCAATTCCTTGAAACCTCTGTGACGCAAAATATTAAGACAACCAAACTTCAAAGACGATACTCTTATTCTGTGCACTTGAGCAAATATATTTGCAAATATGTTTGTCATTAAAATACAAAGAGGGAAAGATTAATGCAATACTTACAGCCTTCGAAGACTAGGAGGCCACGACGAGGCCACTGCGGGAAAGGAGTTGCCAGCTCGAAACCGAGAGAAGTGGCAAGGGGGAGAACCGACTGGACGACATCTTCATTCTCTGCTTGGTGAACTGAGCATGTACTGTAGACCACTCTTTCCACTGCAGGAACTGTCAAGAAAAAAATCAAACAATTATAATTTTCAAAGCACTTCCGAGTAAATAAGAATAGCATTTATTCTCTAGTTGTCAGTTCAAAAAAAATTAACTGTACCATTATAACTCCAAAAGGAGTGAGTAGTCATGTTCCTTTCTGGTGTTCATTCCAAGTTTTGTATAATGTTGGGTCTAGATCATTATTGTGTACTCAAGGAATAAACTAGGTTCTTAATGGCCAAAATTTGTGGAGGTAACAACACATGCATTTCATTTGCTAAAACATCTAGTCTACAGATGCAAATCACAGTTTGTACCTAGGATATATAGAAATGATAATTCTTGAGAGTTTGCTCATTTCACTTGCTAGTGCTGCAGCATTTTAAGGATGAATGGAGTAGTGAACTATAATAATTCCTTAATCATGAGCCTGGTTTGGACCAGGATATAAAGTACATAGAAATGTAAAAGAATGTAGTGCAAATTTCATTTTAAAGTTTTTTTATAGCCAAATGGGTGGAACAATCTGTGTCTAAGATAGGCCTTCTAGTAAAATATTAGTGGAAGAAACAATGAGTCAAATATTAGTGGAAGAAACAACGACAAACTTGATAAATTTACGACTGTTGGCCATAATTGCATGTGGCAGAGCTACCAATATCTTTAAATGGTAAAATGTAAAGGCCTTACATTGGGGAGAAAACAGAAGGAATGACCCCTTAAAAAAAATCCTACTCCCTCCTCCCTCCTAAATGCATGATCTACACCGTCCAAAAGTGTTCAACATAAAACATAACAGGATGAAATTTTAATAAAGTTGAATGTGTGTTTGCCCATGTATTTAATGATCGCAATAATTGTATTGCTCAAAACCGTTCATTTTGCAACTTCATGATGAATGGGTAAAACATATTCAAATTTAGTATTTTTTCTTCACTCTATATGTGTTATGATATGAAGATCAACTTAAACGGTCCGGATTGTGAATTTTGATGGCAGAGAATGAATTTTTAGTGTGCCATTTCCTCCTATGGCATAGGACCCCCCCGTATCCTCTATTTTGTACAAGTCTCAGCTACTCATTGTGTTGTCTCTATAATAAGCGAAGCCCCTCTTTCATCCTAAGTTTCTCATTTCTAAAGATTCAACTAGAAGTGACAAATAATGCTACGGTTGTGAAGAAAATATCTCGAGGAAAAGCATGGAGTGTCTGAAACAATTTATGCCCCTTCAGAGATCATATATTTTTAACATACCCTGATATGCAGCATATTGTTCTTTAGTATAACTTTTATTAAGTATCAGATCATTAGGGAAATCCTTGCAGGAAAAAATTACTGTGGAGAAAACAAACTTAAAAGATAAAAGTATTTAAAACATCTGAAGGACTGTTATGAAGCTCGCTTACATGATAGTGCATGAGCCAGGGCTTTACTTTGGAAAGCAGAAAGCTTCTTTACTCTCTGGGAATTAGCAGCATCAGCTTCATGACCTGAGTAACACAATTTTACATATGCAGTCAGTTAATTGCTATCAATCAGATGTATGCATCAGGTAACATTATCTAATTCTTTCCAACTGGTCACTGAAAAGCAGACCATGCTGACATAAATGTTTAGTTAATATATCTTTACAACCAAGAGATGTTTTTGCACTAGATATCCACATAGTTAGAGCATCCACTGTCGTTTTCTAAAAACCCAAAAAATAGCAATAGGTTTAGATAAAACCCTCACAGTCATTTGCTAAAAACCCATAATTTAGGATAGAAATGAGCAGTGGTCTGCTAAACTTAGCAGCGCCTTTAGACAATTGCTAAATATAGGAGACGGACGATGTTCATCCGTTTGACGAAAGTGACGGATGAAGATATGTTGTCTAGTTAAATAAAAAATTTTAAAAAAAACGAGAGATGGAAGAATATCTTCCGTCTTTAGACAATTGCTAAATATCTTCCGTCTCTCGTCGAAAACAAATTTTTAAAAAAAATCACTGAAAACATGCCAAAACACGCCAAACGGATGAAGGAGTTCT
The DNA here is from genome assembly GCA_017893485.1 of Hemerocallis citrina. Classification (NCBI taxonomy): domain Eukaryota; kingdom Viridiplantae; phylum Streptophyta; class Magnoliopsida; order Asparagales; family Asphodelaceae; genus Hemerocallis; species Hemerocallis citrina. The sequence goes on along the minus strand of CM030358.1, from coordinate 19,100,501 downwards.
GTCTGGTGTGTTTTTTTTATTTTTGATTTTTTTAAAAAAACCGAAAAACACCCGGACGGATGATGTTCATCCGTTTGGTGTGTTTTTTTTTTTTTTTTTTTTTTTGTTTTTTTTTAATGATTTTAAACAACAACAAAAAAAAATTCAAAAAATTCAAAAAAAATCAAAAAAAGTCAAAAACTCACCAAACGGATGATGTTCATCCGTTTGGTCAGTTTTTGACTTTTTTTTTAAATCACTGAATACCACAAATAAAAAAAAACAAAAAATAATAATAATAATAATAATAAAAATACAAAGATGGATGATGTTCATCTGTCGCTTCTGTTTTTAGACTTGGACGACTGCAGCGTGGTCCTTCTATTGCTATTTCTAAATGCTATATTTAGCAATGGACATAGAAAACGATAGTGGATGCTCTTAGAGGAACAACTTTCCCCTAACTAGGAAGTGCTTTATGCATAGCTATATGATGATGCAAGTGCTTCCATTTAGTATTCCTGCAGGGTGAGGCAAATGTGTAGAGCATCGCATCTAACACCCTTTAAGGTTCATATTTGAAATAGTGATAACTGAGGTACTCATCATAAAAAAATATTTCCTAAAAGCCATCGCATGCACAACCATCTTAAAGCTATCTGTGTGCATGCGAATTTCAAATGGCAGTTAACAGAACTCGAAAGATTTAGGACTAAGGTTTTCTTGGTGTTGCAAATGAACTCATGCTCAACCGCTCACCTGCATTGTGTGATGGAAGTAGATAATCTAATCTTTCAGTTGCAATTCCAGATCCTGAACAAGAGGGGTCCAACAGAATGGCACGGACCTGCCAGTTGCCATTAAATATCTGAGTAAGATTTTTAATTAAATATCATGACTGTAGAAAGGAAATGCTGCTACCTGTGAGAACTGTGGATCCTTTGCATTCAAGTCTAGAAAATCTCCATGGATAATATGGACATCTGTAGGTTTCGTTGAAGTTCATCAGGCAAAAGTAATAGATATAATCACAGCAGTACACAAAATAAAATAAAAATCTCTTATCCAACATTGCTATATGAGATTGAGTACTAGCTAGTATGTCTGATTGATAGCTACAAGATCTCCAAAAGAATCTTGAACTCACTATCAAATGAAGAAAAGATTATTGTCCAAGGATTCCAACAGTCCTAGCTATCATGCAACAGAACCAGGGTATAACAAGTACTCAAATAGCACATGCTAAAATTTGCTTATGGCTTTATCTGCTAAATACATACGTGACACTCAGCTTGTCTGAACACAATTTCTATTAATCATCGCCTCAGACAAGGTACCAATTATCTGGCATCTTTGTGTCTTATGTTTACTGCCATTGTTTATTCGTCATTTGACAAGGTAATCTAGTCAGCCATTTGGATAACCAATTATCCTGTGGTTGACAACCAAGCAGTAGAAAATATGATGATCATGACTTTGTGGAGTTAATAAACCCCGTAGTGGAGATTTGTGCAAGGTTTATGTGAATTTTTCATGCCACCGCACCCAAAACTCCGAAGTTGTGAACAAGCAATGAACTCAGATAGGCCCAAGTAAGATTCTAATCTGTCTGTTTTCCCCATTAAAAAGGTTCATGTCTGTATTAACCACTTAACACAATTGACCAATCATCAACTGATGCAGACTTTTATAGTCGTATTTTATACAAAATTCAGTAATGGTCATATGAAACTTGGTGTCTGGTTGCAGGTTGACCTCTACCCTCCTACACATATTATATTATTATGTTAATTATATTCATATATTTGTGTTACAAATTAAAATTTTCAGATTCCTCATATAACATACTGAATATATAGGTAACCAACAGTTAGCAGTAGTAGCTAATATCAAAGTCCTTAGAAACTTTAAAAACTATATTCAGATAAAGAAATGGTACGTACTTGATGCTCCAGCCCGACGAATAGTATCCTCTAAAATTTTTACTCTTTCTTTATGAAGTTCAAGTGCTATAATATTTCCTTTTCCTTTCATAAGTGCGGCGAGGTGAACAGTTTTGTTTCCTGGGGCCGCACAAGCATCTAGAACCTAGAAATTAATAAAATTTCAACAATAACAAAAATGCTAAATGCTTAAGCAAGTTCCAAAACTCAAGCAACATAAACGTGGAAAAATATTGCCAGCGTAATAATCTTATTATGAATTTTGGAGTTATTTGAACCCCAAAAAAAAAAAAAATTGAAATATCATTATTCGTATCTCCAACAAATATGAAAATGACATTGAGTAGAAACATAAAGTCTCCGTAATCCTGCAACCCATAAAATACGACACAAACATTAAAACATATCTTTTTTTGCAAATTGATAACATGACCATTGATATAGAGATGCATAAATGTTACTGAGTTCTGCTTAATTCACCGAGCTAACTTCTTTAGGTAGTGTTTGGAATCTGTTCTGCACTCTGTGTGGGTGTGGCTGGTTCTAAATGATCGGGTCATAATTGTTTCAGTCTGAGGGAAACACAGGGAAACAAGGTCATTCATGGCAAACGAAAATATTTGTCCTATATAAGTCCAGAGAGTCTTCACAACATAAAATGTCAGAAGTAAGATCTACCTAACATTGTTCATAACCCAATTATTGAGACCCATTTAATCAGATGTAGTAACTGAAGTTAAGCTACATAACTTAACTAGACAACAAGTTTCACATGTTTCCAAGGACTACATACACCTACAGGGATGTTTTAGAAAAGAGGTTGATAACATAGATTATTCAGCTAAACTACTAAACTAGTATAAAATTTGACAATGTAGAGTAGAATGATTACATTGCAGAGTGAGAGACATAAGTTATTGGCTCTGTAGCATCCCTAGTTAATTGAGCTTAGTAATTTGTTAGGTGGAATAATGAAATTATTACTGGGCATATTGGAATTATTGGTGAGATATTCTAGTTGAATAAATATATTGGTTGTAGGATGGGCCTATAATTAGTGGGCTAGAAAGATTGGATATAAAACAGGTGAGTGAATTAGGTTGAATGGTGTAGGAACTTTAGTAACTCCGCCATTGTCTGTCCGCCCACAAACCGGGTAAGGAGGAGGATTGCATTAGGTAGTTGACAACCAGCATAAAACTTTGTCAAATGCTATGAACATGATTCCTCAAAATATACGCGCAAATGCTAGGGCATTCCCTGGAAGCAATGCATTGTGCCTTGCTTCCAGGTGCTTCGAGAAATGTGCAAGGGGCGTCACACCGGCGCCCGTGTGCGATGAAAAATGGACAAGGGTTCTTGCACCAATCTGGACGTGTGCAGGGAAAGAAGCTAGTCCAGGATAATAAACTTACGATAGCAACTTGGAATATAGGAACAATGACAGGAAAATGCATAGAATTAGTAGATACCATGATTAGAATGAATATTAATATAGTTTATTTACAAGAAACAAAGTGGGCAGGGGAGAAAGCAAAAGAGATAGATGGTTTTAAATTATATTATACCGATAAAATTAGATATAGAAATGAAGCAGGAATATTAGTAGATAAGAAATTCAAAGGAGATTGATGCTGTTTATTTCTGAGGCACGTGTGGAAGCACCAGGTGTGAGTTCGAACTCAATTTGTATTGAAGGAGATAGCCGCTCGTCTGCCGACCTTCGGTTGACCTTCTGGGGCCTACGATGAGCTCGGAAAGGCGTTGAAGGTTGACCTCGGATCGGAAGGGTCGGATCCGAGGTCTTGTGTACCTGCAGACGGTCCTGAAACACCGGGGTTTGTCCCGGTGGCGGACCCTCCGACGCTCTAGTCAGTCTCTGTGAGAGAGTAGCAATAACTAGGTATATTTAAGTGGCAAAAGATTGATTACCTCCAAAAGGTGGGTGAGGGTCTAGTATTTATAGAGAATCCCAACCGGGTTTGGTTCCGAAAGCCCATGGGCCTGACGTGGCAGAAGGCCCAGGGGGTTTAGGGCGGTTGCGGTGATACCAGGAGTGGTATAGGGCTGACGTGGCGAAACCCTTGGCGGTATTTGGATCTGACGTGGTCCATCGTGAGTCCTCTGTGCCTCTGGGGGAATCGGAGGGCCTAGGCTGCGCCAGGTCATCCTCCCGCCCCGTCAGAGAGGGGGGACGGCCTGAGGGACTGCTCCGGATCGGACTCCGGGGGATACTGAGGCTCGTCAGCACGAGGAAGCCGGCACTGTGGGGGCAAACACGAGGTTCGGCGCCGACCCTGAAGGGGTCCGGAGCCGAACCAGGTTGTTATTCTTGCTTTTCTGAGTAGGAATAGTATTGGGCCCTGGTTGGGCCTCAGGCCATTTTTACACTGTCACACAAGCCCCCCACTCCTGCAGGGGGTGCGGGAGCTAGCCGTGGAGGAGTGTTCATGATTGTAAAAAATGGGAGGGCGGATCATAGGGCCTTTCTGGTGGTGCTGTCCTGAAGCTTGGATAGGACCTCGAGCTAGTCGAGGGTCAAGGTGTAGGTGAAGGCGATGGCGAACCGTTGTCTCTTCCGGAGAAGAGTACCCTGGTGTTCGATTGAACCTCGAGGGGTCGAGGGATTACGCGTCGACAAGGGTGATGGCGAGCCGTTGCTTCTTCCTGAGAAGAGTACCCGGGTGCCAGACCGAACCTCGAGAGGAGGGAGAATTATGGGCTGGTAAGGGTGATGACTAGCCGATGGATCTTCCGAAGAAGAGTACCCGGGTGCCAGACCGAACCTCGAGCTGGCGAGGGATTGTGGGTCGGTTAGGGTGAAGGCGAGCCGTTGTTTCTTCCTGAGAAGAGTACCCCGGTGCCAGGCCGAACCTCGAGACGAGGGGGAATTACGGGCTGGTAAGGGTGATGGCCCGCCGGTGGATCTTCCGAAGAAGAGTACCCCGGTGCCAGACCGGACCTCGAGCTGGCGAGGGATTATGGATCGGTAAGGGTGAAGGCGAGCCGTTGCTTCTTCCTGAGAAGAGTACCCGGGTGCCAGACCTAACCTCGAGACGAGGGGGAATTACGGGCTGGTAAGGGTGATGGCCCGCCGGTGGATCTTCCGAAGAAGAGTACCCGGGTGCCGAGCCGAACCTCGAGCTGGCGAGGGATTATGGGCCGGTGAGGGTGAAGGCGAGCCGTAGTTTCTTCTTGGGAAGAGTACCCCGGTGCCAAGCCGAACCTCGAGACGAGGGGGGATTACGGGCTGGTAAGGGTGATGGCCCGCCGGTGGATCTTCTGAAGAAGAGTACTTTAGTGCTGGCGAAGGCGAGTCGTTATTTTGCCCGAACCGGCCCCGTACCGTGCTGCCAGCCTGGCACTGGGTGACGTCAGCAGCACGTGCTTCGAGGATGTGGCGTGATTTCCTAGGCGGTAGTTGCACGTCAATCGGTGAATAGTGACTGCAAAAATCGAGGAGTTGTTCTTATCCCCTATAAATGTTCCCCCCTCTCCTCCCGTCGCCTATTTCTCTCTTGCCTCTTACTTTTTGAAAAAATCCTTCAACTCTTCAGCGCTCGCCCCTTCAGCTTCCGGCAGCAAGGTCGTGTTTCCGAGGTGATTTCAGGTTAGTTGGTAATCCTGTTTTAACTTAGGCACGGATGGATAGGGCTCAGTCCGGCTCGTTGGCGTCGACCTCTGGGGAGGGGCCGGTAGGCAAGGAGGAGGTCGTACACAGCGTGAAGCCATTGCGATCTCGGAGGCATTTCGTGGTAGAAAGCAGCGACTCTGAGGAGGGGGGCGGCAGCTCAGACGAAGTCCAAACCCTAGGGTCGGCTTCCGGAGAGGAGGGTGGCTCCGAGGGAGATGGTTCCGCGGGGTCTCCAAATCCGCCCGTTCTGGGGCGCTTGTCTACACCTTCGCCGGAACGGACTAAGAGGAGGAGGGTTCCGAAGAAGAAGAAATCGAAGATTGGCGGCCCGAGCGACTTGGGGATAGGGTCGTCCGCACAACCCCGGCCTTTCCGTTGCTACCCCCGACGATCTCTCCGATAAGGAGTCCTCGGGGGTCCAGCCGTCGTCGTCAAGCCGGAAGAGGTTGATGGTGGACGCCTCCCCGACCGCTCTGGAGGCAAGCGACTTGGGGGCTCTGCAGTTGGCCTACCACATAGGGCCCAGTTATGAGCTTATGCTGCCGAGTTCTTCTCTTCGACCGACCGATCCCCTGCCGGACAGGTATTGTATCTTCCCTGTGGACGCCTTTATCTCCGGCCTGAGGCTGCCCATCCACCCATTCGTTCGGGAGGTGTTAAATTGGTCGTCCCTGGCGCCGATGCAGTTCGGGCCGAACTCCTGGAAGCAGATCATCTGCTTCGTGCTGTTGTGCGAGGAACGGAGGGTACCCTTACGGCTGGGCGTGTTCCGAGCGATGCTATTGATTGGCTCATCGGCAGAAGGGGTATATTATATCTCGCCTCGAGGTAAGGCGAAGGTTGTCCACGGTCATCCGGATTCCATTAAGTTCTGGAAGAAGAAGTATCTGGTGATCCGGAGTGAGGACCCTTGGGCTATCCCTACTCGGTGGAACCATACTAAGCCGAGCTACCCAGCACCGGGGCCAGGGGATTTGACGGCGGAGGAGTGGAGACTCGTTGAGCGCCTCCGTCTGTCGCATAGCATTAATTGGGGGAAGGTGACGGAGGCCCACCTGGCGAGCGTCGGACTGAGCCCCAGCCCGGCCGTGCCTCGTACGTGGTTGTTTCTTTCCTCACACTCTTCTTGTACTTTTTTGCTCATTTGTTCTTAATGGATCTCTTTACAGAAATGGATGAGGAGTCGATTAAGGCGCTGAGGCTCGCCATGAAGAAGAAGAAGGTCGAGAAGAAGGATGTCGCGGTGAAGACCACCGAGTTGTCCCAGGTTGTCTCCGAGGCCCCCATTCAGCCGAGGATGAAGAGGACTCGATCAGAGACGGGTGGGGACGCCGTGGTCCAGGGGGGTTCGGATCAGGGTGCGGCCGCCGCGCCTGATAAGGGGAAGGGTCCCCCGGTGGATCCCGGACTTGAGGAGAGGCTTCGGCGAAGGTGGGTGCCGGATTGGTCGATCCGCGAGGGTGATTGCCTGGTCCGGGGGCGCCAGGCCGTGGAGGTTGCAGATAAGTTGGCGACCCCTCGGGACCGCTCGGATATGAAGTCCCAGACCCTGGACGAGGCGTATGTTCGTCTTGCGCAGGCCACGGTGCTGGTAAGTCGATCGAACCTCCTAGCTTTCAGGTGATGTTATTTAAGGAAGATTTCTTAGTAGTGTCTGGTCCTGGCAGGCGACCGTGCAGGGGGCCCATGTGAGGGGCCTCTACGAGGCGGCGGTGCAGCGAGAGCGAGATCGGGCTGACAAGGCCGAGCAGGAGGTGACGGAATTGAAGGGAGAGCTCGAAGGCTCTCGTAAGAAGGAGGCGGAGACGAAGGTGGCTTTTGACAAGGAGAAGGAGGAATGGGCGAAGGCGAGGGCGGCTCAGGAGGAGAGGTCGGAGAAGGAGAAGGATGAGGTGACTAAGTCGTGTCAGATCCTGGTGATCAATGCCCAGGATAGTAGTTATGCGAAGGCCCTCAGCCATGTGAGGCACTTTTATCCGACCATCGACCTGTCCAACTTCGAGTATGATATGGAGATTGAGGGGACACCGAAGACTCCTGGCGGACAAGGGTCAGATGACAAATTGGTTACCGACCCTCCAACGGATCCGGCTGATATCGAGGTGGGAAAACCCGCTGTATAATTTTTGTCCTTCTTTTTCCTTCTCTCGATTGTATTTGCCTTCCGCGGACTGGCCACCGCATTTTTTGTATGGGGAAACTGAATTTATAAAAAGAGGGTTTTCTGGCTGGCTAAGTGTTCCAACTTTGAAAAATTTCTGAACCTCCTTGCATATATGTCTTGAGCGGGCTGGTTCTCTTGTAGGTCACGGCTCCCCTTCCTGAGGTGGACCCCCTTCGTTCCGACGTGGCGTGGCTTCGAGGCAAGGTCGAGGCCTTAGAGGCCACTTTGGTTCGGTATCGAAAGAGGGCTCGCGACACTGATGCGGCCTTCCATTATTACAGGAACAAGTCTGAAGCCCTGAGTGAGGAGGCGAGCCGGCTGAGGAGGGCGATGGTGGATCGGGAGCTAGGGGGCGTTGGTCTTGGATACACCATGTCAAGTTCTTCGGTGCAGAGGCCTTCCTCCGAGAAGCTTCTTCGCGATGTGATAGTGGAAAAGGAGATGGAGATACACCGCTATAGGACCATGTTGGGTGTTTCGACATCTTCCTCGAGGGATCGGCGAGCAGAGGGGGCTCCCTCGGCGTTGCCACTGATGGAGCGCATTCGATCCGTGGATGCCCAGAGCTCCGTGGCCGGGGTGTCGACGGTGGCAGAACCGAAGGATCGTCATGACGAGGAGAGAGTCCCCAGTCGTTTGGTCGGAGTGATTCCTCCCTTTACCGGGTCCGAGGGGCCCTAAGTCGGAGATCCCCTTTAGTTTGAGATGAGGGGAGTGGTTCTGTAACGGTATTTGCTTGTTTTCTCCGTACAAAAATAAAAGAGTATGAATAAAGCTTTCTTTTTCTTCTTTGCTCTGGTTATCGGGGTGGTGAAGGGCGGTTTAGGCGAGGTCGGGCTCCGCTGATTCGTGAGGAATCGATGCGGGGCGACAGGGAGACCTCCTGCCCGTAGTTGGGTCGCACCTGCCGAGGCGTTTGGGGATGAGACCCGAGGGAGAACCCTGATGCCGCCCGCCTTGCCCGGGTACCGGGTCGGCGTGGCCGAGGTATTTAACTTTTGACAGAAGAGACTTCTTTTATACCAGACTGAGGGGGGGGGGGGTCGCTGAAGCGGCCCTTTACACATGAATGTTTACAAAAGTTTTAATTTACTTAAGCCACGCTGGAACCTAAGCTTGCTCTCCCCGGAATTTCATGAGGTGCTCAGCGTTCCAGGGTCGGCTGATGGGTCGGTCACTCATATCCGTCAGTCGGTATGTACCCGGGCGTACAGCCTCGACTACGCGGTATGGGCCTTCCCAGTTGGGAGCCAGTTTCCTCTTCTTGGTCGGGTCAGAGACAGATAGCTTTCGCAACACTAGGTCCCCTGCCTGGATGCTGGTGGGGCGGACTTTCTTGTTGTAAAATCTCTCGATCCGTTGCTGATAAATGCTCCTTCGGACCGCGGACTTTTCTCGTACCTCGGCGACGAAGTCCAGGTTAGCCCTCAGGGCGGACGCGTTGTCGTCTTCATCGAAGGCTATGATCCGGGGGGAAGGCAATCCGACTTCGACGGGGATGACTGCCTCAGTCCCATAGGTCAGATTGAAGGGTGTCTCCCCCGTGGGGATCCTCTGCGTGGTTCGGTGTGCCCATAGTACGCTGGGCAGCTCCTCCACCCAGAGCCCCTTGGGGGAACTGTCAAGGCGCTTTTTGAGGCCATCGAGGATTTGCCTGTTCGCATTTTCTGCTTGGCCGTTAGATTGAGGGTGGCAAATGGCGGAGAAACGTTGCTGGATGCCGATGTCCTGACAGAAAGATTGGAAGTTCTGCCCTTGGAACTGGGTTCCGTTGTCCGTGACGAGGATTCGGGGGATCCCGAATCGACAAATGATGTTCTTCCAGAAGAATTGTTGCACTTGGCGTTCGGTGATGCTGGACAGCGGTTCGGCTTCGATCCACTTGGTGAAGTAGTCGATGGCGACAATCAGGAATTTCTTCTGTCCTACCGCTGGGGGGAAGGGCCCCACAAGGTCCATACCCCACATGGCGAAGGGCGTAGGGCTCGCCAAGGATCGGAGGTTGGCTTGAGGAAGCCTTTTGATGGGAGAGAACCTTTGGCAGGGGCCGCACCTCTTGACTAAGTCTTGTGAGTCTTGGAGCATAGTGGGCCAATAGTACCCTTGATTCAGAGCCTTTCGGGCAAGCGTCCTACTCCCCATGTGGCATCCGCCGATCCCCTCGTGCAGGTCTTTGAGGACGTAGCTGGCCTCGTCCTTGGCGAGGCAGCGGAGGTAGGGTTTGCCGTCAGCCAGGGTGTACGAGCGTTTGAAGAGGATGTTATCGATTATGACGAACCTTTCCGCTCGGATTCTGATTCGCCTGGCCTCGGCTTTGTCTTCAGGAAGCTCGGCCTGGCTCAAGAATTTTCGGATGGGAGTGGTCCAGTCGTCCGGGCTGGTTCCTTCTTGTATGCACATTGCTTCCGGCTCTGGGCTAAGGATGCTTGGCTCCAAGAGGACCTCGACGAGCACCGTACGATCGAGGCCTTCGAAGGAAGAAGAGGCGAGTTTGGATAGCGCGTCGGCTTGGGCGTTCTGTTCCCTGGGGACTCTGACAACCGCAGTGTTGTCGAAGAGCGCCAAGAGTCGTCGGACCGCCGCCAAATATCTCACCATTCGGTCGTCGCGGGCTTCGTACTCTCCGTTGATCTGGTGGATCACGAGTTGAGAGTCGCTGAACGCCCGGATTCGCTTGGCACCGGCTCGGTGGGCGAGGGTCAGTCCGGCGATCACGGCCTCATATTCTGCCTCGTTGTTGGAGGCGGGAAAGTTGAGGCGCAGGGAGTATTGAAGTAGGAATTGGTCGGGGCCACGAAGGATGACGCCCGCCCCACTCCCCGTTTCGCAGGATGAGCCGTCAACAAAGACCTCCCAGGTCGGATCCGGCTCTTCTACGTCAGGTTGCTCGGAGACAGTGCATTCAGTTATGAACTCGGCGAGGGCCTGCCCTTTAATGGCTGCCCTGGGATGATAGCTGATGTCGAACTGGCTCAGCTCGATCGACCACTTGACTAATCGGCCGGAGTTTTCGGGCTTGTGGAGGACGGTCTTCAGCGGTTGGTCGGTCAGAACTTGGACGGAGTGGGCCTGGAAGTAAGGCCGGAGTTTTCGGGCTGCCATAACCAGGGCATAGGCTACCTTTTCTATCTTCGCGTATCTCGTCTCGGCCGGGTGTAGCACTTTGCTTACATAGTACAGGGGTTTCTGAACTCCTGCCTCCTCTCGGACGAGGACGGCGCTGAGGGCGTGGTCCGAGGCGGACAGGTAGAGCCAAAGCGGCTCGCCTGGTTCGGGCTTGCTGAGGAGAGGCGGGTTGGCGAGGTACCGTTTCAGCTGTTCGAAGGCTTCTTGTTGAGGGGTACCCCACTCGAAGCCCCCTTTCCCGCGCAAGGCCTTGAAGAAGGGGAGAGATTTCTCCCCTGACTTGGAGAGAAAACGGCCGATCGCCGCCAACCGACCCGTGAGCCTCTGAACTTCTTTGACATTCCGGGGTGGGGACATGTTGATGATGGCCTGTATTTTTTCGGGGTTTGCCTCGATGCCGCGCTGGCTGACAATGAACCCTAGGAACTTCCCCGTGGAGACGCCGAAGGCGCATTTAGCCGGGTTAAGCCTCATGTTGTGGCGTCGGAGGACACCGAAGGCTTCCTCGAGATCGGCGACGTGGTCCGGCCCAGCCCGGCTCTTGACAAGCATGTCGTCGACGTAAACTTCTACGTTGCGGCCGATCAGGTCCTTGAAGATTCTGTTGACGAGTCGCTGGTACGTGGCTCCGGCGTTTTTCAGCCCGAAGGGCATGACACGGTAACAATAAAGACCTTGGTCGGTGACGAATGAGGTCTTGGAGATGTCTGGCGGAAACATCCGGATCTGATTGTACCCCGAGAAAGCGTCCATGAAGGACAGTAGCTCGTGCCCTGAGGTCGCGTCTATCAAAGCGTCGATGCGCGGGAGGGGGAAAGGATCTTTTGGACACGCTTTGTTAAGGTCCGTGAAGTCAATGCAGATTCGCCAACCCCCTGTAGCTTTCTTCACCATGACGACATTGGCCAACCATTCGGGGTAGGTGACTTCCTGGATGAATCGAGCGGACAAGAGCTTGTCTACTTCTGTTTTTATAATTAGTTGCCTCTCCGGGGCGACTTTGCGCCTCTTTTGGACGATCGGTTTAGAGTCAGGGAGGACACTCAGTCGGTGCATGATCAGGTCTTCGGAGATTCCGGGCATATCGGAGGGCTTCCAAGCGAAGAGATCAACGTTGCGGCGGACGCAAGCGATGATGCCCGCCTTCAGGTCCTCGGCGAGTGAGCGGCTCACCCGGAACCATTTGGACTCATCTTCAGCGTCGAATAGGATCTCCTCCAGCTCGTCCACGGGCTCGGGGGCGGGGCCGTCTTTCTCGGGTTCGAGTTCAACGGCGCTGAGGGGGAGTACGCCCGCGCTGAGGGGGGGTACGCCCCTTCTCCCTTTGAGTTCCAGATGGTGGGCCGAAGGTATCGCCTGGATGGAGTTTAGCCCGGGTCTGCCGAGGATGGCGTTGTAGGCCGCCTTGGCGTGGATGACCATGAAATCCAAGGACTTGGTCCTCTTGACAGGATCCGGTCCAGTGGTGACGTTGAGGGTAATAATTCCCTTCACCATGATCGGGACGCCCGCAAGCTTGAGCAACGTGCCTCCTGCTGGTTTGAGTTTCCCTCTGGGCAATCTGAGGCTTTCGAAGGTTCTGAGGAAGAGAATATTTACCGGGTTGCCGCTGTCAACAAGGATTCGGCGAACTTCACAATTGGCCATGCTGAGGCTAACGACGAGGCCCCCGCCGAGGGGGAGGTGAATTCCTTCGGGGCCCTCTCCTGAGAAGGAGACTGGCCGCGGTTGTAGCTCAGGGGAGGGGCTGTACTGAATGGCGTTCGTCCCCTGGGTGAAGGTTCTTTGGGAAGTATCATTTTCTCCCCTCACCGGTCCCCCGTGGATGTAGTGTAGGGTGAAGGGCGTATCCAGGGATACCTCGTATTCGGGATCCTGACCCTGGGTGCGGTTTGGGTCAGGCTTCGGGGTTGGTGATCCCCGGTTCCTATCACCTTGCCGATCCCGTGGGCCGTCATCCCTGTGGGTCCTCCTCGGATGGTTCGAGGCCGAGTTGGAAGCGGCCCTTCCCCAGTTGTGGGTAATCTTGTGGTTGAGGATTACTCTTTGTAGGTCCGGCTGGGCTGTCCAGCCGACGCTCGTTTGGGACTCTCGAAGGGGAGCCTTGTGTTTCGACGTGCGGGGCCCGGCTTCATCAGAGGGTGGGGGCGGGTCCCGTTGGTTGACGGAGGGAGCAGCCCCCTTGCCTTTGGAGGTCATGAGGATTCGGCTGTTGATGGCCTTCGAGGGTCTGGGTCGGATCGGCTTCTGGAGCAGCGGTTCCCACAGACGGCGCCAACCTGATGCTGTTTATTTCTGAGGCACGTGTGGAAGCACCAGGTGTGAGTTCGAACTCAATTTGTATTGAAGGAGATAGCCGCTCGTCTGCCGACCTTCGGTTGACCTTCTGGGGCCTACGATGAGCTCGGAAAGGCGTTGAAGGTTGACCTCGGATCGGAAGGGTCGGATCCGAGGTCTTGTGTACCTGCAGACGGTCCTGAAACACCGGGGTTTGTCCCGGTGGCGGACCCTCCGACGCTCTAGTCAGTCTCTGTGAGAGAGTAGCAATAACTAGGTATATTTAAGTGGCAAAAGATTGATTACCTCCAAAAGGTGGGTGAGGGTCTAGTATTTATAGAGAATCCCAACCGGGTTTGGTTCCGAAAGCCCATGGGCCTGACGTGGCAGAAGGCCCAGGGAGTTTAGGGCGGTTGCGGTGATACCAGGAGTGGTATAGGGCTGACGTGGCGAAACCCTTGGCGGTATTTGGATCTGACGTGGTCCATCGTGAGTCCTCTGTGCCTCTGGGGGAATCGGAGGGCCTAGGCTGCGCCAGGTCATCCTCCCGCCCCGTCAGAGAGGGGGGACGGCCTGAGGGACTGCTCCGGATCGGACTCCGGGGGATACTGAGGCTCGTCAGCACGAGGAAGCCGGCACTGTGGGGGCAAACACGAGGTTCGGCGCCGACCCTGAAGGGGTCCGGAGCCGAACCAGGTTGTTATTCTTGCTTTTCTGAGTAGGAATAGTATTGGGCCCTGGTTGGGCCTCAGGCCATTTTTACACTGTCACAGAGATATAATAGGTGTTAATAGGAAAAATGATAGAATAATACAAATTAAGCTTGTATTAGGGGAAAACATAATTAATATCATTAGTGCTTATGCACCCCAAGTCGGATTAGATGCACAAGCATAAAAAAAATTGAGAAGATATAAATGAGATAATTCAAGGAGTACCCTCGGGTGAAATTTTATTTATAGGAGTATATTTCAATGGACATGTAGAAGAAGATAACATGGGATATGAAATGGTGCATGGAGGACACGGATTTGGTCATAAGAACGATGGTGAGAGGCACTATTAGATTTTACGGCTTCGTATGATCTTATACTAGCAAATACTTATTTTAAGAAGAGAGAGAAACATTTGATAACCTTTAAAAGTGGGTTAAATATAAGTCAAATTGATTTTTTCATTATTAGAAAGGTGGACCGCTTGACATGTAAAGATTGTAAAGTTATACTGGGAGAGTATTTAACCTCACAACATAGATTAATGGTGTTGGATGTTAAGATTGTGAAACACATATGTGCAAGGAAGGAGACTAGAAACCCAAGAATTAGGTTGTTGAACTTGAAAGAAGATAAATTAGAGGTTTTTAGAGATAAAGTTCTTAAAGGAGCGCTGTGAAATTGGGAAGAGGAGACAAATATGATGCCGACTAAAATGACTACGTGCATAACAGAAATCTCAAATAAGGCATTTGGAGAATCTAACAGTAGATGGTTGCAAACTAAAGAAACATTGTGGTGACAAGAAAAAGTCCAAAATATTGTGTGAGAAAAGATCAACCTTCAAAATGTGGCAAAATAGTAGAAATGAAGATAATTTGGAGAGATATAAGAACGTTAGAAAAGAAGTTAAGCGGTAAACAATGCGAAAGAAAAACTTTATGATGATACACAAAATTAGGAACAAAAGAAGGAGAAAATAACAACTATAAGTTCGTTAAACAAAAGGATAGGAAAGCAAAAGATTTTGATAGAATTAACTATATTAAGAGCAACGATTCAAGAGTCTTAGTAAAAGATGGGAAAATTAAGGAAATATGGCGAAATTACTTTGGAAAATTATTAAATGAAAAAGTTGTGGGTAACTTAAATATAGAGGACTCGAGGGAGGGTCGAGAGCATATGTTAATCCGTAGAATTAGGACCTCGGATATTCAAAATGCTCTTGGAATGATGAAAATAAGAAAAGCAGTAGGACCGGATGGTATACACATTGAAGTTTAGAAGTGGGTTGACTAACAAGATTATTTAAAGGAACTTTGAAGACAAAAAAGATGTCTGATGAATGAAGGAAGAGTATCTTAGTACCTATATATATAAATAAATGAGACATACAAAGTTGCTCCAACTACCGAGTGATTAAATTAATGAGCCATACGATCGAACTTTGGGAGAGTGATCGAACATAGACTGAGACTATAAATTATAGTGTCTGAAAATCAGTTTGGATTTATGTCTAGGATGTCAACAATGGAAGCAATTTATGTACTGAGGAGACTTATGAAAAAATATAGTGAGAATAAGAAGATCAATATATGGTGTTTATAGATCAAAAATATATATATGATAAAATCCATAGATACAGTATGGTGGGCGTTAAATACTAAAAGAGTAACTATTTGGTATATTGAGGTAATTAAGAATATATATAAAGGGGCAAAAACCACAATTAGAACAACCACAGAAGAGACCAGTGATTTTCCTATTACAATAGGTTTACACCAAGGTTCGACTTTAAGTCCCCTACCTCTTTGCTTTGGTTATGGATGAATTGACGTAAGGAATACAATATGAGATGTCTTGCTGTATGCTTTTTGCCAATGACGTCGTCTTAGTGAACGAGAGTAGAGCAGGAATCAATGTTCAATTAGAATTGTGGAGAAAAACTTTGGAAGCTAAAGGCTTTAAAATAAGCAGAACTAAAACAGAGTAGATAGAATGTAATTTTAGTGATATTCGAAACACAAATGAGGAAGTAGCGAAGCTTGATGGTCAAGATATACCTAAGATAGACTGTTCCCGGTATTTAGGCTCGATTATTTAAAGAGATTGGGAGATTTGTGAAGATGTTTTACATAGGATCCAAACAGCATGGCTTAGATGGAGAAACGCTAGCAGTGTTTTGTGTGACAAACGTATACCTTTGAAGTTGAAGGAAAAATTTTATTAGACGGTTGTTAGACCAGCAATGATGTATGAAGCAGTGTTGGGACAAGAAATAAACATGTCCAAAAATGAGTATAGCAGAGATGAGGATGTTAGGATGGATGTGTAGAAAATCAGGAATAATAGAATTAGAAACGAGCATATAAGAGACATGGTAAAGATAGCTCTTATCCATGATAAACTAAGAGAGAATCGCCTCATGTGGTTTGGACATATCTTACGTAGACATGTCACATGTATACCCACCCTGGAAGTAGGATGTGAATGAGAGTAGTATAAATAGAAAAGCCAATGATCTCATTAGTACCTAACAAGCTAGCTCTTTTGGGGGCGGCATAGCCCTGTTGTGGGGCCGTGATTTAGGCTCTTACACGAGTAGGTAGGAGTGGACCCAGGGCGTTACAGGCCCAACCCCAAACTTGATATTCAGAAAAGGCCCAAATTGCAATTAGCATATGTTTTAAAACACGTTAGGAACATAACGAATTCAACCCAACATGTTCAGGGCATTTCCCTAGAAATTGACAATTTTTTAAGAGGCATATCAATGCCAGAGAGTCCGTGACTCTTCAAAACTGACATTTTGGACATAACGACAGGCATTTGAAAGATTTCCACTGGCACAGAGGTCTGGACGATGCTACTAAATGTGTCCCTTGAACTTGACTGGTAACTCATAATTTCTTTTATACGTTCCCATTTTTTTTATATTGAAAACACTGAATATCAACCATATTGATATAACTGATGAAATAAGTTTTTCCCAGTCAAGTGGTACCAGTCTAATCCAAAATCTGTGCATGTGAAATGCCAAGTATTATGGGACTAAAAAGAAGTGGAATGTATGCTGACAATTTGAAATTTTGGAAGATGGTCAATGCTCTGGAAAACTGAAGTTATTCAAAGTAGTGAGACACAAGAAACACTCAGCTGTTACCAAAAATTGGACGAGGCAAAATAGGTAAGAAAATAATGCATTGACTAACTATAGAAGTAATCAACACGAACCACAAAAAATCTATAGAAACAAAACAAACCTTCCAGCCTGGTTTAGGGCACAAGGCAACGGCCACCATTGAACTTGCTTTCCCCTGAGAAATACAAGGAAACATATACATCAACAAGTACTGAAGTAAAGATAAATAATTGATGGAGAATAAATCAGTGGACCAGGTTCACAACTTAGTCTGACATATATATGCAAAGAAGTAAAAAACATAGGATCAACTTCATATGAAATGTAACATTAGCAGCCTAATTAAGTCTTAGAAGTAGGAATCATTTGGCATATGATAGAGTATCACCGTACTTGCAAGAAGACACTTCCATTGGCAACCAGAGGATGGTCATGCAAATCAGTTCCAGAGGGAAGCACCAACAAATCTGGAACAATGTCATCTTTTGCAACCTATCAGTTCACAGGGACTCATCAATAAATTTCAGGGGCATTTATTTGGATTAAAAATCTACCGCAATTTGTCATGCATATGTCTACTTGTCTTGGAGATTAAACAATAATAGTTTTCTGTGTGACATTTCAGGTATCATCATTTGGAGTTGTATGGATATCAACCAATTGATGAAGAAAAAACAATTGAAATGTACTTTAATTTATATATTCATCAATCCTTAGATAAGTATGTATAAGGTTATCCCGCTCGTCAACCGAAGGAAATCACGGAAGCATAAATAGTATAATAGAAAATAAGGATAAACTCAAGATTGCTTGTGCATATTTATGCAAAAAATATGGTAGATTCTTTCCCATCGGTCCTCTACAAATTTGAAGACTAATTACCCCCCCCCCCCCCCCCGAACTTGTTTCCCTAGAGCCGACTTCACAAGTCTTCATAAATCTCATAAGTTGGACATCATCTTACTTTGACTATTGCATCCTGTTGAATTCTTAAATTACTCCCACTAAAACGAACCACACACGATGAAATCTAAAATTCCTTAATGGTCCCACTTATACAACTGCATCCAATGAAATTGAGTTGAAGCATTGGTTTCTAACCTTTGCTCCCATGCCCCCACGATCTAATTTAATCATCAGATTTTTTTTTTAAACTTTATTTTTTAGAGAGGAACTTTTTCCCCTTTGATGGACTCTTGTGCAGATTAGAAACAAATTTTAGTCTTCTCCTCTCATCCTCTGTTGCATCATTCACTCACATATGCAGTTTTTATCTCTTCCATACTCCCCATTCTTTCTCTCTTGATATTCGCTTTTCCCATCCTTCAGATACCACAGACACAAGCCAAGTCTAAAATTTAGAAGCATGCAAATTTCTCATTACTTACTCGCATGATTGTTACAATTTCAAAAGATTATCTGCGGTTGAAGTTAGTTAACAATCAAACCAGCAGATTTAAGCAAACAAAATTACAGGTAACCATTCAACGAACAATTGGTTTAAGGTAATATTACATGTACTGTATAAGATAACATTACATAGGAACACTGTCCTCTACATATTATAACTAAACCCAGATTCATACATAGTGATTGACCTAATCTAGAGTCGTACAGTCTTAGTATCAAATTTATGGTAATATGAATTATTATTCGGTCAAGATCAATTTTGATGACATTAGTAACACTTTTAAAGTAAGATGATTATTGATGGATAGACATAGTCAAAGATAACTATATGGTAATATACAGAACAATAAAATTTGGTGAACCTTGTCATGAATAATTATGATACAACAAAAAAGATGTTAACAGTTTTCAAATGCAGCTATATAAAATACACTTCCAAAATCAAATTTAAAAACTAAAATGTCATTATAACCAAGCATACAGCAGTACTTCTCCATCTCACCAACTTGGCGCTCCAGTTGCAATGGCCAAATAATTAATAAGAAAGAGACAATAGCCAATGCCCAAAGATGGTCATTAAAATAAACATACCGTATTTATTCTTTCTAATTCCTGTACTGCAGTTTCAACATCCATTTTAAGTGTATTCACACGAATATATCGAGGTTTGGAGCTAACTGCAATAGATTCAATAAAGATAGAAATCTGTTAGAATGAATAATTAGTCCCAGAGTGAAATTATCACGAAAAACATATTTTTACACGATCTAATTTGTGGCTCAATAACTCACTTTATATGAATGCAGATATGAGGCTAACAAAATCCTTTTAATCATATGATTAATGGTCAATACTTCATTACCATGTCATTGAAAAGAAACTTATATTCATATAGAGGAAGCGGTAAGCAAGAACTGGTGTGGAGACATTAGACATACCAGGACTTTGGCTGTTTACAAGCAAGTCATCGACATGCTTGACATTTTCTTTCACAACAAGCTTTGCTAAAGCTGATTGAAGGGCATTTTTGTGCTGCAGGAGGAACTTTTCCACAGCGCCTGTCATTGCAATTTCCTAAAAAAGATGAAGTTACATAGAGTATAAACTGCTTAACAACTAGAACGAAGTTATGCTGCAACCACCTCCAAATTAAATACATACTTTAGAAGGAATACATGGCCGAAGATGCAAAAGTATACTTAATGAGTAAGAGCATCCACAGTCGTTTGCTATTTTTTCATTTTTTCCATATAATAGCTTTTTCGACTCTGCAGTCGTTTGCTATTTATTCATATTTTGGCAAAATCGCTACAGAACAAATGCTATATATGAGAGCATATATGAGAATATGCATATTATAGCGAACAGATCTTAAAGATCCGTCCCAAATAAAAAATTTAATTTTTTATTTTATCGGACGGATCTTTAAGTCCCGTGCCAAATAAAAAATAATTTTTTTCATATGGGTCTAAGTACCGTCCCAACTAAAAATTAAAAAAAAGATCACTATTGGCCTTGGACGGATCACTGAGATCTGTCCCAACTTTTTTTTATTACTTTTTAAATTATTAAAATTATTAAAATATTCAAGTTAATTATTAAAAAATGCCCAGTTTTTTTTTTGCGGGACGGAACTTAGAGTTCCGTCCGATCAATTTTTAATTTTTTTGCTATATTATAGCATTTCACCACTGCAACAAACGTCCGATTGCTATAGGTATAATATACATTTTGCTATTTTTTGCAATCACGACTATGATGCTCTAAGCAGCATTGATAAGTATGTTAAGGGGGTCCTTGGTTTGGTTGCAAGAGCAAGTTAAATTTTAAATCTCTCCACATGTAGTACAAACACCAGTTCCCTCCATAAATGAATTTTGTATTTTGCACTTGCATCGAACCAAACACACCATAAATTAATTTTGTTAGCTAAAAAATCAAACAAAGAGACTTATGCATATGGCAGAGCACAACAATGACAAAATGGATACATAATCATTATCTTTGGACAACTTGCAGATATTAATCATAAACAACATGACGCATGCAAAGTGTTTAAACAGCACGATTCTTATAATGACATGCAAAATAACCGTGGTTCAAAAACTCAGAGTGTAACTTTGCAGACTTACTTATCAGTAAATAGAATATATAAGAATATTTTTAGGTAAAATCAGATATGGTATGGCCACTGCATCTCAGTATTCGCAAAGATCTGAAGAATCAAAATACTTCATGAAGAGGCATGATAGCAGTCTCTCAAAGTTAAAGTGTTAGATTAAAATCTATCAACCGAAAAATGGATACCGTAATCTTCTAACTGAAAGACATAACATGATTAGCTATAATAGAGTCTTGCGGGCATTAACTCCTCACAACAATCCATCCCGAACCCGAAATACCCGAAACTGGACATATGACTAAACTCGCCTGAACACCCTAGTTCTTTTAGTACATTAATACATTATATTCAAGAAAAAGATTGTCCATATACCAATATGGATAGAATATGATAGAAAATGTAGGTCTAGCTACAATTGCCAATGTGGAAAAATCAGCTAGGTTTAGGTCACACCTGTCCGAAGAGAATGTCATATGAAGCCACATATATCAACTCTTCTTGCTTCTGCAGGAGAAGATATAACAACATAAGTGATTCACCAAGATAAAAATAGAATGCTTAGTGTGGATAAAATTATCCCTTAAATAAATGCAATAGAAATTTTTGCATCCAATGTATACATTGTTTCACCTTCCATTTGCTGTTTAAGGCATTGATTGCTGCTAAAATTTGCTTAAGAACTGGAAGGTCTGTCAAGTAAGAAAATTAAAGGCAAAAATATCAGATAAAATATTCCCTTAAACAATGAGGACAAGTAAAATGTTAGTGAACTACCTTAGATTGCTTACAGAAACTACTATGCATTTAACTTCTTAGTTCTTGCATTTTTTATATAATTTACATTTATTTTATTTTATTTTATATTTATATTTTTGGCATTCAGCTGTGGCCACCCACATTGGGAGGGATTTTCAAACATCCCAAATTAATTCTGTGGCCGGAATCAAAGTTGTCACCTCTCACTTACCAACCGCGCTACAACGCTACAAGTGCTTTTATTAATTGTTATACCAAATGATAAACTGCTCAGTTCAATATACTCCATTGTAACAGATCTCCAACATGCTAAAATATATTAGTCATGCAAAGATCACAGTTAATGCACATACAAATCAGAACCTTCTCATAATTCATTTATGTATTCAGCTCTCATTTTTTCTAATTAAAGTGATTGTTAAAGTTGCATGCTTCAACAAAAACATTTAAAATAGTCCAAATATCACTCTAACAATTATACATATCATATCTTCTAGCCTACACAGAACAAAACAAAAGGGCCTGCCTGTGCATTTAAATTGCAGCAATTAATTTTCTTTTATTGAGGATCACCATCATCCACAAGGACCATTTA
Source organism: Hemerocallis citrina (assembly GCA_017893485.1). Classification (NCBI taxonomy): domain Eukaryota; kingdom Viridiplantae; phylum Streptophyta; class Magnoliopsida; order Asparagales; family Asphodelaceae; genus Hemerocallis; species Hemerocallis citrina. The sequence continues at coordinate 19,078,640 of CM030358.1, read as the reverse complement.
TGAGTTAAGCCTACTTCCATATCTACATTTTAGGGCTTGGGAAGGAGGGACGAAGCAAGGGGTCCCATTGAACATTGTCAAAGAGCTAACATTAGGTGTAGGTATGGGTGTGTTTGTGTGAGTTGTACATATGCTTTGCCTATTTATAACAAGGCTATTGCCTCGTTGTAATTTCTCTTGGTCAATAATTTCATCCATTCCCCAAAGTCTGGCATGGTATCATGCATTCCATAACAGGGTAATAGAAGTGACTTCATTTGGAACCAACAACACTTCTAGCTAATTCCACCAAAATGGTGGCGTTACTAACACATGCCAATTCAGTTTGGTTCTAAAAGCACTTTCATACTCAAAAATAGGTGTTTGCAAAACTTAATTAAAAGTATCTTTAACGAAAACTACTTTCCAAAAACTGCTACTTTTAGCATTTTTCTCAACACACCAAAAGTGGCACTTTTAGGCTCCATTTAAAAACTGCTTTCGTTAAAAAGTGTTGGTACCAGACAAGGCCGGCCCCACCCTCGAGGCGGATGAGGCGGCCGCCTCAAGCCCCCAGAGTTTTTGCGATTTTAGGAGCCCCAAATTTGTAGTTCTCTTGTAATATAGGCACGTATTTTGCGCGTTAAAAAAGATATTGTTATTAGGGGCCCCATTTCGGGAGTTCGCCTCGGGCCCCGGGAACTCAGGGCCGGCCCTGGTACCAGAAGTAAGAAGTACTGGAAGTACTGTTGGAACAAACAATGTTTAACTTCAATTTTTTCTTGGTAAGTAAACGCACTTTTTTAAAAGCTAAACACACCATTTTAGTTGTCTTGAGAAAAATGCCAAAAATTGTAGTTTTAGAAAAGGTACTTATGATTAAACACGCTTTAATTAAGTTTGCCTAGAATATCTTTCAAACCCAAAAGCACCCTCTAAAAGCAATGCTAAACGCCTAAAGTGGTACTTCTAGATTTTCATTTTTTTTTTTTCATTACATTTAGCTTTTCAAAAGCATTTACTTGTTTTTCTTTTCTTCTTACAGCACTTCTCCGCGAAAGCATCACATCGAGGGCCAAGTAATCGAATATCGAGAGAGAGAGAGAGAGAGAGAGTATTACATTTGAGGGTTTGGCAGAGGAGGGCGAAGGTGGCCTTCTTATTACGGACGGAGGGGGAGTAGACGAGGGACTTGATGGAGGCGGTGGCGCGGCGGCCGGCGTCGCCGTGGAGAACCTTCTTCAGCACGGCGGCCGCCTCGCGACGGGCGAAGTACGCCGACCGCTCCGCTGCGTCCTTGCTCCGCATTCGCCTGTTGCTGTTGGTGTTGGTTCTGGTGTTCGTCGGCGCCGCCATTTCGATAATTTGCGGCTGCTTCACAGGAGAAGAGAAAACCCTTTAAACCCTTTCTTCGTCTGACCTTTTTGCCGTACTAGGCCACTTTTTCAAAATATTTGCAATTATGGGCCAGTTTCAAAACTATTAGCCCTCGTGGGCTTCTTAGCGTCACGTCAGTAGCGGCCGCTATTTTCATTAGCAGTCTATTCACTCTAAATCTCTAATCTCTAATATTATAATGGGAGGAGACCTTAGTGTCATTTGTAAATGTTTTGTCATTCTACCAACCCATGCAATGCACGTGCATAACTATTATAAAGGAGGTCCTAGGTTCAAATCAAGACTACCTCTAAATTTTTATTTTAAAAAACTATATTTATTAAAACGTGCATCGCACGTGTAAACTACTAGTTTTGTTAATGGGAATAGCGGCAGCCTATGTTTTAAAATATTTGGTAATTTTTGTTTGTTGTCGCTATTCCTACTAGCGACCGAAGTATATATGATATCACTAAAGGGATTATCGACCTCAAATGAATGTATTGCGACACTTGGCAATTTCTATATAACTTTTGCTCTTTTGGAAAGAAAGAAATTTAAAACTGAGGTCGCTAGTCCGAATAGCGACCTCATTAGTAGACTAAATCTCTTTACTCTCTGTAAGATTTGCAAAATAATCAACCAACTAAAGTCGCTATTGGGAATAACGACATTACTGTAATAAATGTTTTTATTCCGAATAACGACCTTAGTATACTTTGGTCGCTATTCGCATTTGCGACCTCAGAAGGAAACTCAATCTCCTTGTTTTTTGTAAATTTTGCTAAATAGTCACATAATTAAGGTCCTATTCGGAAGAGCGACCTTAGTACAATAAAAGTATTTATTCTGAATAACGACCTTAGTACAACTAAGGTCTCTTTTCTGAATAGTGACCTCAATTTCAAAAATAAAATGATTATTTTCCGGAGAACAAAAGCTCTCTAAAATTTACCAAGTGTTTGAATACAGTTCAGTGAAGGTCGTTAATCCCATTAGCGACTTCATATATGCTTTGGTCGCTAATAGAAATAGCGACAGTAAACAAAAATCTATTTTTTTTTTTAAATAGAGATCGCTATTTTCATTAGGGACCTTTAGATGGAAAATGTCACTAATGAGAATAGCGACCGCTGCTGAGTGCTGACTTAGCACCAAGTAGTTTACAAGCGTAAATAGTTTCAAAACTGTCCCATAATCGCAAATATTTTTAAAAAGTTGCCTAGTGTGGCAAAAAATCTCTTCGGGACTGTTTGGTTCAAAGGAGGAGATGGGAGGGATTTTAATGGAGGGGAAGGGAGGGGAGAGATTTTAATCAAGACTCTGTTTGGTTCAAAGGAGGGAAGGGGAGGGGAGGAAAAATAATTATCTTCTTGTTTGGTTCACAAGGGAATGAAATGAATTTTATAATTACATTACTTTTATACTCTTTTACATTTTAGGAGAGCCTACGTATTATTGTTTTTAATTCTAATTTGATTGTGTTCTTTTTATTCCCCTTTTTGTTGTTGAAAGAAAATCCTGAGTTATAATGTGGTATATTACCTGAGCTTCCAAGTATTTTGTTTTTTTGCGGTGTTAATTTAAGATGTAGCTTGTTTATCTGTTGTTGTAGTGTTTACAGTATGATTGAAGGGATGGTTTGAGTCATGATTTGTGGTTTTGTGGATGTAACTGTGGGCATTTGATAAGGTGTAAATAGTTCTGTCACGCCCTGCTTCCCAAAAACATGGAATACGAGCACGTGACGAAGCCCAGCGAATGATTTTAATATCATCCATAAGCTGTAGGATGACTCAGCATCACAACAAGAATATAACAAGATGTATATGCAACCAAGCATGCATGAATAATTTATAAAGCAACAGAAAACGATTGAAAACAAATATTAATGTCCAAATAGTTTTCAAGTCTGGATCAAATGTAAAACTCGGGAACATAAGCCCGTTACAAGTCTTAAACAACAACAGATGAAATAGCTCAATTACATAACAGAATGATTAAAAAAGTTTTTCCCAAGCAAGGCCTAGAACGTCTGCTCACCGATTCCAGCAGGTAGCACGTCTCCAAAGTCGGCTTAATAAATATAAAAAGGGAAAAGTAGAGAAAACAAAAGAAAACGCCCTTAGTGCAAGTTAGGCCCACAAATAGTAAAACGAGTACAAGTAATGAGGAATAAGAATTGGAATCAAGAATGTAACATGGATACAACAAGTAGTGGAAATCCGAGAACTAGCTAGCAAGGATGATGACTCAAGTAAACAGGCTGGATAACAAATACTAATAGTAGATTAAGTAACCGGTGACATATAAGAGTATCTAACTTAAGTGACAGGCAACAAGTACAAGTGTCAGGTAACAAGTCTCAAGTCTAGTGTCAAGTTGTCAAGTACCAGTATCAAGTGGACAAGTATCAAGTTCAAGTTTCATGTATCAAGTTTCATGTATCATGTAGTCAAGTATCGTGTAAGCATGTATCATGTTCAAGTCTTGCAGTTATTACTATCTAGGTAGCACTTCATGCATCCATACTTTTACTACATGGTTGCTACAGTCAATACAATTTCGTTTAGGACTAGTAATGGAGTCTATAAGGCGGCGTACTCAGGTATCAAGTATCAAGCAAGCACGGTTCATGAATACAAAAATAAATAACAGGTTCACGAAGCAAGTTCATGAATACTAAAAGGTTCAAGACCCACACAATGGGTTCATGAATACAACAGGTTCATGAGCCAAGTAACTGGCTCCATGAATATATCAAGGTGCAACAGGTTCATGAACCGAGTCCTGGGAAATACGGGCTCCCTTCCGAGTACACTTACCTATATTGTCCACTACCATGGTCCTTCCCTTAAACCCCGACTTGTTACATTTATTAATTTTTATCAAGCAAGCATACATGTGTTCGAAACAAGTCAAGAAATCGTGGTCATGGACATGGGACAAGTTTAAGATATTTATATGGCATATTCGGAGGTCAACATGAAATAAAAATAACCCGAACAACGAAAATCTCAAATCTGGACAGCACGATGTTGCTGTACAAAAAGTGTGATTCCCGTTGCTACGAGATAGCAAAAGTGGATCCGTCAGGAGATCTAGAAACTAGACTCCTGCCCGGTTCCAAAGCATATAATTAAGGTACGAGGAAGTTGTGGGAACATGTGTCAAAACAGCGAACTACACTGCTAATGTGTTCAGGCAGAATTTATGTACCTAAGTTTAGACATATGAAACAGGGTTGAAATATTGTTAATTAATTCTGAGAAAATTTGGGAAGGTTCTCTAGGGTGTCCAACAACAGTATATAAAATTTCAAGTCAAACTCTTACTGTTAACATAGTTAAATTAATTTGCAAACTAAAGGTGTGCGGCAGTTTTGCGAATCTGCGTCTACCGACACAGCTGCAGTAAAACTGTGATAACTCCTAGACCGTAACTCAAAATTCAAAAATTCCGGAGGCTATAGATATCTAGACATCTAGATCTACATTTACTGTTCAGGTCTTGGGTTCAGATTCTGATGTTAAATGGGTCAAAACAACATAGCAAGGTCCAGGACAGCAACATGTGGGAATGTCTTACGTATATAGGTTGCACGAAAATTGGTTGTTAGGCGTATAGGTTAATGTGTGATATAAATATGGGGTAATGGTTATCAAAACAGCAAGAAATATTTATTTCTCAACTCAAATGGGTGCAAGTTCATAACATACAAGATATAGCATACATCTACAAATTTAGGGTTCCTTAATTTCATGTGTTCATGTGTTTAGGGGATAAAATGAGTCCAAGTAGTTGTAATATAATACAATAAAATTGTTGTGACTCTTAAGATTATGAAATTTATGGGGATTAATATTTGATCAACAATGACGAGTCAAAAAAGGAGTCACGACTTCTAACTATTTGCGGTATTTTCAAATTGACACATGTACTAGAATCAAAATATGTACAAGATGAATACTTGCTTTGATGATGGAGAATCCGAACACGAACCAATACGGAATGAGAATCCCGAGAGACAAGGCACTAGCACGGACACACGCACGTACGGGACACGTACAAACACCCACACAAGATCGAATCTGGATTTGTTCTAGGGCCAAAACAGCAAACAGCAAACAGCAACTAGATCCGCTGTGTACACAACACGGGACAGCAAAACCCACCAATCAAATCTCTCCCGCACACCGGATCCAAGTGACTAGAACACGGAACGGCGATTGGATCTGCTGTGCCCAAAACACGGAACACCGACCAGATCTGATCTGATCAAGATCGGATCTTGATCAGATCCGACGGTCAAGATTGGATCCCACCCAAATGCTGCCTCTTCTTCCTTCTTGATCGACAAGGAGCGAGGGAGAGAGAGAGGGAAAGGCGGTGACCGGCAGCGGCGAGCGGTGAGGCGGCAACGGTGGGAGAGACGATGGCGTAAGGATGCGAGGGTGGCACTGTCGTCGAGGGGCGTCGACAGCGAAGGGCAGAGCAGCGAAGGAATGGCGTTGCTCTGTTTTCTGGGTTCGAACAGAGGAGAAGATTGGGAAAATGGTTCGGGTGTTGGCGACGAAGGAGGCGAGGGTGAACAGAGGGCTATGGTGGAGGCGACTGGCGAAGACGATCGGAGGTGGTAATGGCGATGGGTGGCGAGGATGGTGGAGGTCGAGAATGGCGGGATGGGTTCGATGGAGGATGATGGCGGTGGTGGTGATTGTGGGGATGACGAAGAGAGGGTGGCGATGCGAGGGTGGTTGCGAGACGAATGGTGGCGGTGGATGGGAGCGAAGGAGCCTGGCGATGGTAATGGCGATGGGTAGTAACGGTGTGTAATGGGTTCGGGAGTTTAGTTCTGTAGTACCCCGTATTTTCAAATATTATTTTAAAGATTTGAAAATGAATTAAAATAATTTTCTGGAGATTTAATAAATATTTTCTGAAGGTTTATCCTTTTACACGTGCGAAACACGTGCAAATATTTTTAGTGTAAATAACCAATTTTATATTTTTATTAAAATTCTCCTAATTATAATTGAGTCTATCCTAAATTTTGGGATTTTTCTAAATAAAGAAACTATTTTTATAAATACATCGAAAGAGAGGGGCTTTTATGTAAAAAAACCGTTTGGATCTGAAATAAATTATGAAAATTTGTTTTTACTGATTTTTGGGCTTTTCATGATCATCATTTAAATTAAAGTATATTTAAATTTTATTTGGAGTTGATTAGGTAAAGATTTATACAAATATGGTGTTTTTGCAAATATGAAATTTATGTAGAATCTTGTGCAAATATTTTTCTGGAAAGTAAAAGTCAAATATTTTGATTGAAAAATATAATATGTATTATTAGATATTATTTCTGATTTTCTGGATTTTTATGAATATTTTATGATGTATTTGCCAATATTAAAAAAAGGGAGGGCTTTTGTGCAAAATCGCCACCCTGAGTTGTAAATCCGAAATTTTCTTATTTATTGGGCCATGCAGGATTGCTGGAAAACTCAGTGATAAAAAGATTTGATTTGGTTTTGATTTAGTTAACTTATTTTAACTAAGGAAGGTTATATATGTAAAGTAATAAATTGAAAAAGGGCTATTTTGCAAATGTATTTCTAAAACCCTAATTCCTTATTTCCAGCCTGTATAAAGAAGGGTGTGCAGCAGTCATTTGCTGCACAACACAAGTTTTATTATATTTCTATTTTTCTTGGTGATTAAAGAGGAGATCTTGGATTCTTTGCAAAGATGAGATTCTTCATTTTGCTTCGTAATGTTCGCTTGATCTCTCCAACTATGTGAGTGACATTGTTTTGTTTTATTTTGTTTTGTGTATGTTGTAGGTGAGTGATTTAATTGTTTGGTTGTTTTGTTTAGTTCTCTTTGATTTGTGTGTCATATGAGAATGATATGAATGTTTAGATTGATTTGGATGTTGAATATGTTGGATCGATGAAAATTGGATCTTTGAGAAGAACCCTAGATATTCGTATGTGAATGATTTTAGATTGTTGGAAACCTAATATAAATTGTGAGTAGACTTTTCTTTTGGATTATTGATTTGATTAAGTTTGACAGATGTTATGCATTAATTAAAATAAAGATGAGATTTTTGGATTATTGGTGAGTTGGAAAAAAACAACTTGACCATGTTGAGGATAAATTTGTTTGCTTATGAATCAACTATAGAAAATAGTTGAGAATTAGTTGAAGAATTTTGTGAATGATTAATGGTTTAGAGGACCATGTTTGAGGATTTGAGTTATGAGGATTTAAATTGGGGATTTGTGATTTTTGTAAAAGATGTTGTTTGGACTTGAATTTCTCAAATGCTAAGTTTAAATCTAATTATTTTGGTATTAATAAGATTTGGAAAATCATACAAAGTTATTTTGTTATATAACTAATTCCTAAAAACCCTAGTTTTGACTTATGTACAACCTAAACTGTGCAGTCTGTAGGCCGACAGTCAACTGGCAGACCTTTCAGTCGACTAGTACGACCTGGTTGATATGATATTTAGTTTCCTTGAAAATCCGTTCTGGACCAGTTGACTTAGGACTTTTTCAGTCGACTGGTACACTTAGTATCTATTTTTCAAAGTTATCGTAGATTTTTCTCTGGTAAGTCGACTTATGACTTTTGCAAGTCGACTTATAACACTTAGAATATTTTCTTAAAATCATGGAACTTTCTTTCTGGACAGTCGACTTATGCTTTCTACAGTCGACTGGTACTGATGTATTTTTATATTTATGAAGGTTCTTTCAAAAGATTTATTCTTCAAATGTTTTAATCTATACTTTATTTTCCATTAAACATATGTTCTCAAAATGTTAAGTTGAGTAGTTTAAGATGTGAGTTTGGTTGAGATATTTGAGTTGAGTCTCTAGAGGATGTGTGTGACCCTAGTATACCGGCGGTTGAGTTCATTATATTTAGGCCTGTTGAGGCATTTTGGTTGTTCAGTTTTGAGTTAAGTCCGGTAGGGTACATCAACTCTAGGAAATTCGTTAAGTAATTAAATAACCCAAGAATAATAAGGACAGGCACTAGTGGTGATATGATGAACGGGAACATGGGTCAAGTACCTCAGTATGGCTTTCGGTGTGGGATTTAATCTCCGAAATTATCACGGTAGATTACTTGTGGTGTGGGATATATCTCCGGAATTATCACGGTAGATTACTTGTGGTGTGGGATTTATCTCCGGAATTATCACAATAATTACTTGTGGTGTGGGATTGATCTCCGGAATTATCGAAGTCGAGGCGATGCACATGTGGTATTCGTGTGATGAGGTCATTGCTTTCGGTGTGGGATGATCTCCGGAATTATCCAGGTAAAATACCTGTGGTGCGGGATCTATCTCCGGAATTATCGGGGCATGGGCTAATACTCACAGTTTATCTTTATCTCGTAGTAGTCATCGTGTTAGGATTAGTTGCATAGCGGGGGATTGAACCCTATAATGTGGAAACGTTAAGGGCTTGCACCGAACCTATGTAGAATGGGATGCATAGACTTCGACAAGTACGCATTAGAGAGTCCGCATATAGAAGTTGTGTTTTCTTGACTTGATTTTATGCATGTGGTTTTCCTATTTTCTACACTTGACACTTAGTTTAGTTTCACTTGTTGTTTACATGTTTCTTTGCTACATCATATTTTATGTATTATTGTTTATTACATGTTGTTTAAGAATCCATGCTTAATGCTCATTTATGTTGTTTGCTTTTTATGTCACTCACACCATTTATGGCTGACCCCTTTTGTTTGGGGGTTAGGGATCATCTCTAGCCTCATGTGTTGCAGGTTGTTACTTAGAGTTTGGAGGTGTGGATGCTTGAGTTAGTTTTGAGATAAATTGATTTAATAGAGTTTTGTGTAAAACTTTGTAAAAAGAAGTGTTGTAAAAAGAAAGTTGTAATTCAAGGTGTTTTATATTTCCGCTGTGTTGTAAAGATTGATGTAATAAAGGTTTGGAATAAAATTATTTGTGTTTTTTGGGGCTATGTGTACTATTACATTGAAGTTGATGCTGGGATTGTGCCACGTATTTTCTAAGATATTATATTAGAAATTCGGGGCGCTACAAGTTCGGCGAGAAGGCGAAGGTGGTCGGCAATGGCGGTGGGGTGTTAGGGTGACTGAGGCGGTGATGGGTATGGCGGTCGCAGGCAGAGATGATGGAGGTTGGGTAAAGGCAATGGAGATATGGGTATAGATCGGAGGAGAAGAAAACGGGAGGAAGAAGGAGAGGGTAGGCGGCGGTATGATTAGGTTTTAACAGTAACTAGGTTTAGGGGTTAGTGTTAGGGTTAGGGTTAGGGTTAGGGTATAGGGTTTCGGGTTTTTGGGTATTAGGATATCCGTTTTGAGAGGGATCCAACCAGAGAATTGGTCAAAAATCCATTAAAATGGGGAAAAATAGATAGATGAGTTGAATGGTCCATTTCTTCATGAAGAACGGCCCAAAAGAGTAGAACGAATAATACGATTGGATTAGACAAAGGCACTAAAAATTGAATTGAAACAATATAACGATTTTATTCGAACGGAAATAAAATGCAGGATCTCAAATTGATAAAAGAGTACAAAAGGGTAAAATACCGTATAAAAATACAAATACGGGATATAGGAGTTACAAGTTCTTACAAACTTATGATGGCAGGATGGCAAGACGGCGGTTCGGCGGGATGGCGGGATGGCGGGATGGCGGTTCAATGGACGGAGACGAGGGCAACTGTGGGACAATGGACGGAGACGAGAGGGGAGGCGACGAGGAGAGGGAAAAAGAGAGAGCGCGAGTGGGAGAGAGAGTTGGGAGAGAGATGATCTATTTTTTATTTTAGGGATTTATATCTAAAAAAGGCAATTTAGTCCAATCACATAAAAAAAGTAGACATACTTTCTCTCCCCTCCAAATCCCCAATATTGGTGGGGAGCCAAAATTGGCTCAGGAGGGATTCTGCACCCCTCCATTCCCCTCCCCTCCCCTCCCCTCCCCTCCCCTCAAAAAAATTAAACCAAACAAGAAATGTTTTAAAAATTCCTCCCCTCCATTCCCTTCCAACCAAACAGGCCCTTCGACTTTGGTGTTGAGGGGGGAAATGGAAGTTTATGTAGGGGTCCCTACTAAATTTCATATTTGCCAATATCATAGTATTTATTTAATATTCGAGTAGGGCCCACTTGCAAATATTTTACTTTCCTAAATAGTATGTTTAAGGTCGAGCATCTGTAGTCGTTGTGAACCATTTTTTTGGGTATTTGGCAAATGGAAATAGAAAATTTGAGTGCACGCTGTAGTGGTCGAAAGTTAAAATTTGGTCAGACGAAGGATTATCTTTCATCTAAAAAAAAAAAGGCTTAAATGGAGCACAAAAGGACAAAAAATAAAAAATAGAAATGCAAAAGTGAGGGACGGTAGATAATCTACCGTCCCAAAATTTGTCTTATACAAAATTGTTAGGGACGGTAGATTATCTACCGTCCGACACTTTTTTTATTTTTATTTAATTTTTTTTGGGGACGGTACTTTATCTTTCGTCCGATTAAAAAAAATAATTAAGCGACGGAAGATAATCTTTCGTCCGAGCGAAAAATTTTAACGTGAGGGAAGATAATCTTTCGTCCGATCGAAGGGACGGAGGATTATCTTTCGTCAACTATATTTTGGCAAATGCCATTTCGATTGCCAAATATAACCGGCTACTGTAGCGACCAAACCCAAATTTTGGGTAAATGGCAAACGACTACAACACTTTTTATTTCCATATTTTGAAAATTTTGGATATATGGCAAACGACTACAGATGCTCTAATATTTATGTGTTTTAACCCATCCAAACTAAGTGTTCAATGTCACCCAAAAAAGTATTGCAACCATGTCTAAAATACAATTGAGTTACAAAGTGAGACTTATTAGTTTCATTGTTTCGGTAAAATAGTAGAACAAACAATGAAGTAGCAACACAAACAAATCAATGAGCTTGTGCTATTATTGTTATTTATTTTCTTGGAGCATCCACAGTCAATGTGATATTTATGCATTTTATGCACAACAAATATGTACAATGATAAAATATGTATAATTTATCATTATTGCCACAATAGATTGCTATATGAGAGAGGATATAGCAATATGCATATTATACAAAACAAAACGTGATGTTTCGTCCCAAAATTTTTATAATATTTTTATGCATCATGTTTCGTTTGAAATATTATATAATATTTTTTTGAGATCGGTGTTTCGTTCGACGAAATTATTATTATTTTTTAATTAAGAAACCCTGGAAAGGGGGGGGGGCACAGACGAAACATTGCAGAAGTTTTTTCAAAAAAAATTGTTTTTTTTTTTAATTCTATGGGTTGGACTATATATGATTTTCTATGGATTATTGATTGGGACCATTAGATTTTCTACGAAAACATGATTGACTCATATGTTTGTCTATGGGTTGAACATAAATTAACAGCTAAAACAAAGGGGGGAAAATATTTTTAAAAACATAATTCTCGGACGAATCATCATGTTTCGTCCGAGAGTTTTGCTCATTTAAAAATTATAAAAAATTGAAGTTTAAACATCCGTTCAAATTTTATCTTGCTTTGCTATTGATGCGGTTTGTTTTTGGGAGGCGTGTGGATGCACCAGGAGTGAGTTCGTACTCGATTTGTATTGGTGGAGGAAGCTCCTATGTGGACGACCCTCAGCCGGGCAAACAGTACGGAAGTAGGCGGGAGTGAGGTGGAGGCTGGATGCTCGGCTCGGATCGGGAGGCTCGGATCCGAGGCCCCGAATACCTGTAGATGGTCTAGGAACACCGGGGTTGGTCCCGGTGGCAGACCCTTCGACGATCTAGTCAGCTACTGAGAGAGAGTAACAGTAACTAGGGTTTGAGTGGGAAAAGATCGATTACTTGGATAAGGGGTAGGGGTCTGGTATTTATAGGAGAAGACAACCGGGTCCGGACCCGTTTGGGGGTCTGAACCCGGTTGCCCGTGGGGCTAAAGCGGTGGAAACCCGGGCAGTATAGGGCTGACGTGTCGGAGGCCCGGACGGTTTCCAGGCTGACGTGGTAGAGGCCCGGGCGATTTCCAAGCTGACGTGGCTGAGGCTCAGGCGGTTTTCCGACGCTGACGTGGCGGATCCGGATGACCCGGAGGTGCACATTTCCTGAGGGGATCCTGTGGCCCAGGAAGGGCCACATCATCCGACCCATATCACAAGCCCCACACTCCTGGAGGGCTGGGTGAACCGGCCGTGTAGGAGTGGTCATTCGCCTCTGTTAGGAAGAGCAGGGTGGAGGGTGCGGTGAGAAAGTAGGATCTGCTACTTCCAGAAGAGGCCAGGGGGTAGGAGGAAGGGATCCCTTATTGGAGTTTGCGTAGGATGCTAAGCATAGAAGAGTCGGAGCGACACTTGCCGAGCCTTAGGGTCGGCAGACGAGCCTTGGGGGTCGGCGAACGATCCTCTCGCTAGTTGGAAGAGTGAGGGGATGTCGAGGTCTGTCCGATTGAAACTCGGTTTGCCGAGCGTCTGAGGTTGTTAGAGGAGCTCCGAGGGTCGGCAAACGATCCTCTCACTAGTTGGAAGAGCGAGGGGACGTCAAGGTCTGTCCGAATGAAGCTTGGTTTGCCAAGTGTCTGGGGTCGGTAGAGGAGCTCCGAGGGTCGGCAGACGATCCTCTCGCTAGTTGGAAGAGTAAGGGGACGTCGAGGTCTGTCGGGTTGGAGCTCGATTTGCCGAGCATCTGGGGTCGATAAAGGAGCTCCGAGGGTCGGCAGACGATCCTCTCGCTAGTTGGAAGAGTGAGGGGGCGTCGAGGTCTGTCGGATTGAATCTCTGTTTACCGAGCATCTGGGGGTGGTAGAGGAGCTCTGAGGGTTGGCGAAAGAGCTAAGGGTCGGTAGACGATCCTCTCGCTAGTTGGAAGAGCGAGGGAACGTCGAGGTCTGTCAGGTTGGAGCATGATTTGCCGAGCGTTTGGGGTCGGCAGACGAGCCCCCCGCTTGGTGGACAGAGGAGGGTTTTTGGGGCTTGTGATGCCATCCGAGCTCCGAGCCCCTTGTGAATCAAGGAGGGTGCTTGGGGCTCGCGGTGTCATCCAAGCTCCGAGCCTCTTGTGAATTGAGGAGGGTACTTGGGGCTCGTGGTGTCATCCGTGCTCCGAGTTCCCTATTGAATGGAGGAGGGTGCTTGGGGCTCGCGGTGTCATCCGAGCTCCGAGCCCCCTGTTGAATATAGGAGGGTGCTTGGAGCTCGCGGTGTCATCCGAGCTCCGAACCCCCTGTTGAATAGAGGATGGTGCTTGGGGCTCGCGGTGCCATCCGAGCTCCGAGCCCCCTGTGAATAGGGGATGGCTTTGGGGCTCGCGCTTTCATCCGAGGTCCAAGCCCCTGTACTTTGGTAGCAGCGACTGAATGATTTCGTTTTATTTAATGCTTTTAGGAGTAGAAGTCTTGACGGCTGGCGTTGGTAACCGGTCTCCGAGCCTACCATGAGATGTGGGATGATGTTTGTGGTTCGCGATGTCATCCGAGCGTCAACCCTTCTGTGAATATAGAAGAGGAATTTGTGGCTCGCGATGCCATTAGAGTTCCGAGCTTCCTGAATAATAGAGAAGAGAGTCGTGGCTCGCGATGCCATCCGAGCGTCGACCCTTTTGTAAAATAGAAGAGGAATTTGTGGCTCGCGATGCCATCCGAGCTCCGAGCTTCCTGAATAATAGAAAAGGGAGTCGTGGCTCGCGATGCCATTCGAGCGTCGACCCTTCTGTGAAATAGAAGGGGAATTTGTGGCTCGCGATGCCATCCGAGTGTCGACCCTTTTTGACTTTCCGAAAAAAGTTTGTTTGTTAGTTGGAAAAAGGCCTAGGGGTAGTTTGGTAACTTTGCACCTTATGTTGACGTCATGTGCACAAGAATCGAAGCGACTCCAGATCTTTGCGGCCATTAGATCTTGATGATTTAAGATCCAACGGCCAGATCTAATTGCGGAAATCGAGGAGTCGCTTTCTCCTTATAAATCCCCCCTTCCTCACTTTTTCTTCTTTATTTCTTTACTCACTTTCCAATTTTTCAAGAACAGGACCTTACTTGTCGTCGGTGACTTTTTCCGGTGATCGCACGGTTTACGCTTCAGGTTAGTATTTCTGCTTAGTAATGTCGTGCACTCAGTCCGGATCCGAGGCTAGCTCGTCGGGCCGCTCCGCGAAGGAATCCGAGTCAAAGACGTCTTCGTCCCTTAGTAAATATAAGGTCAAAAAGGAGGTCCTGACAGATCCTGGGTCGGATGGTGGTGATGATGTAGCCTTCGTAGTGTCGCCGCTGAGATCCCAAAGGCTGGGGAAGGAGCCTGTGGATGAGGGCGGAGAGGAGGAGGGAGAGGAAGAGAGGGATGACGAGGGTGACGAGGATGAGGAGGATCCGGAGGATCAGGACGCCGAAGTTGAGGAGGGAGACGAGGAGGATCAGGGTCCCGAGGGTGAGGACGAGGACGAGGAGGATCAGGATCTCGAGGGTGAGGACGATGAGGAGGAGGATCAGGATCCCGAGGGTGAGGACGAGGATGGGGAGGATCAGGATCCAGAGGGTCAGGGCACTCAAGGAGGTGCTGGCGAAGGCACAACAGGAGGGTCGGTCGGGATAGGAGATGACCTTCCGTCTCTTCCGCCTTTGTCGATGCCATCTCCAGAGAGGAAGGCTCGTCCTCATTGGAAGAAGAGGAAGCTAAGTATTCTGGACAGCCCTCCTCCTCCGGATGGATATGTCCATAGACCGGGGCTCGAGTTTCCCCCGGTCTCCTTTAAAAATCCGGGGTCGATCAGGATGTATCCTGATGATATCAAGGATATCGGCCCCGTTCCTCATGTGCCGGGCGAGGAGGGCCGTGTGAAGATTCGGATGGTCGGCATCCCGTGCATCCTGAAGGCGCATTATCTTCACATCCTGAGGGCTGCTTACTTCATTCCTCAGGAGTTTGAAGTCTTCATCCCGAGCCCCAGCGTTCGACCCACCACAACTCTCGCACCGGGATATATTGCATGTTTCCCGAGGATGCCTTTGTCTTGGGACTGAGGTTGCCGCTGCACCCCTTTGTCAAGAGGGTCTTAAATTAGGCGAAGTTATGCCCAATGAGTATGACCCAAACTATTGGAAACACTTGATCTGGTTCATCCTGAAGTGCCAAGAGAAGGGCGTGAAGCCGAGGTTGACCTATTTCCGAGCCATTTTAGGGATCAGCTCTCTCGGTGATCAGGAGGGAATATTTTACTTCTCGCCTAAGCCGCATAAGAAGGTGGTGCACAGCCATCCGGATTCCATCAAGGGGTGGAAGGAGAAATATTTTGTGGTCCGGAGCGAGAGGTCTTGGGGGATCCCGACCTCGTGGAATTTCTTCAAGCCCAACCACAAGCCTCCGAAGCACAGTGACTTGACGGAAAAGGAGTGGAAGAAGGTTGAGAAGATTGTAGAGGGGCACAGCATCGCGTGGCCCTAAGTGACGGAGCTACACTTGGCCCGGGCCGAACTGAACCCAGCCGACCCCAGTATTTCGTTCTGAATTTTTACATCTTTCTGCCTTTGTGTTAACGTTAGCCCTTCTTCTTGCATTTTTACAGGGATGGCGTCCAAGTAAGTGGATGATAGGCGTGCCTTGCTAGCCGTCGCTGACAAGGCGAGAGCGGAGAAGAGGAAGAAGGCGGAGCAGGAGAAGCTGGCCGCCCAAGCTGGGGGGTCCGGCAAGGGACCAACCCCGGTAACCGGGGAGCCTTCTCCCGCGAAAAAGGCCAAGAAGGATCACTCCCATACGCCGAGGGCGTCTCGGGACGCGGGGGGCAGTTCGGGCAAGACTGTCGAAGCCCCAGGGAAAAGGCTTCCCCCACCTCGTCCCACTGCCGAGCAGATGGTGGGGCAATGGGGGCTATGGCCCTTTGCTCCCGACTGGTCGATCGTCCAGGGGGACTCTCTTCTTGACGGCCCCGTGTCCATGGAGTTCGTCAGGAAGGCCGCCACCAACCAGGATTTCATGGCGCTGGCGTCGCAGACGGCCGACCAGGCCTTCATGCGCTGGTCTCAGGCGTCGGTCTCGATAAGTTCTTGAGACTTCATATTTCTTTCTGGTTTTGAACTTGGTGAAATTTTTTCCTGACCTTTTCTTCTTCGGACAGGCGATGCTCATGGGCAGCACTTTCAAAAGTGCTTGGAGAGGGAGGTCATGGTGGAGAGGACGAACGCGGATAAGTATCTTTGCAAGCTGAACAAGGTGACGACGATCTGAAGGAGGCTCAGAGCATGTTGGCCGTCCACGAGGCCCAAATTGCCTCGATCTTCGAGCATCATCAGAAGGACACCGATCGTCTTAAGGAAAAGATCGAAGAGGAGGCGGAGAAGGGGCAGAAGGCCTTGGCGAGGATGGAGGCTGCGTCGGCGGAGGCCCTGATCATGACGCAGGACGAGGCCTACGACCAGGCCAAGGAGCACTTCCAGAGGATCTACCCGAAGTAGAATGTGGATCATCTCCACTATGGTTGGTAGCCGGACCTTCCGCTGACCCCCGGTGGCGAGGATATGGGGGGGCGGCCATGCTGACAATGAGGTGCCACCCCCTCTCAAGCGTAGATTAGGCCTTTCTTTCTTTTCTTTTCTTTTTTGACTGTATACGCCTCATGCGGACTGACCACCGCGGTTTTGTACCCTTTTTGAAAGAAATGAAATATAGCTTTTTTGGCCGAGGCTTCGTGCCTTGTGCATTTTCTCGCTCTCCTTGTGATTGCTTGTTTTTGTCTTTTGATAGACGCACGAGGTCTTGGGGGCCGACCTTGTTTCCTCCGAGGGATCCCTGGTCCGAGCAGGGAGGGAGGCCATGGAGGTAGCTCAGGCTCACCAGCAAAAATAGGCTCGGAACCGAGCGGCCGCCGTAAACTATTTCACGACCAAGTCTAGGGAGCTCGGTCTGGAGGTGGCTCGTCTGAAGAAAGCCATAGCCGACTGCGACTGGTGGGTAATCGAGACGGACTGGTCCACTCGGATGCCTCGAGCGGGCAGTTGGCTTCGGAGTCTTTCCTTCGCGAGGCCGTTGTTGAGAAAGAGTTGGAGATCCAAAGGCTGAAGCTGGTGTTGGGCGTGGGTTTGATCTAGGAGGCAAGCAACTCAACCCCGGGGTGGTCTCCGACATTTTTATTGGAAGCGGCCCAGCCTGAAGATGCCGGAAGCTCAGTGGCAGGGGTCTCTTCCCTGGTTGGTCCGGCCGAGCGTGAGAGGAGCCCCGAAAGGAGCGCCGAGTTTGAGTTTTAAGCCAAGTGCAAGTGAGTTGTAAGCTTTTCTTTGTATTCGTACTGACATTCATTGAGTTGTAAGCTATGAATAATAATAAGAACATTTGGTTTTCTGAACCTTGATGGTCTCGGTTGCCGGGGATGGTTGCCGAGCTTGTTGCGCAGGAGGTTGCCGCCGAGGCGACTTGTCGCAACGGGCACATATGTCGCGGCGTTTTGCCTTCCGATGGGTCATTAATGGCGACGTTTCGCCTCCCCATGAGCATTTATGGCGACGTTTCGCCTTCCGCCGTTTCGCATTCCCAGACACAATAACTGCGCGCCTCAGGGGGCTATATAATCCCCACTCCCCCTTGTTGGTTGTTAAGAAGTGAGAGTGACTGATCTGTCGCTCGACTGGGGTGCCTGCCGAAGGCGGGTGCCCCGAAGTTAATACTTTTCTGAGGGCTCCGGAATGGAGGCACACCAATCACACTCGGACAATTCAGGGTTTGGGCCTTGAGGGCTGTAAGACACCGGGTTGTTCGTTGGTGAGTGGTGGGCCGACCGATCGGTTCGGAGGTTCGGAGAGAGTTGAGGGTCGGTGGCTCCCCTGCCATCCTCGAACAATTCGGAGTTTTGGCTTGTGAAAGTGGTAAACCCCGAGTTGTTCACGGGCGTGAGGAGGGTCAACTAATCGACTCAAAGTTCAGGGCGTCTGCCGAAGGCGGACGCTCTAAACCTTAATGAAAAATTTTGTTGAAGCATTCGTGGGTGTAGGTCGTCGCCGAGCGTTAAGGTTGAGGTGCTTTAAAGAAAGCCCCGGCCTTGCTCGAGGTCGATGCCAAGCTCCCGCACTTGTTCTCAGGAAGACGGTATGAGTGTAGCTGATGGTTGCCGCCTCGTGCATAGGTTGATGGGCTTAAAGAAGCCCAAACCATGCTAGGGACAGGCGCCGAGCCCCCACACCGGGGAGAAAGCCATTAGCAGGGGTAGCCGAGGATCGTCGCCGAGCGTTAAGGTCGAGATGCTTTGAAGAAAGCTCCGGCCTTGCTCGAGGTCGACGCCGAGCTCCAGCACTTGTTCTCAGGAAGACGGTACGGGTGTAGCTGGCGGTTGCTGCCTCGTGCATAGGTTGATGGACTTGAAGAAGCCCAAATCATGCTAGGGACAGGTGCTGAGCCCCCACACTGGGGAGAAAGCCAGTAGTAGGCGTAGTCGAGGGTCGTCGCCGAGCGTTAAGGTCGAGGTGCTTTGAAGAAAGCCCCGGCCTTGTTCAGGGTCGACGCCGAGCTCCTGCACTTGTTCTCAGGAAGACGGCACAGGTGTAGCTGGCGGTTGTCGCCTCATGCATAGGTTGATGGGCTTGAAGAAGCCCAAACCATGCTAGGGACAGGTGCCGAGCCTCCACATCGGGGAGAAAGCCAGTAGCAGGCGTAGCCGAGGGTCGTCGCAAGTGTTAAGGTCGAGGTGCTTTGAAGAAAGCTCCGGCCTTGCTCGAGGTCGACGCCGAGCTCCCGCACTTGTTCTCAGGAAGACGGTACGGGTGTAGCTGGCGGTTGCTGCCTCGTGCATAGGTTGATGGACTTGAAGAAGCCCAAACCATGCTAGGGACAGGTGCTGAGCCCCCACACCGGGGAGAAAGCCAGTAGTAGGCGTAGTCGAGGGTCGTCGCCGAGCGTTAAGGTCGAGGTGCTTTGAAGAAAGCCCCGACCTTGTTCAGGGTCGACGCCGAGCTCCCACACTTGTTCTCAGGAAGACGACACGGGTGTAGCTGGCGGTTGTCGCCTCATGCATAGGTTGATGGGCTTGAAGAAGCCCAAACCATGCTAGGGCAGGTGCCGAGCCCCCACACCGGGGAGAAAGCCAGTAGCAGGAGTAGCCGAGGGTCGTCGTCGAGTGTTAAGGTCGATGTGTTTTGAAGAAAGCCTCGGCCTTGCTCGGGGTCGATGCCGAGCTCCCGCACTTGTTCTCAGGAAGACGGCACGGGTGTAGCTAGCGGTTGTCGCCTCGTGCATAGGTTGATGGGCTTGAAGAAGCCCAAACTATGCTAGGAACAGGTGCCGAACCCCCACACCGGAGAGAAAGCCAATAGCAGGCGTAGCCGAGGGTCATCGTCGAGCGTTAAGGTCGAGATGCTTTGAAGAAAGCCCCAGTCTTACTCGGGATTGACGCTGAGCTTTCGCACTTGTTCTCAGGAAGACGGTACGGGTGTAGCTGGCGGTTGTCGCCTTGTACATAGGTTGATGGGCTTGAAGAAGCCCAAACCATGCTAGGGACAGGTGCCGAGCCCCCACACCGGGGAGAAAGCCAGTAGCAGGCGTAGCCGAGGGTCGTCGTCGAGTGTTAAGGTCGAGGGGCTTTGAAGAAAGCCCCGGCCTTGCTCGAGGTCGATGCGGAGCTCCCGCACTTGTTCTCAGGAAGACAGCATGGGTGTAGCTGGCAGTTGTCGCCTCGTGCATAGGTTGATAGGCTTGAAGAAGCCCAAACCATGCTAAGGACAGGTACCGAGCCCCCACATTGGGGAGAAAGCCAGTAGCAGGCGTAGCCGAGGGTCGTCGTCGAGCGTTAAGGTCGAGGTGCTTTGAAGAAAGCCCCGACCTTGCTCGGGGTCGATGCCGAGCTCCCGCACTTGTTCTCAGGAAGATGTGTGAGTGAAGCTTTTCTGGCTTGCGATGCTATCCGAGCGCCGAGCCTCAAGCTGGTAAGGGAAGCTTTTCTGGCTTGCGGTGCAATCCGAGCGCCGAGCCGTAAGCTTGTAATAGAAGCTTTTCTGGCTCGCGATTCTATCCGAGCACCGAGCCGTAAGCTTGCAAGAGAAGCTTTTCTAGCTTGCGGTGTAATCCGAGCGCCGAGCCATAAGCTTGTAAGAGAAGCTTTTCTGGCTCGCGATGCTATCCGAGCACCGAGCCGTAAGCTTGCAAGAGAAACTTTTCTAGCTCGCGGTGCAATCCGAGCACCAAGCCCGGAACATGTTTTTAATGGGAATTAATACAAAGGCACAAACTTGTTTTAAAAAAGGTGGCATATTTACAATAAAATTGAGCTTTACACAAAACGAGGCACGACGTGCCGATTACATTCTTCAAAATTTACATGAGATGGAGGCTGGTCCTCTCCTCCTAGGAACTTGATGAGGTGCTCCGCATTCCAGGGCCTCTTGATGGCCTTGCCCTCTGAGTTGGTAAGGCGGTAAGTCCCTGGATGCACGACCTCCGACACTTTGTAGGGGCCCTCTCAATTTGGGGCCAATTTCCTTTTCTGCCCGGGGTTGGATACTGCTAGCTTTCGGAAGACGAGATCTCCGAGTTTGATGTCGGTGGGACGCACCTTCTTGTTGTAGAACCTTTCAATCCTTTGTTGGTAAATGCTCCTTCTAATGGCGGACTTCTTCCTGACCTTGTCTATGAGGTCCAGATCGGCTCGCAGCTGTTCAGAGTTACTTGCCTCATTGAAAGCCATGATCCGGGGTGAAGGGATCCCGATTTCCAAGGGAATGACGGCCTCCGTGCCGTATGTCAGATTGAATGGGGATTCTCCCGTAGGGATTCTCTTTGTTGTCCGGTGGGCCCAGAGAACGCTTGGCAACTCGTCGACCCATAACCCCTTAGAAGAGTTATCGAGTCGTTTCTTGAGGCCGTCGAGAATTTGGCAGTTTGCGTTCTCGGCCTGACCATTTGACTGGGGATGGCATACCAAGGAGAAGCGATGCTGGATCCCGAGATCTTCGCAGAACTTTCGAAAATGCTTACCCGCAAACTGAGTCCCATTATCCGTGATGAGCACATGTGGGATCCAAAACCGACAGTCGATGTGTTTCCAGAAAAATTGTTGGGTCTGTTGCTCGGTGATCGTGCTAGCGGCTCTGCCTCGATCCACTTCGTGAAGTAGTCGATCGCCACTATGAGAAACTTCCTTTGGCCCGTTGCCTTCGGAAATGGGCCTACCAGATCCATCCCCCACATTGCAAAGGGGGTCGAACTGGCCATGGAACAAAGATTTGCTTGCGGAGCCCTCTTCACGGGGGAGAACCGTTGACAGGGACCATACTTCTTTACTAGGGCGAGGGCATCTTCTAGCATAGTGGGCCAGTAGTACCCGTAATTCAATGCCTTTCGTGCTAGCGATCGGCTTCCCATGTGGCATATGCCAATCCCCTCGTACAGCTCCTTGAGGGTGTACTTTGCTTCATCAGGGGCCAGGCAGCGGAGGTAAGGTCTCCCGTCTGTTGTTGTGTAGGACCTTTTGAAGAGGGTTGCATCGATTATGGCGAACCTTTCTGAGCGGACCCTAATTCGCCTTGCTTCCGCCCGGTCTTCGGGGAGCTCTCCCTTGATTAGAAATTTTTTGATAAGAGTGGTCCAGCCGTCGGGAGGAGCTCCATCTTCAACGCACAGAGCCTCAGGGAAGTCTGTGCTTGGCTTCAGCAGGACTTCAATCAGGACAGTTCGGTCGAGGCCTTCAAAGGATGAGGAAGCGAACTTTGATTGGGCATCGGCTTGGGCGTTCTGCTCCCTGGGGATCCTTAAGACGGCCGACACGTCGAAGGAAGTTAATAGCCGTTGGACCACGGCCAGGTATCTGATCATCCGATCGTCACGGGCCTCGTACTCCCCAGTGATCTGGTTGACCACAAGCTGGGAGTCGCTAAAGGCCCTGATCTGCCTAGCACCGGCCTGATGAGCCAGGGTGAGCCCGACGATCATGGCCTCGTACTCGGCCTCGTTGTTAGAGGCCAGGAAGTTGAGGCGAAGGCAGTATTGAAGGAGAAAACCGCCTAGCCCCCGCAGAATGATGCCCGCACCACTCCCTGCTTCGCAAGAGGAACCGTTGACGTAAACTTCCCACGCCTGGTCGGCTTCCTTGCTTGTCGGCTGCTCGGAGATGGTGCATTCTGTGATGAACTCGGCGAGGGCCTGCCCTTTGATGGCCGTCCTTGGCTGGTAGCCGATGTCGTACTGACTGAGCTCGATCGACCACTTGACTAGTCGCCCCAAGCTCTCGGGCTTATAGAGCACCGCCTTCAGGGGTTGATCCGTGAGTACCTGGACAGAATGTGCCTAAGAATATAGACGGAGCTTTCGCGTGGCCATGACCAAGGCGTATGCTACTTTCTCCATCCTGGAATATCTGGTCTCGGCGTTAAGCAGGACCTTGCTCACATAGTACAGGGGCTTTTGGACCCCTTCCTTTTCTCGAATGAGGACGGCGTTGAGCACGTTCTCCGAAGCCGAAAGGTAGAACTAGAGTGGCTCACTTAGTTCGGGCTTGCTGAGGAGAGGATGGTTGGTGAGGTACTCTTTTAATTGGGCGAAGACCTCCTGTTGCTGAGTACCCCATTCGAACCCTCCGGTTCCGTGCAGCGCTTTAAAAGACGAAAGGGACTTCTTTCCAGACTTGGAGAGGAAACGACCGATGGCCGCCAGTCTCCCCGTTAGCCTCTGGACTTCTTTGATGTTCCTGGGAGGGGCCATGTCTATTATGGCCTGGATTTTTTCGGGGTTCGCCTCGATGCCGCGTTGGCTGATGATGAAACCGAGGAACTTTCCCGAGGAGACGCCGAATGCACACTTCGCCGGATTGAGCCTTATGTTGTAGGTTCGAAGTACCCCAAAGGCCTCTTCCAGGTCGGCAACGTGATTCTGTCCCTGTTAGCTTTTGACTAGCATGTCATCTACGTACACCTCCATGTTATGCCCGATTTGATCTTTGAATACTCGGATAACGAGGTTCTGGTAAGTGGCACCGGCGTTTTTCAGCCCGAAGGGCATAACCCGGTAGCAGTATAGTCCTCGGTCTGTGACGAAATACGTCTTGGCGATGTCAGGAGGAAACATCTGGATCTGGTTATAGCCTGAGAAGGCATCCATGAAGGATAAGAGCTCGTGACCCAATGTGGCGTCGATAAGAGCATCGATGCTGGGGAGGGGGAACGGATCCTTGGGGCATGCCTTGTTGAGGTCGGTAAAATCTATGCAGATCCTCCAGCTCCCGCTCGCCTTCTTGACCATGACGACGTTCGCCAGCCATTCAGGGTAGCTGACCTCTTATACGAAACGCGCAGACAAGAGCTTGTCTACTTCCGCGTTCACCGTTTACTATCGCGCTGGAGCGAACTTACGCCGCTTTTGGACAACCGGCGTCGACCCGGGGATCACGCTGAGTTTGTGCATGATGAGATCCTCGGAGAAACCGGGCATGTCAGAGGGCTTTCAGGCAAAGAGGTCGACATTGCGGCGAATGCAGCCGATCAGGGCGGACTTGAGGTTGGGTGCGAGGGAGCAGCTTACTCGAAAGTGCTTCGACGCATCCCCTGTCTCGAATGAGACATCTTCTAGCTCGTCTGTTGGCTCTGGTTCTGGCTGGGTCCTCTCGGGCTCTAGTTCGAGGGCATCGAGGGGAAATACACTGCTCCCGATGGCCGTCATGTAGCACGAGCGTGCTGCTTCTTGATTTCCTCGGACAACTCCGACACCAGTGTTGGTAGGGAACTTCATCTTCTGGTGGTAGGCCGAGGGAACCGCCTGGAGCGAGCAGAGCCCGGGACGACCGAGCATGGCATTGTAGGCTGCCTTGACGTTCACAACCATGAAGTCCATGGACTCGGTCCTTCTGTTTGGGGTCGTACCCGCCGTGACGTCTAGGGTGATGATCCCCTCTATTGTCACTGGGATGCCGAAGAATCCGTGCAAGGTGTATCCGGCCGGCTTTAGCTTATCACGGGGGAGCTTCAAGTTCTCGAATGCTTCCAGGAATAGGATGTTGACCGAGCTCCCATTGTCCACGAGGATTCGCCGGGCCTCGAAGTTCGCCATGCTAAGGCTGATGACGAGTGCGTCACAATGAGGGGGCCGGACTCCCTCCAGGTCCTCCCCTGAAAAGGAGACAGGGAGTTGCTGGACCTGGGGGGAGAGAGGGCCCTGGACGGTGCTGACATCCCTGGCGAACGCATTGCAGGAAGTGTTGGATTCTGCTCCCATGGGCCCTCCGTGGACGCAATGCAGGATTGCCTGACCTCGGGCTCCTCGGGTTCCGGATCCCGCTCTGGGCGCTGTCGGGGTGCTCGAGGAGGAGGGGAATCCCTCCTATTTCTGGTATCCCTCTGTTCCTGGATGCCTTCTCCTTTGAATTCTCGGAGGTACCCTCGTTGGATGAGGGCCTCAATTTCGTCCTTCAGGGCACGTCAATGATTTGTGTCGTGCCCGTTGTCACAGTGGAAGCGGCAGTAGAACCGCTAATCCTTCTTCTTACTGGTGTTGTTGGACGGTCGAGGGGGGTACTGCACCAGGTCCCTGTCTTCGATTGCCAGGAGAATGGTGGATACGTTCTGCGTCAGAGGGGTGTATCTCTCGAAGCGAGGGACCGGCGGAACCTTCCTCGTGGAGCCCCTGTCTCTTGGAACTTTCTTCGCTGGCTCGACCTCGTCGGCCTTGCACTTCCCCTTCCCGGGATTTTTTTTCGAGTCCTCTGGATTCAGGGCCTCTTTAGCCCGGATGTACTTTTCGACCCTATTGAGGAGGTCGGGGAAATCTATCGGGGGCCTCTTCGCCAGGGAGGCCTTCAGCTGTCCGTAATGGACGTTGTGCCGGAATGCTACCGAGGCGACCCTTGGGTCGAGGGAGGAGACTGATCTCGCCTCAGCGGCGAATCTTCGGACGAACACCCGGTGCGACTCTCCTTCCTTCTGCCGGAGGCCAAGTAGGGACGCACTTGTCCTTTCGGCCTTTCGGCTTGTCACAAAGTGGGCGAGGAAGTTGCCCTCTAATTGGTCGAAGGAATGGATGGAGCCGGGGGTGAGCTTCGAGAACCATTCCCGAGCCGGACCCCGGAGTGTGGCAGGGAAGGCGCGACACAGGAGGGGATCCGATGCACTGTGAATCATCACGAGGGTTTTGAAGCCCTCCATGTGATCAGCAGGATCGCCCTCCCCGTCATAAGTCTCGAATTAAGGTGGGCAGAAGTTTCGGGGAATTTCTGCCTGCAAAATGGCGGTGGAAAAAGGAGGTTAGATGGGCATGTATCCCTGGACCGGTCTCGGCCCGCCATCCCCGAAGTGGTCGAGGCGGTCCTCCATTTCCTGGAGGCGCATCAAGATGTAGTCGTCATACTCCAACTGGACTGTCGGGACGCGAGACACGCTGGCCTCGGCATCCGACCGGGAGTGAGAGCGGCAGACGTCTTCATCAACGGGGGTTCCCCGGATGGTCTCCATGATCTCTTTCCGGAAGTCTTGAAACTCCCGGTGGGTGACTGGGGCTCGCTCGACTCGGTTTTGCTGAGCCGGTGGGCGCCGGCCGACGCGGCTGAGTGCTGGCCCTCTCCCTTGGGGCGGAGGTTTGGGATGGTTCGGGGCCGAGTTGGAAGCGGGCCCTCCCCTAGAACGGCTGGCCTGTCGATTCTGGATTACCCCTCGCAAGTTGGGCTGGACTGGTCGGGAGGTGCTCGGTTGGAGTCTGTGACTGACCCCCGGGTTGTTGGATGCCTGAGCGTCGATGCCGACGCCCTGTGGAGGCACGTCCTGCCGACTCGCCGAGGTAATAGCTCTCGTGGCTTTAGGTGCCAAGTGAGCTCGGGTTGACGGGGTACCGTTGATGGCTGAGCTCGGGTCGGCGTCTGCAATAGAAGTTTCCCTTTTTGGGAGGCGTGTGGATGCACCAGGTGTGAGTTCTTACTCGATTTGTATTGGTGGAGGAAGTTCCTGTGCGGACGACCCTCAGCCGGGCGAACAGTACGGAAGTAGGTGGGAGTGAGGTGGAGGCTGGATGCTCGGCT
The DNA here is from genome assembly GCA_017893485.1 of Hemerocallis citrina. Taxonomy (NCBI): domain Eukaryota; kingdom Viridiplantae; phylum Streptophyta; class Magnoliopsida; order Asparagales; family Asphodelaceae; genus Hemerocallis; species Hemerocallis citrina. The sequence goes on along the minus strand of CM030358.1, from coordinate 19,052,245 downwards.
CGGATTGGGAGGCTCGGATCCGAGGTCTCGTGTACCTGCAGACGGTCTAGGAACACCGGAGTTGGTCCCGGTGGCAGACCCTCCGACGATCTAGTCAGCTAGTGAGAGAGAGTAACAGTAACTAGGGTTTGAGTGGGAAAAGATCGATTAGCTGGATAAGGGGTAGGGGTCTGGTATTTATAGGAGAAGCCAACCGGGTCTGGATCCGTTTGGGACCGGGTCTGGACCCGGTTGTTGTGGGGCAGAAGCGGTGGAAACCCGGTGGGACGTGGCAGAGGCCCAGGCGGTTTCCAGGCTGATGTAGCAGAGGCCCGGGCGGTTTCCAGGCTGACGTGGCAGAGGCCCGGGCGGTTTTCCGACGCTGACGTGGCGGATCCGGATGACCCGGAGGTGCACGTTTTCTAAGGGGATCCTGTGGCGATGAGAGGCCACGTCATCCGACCCATATCAGCTATGTTTTTCCATTTTGCCAATGCAGCAAACCAACGAAAATCTATTTATATTTATGCATATATGCATTTTATAGCATGCACGACTATGGATGCTCTTATTAATGTTATTCAATATGTGTTTTCTCTCCCAATTACATCACCTTTAAGTGTTTAATAACACTATAAAGCACTACAATTTTTTAGAAAATTGCACTATTTTGAATATGAGTGAGTGTCATGTTAAATTTGAGGGATATTTTTGTTAGAACTCGAATTTTATAAATTAGAAATTTGCTAACAAAAATTGTGAAGAACAGAATTTACAGGAAGAAAAGAATGAACCAAAAGCCTTATACAGAGTTGAGATTAAGATCTCTTTCCTTAATGCAAAATTCTCCCCGTAGTGTGACGGTTGCCGCCGAATTGCCTCTCGGGATACAACTGTATTACCTTTCCCTGAAGAGCAGCACCCTTGCTTCAGAGATTTCAGCGAACTGTTACTGTGTTATACTCTCAGTTTTTGACACAGAGGAATAAGAAGAAGTGGAATTCGGATTACTCAAAAGCTATATATCTAGTAGACAAGACTTGCTAGTCTTATTGGAGAAAATAGAGTAACTGATGGGCCGGGGCCGGGGCCGGAGCCGGAGTCGGGCGCGCGCGTGTGTGTGTTTGTCATTTTGGCTAAGTCCTCTCTCCACTACACGTTAGTGGTAACCCCCGGGCCACACCCTTTAGTCCAATTTTTTAGTATATATACTAGAAAAAACATTTCCCCATTTTCGATATGGGACTATCCATTTTCTCCAAGTTTTCAAGTTAGTACATTTGAGTACCCAACTCTGGACCAATATTTTTCATTCATACGGAATTCGTTTTTGGCAAATGAGTACACCACGGAATAGTACTCGACGAGAGGATCGCAATCCAATCATTTTCCAGCGCCGCCGGTGGCCGAAGCCTACCGGAATCTGGCCCGAAAAATCAGAAAAAAATAATTCCAACAATTTTTGGTATAAACATTGCAATTGTAAAACAACAATAATAATGTTTTTTTTCCAACTAGTTGGATCTGCTACATGAATCATGATTTTCTATTATGCTCGATTTACCCAAGTTTAGATATTCTCATACCTTTAACTCTACCCTCAATACTTATCAAATAACTCTTTTAAACGAGGGCACTTAATACGTCTATGTGTGACATGTTCAAACCACCTGAGTCGATTATTTTTTAATTTATATTGGATAAGAGCTATATTTACCATGTCTCGTATATGCTCATTTTTAATTATTTCATTTCTAGTTTTGCCACACATTCACCTTAGCATCTTCATATCTGTTACACCCATTTAACAACCATTCAATTTTTTTCCTTCACATTCAAACGTATACGTTTGTCATACAAAATACCACCAGCGTTTATTCACTTAAGCCACCATGTTTGAATCCTATGTATAATATCTTCACAAATCTCTCCATCTCTTTATGTAACATCTAAACATTGCAACTATATTTACAAATCTCTAGTACTAGTTGGAATTTACTGTGCACCAAGTGCACGTGACAAATTCGACCAAGTCAATCATCTTAAAAAGCAAACCATGAATTTCAAAATGACTCCAACGACAACATACTCATCGAAATCAGATTTGTAGCAAGCATCAAGAACCCAAGTTTAATTAATTATAGCAAAATATCAATTAAAAAAAAAGCACAAATGGATCAAAATTCGAACGATGTAAGAGAGAGCTATATGCATAATAGTTTCATCTAAAACATAAAGATATAATCATTGTAGTTTCATAAGATTAATTATCATTTTCGACTTTAACTTTCTTGAACTTAAAACTGATATTAAAAAAAGTTATTAAAAAAAACAAATTAGTAAATCCAAAACTGATATCATCGTTTTTTCATAAGATCAATTATCACTTTCGACTTTAACTTTCTCGAGCTTAAAATTGCTTGTAATTTCTTATTCATCCTTTTTAATTTTGCATCATGTCAATATTCTTGTAGTTGTTCTTCCATATTGGACATCTTGTGATTTGATCAAAAAAGTATACTCATCTCCAATGCAATTCTTGGTCCGTTTATCAAATTCTTCAAAAAAAAATTCCTGCATATATAATTAAGAAATTAGCTCTTAATTATTTGTAACACTATGAGAATAACATATTATACCTTATTCTTAATATCTTCCAGGTATTTTGCGGAACAGCCAATGATGCATCTTGCTTCATCATTAAATAAAGTCAATTCTGTCTCTGCACTTGTATCTTTTAATTGTGATTTTGAATACATATCTTAGACAGGTTATTCTTAGTTTTTTTAAAATTTTATTGTTTTTTTAAAAAATAATTTGATTGAAGAGTGGAAATATGGGAAACTAACAATATGGTATTTTGTATACCTTAGCTCATATTCAACATTATTTTTTTTTACATTTTCGACAATAGGCTTCATCATTTTAAACATTGAATTTTGTTGAACAGATTTTGCATGCAAAATACCATGGATCTCTAAAGTCTTTAACACTTTTGATCAAAACTTTGCACGGGTAGTATATTTCCTTGAAATATGGGGGAAAAAATGATGTTGTCAAAATATTTATAGACATATATAGAATTGAACAAAATATTTAAAAATAATTTCACTATTCATAATACCTCAGAATAATCTTCGTCTGCACATTAGAGAATGTCACATAGTTTCACTTCTTCCACATCCATTACTTTTCTTTTGTTTATTTGCAAGAAATTACTTTTTAACAAAATTTCATAATAGTTTATCCTAAAACAAACAAACAAAATTATGTTAAATGATACTCCAAAAGGCAACAATTAAATGATTAAATATACAAAATAAATTATGTCATTCTCGAATTTTATATGCTTTTTAGTTCATTCGGATTTATCTCTATTGTAATGTTGTTTGTTGATGTAAGAGAGAATCATGTTTTAAAAATTCAATAATAAATAAATAAATAAAATATATGATAAATAACATTATTAAATTTTATTGTATATAATTACCTCCAAGGTTTGAGGTTTTTATAGAGGTAATTGCAATAATTGGCATGTTGGATGATAATTCTTTCAGAGCTTTTCCTTCCTTGATTGCTAGTTCTACCCATAACGCAAGTAAGATTGGTTTTTACCTTAAATTAAGACAAAGCGTATGAATTACAAAACAATTTTGTAAATTACTATACAACTTAATTAATCGATATTACCTGAATCCTACAACTGTAAGATTTCGCTTCTCTACTACATTACCATATTTTGAGTCTACCTTATCTACATCTCCTACATTAATTATGGCTAAAACAGATTTGTAGTTCAATACAATTAGTATTTGATATCTTTTATCAGTAACAGTCATATATATATATATATATATATATATATATATATATATATATATATATATATATATATATATATAGACACACACACACACACACACACACACACACACACACAATTTTTGACCTTTAAAGATAGTAGAAGATGTACTTTGCAATCCGTTTACAGTTGCAAATTTGTACCTATCCTTATCAATGATAAGATCTTTCTCAACTTCATTTACAACACTTCCCAACTTCAAAATGATGTCAAATTTATCGTGCATTGGATTATATCTTTTGTCGACATTTTTTAGTTTTCCATTAGAAATTAAGTAAGTTTTATGCTGCTCAGGCGTATGCTGGAACGCTTCCACCGCTTCATTAAACATTATCGGCAGTATTCTAGTTCCCTACAAAAGATGAAAATTTAGTATTAATAATTATTTATGTATTTATATGTATTAATATTTTAACTGTATTTAAAGTATCTTGCCTCATCATTATATGTATTGATTTAAGTAACAGTTTGGAACTTGCGACAATCCATGACTTTGAACAAAAGCAACTATACTGTTCAGATAAATGCTATGACAGCTAAAAGTAATGAGTAAAAGTATATCCATGGAAGGAAAATAATTTGGATATTTAGTAAAGCATTAGAACAATAAAACACCTCTGATGTATGATGATGATAATTTTCTTCTTCATCAGAAGAAGTGTCCAAACTGCCGGGAATTTGATTGCAGTTTTTGGTCAACTGCATCTCCCGACCAGGATATGCTTGGGATACAAAGAGTACTACAACCTCGATAATCACCATCAGAATGTCTGCTAATTTGTTCATCATGGTCTTCGATTGGGATGGAACCTGCAAGTATCTGCAAGGATCTTATTCCCAATAAAAGTAGAGAGAAGATTAAGTAAATCTACGGGGAATAGAGATTTGTATAATTTAAACTGCGTTCTACACTGAACAACCTAGTTCAATTCATCATGGTTATAAAATATATGATGCAATACAAAAATTCTTGTTAAATCACTACATTATATCTCAAGAATTATATAATATATCACGAACAGTAAAGAAAATATTTTGAAAGGGACTCACAAACTATCATATTGTGGTACAAGAGTTGCACCTAATGCTAGTACAATAAAAGCCCGATTCTTTTGAACATGCATCCACAAAAACTTCAAGGAGGACGAAGCAAGCTTGGCAAAAAATAACAGCTTTGCTCCAGACAATACATGTTTAATTTGTGTTTCTACAATATGAGCCCCGTGAGTTCTTTGACGTATTACGAAACACATTGGAATTTGATCCAGTTGAGGACCAAATAAAGAATGCCTTTGAAAACTTGGAAATGCAACTAAAACTTTCTTGAAGAGCTATACATCCAGATATTATTAATTGGTTGGAATGGTTTAAACAAATTTCCACCAATGAACCAAATTGTGACAAAAATTGAGATGCATCAGACTTTTTAGGGAAGAAAAACAGATTCCAACCATCTAGATCCAAGTTTGTTAAAGAAAACCAGTGAATCATGTTAGGTTATTTTGCTAAGAATACCCTCTACAAATGAGCCATTCTCGCAAGTTTGCTAAACTGATCTTGTTCACATAAAAGAAAGATTGTGAGAATTAAAGTTGATCACAACTTCCAATACAAGCGGAATAATGCAAATATTACAACAACAACCCCTTTATATCAAAATTCAGGGGTCAGCTAAATAATGCAAATATGGCATACATACAAAACCATGGGTTATTATAGATACAAAAGAATACACAAGCCACCACCCAGTGCGGTTTACAAAAATATTCAGAAGAAGAACATGTCAATCAATTGAAACCAATAAAGAAGTGTACACAGAGAGTTAATAACATAAAATGATCACTTCGTGTAATGAAAATGCAATCAACATGTAGAATTTAGCTTTCAATATCAAAATCATATTAAAGAATATTCATCGTGTCAAACTCTAATTTTTATCAGCATGACTTGTAAACAGTGTACTCACATGCGCGCACATATAATGCTCCAAATATCACTAAGCCCAAAATCACACACAAAATATTAAAAAATTGCTCACACATGTTTACATATCACCAAGCCCGCAATCAATAAATGACCAAGCTTGAACCTATTATTTGAGATCAAAGTAATGAATGACAAAATGATCAACTATTTTTTGCCAAATATGATGCACAACATGTAAAAGATTTAGCTCTTGTTGAAGTCCTCTAATGTTGATCACCAAGGATGACCATAATTTGCTCAAATATAGTTGAAATTTTATAAGTGCAGAAATGCTGGAGCACAAATCCATAACGAATTTAAAGAATGCATAAGTACTATTTTCGTCTAAGGGTTCAACAAATTTTTTACCATGGACCTTCCCTTAAGAAGTCAAAGAATGGACATCATATAATAGGGAAACAATCCATTAACACCTTCTGTTCTGATCTATACTAACCAAGCTGGGTCCAATCCATCCTTTGAAAAGTTCATAATAATTTTTAAAAATGGTCTAAAAATATCCCCAATCAATTCCGTAATGCTGGAACTCTAAGTACTTCTCTCACCGTTTTTTTTGAAAATAGATTTCAACTGAAAAGGCTACAGGCTTAAATATTAACTAAAAGAAATAAATGCAAGCTCCATATGGTAGTATCGTTCGGAAGTAAACGAACACCACCAGAAGCGGCTCTAGTATCTAATACTTGAAGCTAATTACGTGCAATGCACATGCCCACAACTACCTGCTAATTGTAATTCCATAATTTACTGGCAAACGGTACATAACCAAACTATATGTAATGTATAACAAAAAACCTTAACCTATGTAAATCTATACACAAACAAAATAAATTTAACCCCGAAATTCTGCCACTACACAAAACCTTCAAAGTTGTAGGTAGGATTAAATAAACAAATAAATACACTGAATTATAACAAATTTATCAATCAAATTAAACCCATAACAAAAAAAACTCACAGTAAATTAATGAGAATCGAAATGGACATGTAATACCCTGATTTTCATTTATGAAAATTATTTATTTATTTTGCACGTAGTGTGCACGTGCAATTTTTGTAGTGTGAAATCTTATAATTATTTGTATTATGGATGATGAGTATATATGTATATGTGTATATGTGTTCTTTAATTATTTTTATAAAGGCTCATTTCTCTTCAAATAAACATAAGCTTTTCTTTCTAGCCCAAATCTAATTTATTTATTTATTTTCTTTTATAAAAACTATTATTTTGGCCAATTAATTAAAGCCCATGAGTTATTCTTATTTTAATTACAACTTGTAATGTAGAACATCTTTTTAAAATTATTTTTGTAGAAAATATAATGTACAACTTCGTTAAATGGAGACAAATGCATGCACGTGCATTGCACGTACACGTGCAAATGCACCTTTGTGTGGCCGGCTTTGACATGGAGGGAAAATGAAAAGATGAGTGGAGTCATGGGTGGTGGTTACTTGATCATGGTTGGTTATTGTAACTCCTCCTTGAATCCTAGCCTTTTGTTTCTAACTCCTAGTTTAATCTTAGCATTCCATTTACCCAAATTTTTAGTATAAATACACCCCCCCCCCCCCCCCCCCCCCCCCCCCGCCTAGTTATTTTTGTACTCTTTAATTCTCCAAGACCTATAGTATAAAATACATTATTAGTAGTTTAGTAAGTGAGTTAAAAGATTGAGAGTTGTGTGTGGGGAGTTTGTGCTTGCATCAAAAAGGAAGGCCGGCATCAAGGGAGGCTCGGGTTGGCATCTTTGGAGGCTTGTGTGCGCATCGACGAGGAGGAGGACCGCTCTCTTGGCAAGGACTTGTGTTTAGGAGGTGTTGCAAATTGTACTTCTCTCCAATTAAGGTGGGTTATTTTCCATATTTCTAATTAGGAAGCATGCTAGATTTGAATTGAAATGATGATGCATGAAAAAGATTAATAAGAGTACACTTAATTGGAAAAATGGCTTATTAATTGATTGGAATGTTAATAAATAGCTTGTATGTGTTTCCATCATTTAATTTAAGTTGTGTGTAAATTAATTATAGCCATGGATTGCTTAAAGAAAAATTTATTGTTAGCATCAAAATCATTTGCAATTGTTAGTAGACGAAATGTTGTTTCATGCACTTGAATGTACCTTTTTGTGATAATATGGTAATGAATGACTTGAAATTTATGGGTTTGTGAAATGAATAATAACAGAGTATTGATATAAAGATTATTAATATAGAGATTATTGATGTTAAAATTTGATAAGAAATGTCGAAAAAGAAATGTGGTAGTAGTAGCATATAATTTGAACTACTCGTATAAAAATATGTGTTTAATTATTGAAAAAATTATTTTTAATATACTGGAGTATAAATTATTATGGGAATAATTAATCTGGAAATTTACAGTAAGTTTAGTAAAAGCAAAACTCAAATGAGAGCTTTTTGAACATCGAAATGTGTTATTAGACAGAGAGTTGATTTAATTAAAATTCGAGTTGTATTCAAGAAAATTTGAGCCTATAGCTCAAGTGGTCGGGGGACTTTTGAGCGCTACAGTGTTGTGCGGTGTGTCCCTTGAATCGCTGGTTCGATACTTGAGAACACCACCTTTTTATGTGCGTTTTTAAAATTAATTCAGTTTCGAACCGAAAGTATATAACTCTCTGGCTCTCTCTATACCACTGAGTACAAGTGGCCACATGGCTAGAGCGTGCGGTTGGGTTCCCTGTGGTTGTTGGTTCAAATGCTGGTCTCGGCTAGTATATAACTTTTTGGAAAAAATGTTTTTTTGATGGGTTTTGATGTTTAAAAAATTATGGAAAAAAATATTATTATTATTATTCTAAAATTATGTGGGACTTATGAAAAATAAATTGGGATTTATTAAAGTGAAATAGAGTACATTTTTGAGAACAAAAGTGTAGATAGAACTATGGTTCTACACTAATTTATTTGTGAAAAGTTGTATGGTTCTACACTAGTTTAGTTTACAAAAAGAATTGAAATAAAGTGCTAGAAAAGAATTATAAATAAGAAAGGAAACATATGAAATGAAGTGGCATGAATTATTCTTATTGAAGAATAGTGTGACAATTATGAGTTGTGAATACTCATTTTGACCATATTATTAGTGATGTGATTTTAATGTGTAAATGATATTTGATGAATTACTTGATGAATAATTAAATTTCATGTATGGTTATGGATTCATGAATGATTTAGAAATCATGATTGGAAAAGAGAAATATTATTGAGTATGAAAACTCAAATATGTGAATTTATGAATTGAAATTGAAAATTAGAGTGTAGCCAAAACTCACACCGGCAAGTGAAAAGTGATGAATTATGATTATTGATATTGAAAAGACCAGTTTGGGTCATTGTGAAATGAAAGAAATAAGACCGGTAGTGGTGAGAGGGCTAACTCTAAAGGATTGATTTTGTTCATGATTTCATTAAACTAAGGATTAGTTACATAGTGAAGATGTGATGAAAGTAAGAGAAAAACATTGAGTACGAGGGCCATTGGATTGGCGGCGAGAGAGTATCCCAGGATGTCCTATGATGAGTCATGATAGGGCGTGGATACTGCTCTAGAGTACCGTCCCGGTGGCAACGCTCGTGGGGTGTTTGACGACTGCGGGTGGTGTCATGTCTATGGTGGGAGCTGAATTACCACAGGATGCCTGTATGATGAGTCATGTGTCAGTGCATTGGGATTCCCTCCAGGACGCCTAGACATGAGTTCGTATGTCAGAAAACATATATGATACTTACCGTAGTTACAGTAGTAGATTAAGTCATGGCGAGGGATTGAACCCTACAAGATGAAGAACGATTAAGGGCTTGCCCTCGGACCTATGTAGTATGGGATGCATAGAATCCGAATAAGTGCGCATTAGTGTCATATAATATAAATAACTGTATTAAGGACTAAGTGCACAATCACAACACGACATCAATAGGGTATTATTCCCTTTAGTTTGATATGTGACAAGTTTGTGTTTGTTAAATATAGAAAATCAATAGGGTATTCCCTTTAGTTTGATATGTGACAAGTTTGTGTTTGTTAAATATACTATTTCCGGCATAGAAAGGATGGCCGTGTATAATGTTCGTCGGTTGAATAAACTGACGTACCCACAGTTTTGTATGCAGGGTAAATGACATGATAAAGATTAAAGAGGAATAAATGCTTAAAGATTATTCAATGTTGTTGTGCTTTATTTAAATGTTGTAAATTTGCTTTCGCTGTACAATGTAAAGTGTAAAGTTTCATGTAACTCTGATGTAAAGTGAAAAGTTTTAATTTCCTTGTAAAATTGTACGAAAGAAGTGTAAAGATCCTGTGGAATCTTGAATTCAGTGTATTTTGGAATTCGGGGCGTTACAGGACAGATGTGGCGAGGAAGAAGGTGGCGATGGCTGACGTGGCGAAGAGGGGAGGAGGCTGAGATCCAAGGGGACGGAAGGATGGCGCGAATGACGATGGCAGTGGCGGCGGGACAAGATAAGGGTTAAAGCTGGGGGGATCGGAGGGATTGGGGGTTTCGAGGAGAGGCGTTAGGATTGGGAGTGGAATTAGGGTTAGGATTTGGGTTTTGAGAGAGATAGAAGTTGTTAGGGTTAAGGTTTAGAGAAAGGTTGGAGATTTCGACGTACGCGAGAGGGAGAAAGAGAGGAAGGGGAAAGTTGGGTATATTTATTATTATTTATATTTAGTTTAAATATAAAAGCTAAATAAATTATCACAAATCAATAATAGTCTCTGATCAGTTTGATCAACAAAATGAACGCAAGGTTGAGATTGGCTCTAGACAGATTTATTTTATTTATTCTTGCTTTTATAATAGAAATATATATATATTTTATTTTGTTTTGTTTTTATAATAGAAATATATATATATATATATATATATATATATATATATATATATATATATATATATATATATATATATATATATATATATATATATATTAATGGGAGTTAGAGTAGTCATTTGTCAACATACAAACCCATGCGTTGCACGTGCAACTCCAACTCTCCCACTAATTACAAAAAAAATAAACAAATAAAAAAAATTCCACCTACTTAAAACGTGCAACGCACGTGCAAAACAATTTTATAATATTTTTTTTAACACTAAACATACACATATGTTGCACATACAACTCAAATCATACTTATGAATACGTGCATTGCACGTACAAATTATAGATTTTCCTTCAATTTTTTTTTTCAATTACGTGCAATGCACGTCCAACTCTAAAAAAATTTCTTAACACGTATATCGCACGCGAAAATTCTCCAACTCTTATCAAAACGTGCATCACACGTGAAAAATACTAGTAGATTTTTATGGGAGAGTTGGGGTTTGTAACAAACCCTAATTTTGTAGCTATATAAACACGTATAATATACGTCCAAACTAAAATATAAATATGCACCGCACGTGTAGCCCAAATCAAAAATTCCAATATAAATTGTTTTTTTCTTATTCGATATATATTCATTTCATTTGATAACTTTATTTTTTTAGACGTGCATCACACATACATTATACTAGTACTAGGTTTGCCCGTTGTCACGTGCCTACGACACGTATTCGGAACGCTGCAACTTATTTGATTATATAAAATAGTTTCGGAGGTCCAGTAAATTAATTGAAGTAGCAAACATAGAGCAAAAAACATATTATGATTTTTTTGAATTATTTTTAAAGTTTTTAAAATTTAAAATTTTAATTTTTTTTAATATTTTAAAATTTTATTTTTTTAATTTTTTGAATAGAAGAGGGAGGGAGAGAGAGAGAAAAAAAAATAAAAAATAAATATAGGAGTTGTTTTGGGTGGGAGATTTGAATTTGAGTTTTGGGGGGAACTTTTGAGGGGAAAATATGTTTTGTAAGATAAGATCCGAGCCTTTAATTTTTGGGAGATTAAAGGAGAGCCACTTGATAGCTTTCTTTGTGTTTTATTATCTCTAATATTATAATGGGAGAAGACCTTAGTGTCATTTGTAAATGTTTTGTCATTCTACCAACCCGTACAATGCATGTGCATAACTATTATAAAGGAGGTCCTAGGTTCAAATCAAGACTATGCCTAATTTTTTATTTTAAAAAACTATATTTATTAAAACGTGCATCGCACGTGTAAACTACTAGTATAGATAATTGTAATTGTAATTGTAACTAGAAAGTAGGAACGGTAACTTCAGTCTTGGGAGTTTTTGCAAGACAATCATATGTCTGAGGGGTTTTGCTCACAATTCCAAACCCGGCCCGGCCAAATAAAAAAAAAAATTGCAAGAAAAGGACACCAACAACGAATTATCAAAATCAACCCCCAAATTCAACTCCCCTTCTTTCTCTCTCCATTTCCCCCAAATCCCTAACCCTAACCCTAAATCTCCCAATCCACCCCCAAATCCCGGCCGATCTCCGGCCAATACCCGCCCCCTCCGCCTCCTCCGATGCCGTCCTATTCCGATCTCGATCGTCAGATCGAGCACCTAAGGGAGTGCAAGTTTCTCCCCGAATCGGAGGTGAAGACGCTGTGCGATCAGGCGCGCGCGATCCTCATGGAGGAGTGGAACGTTCAGCCGGTGAAGTGCCCGGTCACCGTCTGCGGGGATATCCATGGTCAGTTCCATGATTTGATCGAGCTGTTTCGGATCGGAGGGGATGCTCCCGATACCAACTATCTCTTCATGGGGGATTACGTAGGTGAGTTGGTTGTTCTTTCTTTATTAAGATGAGGATGCTTGTTTTTGTGGGTTTTTGAAGGAGTTGGCAAGAAATTGTGGATTGGAAGCTCGATTTAGTGAGGATGTACTCATGTAAGTTACCACGAGATCCAAAGATAAGCTTGACTGTAGGTTATGTGGAATTTAGTACTAACAAACTGTTTAATTCATGCCGAGTGTGAGTTATGTTTTCCCATAAGATATGAAGTATATTTGTTTTAGTTGGAGGCACGTTAGATTCAAAATTTATCTTCATTGCGGATTACGTAGGTTCGTTGATTTAGATGGGTATGTTTGTTTTTCATTTTTTATGGGTTTTTGAAGTAGTTGGTAACTTTACTTAGTGAAACTGAGGATCGAAAGCTTGATTTGGTTAAAATTAGTGAGTATGTTGGCCACAGCAAGGTAAAAGGATAAGATTGGTTGTGGGATATTGAAATTTATTACTAACAAACCATGTTAAATGTGAAGGATATTTAGTATGTGAAGTATATCAAATAAGATAAAGATAAGCTTGGTCGTAGGTTAAATGAAGTTTTGTACTAATGAACTATGTACAGATTATCTCTTCATGGGGGATTACGTAGATCAGTTAGTTGGCTGTTGATTTTAGATGGGGATATTTGTTTTTATGGGTTGGTTGAAGTAGTTGGTAATTTTGGTTAGTGGAACTCTAAACTGGACAGTTGAGTTGGTGATATTTGGGGAATATGTATGTTATCGCAAGATTGAAAAATAAGGTTGTTTGTTGGTTGAATGAAAATTAGTACTAACGAACTGTGTTCTTCATTCTTAGTGCAAATGAAACACGAAATTTATCTTCATGGGGGATTACGTAGGTTTGTTGATTTTGGTTCTTGATTTAGATGGGTATGTCTATTTTTAAGGGTTTTTGAAGTTGTTGGTAACTTGGTGAACTTGTGGATGAGAAGCTTGATTTGGTGAAATTAGTGAGTGTGTAGTCTACACTGAGGTAAAAAGATAAGATTGGTTGTGGGTTATTAAAATTTACTAGTAATGAAGTATGTTAAATGTGAAGTATATTTAGCACTAGTGAACTGTTTTACGTAGGTTTGTTGATTACGTAGGTTTGTTGATTTTGGTTCTTGATTTAGATGGGTATGTCTATTTTTAAGGGTTTTTGAAGTTGTTGGTAACTTGGTGAACTTGTGGATGAGAAGCTTGATTTGGTGAAATTAGTGAGTGTGTAGTCTACACTGAGGTAAAAAGATAAGATTGGTTGTGGGTTATTAAAATTTACTAGTAACGAAGTATGTTAAATGTGAAGTATATTTAGCACTAGTGAACTGTTTTAAATGTGAAGTATGTTAAATAAGATAAAGATGAGCTTGGTCGTAGGTTAAATGAAATTTAGTACTAATGAACCGTGTACTAGTTATCTCTTCATGGGGGATCACATAGGTAGTTGGTTGTTGATTTTAGATGGGGATGTTCAGGGGTTGGTTGAAGTAGTCTGTAATTTTTGTTAGTGTAATTGTGAATGGGAAGGTTGAATTGGAGAAATTTAGGGAATATGTAGGTTATCGCGAGATAGAAAGATAAGGTTGTTTGTAGCTTGAATGAAATTTAGTACTAACGAACTGTGTTATTCATAATTAGTGCAAATTAAGTTTCTCCGTTAGGTGTGAAGTGTATTTGTTTCGGATCAGAGGCGATGTGCTTGATACGAATATCTCTTCATGGGAGGTTTAGGTAGTTTTTTTAATTTTGAATTAATTAATTTATTTTTTGGTTCTTGATTTTAGGTGTGACTGTGTTTGTATGGATTGTTTGAATGGTGGTAATTTTAGTTAGTGAGATTGTGGATCGTAAGCTTGAATTTGTGAAATTTTGTGAGTGTGTAGGTTGGCATGAAGCAAAGAGATAAGCTTGGTTGTAGGTTACATGAAATTTAGTACTAATGAAGTGAGTTATTCATACTTAGTGGAAATTATGTTTTTTCCGTTAGATGTGAAGCATAGTTGTTTGAGGAGACACTCTTGATACAGATTATGTTTTTACTGGGAGATCATGTAGGTTAGTTTGTTGTTTGTTATCGGGGTCTTGATATTAGATTTTGAAGTAGTTGGGTAATTTTAGTTAGTGAAATTGTGGAATGGAACCTTAAATTGGTGAAGTTTAGTGAGTATGTAGGTTAGGGAGAGATGCAAAGATAAGCTTGGTTGTAGCCTTATAGGTTAAATAAAATTTATAGACTTATAGTGTACTGTTTTATTCATACATACTACAAATTATGTTCTTCCGTTAGATGTGAAGTATATTTGTTTCAGTCCGGAGGCGAAGTGCCCTTTACAAATTATTTCTTGATGGAGGATTGCGAGGTAGACTAGTTGGTTGCTGGTTTCTGGCTAACAAGATTTTATGTGGGGATATTTGTTTGTGTGGATTGGTTGAAGTGGTTGGTAATTTTTGTTAGTGAAATTGTGGATTGAAAGGTTGATTTAGTGAATTCAGTATGTTATGGAGAGACAAAAGGGTACGATTGGTTGTAGATTAAATGAAATTTAGTACTGATGAACTATGTTATTTGTGCTTAGCAGAATTATGCTTTTCCATCAGATTTGAAGTATATTTGTGTTGGTCTAGTTGATTAGGGATTAGGGAATAATATAGAGGAAAATTGAGAAAGGTAAAGGAGAGAAGAAAAAGTGAAAGGGAAGAGGAGCTGATATAGAGGATGTGTAACTAAGAGGTGTTAACTCCAATTTTAATTAATCAAGTAATCTGTTGAAAGTCCATTAGTCAATAACATATAGGGTGGGTTTGGTTCCTTGCAAGTGAGTGTTTCAAATGCCAGTAATAATGTAAAATCACATGCCATGGTCCAATCATTGCCCTCCAAAGTTTTTGAATCAAACACCATTTGCCTTCAAACTATATATGTTAATTTTGGACGAAAATTGTATTTGAATCAAAAAGTTTGGAGGGCAATGATTGGTTGCAGTCATGTCATCTTATATTGCACTTGAAGCTTGCACTTGCAACGATCACTTGCAAGGAACCAAACACACCTTAACAGACTAATATTCAACCAATGTATATACCATCGCAAGATAAAAAAATGTAAAAATGATTGGTTGTCTGTGTGGGTCTTATAAGTTTTATGCTTTAATTTGGATGTATATTGGGAATCAGCGCGGCTTTTAGACTGAGTGAGATACTGTCTCTGATGTATTAACACTGTACTTTGTTTTACTTTCTATTAATTGTTGGCTGGGGTTTTTCACCCCATCCCTTATTATCAAAAGAAGATAAAAAATATAAGAGAAATTGCAAATTAAATATGGTTACTACTTTATTCATAACCCGACTAAATGTCTTTTATAGATTAACCTTACAAAATCAAAATAAATATAACAAATATAGTAAAAACCAGGTTTCATGAAATGTAATTATGATGTTATAGAATTGATGCTATATGAAGTATGCTCAATTTAAGACCTGAAGTGAACTATATATTGATTCATAGCCAGTAATGCAGTGTCATGTATAAACTGTGAAGATTTTGCTATATGTGCAAGAGACTCTTTATCCATCTTGTGCTTATGTGTATTGAATATATTGAATATTTTGTAAGGGCTGCCTGATAATTAGGGAAAGTTTTTATGGTTGTTGAGGTTTCTTTTTGGTATACCGTATACTTATGCTGCCCACTTCCCTATCTTTTTCTTGTTTTATAAATGTGAACAATTTTATCCACTTTTGAACAAATATAGCAACATTTTTTTTTGTATATTAGAAATAGAGATGTCAGGCATCATTGTTAAATAACATTGGTATTTTAATGCAGATCGTGGTTATTATTCGGTGGAGACGGTCTCACTTCTCGTAGCCCTAAAAGTTCGTTATAGAGATAGAATTACCATTCTTAGAGGAAATCATGAGAGCCGGCAAATAACTCAAGTGTAAGTGTGACCCTTTTCAGCTAACCCATAATTGTTGTAGTGTAGGATGTCGTACTGTGTCAATGATTAATAATTCATTGTAAACAATTTCTTATAATTCAAAGGAAGTAGTTTTAACCAATTTTTTGATTAATCAAAGCAATAAACTTGTTAAGAGTCTTCATTTTATTTTCTTTCCTTTCTAGCGATCGACTTATTGAATTTATCCATCTGGTTGCCAGCATCAGTTTGCAAATGGTATAGGTTGCAAGCTGGTTTGTATAATTAATAGAAGTCAGAGGAGGCTATTTATGTGATTTAATTCTTGATTGTACACACAGTCAAATAATCGACTTTTTTAGCATTAATGAATGGTGAATTCGCAATCTCTGTTGCAGACTTGCAGTTTAGTTTCTGTTTAGGTCGATTGGTTACTATCCAATGTGATTGTATGAATAACAATCCAACAACTGTATCTCTGTAGAGTGGTGAAAGCTAAGGAGATGTTTGAATGGTTAATGTGATAAGGCTCTGAATTGATATCGTGCACTAGTTATTTGTCATCAACCAAGGATGTGAAGCATCTGATTGGGTCTTTAATTTTGATTAATCTTGAACGAATTATCCTTAGGCATGTATATGATTGCATGTTTGCATCTGCAATGTTATTGAATGGATCTATGCAAATTGTGGTTTCAGTCTTCCAAATGATGCGAAAGGGAGGCAGAATTGACAATTCGAATTAAGGAAAATGCATCCTAGTCCTACTTTCTGTTGATAGTACAGCTACAAGCACTGATCTTTTGTCTTTCCTACCATTTACTTCTAATAAAAGTTAATGACACCAAGTTTCGGAGATAGATCAGTATTACAATTCATTGACACACGCCAACTATAGCTTTTGTATATTATGGAAAGCGGTCTTTCATGTCTTTCATGATTTGATGGATGGGTACCCTGTCCTAATAACCCGGAGAATATCTGTTGCTAGGTTCAGTCTTTCTTGATTTAGTTTTTTAAATCATTGCTTTGACCATTGTAATAGTTTTATGTAAGAAATAGATTACTCTACTCTCTACGACTAAGATTTTCTTCCTCGACATTCTTCAACATGTATTACCGTAGCAATTTAGAGACTACATAAGATGCAACTGTAAGCCTTTCAAGTTGCATGGTTTCACTTGCCATATAGTTAAAACTATGCCTCAAGAGTAAGCTTTGGGAAGAATTATAATAGAAGCAACTTAGAGACTACATGATATGTATTTGCTTATTGGATAGAGTAAATCATTCATAAATTCTGTTACTAAGTTGTAAATGTCGAACTGAGGACTTCTAATTCAGGGTTAGATTTCACTTAGCCTCTCATGCTGATGCGGCATCATAATAGGAATGTTCAACATTGAGTATTTAGGTTCATGCATGCGACACAGTTGTATCTTGGCCTTTGGCAAAATAACGTTTCGAGGATTTGGCATACTTTAGGAAGGGGTAAGAGAAATGATTTTGTAGTTCAGAAACTAGCTAGAAGGAGCCTCATGAATGGAATTGTTTTGTACTGAATCCAAGTGTCCTGCCTCTTTTACTCTTTTGAAAACTTATAAAATTTTGGTATCATACAGTTATACAATGTGTAGGACAGTATTTGTACCTTTCGACATAAGTTCAAACTGGCTGAAGCTTTTGATATTAGGCTCTGGCAGTGTGCAAGACACTAGGATCAACAATCTTTTTGGAATCCTTAGTATAGTGGGATATTTATTTATTAAAATCATGTGTGATTTTCTATTCAACCTAATATCTTTTGAATTTTAATCATTAGTTGTGAAATAGATCAATCCCTGACATAGATTTCATCTGTGATTTCATATTCAACCTAATATCTTTTGAATTTTAATCATTAGTTGTGAAATAGATCAATCCTTGACATCCGTGGGTACTAAATTTTTTGAAGGGTAGGATAGAAAACTCTTATTCTTCTCCCAAAGGAAATTTTTATCCATCAACTTGTCTTCAATATTTCTTTATTCTGGAGTTTCATCCCTTCAAAAGCCTCAATCCTGCACATCCTTACACTTCATTGCTCTTCAGATCCCCTAAATTTCTTGGCTGCCAAAGGATTTCTAAATAGAACAAGAAGAAAGTGGGGGATGAAAAAGAATAAAATGGCGAAGAAGAACAAGAAGGAGAAGATGATGAGGAAGGGAAAGGAGAGGGAGAAATAAATAGGGGAAGAGGATGTAAAGGAGTAGAATGATACACACATATCATTGAGTTCTGGTCAGTGACAAAGAATATTTTGTGAATAGTGCTTACGATATCTGGCATTGCTTACATGTGTGTTTTTTCACGATTAAAATTTTAAGTTATGGAAATTCAAAAATTTTATGCGATGAATATGAATTACACGTATTTAGGGGTGGTCAATTTCAGAAAAAACTCTGTACTTTAAATGATTTGCAGAATTTAAAGTTTCACGGAATCATGGTTTGAATATTCTCTGGATTGTCTTTGATGAAACATAAGGAAAATTTGACTTATCTTCCATTTTTGGCATTATAGGTGTCTAAAGTGCCCGATAGTGGCAGACCTGAAAGATTTATTCTTGACCTAATTAAACATTACTATTTCATTCAAGTCTACTTTTGCTCCTTCTGTTTGGCGTTGACCAAAGAGAGATTGTTACACTCAGGCTATGATCAGTAATTAAGATCCTGTTAATGGACTAATGTAGTCATTTAAATGTAAACTATCACTAGTCTGTTTGAATTGAGAGCTAACTTAGGTAGTGTTTGGAGCTTTTGAGGGTATCAAATTAGCATTTTTTAAAAGTTTTAACCTTGAAATTTTATGCCTGAAACTATGGGACTGTTTCTTAATTGAGAGGCTGGTGCATCCCTACTGCAACTTCTTATGCATATCAAAATGATATGCATACATCCTAATTGCAGATAATTACCATAAAAACCTAACTTTTTTTCTCTATTGTCATTGTTCTTTTTCTTTCTCTGATATCCATTTATAACTAGGTCCTCTGATTATTGTTTTAGCCGATCTTAGCGTAGGTGTTTTTTTATGGATGTCTATTTAAAGTATTGCTCCTATTGGACTTCTTACGTCAGGGTATGGATCGAATAATACTGCTCAATCTATTAGTTATGAAATACCATTAACTCTTTGTGTGTTATCAATATCTCTACGTGTGATTCGTTGGAACATGATTATTTTCCCTCCTCTCTAGAACTAGAAATAAATAGAAATTCGAAAAGAAATAGAAATTCAAAGTAAAGGGGTTGAATATATTGAATGAATATTTTCATTTTTTATTCATCAATGATTAGGATCTTCAAATATTGATTTATCTTAATAAGCACTTCAAATTTGAAAAGAAAAGAAAATTTTAACTTTTCTTCTCCTTTGAAATGGGCTTTTGGACAAATGCTTCTTAAGGGATGTGTCCATAAGGAAAATCAACATTAAGCACACACTTAGAAAAATTTAATATAGTTAAAAGAGAACTAATTTCAATTTCCAGTATGATGCTGTCTATTAATTATCCGTGTTTTTGTTGCAGATATGGTTTTTATGACGAGTGCTTAAGAAAATATGGCAATGCAAATGTCTGGAAGTATTTCACGGATCTTTTCGATTATTTACCGCTTACGGCACTTATTGAGAACCAGGTTTGGGATTTGGATTAGGGCATGTTGTTTTCTATCCTAGTTTATATTCTTTTCCCTCTAACATGATTTGTTGTTTGATCTAGGTATTCTGCTTGCACGGTGGTCTATCCCCATCGTTGGATACTTTGGATAATATTCGTGCTCTAGAACGTATACAGGAGGTATACAATACAATCTTGCCTTGCCTTATTCTGTATTATAGGGGTAAAGGATTGAAGTCTAAATTTGGTGAACTGAAGTCTGAAGCTCTATCAGTTCATATAATAATATTAAGATCAATAGCAGTACATGACCAAAAACACCGCATCCTGCTGAAGTGCAGATAAATAAAATTTCCCACTAATTAAAAATACTGTCTTAAATTCTTCCTTATTAAGGTGTGCAAAGAAGTGTGAAATTGATTTTGTTTTAATTTTCCATATGGTTGTTTGGAATATTTATTAGGTTGATCGCCTTGATTTTGCTTGTTACTAAAGTGAAAAGACGGTTAGGGCATAAATATTCCCTTACAAACTGATCAATTACATTGTCTGAGTAGCAAATACTGATTCAATCATGATCAGTGTAGGAACATTCTTCTTGCTTAAGGCTTATTTCCCATTCTAGTGCATCACTTTTCTATGAATTGGACAACTTGATTTGTATGAATTTGTTTCCTTAATGTCAACTATAAAGTTGTTTGGGTTCACAACAGGTTCCTCATGAAGGCCCAATGTGCGATCTTCTGTGGTCCGATCCAGATGACAGATGTGGATGGGGAATATCACCAAGGGGAGCAGGCTATACCTTTGGACAGGACATCGCTCAACAGTTCAACCACAAAAATGGCCTTACACTAGTAGCTAGGGCCCATCAACTAGTAATGGAAGGTTTCAATTGGTGTCAGGTGAGCCAACTTGGTCATAATTTTATTCTTTGCTAGGGGTAAATTAGAGTTATCCTCTAAAATTTCATCAACTTTGAAAGGTTGACATTTATGGAACCAACTGGCAAAAAACATGAACATTGCAAAGACTGATGCACCAATTGCGGTACAATTGTAATTACTTGTTATTCGATATGCTAGCCAAGTCCTGAACAAAAAAAAAGGAGTTTGTATTCCTCGAAAACCTGTCGTTATTTGCCAATTTATGCTGATATATGTACTGTTTCCTGAAGCATGTGAAATTCCTTAAATTGGTGTTCATATGTATTGTGAAGCCAAGGGATTTCTTGTTTATCATGTTCGCCGAAATTGGAGGTTCCCTAAATGTTGTTGGTATAAAGGGGGGACAAAAATAAAATTCAAGTATATGTTATAATTATTTTATATTAATCCTCTGTTTTCACAATTATTTGGATTTTTACCTAATGATATCAACATGAAGTGTATGTAATGATGTTAATTGGCATGAAATGATATTGGGCACTAAGCATTGACTTATTTTTTTTGCTTGAAGTTTATGGGTGCTCGTAGCAAATTAGATATTTGCTTTGTTGTTAAAAATTTTGAGGTGATATCTGTAATTTACCGTTTGTTATATTTGTTAAATTGCAAAACATGAATATTTGTTCAGAAAGGCGTCATTTTGTTCTTCCTTTGACTGCATCAGGAAAATGTCTTTTTGATGTACATTTTTATGGGTATAATAGAAATTATAGCTTGTTGATACTTGGTTACTCTTATTGCAATCTAATTCATATGATCATTGATTTGAAATGTTTATAATAATTTCATATAGTATAAATTATGTATTTGTTTATTTATTTATCGATATATGATGCAGGATAAGAATGTGGTTACGGTGTTCAGTGCACCAAACTACTGTTACCGTTGTGGTAATATGGCGGCAATACTGGAGATTGGGGAGAATATGTCCCAGAATTTCCTTCAGTTTGACCCAGCGCCTCGCCAGGTTGAGCCTGACACCACTCGGAAAACTCCAGACTATTTTTTGTAATCTCCATGATTGTGGTTTTTTTCATAGATGTATCCCAGAAAAAAGAGGGGTTTTAGTTAGAAGTTGAGAGATTGTTATTCCTATCATTCTTTTGTTTGAGAGTTGTGTTACTGCTTCTGCTTTTGCTGCTTCTGTGACTTTGCTAGTTTAAAGGGACATTCGGAAGGCTTTTGTTGTGCATTGTATTTGTACTCTAGAGAGGAGGCAGCAATAGCAGAACAAGCGAAAGACATCATTAGTTTCTATACATAATTTTTTTTGCTATTCAGAGGCTGTCAGGGCCTGTTAAACTTGTACTCTGTAGTTTGCGGAGAAATCAATATCAAAGGTTCAGCGTTCAGGACATGGGTGTTTCTCATAATCAGCGAGGGGGTAAAAGGGCAAGAGCATGGTTATATGAATGATTGGAAGATTCACTTCAAATAACTGACAAGGGTGGATACTTGATGTTGATACTGTCCTGTCAATGTTGCAAGTGATCTTGAGTAACATATGTAAGAGCATCAATGTTTTATATCCAGAGTAGCGGTGTAGATTTACCATTTATTCGAACTTTATCTGCATATTCAACTGTCTTGGTGTGTTTGGATGCAGTGTTATAATGATTGAAGGTACAGGTGTATAGACAGTAATTCATAGACTGTATTCAGCTGGTTTTCTTCTTTGAGTCGAGCATTGTGTCATTTTACCTCAGGTGCTTGTTTTCTTAAACCTTCATCTATGACAAATTACATCCAGTTTGACTATTGTTTTTGAACGTGTAAACAGAAAACATAATTGGTTCTTCGACTATCATTTGTTTGGCAACCTCTTAATCGATAACAGATGGTTTTGTAGGTGAAATAGACAACTAATGAGTAATAATGAAGTCCATGGTATGTAACTTCCAGGAAACTTGCATGCAAAAATCTAAGTAACTATGCGAAAGATTGGAAACCTGTCTATTTCTTTAATTTTGGCACTTACATAATGATAATATTTAAAGGGAAAGAATTCGATTCAAATGAATAACTTATTAATAGATGTATCTTAACTCGAAGAATAGGTCACTGTAACCTTGCTTGAAAACCATCACAGAGAAGTCTTCTGCGATTTACCTAAGCCGAAAAAATTTATCACTGTAAACAATTAAGCATAGACTCTGTACTGTATATACAACACATTGAGAAGTATGCAAATATAATCAGATTGCGAAGGATTCAAAGCAGGATTTCACCCAACAAACTGCCATTGAACCAAACTTCTTGCTCGGCTTCTCCCTCAAGCAATGCCTCTGCTTCTCGTTCCTGATGTGCTCTATGTTGTGACCTTTTTGGCCTTGTTGTGCGATCATGTGCTGATTGTCGCCTGTAAGAAAACGAGGCAGCTTGCTCAGCTGAAGGAGGTAAAGCTGGAGCCTGGAGGTGACTGCTGTGTCGGCAATAACAATAGCTTTGATCCACCAGATTGCTCGCTGGTTTGGTGAGTGAGTCATCTGTCGTTAGCTGTTCGGATAGTTGGTCAGATCTTGGTTTATACGTTTATTCCTGCTTGCAGCTATGTCTTCTTCTTGTATCTTTATCTTCGCAACATAAGGATGAATAGTTCAGTAATATGAATATGCCATCCTTATCTCACTGTATTTCTCGAATAAAGTCCACATGAACGATATGACTCATATGAGATACACCTTTAGAATTTGTTTGGAGATTGAAATTTATTTAGGAACACTCATTTTCTGCTATTAAGAGCTTATATTTTTGGTTAGTATACTGTCTCCTACTTTGCTTCTTTTATGTTCTATCATGACTGATTCGTTCTGAATTGCGAATGCTTGAGCCGTTTCTTATGTGTTTCTGGCTACTGTGTTGCTCTCCGGAGGGATGTCCCTGCTCCTTCTCTTCTGAGTTTTTGGGTTGCTGCTCTGTTTGTAGCTGGCTGCTCTTTGTTTCGGGCTTTGCTGGCTGTTGGTGCCTACTGAGTTTAGCTTCACTTTGTGTGTGGTCACGTTTTCTGAGCTTGTATATATCCTGTGTGTTTTCTGTGTTTACCTCTACCTGCCTCCGAGGCTTTCTGAGTGGGCAGCTGCTGGCTTCTCGCTTCATCTGTTTTGCTGCCCCTTATTGCTTTTTGGCTGATTCTGATGGCCGGTGCTTGTAGCAGCCTCCATAGCTGCCGCTCTTGCGCTCCATTTTGCCGTTGTTTTCATATTGTATGTTGAGTTTTACATCTTGTAATCTTTTCATTGTATGTTACTCTATTCTCATTTATATATTATTTTATCGGGGCTACAGTCTTCGGACTCTATCCTTATATATATATATATATAAAAGAACTAGAAAATGACATTCAGATTCAAGAAATCAAATGTTGAATGGAAAAACAAAAATAATTGACTTTGACAATTCAGAGCCAACCATTTCCACAAGTTTAACTTAGGAAAAAGAAAAGTTCATTACTAGCTCATATATATATAAGAAACACAACTAGTAAACAATCCTCTGCATCACCATGGAAAACAGAGCAGTTTCCTGCGTCGTCAAGGTTCGCCCTCTTCATCGGGCTCTATGCATTTCATTCCTCGTTATTGGTTTGATTATATATGCAGCCATCTGTATATCCATCAACGAAATGTTTGGATTTCTGGCCCTTATCGTAAATTTGTTGTCCTTCTGCTGCCTTGTGTGGTGTCTGTCAGCCCGCACAAAAACACCAGTACATCGTCTGAAATCAGCAAAGTTGGAGCTGGCAGTGCTTTTGGTGGTTGTCGCGTTAATTGTAGCATGTGTATACTGGACAACTGTTAGTTCTATGCCACTGGCTCTCAAGATGGTAGCACATCTCTTGGCTTCCTTGAGTATTTCTTCTGCAGTATACGCTTTGTCTTACTACCTCGGCAAGATAATTATAAAATCTATTGAGGAATCATCACTTGTTGCTGTTGACAAACAGAAATGCGTCGATACCGTTGTTTAGTTGCAAAACTTGCTTTGATGCACAGTAATGTAAAATTTTTGAATGGGGAAGTTCTGAATTGGAAACACATGAGAAAGATGTTATTCTTGTATTGGATTGTAACTTGGGGAAATGTTTGTGTACTTACCTATGTACTGCACTTTGTTTTCTGTTTTGTTAATGCTGAATAAACTTTAAAAATACATGCTTATGTATCAAATTATCAGTTACGTACCCACTTATGGGATGTTTTATCATAGTAGAGTTGGCAACCAATTACAGGGCCAAAAAGTTACAAGTAGGTTGCAAAACTTTTAAATTTCATTTTTTCAAACATTGCAACTAGGTCATTTGAGAGATTCTAGTTGTAGAATGATGTAGTTACAATGCAAGCAAACACCTGATCTTAAAAAAATTTCAAACAACAAATTTTTTCCTTCAGGAATCATGAATAATGAGGGGATTCCTTCTCAAAGAAAGCTAAAATATTCATACATGTCATAATACTGGGTAAGTGAAATGTGGTGTATCATGACTTTATTCTAAGTTAAAAGTTTCTTTAAAAAATAAAGAATGGGTGGAAAGAATGTATCCTTCCCTCGTATATATGGGTAGCCAGGAAAAGAATAAGTATATTTGGAATTTTTCTAACAGTAAATAGTTGCAAGTCAACTTGCAAGATTCTCTTGAGTTGCGACTAAAAAGTATGGAAAAAAAAATTTCTCTACTTGCAACTTGGACTTGCATGGAAGAAAATTTTTAAGTTAACCAACCAAATATACCCAAATACCCAAATAAATTTGTGGATCATAAATTACCATAATAATAATGTCCATTGTCCAATACGAGGGAAAACCCAGTTCACACTCATACAAGCAAGACATAAACTTCTGACTATATATTCTTGCCGTGGATACTGACTTTCTTTCAACTAAGCTAGCTAGCTGGCCTTGACTCTCTGACCTGTTCAACTAACTAACACTCCTTAAGATTCACCAAGAAATTAACCTCCAAAAGTTGAGAATTTGATAATGACATTCAAATTGACAAAAAAATGTACTGTTTAAGAGTTCATTGCCATGTCAAACATATATGACACATTTCTATCCTCGACCACCAAACATGCGTGCATTTTCCAACTTGGAGCTTCACCTACGGAATCGAGCTAGCTAGCTCTGTGCATTTTGTTCCTTGTTTTCAGTTGGATCATATATATATATAGCTGACTTCATAGCCATGCATCGACGACCTGTTTGGTTTTCTGCTACTTAATTTTTTTTGATAGTTAAACGGTGGGTAAAAACCTCCCTGCGTTTCATTAAAGAGAATTTAACAAAACATACAATAAAAAATAAGGCTTATGAAGTTCAGATCCCAACAGGCTGGGTTCTGCAACTCATACACCCCAACTAACAAACAAAAAATACAACGAAATCTAATCCTACTGATTGGCCGTCCCGCCAGAGCAAATTTCTCGTGTTAGTTTGGGCTCACTCTCTCACCCAGTCTCAGTCTCTCGCTTCTACGATGTTTATCATCTCCAACTATCGTACGCTCTTCCTCGTCGTCCCCAACAGTGACCCAAACGACAAGTGTAAGCACCATATTAAAGACACCGCAGGCACTCCACCAATCTGACAACTCCATGTTAAGATTGAGTCATCGTTCTCATCGATCGTACGCTCTCCCTCGTTTTCTGCTACTTAACTATCTTAAGCTCCTTGACATTTTCGCGTGCAAATTAAAGCACTATTCTGCTGTTCCGATATTGACAAGAGAAGAACTATATGAAATCAGTTCAGGCATCCTCAGTTACTGCTGTTAGCTAATTGAAAAGTGATACTGTTGTTGTCTTAGATATGCGCGCATATATCTATATCTATCTACAACTATTATAATGGGAGAGATGGGGTTGGTAATTAATTAACAATTTTTTGTATGTGTGCAAACACGTGCAGCGCACGTGTTTGTGGTTTTTTTTGCCTTTTTCCTTCCTCCTCCACGTGCATCGCACGTGCACGTGTTGGTAGGTTTTTTTTGCCTTTTTCCTTCTTCCTCCACGTGCATCGCACGTGCATGATACTAGTAACTACTATAATGGGAGAGATGGGGTTCCAAACAAATAAACAATTTTTTATTGTTTTTTGTATGTGTGCAAACACGTGCAGCGCACGTGTTGGTAGGTTTTTTTTTGGTCCTTTTCCTTCCTCCTCCACGTGCATCGCACGTGCATCATACTAGAGGTTTTTTTTGTCCTTTTCCTTCCTCCTCCACGTGCATCGCACGTGCATCATACTAGTAATAACTATTATAATGGGAGAGATGGAGTTGGAAACAAATAAACAATTTTTTATTCCTTTTTGTATGTGTGTCAACGCGTGCAGCGCACGTGTTTGTAGTTTTTTTTGGTCCTTTTCATTCCCCTCCACGTGCACGTGCATGATACTAGTACAATTTATGAATGGGAGAGGTTCTAAATTGAAATACGTACACCGATCAAATGTTACTCCTATAGTGTATTATAATTGACCGAATTGTTATCCTATCCCTACTTAACTTTGTTTCAAGTTTCTTTAAATGCTAGCTGTTTAATGGAAAGCATGCAGCTTAAAAATTAAAATAAATATTTCCATACAAATATGCAGTTATATATCCTCTTAATTTCTTCAAACATCAGCAAAGTCTTAATTTTCTTCTAAAAGACATACATATATATCAATCCTAGTTCTGGGTTATGACCATATTTTCCTTAATTAAAGAGATGATTCATGTGCAAGATACTAAATAATTCTACGTGGTAACGTATTAATACGGTTGTAATTAAGTTTTATAATAATTTATTTGAAGTAAATTAATGTCGTAAAAGATGTAATATCGTATATGTATATCACTGTACTATGGTATTGTATATATACATGTACAGTACACAGTACACACACACATGCGAAAGTAGAAAGTTGTGAATCAACCCTCCCTCCTACGATACAAGTCTACAACCATGGCCTCATCGAAAAAACAATCCGCCGCCTCAGCATCAAACTCCACAGCATCAAGCTTGCTCATTAAGCAAACCATCTGCTACTCATGCATCGTCGTAGGTCTTGCTGTAAGCATCTACCTGACGATCCTTGGTAGGACCGGCGCGCAATCTGCCCTCATCTTTTTTGTCGTATGTTTAGCTCTTAAGATATTTGGGTAGATTGCGGCGTATTCTTGCTGCTTGTTTCTTAGGCTTCTTCAAGTATCTTCGAAAAAAATATAAGAATTGCTAGTCCACCAAATACATACTTACCGGCCTCATTGTATTTCTCGAATGAATGTATCTGAAGATATGTGTCTGCATGCCCAAAATAATATCAAATTTGTGCCTCAAACATTAGTAGGAAATTAATTTCGCCCCTAATTAAATATCCCTTTTTTCTTACAAATTAAATAAATCGCTCTTTCTTATCGCTGTGCCAAAATAATTCTGTGTACGTATATGCCTAAGTTAGCCCACATGATCATGAGTTTTGTATTTGCTGCAGTATCCCATTTTCGGGAGAAAAACTCTGTAATGTATTTCTCATAACGTCGTCTTTGATGCTAGCTCTTGTTTAGTTGCAGAGTTTGCATCAGTGACCAATAGTGCAAGATTTATGAATTCGACGTTCTAAACTGATCGATGTGAAAATTTTATGAAATGAAGAAGTTCTAAACTCAAAAACTACATCAGAAGATTTTATTCATCTATTGGATTTTTTTATCAAGGAAATGTTTCTGTACCTACTCATGTTCTTCGATCATTCCTATTTCCTTGATCGATGTTGTTTAATGGAAAGCAGGAAGAGTATCCATCAATTTTCACTCAAAATACAAAAAAAAAAAAATTAAATAAATGTTACCATACTGATATTTTGATATACTTAGTTTCTTATATCTGGAAGTTTTTCGAAGAGCATGCAACATAGTTTTTTTTCCCCTGAAAAATATCTTAGCTTTGTCATATAACCATAAATGTTCCATATAATGCATGATACTAATTAATTACATATATTAATTCTACAATGAAACATAATAATAGGGTATAAATTTTTTTAATTATATATATATGCACATAGGGAAGCAATGAGCAAAATATCACCATCTAATTGCTAACTAAGTACAACCCCTCCTATGCTATAACCATGGACTCAAAGCTGAAGCCAGACTCCACACAACAAACCACCTCTGCAGCAAACTCGGAGCTCAGCTGCTCTCCGAAGCAACGCCTCTGCTTCTTGATCCTTCTGTTAGGCCTTGTCGTAGCCATCTATCTGGCGGTCACTGATGTACCCACAGGCTTACTCAAGTATACTCTGATCTTTTTGGCCTTAAGGTACTTTGTTGGTGCATTGATGGCAACTCAGCGTACTTTAACGAATGAAGCAAAGCGGGAGGTGAATGTTGGGGCAATGGCAATAGCTTTGATACTGCAGGTCGCTCGTTGGAGTGGCTATAGTAATATGTTGTCAGTTGTAATTCGGATTGCTGGTTGCATCTTTGCATGTATGTGCATCCTTGCTTGTAGCTACAACTTGTTCTTGTATGTTCGTAACAAAAAGAGGAAAGTTCAGTAATCTAAGTAATAAATTGATCAGGAAACCTTATGTTAGAATATGAACCGATAAATTTTGGCCTACATATATAGTTCAGATGGATCATATATAGTTGGTAAATTATTAATTACCATATATGACCCAAAAGAAGAAACTCCTATTAGATTTTTCAATATGAAACTATTATTCGAGCCACAGGCTCAACAGAATGAAGCTAGCTAGCATTTTGTTCCTTGTTTTCAGTTTGATCATAGCCGTCTTCATAGCTATCAACGACATGTTTGGATTTGTGCTAGCTGCTTATCTCAAATTCATTGACCATCTTCTGCTTGATGTGGTACTTGTTTGCGCGCTAACAGAATCCCGTTTGTCCTCTGAAATTGGCCAAGTTTGAGCTGGCAGTACTTTCACTTGTTGTCGCGATCGAACAATGGGAATGTTTATAGACTATATTCCTGTTACTGGCTTCGCCGCTGGCTGTGAAGATAGTACTATATATGTTTCTTGGCTTCCCGTAGTATACGTGTGTTTGTCCTTCTATTCTGTTATGGTATCGCTATCTCCAACCACGTTAGCTATTTTGGCTAACTAAATAGTCAAAATGAATAACAAATAGATAATTTGGCTAGCGAAAAAAGTCCCCACTCCAACCTTATTATCTATTTTGAATAACCATTAATAATTTGAAGTTCAAAATTAAATAAAATAAAAATATAAAACCAAAGCCCATAGAAAAACCCAAGTACAAAATAAAATTTCCAAGCTCAAAAAGAAATTATTCCCAAGCAATCAAGATCTGATTTCGCGATTTTGATATCGAACACGATCTGATTTTGATCACGATTTTGATTTTCTTTTTGCTCGCGATTTCGATCACGATTTCGATTTTTTTCTTCCCGATTTTGATTTTGATTTCGGCTATTATTTTATTTTATTTTATTTTATTTATTTTTTGATTTCGATCGCGATTTCGTTCGATTGCGTTTTTATTTATTTATTGAGAAGAAGTTTAGCGAGCGGTACATACTCGTCAGATCTGGCGAGTGAATATTTGAAATCTATTTTGGCGAGTGGTTTGGCTAGTCCCGTTGGAACATATTTTGGTCTTTATATTAGCTATTTTGGCTAAAATTGAAAGATGACTAGCATGGTTGGAGATGGTCTAACAGAACAACGAAATCATCCCAGGCATCATTGATTAAACCAATAGAAATGTGAAGATGTTGTTTGCTAAAAAAAAATGCATCGAAAAATTATTTCTTCTATCTTGATAATTTTCAAACAGCAACAAAGGTTTGTATTGAAAAAGATATCCTAGCTCGTGTATAACCATGCTTAAAGGATGATGCGTGATACAATTAATTACAAATAAATTCTACATTGCAATATGCTACTGATATTGTAGTCAATTAGATTTCTCATAATTTATTATGGTACAGTATATACTATGCAAATTAAGGGTGGCAATTGGCCCGAACTCGACCCAGATCCGCCTAGGTCCGACCCGATAATTAGCGGGCTTGGGCTAAAATTTCTCATTTTGGGCTGGGTTCGGGATCAAAATTTTAGGCCCGTGGAAAATTCAGGCTCGGGCCCAAGTGCTTAGGCCCGATGGGCCCGAATCAAAATTTTATATGTGCATGTGTATGTGTATGTTTATGTATACATAATGTATATTTATGTATGGAGTCCCCTTTCGTTATGCACTAGGCCGTCGTGTACACTCGGCCTTCCCGCCTTCGTATTGACGATCCAAACCATTCACATTGATCTATACATCTAAATTAGTCTAAATTTATAAAATCAAATCATTTGAAATTCATTTGCCCATCCATCATGTGATTTAAAAAACAACGATTTTCAGCCATACAATTTTGTAATACTTCAATGGATGGGCAAATGAATTTCAAATGATTTGATTTTACGTATTTGAACTAATTTAGATATTTAGATCCATGTGAACGGTTCAGATCGTCAATACGAAGACAGGAAGGCCGAGTGCACACGGCGGCCTAGTGCACAACGGAAGGGGGCTCTTTATGTATGAGTTTTTTAAAGTGAATATTCATGTAAGTAAATTGAAATGAGTGTTAAAGTTTATAAATAGATAAATTATGCTTTGTATATAAAATTAAATGAAAATAGAAAAATTTGATGTAAATTACTCAAAAGTTTGTAGTATTCATATTATTGTTATTTTTTTATCAGATATTGTTCTTGATATAGTTTTATTTTATGGGAAAAATTATATATTAGAACTTAAGTAGTTCGGGCGTAGGCCCGAACATATTTTCGGGCCTAATTCGGGCTCGGGCTCGGGCCTAAATTTTTAAGCCCGAAGAAAAGTCGGGCCGGGTTCGGGATCGGGCCAATGTTTTAAACTTTGGGCTCAAATTCGGGTTTATATGGGTCCGGTCCAAACCCGGCCCGTTGCCAGCCCTAATGCAAATGCATGTGCCTTGACATGGATGAAATAGGCATTAATAATCATATTTTTATGCCAATTCCTTGTGAAAAGTGTGCTACAAATAAATTGAAAGTAGCAACGAACAACACATAAAACACACACAAAATATCAAACAACTTCATAATGGTGTGGGAACAATCATATATAAGTTCTTTTATTGAGGGAGAAACTTGCGGTATGGTCCGTCGATCAGAATCTGGGTCTGACTGGCTAAAAATGTCTGGAACCTGCAAAAAGTCATACACCTGAAGTTATTCCGGCGTAAGATTATTCAACGCTCAAGTCAGCCACCATAGTAGAGTTAATATTGATTACATTTGACTGATGGAGGGGGAGGATATTTATAGGCCATGTATCGGTTATGGAAGACAGAACAAAAATGTATCTTTCACTGATTTGGCTGGAGTTATTTTGGTAAATGAATGGAATTAACAACTAATCCCTAATTTCGGGGGATTTGATTGACAGCTATGGTTGGCTAGAAATCTCATTCTTCTTAGGCAGCAAGCAAGCTATAATTGTACATTTGGTTGGGTTAATGGGTCTATAGATGGCCCATATTCTTCTAGTATGCATGTTCTTTATGTAAAATTACCTTATTACCCCTGACGGCTTTCGGATCCGTGTTGATGTCGTACGAAGCATTTGTATCCGTATCATAAGCCTCGCACTCCTAAAGGTTGGAAGTCACAATCTTTAAGGAGTATCTCGTTCTAGTTTGGGGGACAGGTGGCCATATAGGACCTTCGGGGACACCTGGAGCCTTGCTTGGAGTTTCTTGGGGTAGTGGTTATTTTTTGAAATATTCAATTAATTTTTCAAATTTATAATTATTATTTATAATTTTTAAATAAAGTTTTCAAATTTATAATTATTTTTTAGAAAATAAATCCGAAGAGCGCAAATCTTAAGGGAATATGACAACCAAATTGGTTCCTTAGGTTCGAGCAGCTCGGATGACACCATTAGCGCTAAGCACCGAGCTGTGTGAGCGCACATTTGAGGGAATCTGACAGCCAGATTCGTTCCTTAGGCTCGAGCAGCTCGAATGACATCATTGGTGCTAAGCACCGAGCTGTGTGAGCGCGAATCTTGAGGGAATCCGAAGGCAGATATGTTCCTTAGGCTCGAGCAGCTCAAATGTCATCATTGGTGCCGAGCACTGAGCACTGAGAACCGTGTTACGTGAGTGCTAATCTTGAGGGAATCTGATGGCCATATCTGTTCCTCAGGCTCGAGCAGCTTGGATGACATCATTGGTGCCGAGCACCATGCTGCGTGAACCTCTTAGTGTTGCTCGGATGATAGATCGAGCACCGAGGTTGCCGATCCTTGGGGCGAGCGATTCGATATAGTTTCTTGGATGGCGATTCGAGTACCTAGCCACGTAGTATTGGATGAATATTGTAGCGTTGCTTGGAAGACGATCCAAGTACCGGGCTGTCTAGCTATGGATGAGTTTTGTAGTGTGCTCGGAAGATGATCCGAGCATGGAGCTACCTAGTTTTGGATGAGTTTTGTAGCATTGCTGTAAAGACGATCTGAGCACCGAGTTGCCTATCTTGAAGCAAGTTTGTGAGCTGCTCGGATAATGAATCGCACACCGAGCTATTTCGTCTAGGGATGAGCCTCATGGTGCTGCTCGGATGAAGAATAGAGTACCGAGTTCATAGACCATGGACCATGGAGTGAGTTCGCATGTCATTTGGATGACAATCCGAGCACTGAGCTTGGCGATTATAACGTGCTTTTTGGAGGCAACTTTTGAGCTTTCTCCATGTCACCTTTTGATGCTTCATTTTCTTGACTCTTCGTTTCAACCGTTGGATTGAAGGAAATCTGAGCGGCTGAGATTGCGCCACATCATCAATGTGGCTTTTTAGGAGTCTGTGGAGATTCTTTCTCTAACCCCCCTCATTTCTTCACTTCTCCTCTCATTTTCCATCAGAGCTTCTCTCCCCTCTTTGCTCTTTCTTTCTTTCTCTCAAGATTTTGGATTCCAGCGAGATTTCTGACACCTTTTTCGTCATAAATTTGCCATTAACAGCCAGATAATTAATTTAGCTTAAATTAAATAGATCTATGTCTAGGGTTCATTCAAGTCTCTTTGCCTCTTCCTTAGACCTGATGAGTATGGGGTACTTTCCATCTGTCCAGACCGCCTCTCTAGAGAAGAGAAAGGGAAGGTAGTGGTTGGGTCATCCGTCATCGTCGAGGTGAATGATGATACAAGGGAGATAACATGGAACTTCTTTGACCGGGCTCATCCTTCGTACACTCCCTCGTCCGCAATACCTCGAAGACTTGGTCGATCTAGTGAAATTGGTTTGCGGTATCCCGAGCCCGAGGACCTGTAACACCCCGTAAATTTTCAAATAGATATATATAAGCCCTGTGCTCAGCGAGGACGCTGATTTCTGAAGGGGGTGTGTGTAACACCCCGTAAATTTTCAAATAGATATATATAAGTATATATATATTATATATGATAAGTATATAGTATTGGTTGTTTGTGTAAGTTGATATGCATGGATATTAATGCATGCATGGATTGAAAAGGAAATGAATAATACATTTGAATGAAATGTTGGAGGTGACGTAGCCATTTGAATTGGGCCCCACCTGGGTCTTGACATGCAATAGGCTTCGGCTGTTGTAAGAGAACAGGTAAGAGTAAGTGATTAACATTATCCCATATCGGATTGGATCAAAAAATAATATAATATAAATAGTATTAGCCAAGGATCAAGAGTCACCTAATCGGTTAACCAACTTTTGAGAGGCCGCCTGTGGTGGGCAGTTGTACTACATAGTATTTAATTTGTCTTATAAATTGTATAAATTGTCTGAGCTAGGGGCAGGGGCGTTACAGATGGTATCAGAGCCAGGTTTTCGACACCGAGTGTGGGTAAGAGTGGGTGAGATGTATGCCTGAGAGGGAGCGGGGTTGTGGCCAGGACGCCCGGTAAATCCACGGGGGTGGGCTAGGGGTCTGGACAACACGCAGAATCAGGGTACTCCACTCCACATCGGCTAGAAAGTAGATCCTGCACTAGATTGTGCATGCCCTGTGCTCAGCGAGGACGCTGATTTCTGAAGGGGGGTGTGTGTAACACCCCGTAAATTTTCAAATAGATATATATAAGTATATATATATTATATATGATAAGTATATAGTATTGGTTGTTTGTGTAAGTTGATATGCATGGATATTAATGCATGCATGGATTGAAAAGGAAATGAATAATACATTTGAATGAAATGTTGGAGGTGACGTGGCCATTTGAATTGGGCCCCACCTGGGTCTTGACATGCAATAGGCTTCGGCTGTTGTAAGAGAACAGGTAAGAGTAAGTGATTAACATTATCCCATATCGGATTGGATCAAAAAATAATATAATATAAATAGTATTAGCCAAGGATCAAGAGTCACCTAATCGGTTAACCAACTTTTGAGAGGCCGCCTGTGGTGGGCAGTTGTACTACATAGTATCTAATTTGTCTTATAAATTGTATAAATTGTCTGAGCTAGGGGCAGGGGCGTTACAGGACTGCTCTACATCCGAGGCCAACCACATCAAGACGATCCTCACAAAGGACGACCTCTTGACGATCAGATCTGCCTTTCAAATTTCAACTAAGAATGAGTTACTCCTACCGGGACCCGGGGTTAGGGCATTCTCAGTGTAGTTCGAGAAGTATTTGTGTCTTCCTTTGTGATGCTTATCATTCCGGGCTGCATCTTCCCATGCATCCCTTCATGAAAGCAGTCATAAATTGGTAC
This sequence comes from Hemerocallis citrina, assembly GCA_017893485.1. Taxonomy (NCBI): domain Eukaryota; kingdom Viridiplantae; phylum Streptophyta; class Magnoliopsida; order Asparagales; family Asphodelaceae; genus Hemerocallis; species Hemerocallis citrina. Next base: position 19,016,392 of record CM030358.1, on the reverse strand, counting down.
AAGCTCAACCCGGTGCAATACATGCTCAACTTATGAAGACACTTGGCTGGCTTCATGTCACGCCCCGCTTCTCAGAATACGGGAACACAGGCACGTAACTGAGGCACAGGAATGATATAAGTATGCCAACTCATATCATCCATAAGCTGTACCAGTCTTAACTCAACAATATGTCAAGGAAATAATCACAACCACGTATAAATACATAATCATATAAATAAATACTTAGACTAAACATGCAATAGTCCAATTTAATAACCAACAATTGGAAATAAACAACAAATACCTTCTGTAAAGCTCCTGCTCTAATCGTAGAAGAACTGCTCACCAATGTCTTCTGGTGATTCTCCTTGTGCACCTGTGCTTGTTCATCTAAAAAGAATGAATAATTTGTCCTTAGAGCAAGTACGAACAACAAGTAGTGAAAAGCAGAGAGTAAGGAACAAGGTACATGAAGGAATATGAATCAAGATCAAATTACAAAAGCAATAATGGTATCAATAAACAATGGTCACGATTAAGTATATACGTGTCAACTTAGGTTTATTAGCATGTTGTTTTTCCTATCTAGTGCACGTACTACTGCGTTCCATACCACAGGTTCGGTGCACGCAAAACAGTGTATGTTTTAGACATAGTGGTGAGATCTACAGAGCGTGCACTCAGTGTCAATAACAATCATTTACAATTAACATCAATCATTCACAATCGATACTCCTCCTTCCATGACAATACGATATAACGATAAGGCCTTACCGAGTACATTTTCTGAGATTATCCACTACTAAGTCAACTCTTATTAACCCCGGCTTGTTTAACATTTTTTTGAAGTTATTCATGTCCATACAGGTGTGTATAATATTGTCAGGGGGGATGATAAGAATGCAGCAACATGATGCATTGCACAATAATATACATGAAGTAGTGAATCTGAAACAGCTGACACAGTAACACTAAAACAACGATAACTCATAGGATACAGTTCGGAATTCGAAGTTCTAGGATGTTATTGGCAACTAGACACTTAGGGCTACAATTTATATTCAGTAAGTGTTTGTTAATTGTGACTGTAGTTAGGTCAAACATCCTAATCTTTACAGTTTAGTTGTTCTGGCAGCAACTTAATGTCAACATTTAATGGGTGAAAACATGGTATAAAATCAACATAAAAATCTACAAAAATTAGGGATGAATCCTAAGCATGTCTATAAAGTTTCTGGAGATTTTCATGTCATTATCCTACTGTTATCATAGTGTTTCAACTGAAAATTGTGTCGGTGTTACATTAATTTGCGGTCTGAAAAGTGCAGACCAGCAGAAACTAAAACTGCGATTCTCACAACTCACAACTCGGAATCAGGATCCGTCAATTGGACTGGAAACTAGATTTATTAAGCTAAAATTCTATTTTTATTGTTTTTGTTAATTCTTATGGTAACAGGGTCGAAACCTCTGTGCAAAACAGTACAGGCAGCAAGAGTTCATAAAAAGTCATCACATATATGTTCATCACAGTCGATAATCAACATGTTACTGTATCATGAAATATATTACACTAATGTACAACAATTAGAATGGATTTTACAGTGTACAAGTCAATTTATCATGTCATTGTTCAAGTCACAAAATCTCAATCAATCAATGTATTCGTTCACAATATATTTTCCTCATATACAATTTCTAGTCATTTTATTCATGTCATGTGTTTATATAGGCTTGGGATTGAGTCAATGGATAATAATACGATGTCAAGAGTACGTCGGGTTAGCTCGTGTAAATCCTCGATACTCCCAACGGCGTACACAAGGCAAATTTAAGATAATTAAAGAGAACTACTGCGGGAGGTCAATAAACTTGAACTAGAAAAATTAAATGAGTTCAAGTGGACTTGCCTTTTTGTAGATTATTCGAATACGTAAAAAGGAATAACGGGATTAGAATTCGGGGGAGGCAAACTGAGACATGTGCGAGTCACGTGCAAAACCCGAACCAGCAAAATAGCAACCAACTCCAAGACTCAGAACAGCAAAACAGGAAACACCAAATGCCCAATACAGCAACCCACTCTCACAAAATAGCACACACACAACCTATCCAATCCTTCCCCTTCTCCTGTGCCGAATACCAAATAGCCTGAAAGGATCCCCTACTCACAAAACAAGGAACACCAACTCTACCCACTCCTGCCCAGTCTTCTCCGAAGTGATAAAGAGAGTGAGGGATGGCAGGAGAGTGGACGACGACCACTGCTGTGGCTGGCCATGCAGCGATGAGGGCGGCAACTGTGCTCGGTGGCTAGTGGCGACGGCAGGCTGGTTGCGGAGCGGCGGTCGAGGATAGGGTCGACGAGCACTGGTTGCGGCTCGACTGGTTGGTCGAAGACAGGGACAGCGATGGGGTCTCGACTGGCTGACGAAGTTGAAGATGCGGCAACGAGGGCGTGCAGGAGGCAGGAGGGCAACAAGGATGAGGAGCAGGAGCTGATGATGGTGATGTGGCAATGGTGGTGTGCCGAGAGGTGCTCTGGGTAAGGGATGAGGTGCAGCAGCGGTTGCAGTGAAGGAGAGGAGCGATGGGCAGAAGTGCTTCGCTGGTGGTGACAAGGCAATGGAGGGGTGATGAAGAAGTGCTTCGCTGGTGGTGACAAGGCAATGGAGGGGTGATGAAGAAGTGGTCGCAGTAAGGGTGGACGGCAATTGGCGTCGAAGACGAAGGCAGAGGCTGGCGGTGGTCTTTGGTTGGTGGTCGACGGTGTAGGGAGGAGCGTCGCGGAGGGGGCACGACAACGGGATGCAGTTGCAAGAAGGGGGAGCGACAGTGGTCGCCGAAGTGCAGCGACGAGCTTGAGTACGAAAGCACGAGTGGGGTGAACAGAGGGGGGTTTGGGTTTCAGGGTAGAGGAAGGAAATGAAGATGAAGGGTTTGAGGAGAGAGAGAGAGAGTTGTTATTAATTAGGCTGTTATTGGAAGAGAGAGTGGGGAGTTGGGTTATGAGTATTGGGTACTGGGTTCAGGGTAGGCTAGGATCCAATAAGAGATGGATATGAGTTTGGGTTAAAATCTAATAGGAGATGGACTTGGGTTTGGGCTTCAATTTAAATATAATAAATTCAATAATGATTGTTTGGCTTCAAAGTAAATACATAAAAAGAAGAGAGACAAGATTCTAGTTTGGAATATAAATTTGAGTTTCAATAGGAGATTCAAAAGGATTTTAAATGCATTGGAAAGAATTTATACGAAAATTGAAATATAAGAATACATGGAGAAGAAGGAAAAGAAAATCCGTATAATCAGAAACAGGGGTTACACTTCATCTTACAGTGCTAAAAAGAGGGCGTTGAACCGAGCTTGATGATATGGAAGAGGCACTTCAAGCTTCATCGGCAAAAAGCAACGAACAACTAGTACTATCTTTTCCCTCATTTGCAAAGAGGAATTATAGAGAATTTCGATTCGATTAAGGATTGGAAAAACAAGTACTTCATCATCTAAAGTCCTAAGCCGTGGGGGTTTCCTACAAGGTGGAGGGGGGAGGTTCCCAAAAGAGTTATATTTGACCCGAATGTGAGTATGGAGAAGAAGTTAAGTGATAGTCTCATCGGATGTGGGGAGTTGAGTTTGTGAGAAGTGACAATGAGGTCCTCTTGGGGGGGGGGGGGGAGGCTGGGTCCGATGGACCCTAGTATGGTTTTATGTTTTTCTCCCTCAAGCACTTAGCTTTTTATTTCATCTTATTCTCATGTCTTTGTTTGTTCCTTTTGCAGTGGAAAAAGACATGGACTTTGAGAGCCTTGTTGCTGCCCTCGCCAACATGCGTAACAAGTGGAGCTCTTGGACATGAAGTGGAAGAGGACATTGACCAAGATGGGGTCCTCCAAGGTCGCTAAGGGTTCGTCGACCCCCAAATCGGTGGTCTGGAAGTCTCCGACGTAGGCGGTGGTAAGCTCGGTCGCGAGGGGCTCTTCTTTATGTCCAATCTTCGTGGGCAACCTCCCTCTGTTGATGGCTGAGGCCGACCTGGTCTTCTCTGAGGAGGAGAAGGAGATTTATGCTCTGGACTAGATCGTCCAATGATGTGATGCCTTCCATGGCGACTCGGCGAAGTTCTTGGAGGTGGCCAAAAATCTCCCAACTCCGAGGGACTGGGAGACTTTGGACGGCCTTATGACCGCACTTCCCTCCTCGAAATTTCCAGATGTCAGTACGTTCGCTTCCTTGTAGTGCATTTCCCCCCTTCTTATTGTGCCTCTAAAAGTCATGACGTCCTTTTTCTTGTAGATCTCCTACCACATTAGAAACTTGATCTAGGAGATCAGGGCCGGGGAGAAGGTCCTAAGGGATAGGGCTACTCGGGCTGACATGGAGAAGAAGAAGGTCGTCAAGGAGCTCGAGGAGGTGAAGAGTTAGGAGGCATCTCACCTCGGCCAGATCAATTGCTTCAAAGTCGAACACAAGGGAGCTAGCAAAGGCGGAGAAGTAGGTCGTTGTAACTCCTGTTATCCCGTTCCTTGTATTTCTGTACTGTATTTTCTTCCCGGCCAGTGTATTCTATCTGATTGTATTCTTTCATTTTTCTGAACCATGTATTTGTTCTTCATTCTCAATATAAATTCACCTATTGTTTTGTCATCTATGATTTCAATCTCCTTGATTCAATTTTCTTCCAATTATTTATTTTAATGATTTGTTAATTCTAACCTATTTCATTTCATGCCTAATTGCTTATTCATTTGTTTTTTGCCCGTCCCTAATATCCAGATTACAAGCGATTCACAATTAGCAGGGAAATGTGTCCTATTTGGTGTGGGCAACTGTTGTCGGGAAAATTTATAGTTTGGGCTCTACTTTGACCTTGGTTGGTCAAAGTGAGGGGTGCCTTTGATTTTTTTTCATGTCAGAGGGCTCGCAGGGATCAGGTGCGACGTCTACCTTCGTTGCGAAGTTGCAGTTAGAGTCATTGAGGGTGAAGCGAGGGGGTGAGAACGAGGACTCAATCTTGATCTGGAGTTGTCAGATTGGTGGAGTGCCTGCGGTGTCTCTCATATGGTGCTTACACTTGTCGTTTGGGTCACTGCTGGGGGCGACGAGGGAGAGCGTACGATAGTTGGAGAGGATAAATGGTGTAAAAGCGAGGGATTGGTACGAGAAATTTGCTCTGGCAGGAGCGGCCGATCAGTAGGAATAGATGTCACTGTATTTTTGTTTGTTGGTTGGGGTGTATGAGTTCCAGAACCCAACATGTTGGGATCTGAACTTCATAAGCCTTATTTTTGGTTGTATGTTTTGTTAAATTCTTTTTAATGAAATGCGGATTTTTTTTTACCCACCATTTAACAATCAAAAAAATTTGTTTTCTGCCATATTGGATCCTATTTTTACCCAGTCTACCCTATTTGAACCCTTCTATCCGTCCTACTGGATCTTAACCCGCTACCCAATACCCTCTTCTTTTACCCAGTCTTCCCCAGATATTTCTTCACGTCTCTATCTGCCTAACAAGCAGATCATGCCTCCCCTATCTTCTCTTGATTCTTCAAATCCCAACTTACCCCAAATCTCATTATTAAACCCTAACAAAATTTGTTATACTGCTATCTACAACCCAAACCTCTCAACCCTAATCTATCTCTCTCCCCCTCACCCTATGAGAACCCCCCGACTGCCGGCCTGCCCCCCTCTCCGTCGCGCCGCCCTACGCCCCCTGTCGCCGGTGCCCTCGCGACCTCCCGTTGCTACCCCGCCTTACACCCACGACAACACCCCTCCCTTGGTATTTCCCCTTCTCCTCCCGAGCGCAGCACACCCCCTCTCGGCCTTCCCCTTCCGATGACGTGCCACCTCTCGGCCTTCCGCCCTTGCTCTCGACACCCTTGCTCTTGATGCCGAGATCCACCATCTTCCGCCTCCCACAAGTGTTGTGTTCGTGATCGTTGTGTTCGTGATTGATCGTGGTCGTGTTCGTTGCCCGAGATCCATTCCCGTTATTCTCGTCTTTTCATCGGATTCGTCGGCTACCCTAAGGCAAGTAACTTGTATAATTTTTGTTGTATATACAAGTACGAAATACCGCCTGCAGTCTTGCTTTTGTTTTGGATTTGTTCTCATGAAGACCTCTTGTTAAATCTTGACCCATTTGTTGACCCATTCGTAGTCTTGATCCATCATATTTAGTTATCACACACACAACATGAAAATAATCTAGATCTAACTAGACTCTTGATGCATGTATATATGTTGCTTCATGATCCATGATATGTGGTGTAATTGTTGCATGCTTGGTGTATTAGTTGTGTTATTTTGTAGTAGACTTGTTAAATACTCATATCATGTTGCTTGAATATCTAATATACCATGTTTTGCATTATATTCTAATTTGGATTTATTGCATATAACTTGTTTGATTAAATGCATGAGAAGAGTTTTGGTTTTGCTGCTGCCCTGTTTTGGTTCAGTATTTTAGTCACTGTTAAGGTTAGTAAATTAAATTATTTTGTGAATATGATTCGTAAGCCTCGTTTTCTATTTTTCAGAACTTTCGACAGATCTCAGTTTCGAATTGTGATGTGTGAGTTATTGCTATTTTACTACAGCGGTGTTAAGATTTTCAGATTCTGTTTTATGAGTTGCTTTTTGATTATTTATTTTAAAACTGGTGTTAAAAGTAAGATTTGGATCTAATACTTTTCTGGGTATGACTAAACATGAATGGGATCGACCCCCTAATTTTTGTAGATTATTTAATGACCTTTATAATTTATTGCATGCTTGTGAATAAACCAATATATTTTCAAACTGCATATGGTTCAGTAAATAACCATATTTTCAACCAGTTTCCAGTCATGGTCGATCAAAACTTTGTGAATATGAAATATAGCCTGCTGTGTCTATTTTACAACCCTTTTAACGAATTTGTATTTCGAGTTATACTTTGTGATTTATCACTGTTTTAGTACTGCTGTGTCTAAAATTTGAGATTCATAAACTTGCTGTATCTTTCTGTTTTCCAAATTTATTTGACCATGCTATCTGTAATGGAATATTATGAAAATTTATTTGCTGATACTAGACATACTAGGGGATCTTCCAGATTTTTTTAAAGATTTAATCAGTAAGTTTTTATGCTATTCTCATGCTGATAAATACAACTTGCAAAATCTAGCTAAACATGAATTCTGCATGAAACGCTATTTTGAGCCCTATTCTGTAGTTGTTATATGACTTGTGTATATGTGCTGGATTCGGCAGAGAGTCTATTTTCTAGATTTTCTGACGGATCCAGATTTGCATTCTTGTGGCAACGGAAATCTCAGATTTGGTGCAGTCATGTCTTACTGTCCAGAATTGAAAGTCTCGTTGTCCTAGCCTTTTATAAGTTGTTTGTCACCGTGTATATTTCTGTCTGACCTGAATCTGTCTCTTGTTCTTTCCATGTTCTTCTTGCCCTGTTTTGTGCACGTATATGCCTGTTTGATTGTAATAACAAGTAACCAAGCCGGGGTTAAGGGAAAGACCTTAGTAGTGGACAATATAGGTATGTGTACTCAGAAGGGGGCCCGTGTTTCCCACTTTATGTTTGATTCACGAACCTGTTTTACTTTATGTTGATTCATGAATTTGTTGTACTTTATGCTTTGATTCATAAACCTGTTATGTTATTGCCTAATTCATGAACCTGTTACCTGTTATCTGTACATGACGCCTAAGTATACGACCCTATAGAAACCCACCACTAGATCTAAACGTAAATTGCATGAATATAGCAACCATGTGGTAAAATTTGGGATGCATGAAGAACTATTTAGATAGGGTTAAATACAAGATTTGATAATAACACGATCACTTGCACATTCATGTTACCTGTACATGCAACCTGACACCTGTTACATGTTTACCTGCTTGCACGCTACCTGATACTTGTCACATGTTATATGCACCTGTTATCTCATCATGTCACTTGATTCTCTTTCTTGATTAGGATTTAGATACTACACTTTGCTGTCATGTCCATTCCATGCTTATTCAATACTTGTTCTTGCTGCTACTCTGTATCTTTGTTATTCATTTTCTGTAGATGTTGCTTGCACTATAAGCGGCCCATAACTGTTGGATCCTGTAGGCAAGGCAAGAAACACTAGAGGGGGGGGGGGGGGGTGAATAGTGTTGTATAAAAAAATAACGAAATTGAACTTTTTCTTACTATCCAGTCGACTTGAAAAGGGAATACAGTTGACCGGGGTGTCAGATTAGAAGAGTATTTTATACAAGTCTGACCAGTCGACTTATCACAGAACTTAGTTAACTTGTCAGAAAAGTTTTCGAAGATTATGTTATACTAGTCTGATCAGTCGACTTATAGAATAGGAACAGTCAACTTGCCAGACAAGTTTCACAGAGAAATTAAAAATAAAGTAAAGAAAATACAACCACAGAGTACACAGCAATGTATCCTGGTTCTGTTCTCCCGACCTATATCCAGTCCCCAAGCAACCCACTTGAGATTTTCCATTATTCTTGAAAAAATACAAGAATACCCTACAACGTTTAGACAACAACCTTGTCCAACTCGTAGACCTCTCTCACCACTAGAGAGAGCAAACCCACTCTTCAACCAAGATTGAAAACCTGACTCTACAACTTATAGCCCTACTCTCCAACCGAGAGGACCACTCTCACAACCCGAGAGTGAAAGAAAATAATAAAAGAGTTACAACAACCTATTGTCTTGTTGTGATTGTGATTTTTGTATGGAGACTAATAGGTCAACTTCCAAAATCAGTCTAAAACGAATTCACTGTTATACTAGACTGATTTCAGAGAACCAAGACTTAGAAGATTGTGAATGCTTGTAGGAATACTTGTTCTCTTTTTCAAAAGCAAAAACTTAAATTTTTATCAAAAAGCTTAGAACCTTTCCATGGTGATTCCTAGGCTCTATTTATAGAGAGGAATCACTAGGACGTTGTAAAACAGTAATAAAACTGATTAAAAACGGATATAACACTTTTGAATTTGAAAAACAAGTTTTAAATTCTGAAATCTATCGAAATGACTTGAACAGTCGACTGGGTTGCCAAGATGAGTCGAATGGCCAGAGTTTGAAAAAATTCAGACAGTTTCGTACTAGTACAGTTGATTAGTGCCAAACGGTAGTCGACTGGTACTCAACAGCTAATCTTAATCAAGCTTGTTTCGACCTTTAAACTTGTTAAAAACACTCAATTATAAAGATATGTGTGAGTGTGTGTGTGTGTGACAAGGCTATTACATCAATCTAAGACTCAAAGAAATAAAATTACAATTGTTTACAAGATATTTAATAAAACACACTGAATCATTGAATCTTGTCTTGATCTTGAGTCTTGAATTTGAGCTTGAGCCATTGTCTTTAGTTGTTGATGCTTGCTTGATCAATCTTATCTTTAACTTAGAACTTTGTAGCTTGATCAAATTTTCTTTGAGAGCTTCATTGAATCAATTTTGCCTTTGTGTATCACACATGGTATTGACATTGATACATCCTGCAATATATAAGAAGCAACACAACTTTGCATTGTGTTGTAGTCATCAAAACCAAGAATCAACATTCTCCCTCTTTTTGATAATGACAACACAATAGCTTACAATAATAGTAAAAATACAAATGCTTCTCCTAACTAATGTACAACATGCATAAGTTAAAAACATGCACAAAAACATGCACCAAATGCAAACATATACACATAGAACATATACACATAGAATATACACAAGCTTTTTCTCCCCCTTTGGCATCCACAAAAAAATAGAAGGAGAAAAATAAATAAAGAGGAACATATTGCAAGAGAACAAACACAAGTCAAAACCAAAGCAAATTTAGACATATGAAATTCGAAGTACATTGTTCAAAAGACAACATAAAATAGAAAATACATAAAAAAATATAAAAAATATAGCTAATCAATCTTCGTCTTCATCATCGTTTGCGGCACCTTGAGAGGGAAGAGGTGGAGGTGGAAACTGAGAAGTGAACAAGTGAGTAAGATGGGAAATACTGGCTTCAAGGGTGTCATGACGATCCATGAGATAATTTACAGAAGTGTAAAGACTCCTAGGATCATCAAAATCAGCACGAGGACGAGATGAACTAGAAGCAGAAGACCGAAGAGCTGAAGTGGCTAAGGGGATAGGAGGGGTATTTCTTCGAGGAGGAGAGTAAAGAATCTTCATACGAGCTAAACTCGCACGATCAAAAGACTCATAATGAGTAACAACACTAGACTGAGAAGTAAGATCAACTTCATAGAAATTGAAAACATGAGTAAGTATTGCGTCAAAAGGAAGAAAAGAAGTATGGGCCTTATGAAGACGATTGAAAATGACTCAACTCAAATTTACTTGAATGTTGCCAAAAATTGCATAGACTGCTTGTTGCAACTCGTGGGAAAAATTGATCGTAACTCCCTGTTTTAGGGATAATGTTATACGACAAAATTCTTGCAACTAGCTTAGCAAGCGGTGTAATTGTTTGGTTAGATATTGGGGGACCGTGATTTGGCAAGAAGATTTTTGAATGGATAGAGTCATCATCCATATCAATCTCCCCTAAATCTAATCCTTCAGATGGAATACCCAAAATAATTCCATATTTTGCAGGAGTCAACCTCATACGAATATTTTTTACCGTAGTAGTAATAAATATTTCGTTACCATCCTCGGAATTTACAACTCTCATATTTGTACAAAACAAATATATAAGTTGTGGATTGTACTACGGTTGATTAACAAGGGCAAGCAAGTTAAATAACCCACATAATGGGGCTAAAGGGAATCTTTCTAAATCAAGAAAATTTACAAATCTCCCTGAAAAGATAGCAATTTGACAAATGAGAAAAAATTTCTTAACAAGGTTTGGGTTCCTAAGATATTGAAGACAATTGCTAGAAGATTGTCCTTCCTGAACATTAGAACTACGTGATCTTTTGGGAGGCATGATTCAAACCCAAAACACTAAACAAGAAAAGAAATCAAAGAGTTATACCAACAATGAGAGGCAAAGAGAAGCACAGGACTTCAAGAGATCTTGGAAAGAACTTCAGCAAGTGATTGACTCGAAATCTGAATGAAGTCTTCAACTTGTGAGCTTCAAAAATCTGAAATTGTCAGATTGAGGAGCAGCCGACTGTCTATGTCTTCAAAGAGATAGAGAAATTCGTCAGGTTGGGAGAATGAAAAAGAGGGGAACTAGGGTTTTTACTTTAGAATCAAAGGTTGAGATTGAGTCTAGGAGTAATCAAGAGATCAGATCGGTCAAAGGGTAAGAAAGAGTAAAAGAAATTGCCTAAAAAAGTGTGCCGTTTTCGAATCTAAAAGACAGACTGAAGCGCGGCAGTCGACTAGTTTTTAGGAACAGTCGACTTAGTCGAGAGCAAATAAAACATACGAAACAACTCAAGTAATACTTCTGGCAGTCGACTGAGTACTGTTCACAGTCGACTTTCCAGAGCACTAAAAAACTCAGAAAAAAAAATACATCTCGAAAAATACTTGGGAAGTCGACCAAAATTTTTTGCTAAGTCGACTTACCATATAAAAAAAATCAAGAAATATCATAAAAACTGCAAATTCCTAGTTCTTTTCTTAAGGTGATAAATGTTTCTTCCTTAAGTGGTTTAGTAAAGATATCTACTACTTGTTTATTAGTAGAAATAAAGTCGAAAGATATATCTCCCTTTAAAATATGATCACATAGAAAATGATGTCTAATATCAATGTGTTTTGTACGGGAATGATGAACCAGATTTTTAGATAAATTAATTGCACTGGTATTATCACACATTATTGCAGGGTTTGAAAATGAAATACCATAATCTAATAGGGTTTGTTTCATCCACAAAATTTGGGCACAAGCCAAACTTGCAGCAATATATTCAGCTTCTGTAGTAGATAGAGATACCGAATTTTGCTTCTTACTGCACCAAGAGACTAGAGAATGTCCTAAAAAGTGACATGTTCCACTAGTACTTTTACGGTCAGTTTTACTGCTAGCAAAATCAGCGTCACTATACGACAAAAGTTAAAAATTATCGGTGCGTGGATAAAATAGACCATACTCAGACGTGCCTTTAATGTATCTTAAAATACGTTTCACAACTTTTAAGTGAGACTCTTTAGGGCTTTACTGATATCTAGCACACAAATATACACTAAACATAATTTCTGGTCTACTAGCAGTTATATATAAGAGTGAGCCAACATACCTCGATAGAGTTTTAGATCGATACTCTTACCTAATTCATCTTTGTCAAGGGTAGTGGTAGTAGTCATAGGTGTGGTCTTACTACTCGTGTTATCCATGCCAAACCGTTTAAGTAATTCCTTAGTATATTTTCCTTGTTTAATAAATATGCCATTTGGTGACTGCTTAATTTGTAGTCCAAGAAAATAATTGAGTTCACCCATGTGACTCATCTCAAACTCATTTTTTATGGTATTAGCAAACTCTTGACATAGATTACTATTAGTAGAACCAAACATTATGTCATCTACATATATTTGTATGATCAAAATATCGGTCTCTTTTCTCCTAATAAACAAAGTAGTATCTACTTTACCTATTTCAAAACCAGTTTCTAAAAAGAAAAGTCTTCAATCGATCATACCAAGCATGAGGTGCTTGTTTAAGATCATATAAAGCCTTTTTCAATTTAAAAACATGGTTTGGAAATTGTTCATGTTCGAAACCAGGTGGTTGCTTAACATAAACATCTTCCTTTATAAAACCATTAAGAAAAGCACTTTTAACATCAATTTAAAAAAGTGTAAAGTTCATAAAATAAGCAAAAGATAACAAGATCCTAATTGATTCTAGTCTAGTAATAGGAGCATATGTTTCATCGAAATCTATACCTTCTTCTTGATTATACCCTTGAGCAACTAATCTAGCTTTGTTCCTAACGACTTATCTTGATTCATCTAATTTATTCTTGAATACCCATTTGGTACCAATTATAGTATGGTCAGGAGGTCGTGGAACTAAATCTCATACATCATTTCTTATAAATTGGTTTAATTCATCTTGCATGGCATTCATCCAAAACTCATTCTCACAGGCTTCTTGTATATTTTTAGGTTCAAAATCTGACAAGAAAGCCGTATGAGAAATCATGTTAACATGAGATCTGGTTTGAATGCCACGTGAGATGTCACCAATTATTAAGTCATGAGGATGATCTCTAACTTCAAAAAAAGATTTTGGTAAAGTTTGAGTCATCACAACAGGATCAATCGACTTAACTTGTCCATCAGTCGACTGATTCACATCAGCCGACTTGATTTCCTTATCGGTCGACTTATCCGCTCGGGTAGTCTGCTCTAATGATTTAATGACGTTATTTAATGGTGATGAATCAGTTTCGTCATCTTTAATAACAGTAGATGAAGTCAGAGATTCATCAAATGAAACATGCATGGATTCTTCAATAGTTAAAGTTGACTTATTGAAGATCCTATATGCCTTACTCCTATTTGAGTATCCAATGAAGATACCTTCATTAGATCTAGGATCAAACTTATCTAAATTATTTTTAGTGTTTAAAATGAAACACTTACAACCAAATATTTTGAAATAAGATACTTTAGGAATTTTATCAAAAAATAGTTCATAACATGTTTTCTTAAGCTTATGCCTAATCAAAATTCTATTTAAAACATAACACGCTGTAGCAACAGCTTCAGCCCAAAAATACTTAGGTAAATTGCTTTTAACCAGCATGGTATGTGCACACTCTTGCAAAGTCCTATTCTTTCTTTTGACCACTCCATTTTGTGTAGAAGCTCTAGGAAATGCAAATGAATGTGTTATACAATTCTTGTTGCAATATTATGAAAACGTTTCATTTTCAAATTCTCCACCATGATCACTTCTAATAGTGACTATGGTTAGAGACTTTTGATTTTGAATCTGTTTACAAAAATTTGCAAATTCATCAAAAACATCATTCTTATGTTTTAAAAAGAAAACCCAAGTGAATTGTAAAAAATCATCTACTAAAACAAATACATACCTACTTTTATTTAAAGAAACAACTCTAGTAGGGCCAAATAAATCCATGTGGATTAATTCGAGAAGCATACTAGTAGAAATTACTTCTTTTGTCTTAAAAGTAGATTTGATTTGTTTACCTAGTTGACATGCATCACATAACTTATCATTTTTATAGGATAGTCTTGGCAGCCCTTTAACTATGTTGTATTTAGACAATTTAGCAATATTTTTCAAGTTCACATGGCCAAATCGCTTATGCCAAAGCCAAGAATCATTATTAGAAACTACTAAGAAAAGTCATTCGACAATTCAATTGATTTTAAACACAATTCATAAATATTATTCTTCCTAATTCCTTGAAAAATTATATTATGGTAGAGTCATAAATTAAGCATGCATCTTTTTCAAAAATAATTTTATATCCCTTATCACACAATTGGCTAATACTTAATAAATTATGCTTAAGACCATTAACAAGTAAAACATCTTCTATTGAAGGGTTAGTGTGCTTACCGACCATGCCTATTCCAATAACATTTCCTTTATTGTTATCACCGAATGTGACTGTTCCTCCATCAATATCTTGAATGGAAGATAGGAGGTTGGCATGACCAGTCATGTGCTTTGAGCATCCGCTGTCAAGTATCCAACGTTCTTTTTAGGTCCCTATAAAATTTACAATGTGAATATGGTACCCTTTTCATTGGGTCCAAAAGAGATTAGTTTTTGAGAAACCAAACCCATAGTGAGGTTGATTTTCTACCAAATGCAGGAATATAATCTACAGAATTACAGACAACAAGAATATATGATTTTATATAAGTAACTCTATCTTTCTGACTCAGATAGACTGTAACCCATATATTTTTGCTCTGTCTAGTCGACTTTATCGAACCTTTCAGTCGACTGTTACTGAAATCCAGTCGACTGGGAGGTGTAATAGGTCAACTTATCTGAGGTTTTCGTCTTGTTGAATAAGACTCAGGATCTCTGGACAGGCGACTGAAATTTGGGTTCAGTCGACTGGTTTGAACTACAGAATTGCTTTTTTCATTAAAAACTACAGTTATAGGTTTTTCAAAAAAATCATATAGTTTATTCTTAACACTAGAAATAGATTCAGGCTTATTTACACTAGTGTTCTTAGTAACATGAGGTTTTTCAAGAGACTTTTGAAAACTAAGTCCAAATCTCTTATTAGAATGAACTTTTTTGGAGAACAACATTTAAATTCTCTTTCCCTTTATTAAATTTAGTTACATTCTTGAATATATCTTCATAATTTTTCTTAAGAGATACAAGATACTTTTGATTTTCTTAAGAGATACAAGATCTATATCCAAACTAGAAAGTCGAGAATTTAAAGACTTGCCTTCTTTATCTAAGTCAAGATTCTCTTGGGAAAGTGTTTGATTTACTTTCTCCAAGTTTTTAGTTCTAATTTTTTCTTTTTTAAGCTCTTGAAAAATCTCAATGAATGCATCTAATAAATCATTCGAATCATAATCATCACTTACTTGATTTTGTGAAGCCATAAAGCATACATTAGCAATCTCATTTGTCTCTTCACTTTCATCTTCCGATGAAGAGTCGCTATCATCCCAAGTTGCTTGATACACCTTTTTGTTCTTCATGTTCTTGTTCTTGGTGTACTTCTCCTTTTTGGAGTTGAAAGCCTTTCCTTTAGATTTCGCAATCTCTAGTGGGCAATCCTTCTTCATATGTCCTGTCTTGTTATAGTTGAAACAAGTTGGAAGTTCATTAGTATCCTTAGATTTTGAATTAAATTTACCTTTCCTTAAAAACTTTTTGAACTTTCTCGTGAACATGGCTATCTCTTCCTCATCTTCTTCTTCATCTTCGGAGTCCGACATGGCCTTGAATGCTAGAGTCTTTTTCTTTGATTGTTGAGATTCTTGATCCTTCCTGCAATTTTCAAGTTGTACCTCATACGCCATAAGATTTCCTACAAGATTCTCAAGAGAGAGTTTTGTTAAATCGTTGGCCTCTTCTATGGCGGTGGTCTTCTTCTCCCATTCGGGTGTTTAGTGCATGAAATACTTTCCTCACCATTTTGGCTTGAGTGTACGTCTTCCAAGTGCCACAAGAGAGTTTGTAATATCTGTGAACCTTGTGATCATTCAGACACATTCTCGTTCTCCTTCATGCGGAATATTTCAAACCTGTGAACAAGAACAGATATTTTAGACTCTTTAACTTTATTAGTTCCTTCATGAGTTACCTCGAGTGTGTGCCAAATTTGATGCGCCGTTGTTGCATTGGACACATGATTGAACTCCTCCTTGGTAAGGTCACAAAATAGAGCGTTCATCGCCTTTGCATTGTTCATTGTTTCGCTCTTCATGTCATCGTTCCATTGTGCATATGGAATGGTAGGAGAGGTGTACTCGCTCTCCGTCATATTCCATATCTCATAATTGATGGAATTAAGGTAGATCTTCATTCTACTCTTCCAATAGTTGTAATTGGTTCCATCGAATAGGGGTGGCCTTTGTGTGGATTGGCCTTCATGGCATTGGCTTGCATTAGAAGTAGTTGTTATTGCACTCAACCAGGCTCTGATACCAAGTATTGGATCCTGTAGGCAAGGCAAGAAACACTAAGGGGGGTGAATAGCATTGTATAAAAAAAATAACGAAATTGAACTTTTTCTTACTGTCCAGTCGACTTGAAAAGGGAATACAGTCAACTGGGACGTCAGATTAGAAGAGTATTTTATATAAGTCTGACTATTTGACTTATAGCGGAACTTAGTCGACTTGTCAGAAAAGTTTTCGAAGATTATGTTATACTAGTCTGATCAGTCGACTTATAGAAGAGGGACAATCAACTTGCCAGACAAGTTTCACAGAAAAATTAAAAAGCAAGTAAAGAAAATACAACCACAGAGTACACAGCGATGTGTCCTGGTTCGGTCCTCCCGACCTACATCCAGTCCCCAAGCAACCCACTTGAGATTTTCCATTATTCTTAAAAAAATACAAGAATACCTTACAGCGTTTAGACAACAACCTTGTCCAACTCGTAGACCTCTCTCACCACTAGAGAGAGCAAACCCACTTTTCAACCAAGAGTGAAAACCTGACTCTACAACTTAGAGCCCTACTCTCTAACCGAGAGGACCACTCTCACAACCCGAGAGTGAAAGAAAACAATAAAAGAGTTACAACAACCTATTGCCTTGTTGTGATTGTGATTTTTGTATGGAGGCTAATAGGTCAACTTTCAAAATCAGTCTAAAACGAATTCACTGTTATACTAGACTAATTTCAGAGAACCAAGACTTAGAAGATTGTGAATGCTTGTAGGAATACTTGTTCTCTTTTTCAAAAGCAAAAACTTAAACTTTTATCAAAATGCTTGGAACCTTTCCATGGTGATTCCTAGGCTCTATTTATAGAGAGGAATCACTATGAAATTGTAAAACAGTTAATAAAACTGATTAAAAACGGATATAAAACTTTTGAATTCAAAAAACAAGTTTTAAATTCTGAAATCTGTCGAAACGACTTGAACAGTCGATTGGGTTGCCATGATGAGTCGACTGGCCAGAGTTTGAAAAAATTCAGACAGTTTCGTACTAGTACAGTTGACTGGTACTCAACAGCTGATCTTAATCAAGCTTGTTTCGACCTTTAAACTTGTGAAAAACACTCAATTATAAAGATATGTGTGAGTGTGTGTGTGTAACAAGGTTATTACATCAATCTAAGACTCAAAGAAATAAAATTACAATTGTTTACAAGACATTTAATAAAACACATTGAATCACTGAATCTTGTCTTGATCTTGAGCCATTGTCTTTAGTTGTTGAAGCTTGCTTGATCAATCTTGTCTTTAACTTAGAACTTTGTAGCTTGATCAAATTTTTTTTGAGAGCTTCATTGGATCAACTTTGCCTTTGTGTATCACACATGGTATTGACATTGATACATCCTGCAATATATAAGAAGTAGCACAACTTTGCATTGTGTTGTAGTCATAAAAACCAAGAATCAACAATAACTTGCATTGACGGACATTTTGTTTCTTTTTCCTCTTTTCGCAATTTGTTAAACTTGCAGATTTTGGTGGCCAGCTGCCCAAGGGAGTAAGTGACCAAGTATTCTAAACTGACTGGAGTTTCTTGCTTGAGTTATTTCATGTTTTTGAATAAATTGTAATTGCTACATGGATTTTTATTGGGCATTTTGTTCCAGAATTTATGTCTTGTTTCCAGATCCGATTATTTGAGATTAAGTATTTTTGTTTTCAAGTAATCCTGTTGGTTATGTTAAATTATTCATGCATGTGTGGTTGGTTATTTTCTGTTTATCTCTTGTTAATTTCTGTACATGTTGTAAAGATCCTTACAGCTTATGAATGGTGAAAATCATTCGTTGGACTTGTGTCGCGTATCCGTATTCCATATTCCTTTTTAGAAAGTGGGGCATGACAGTCGCGGTTTCCAAAGTTGTGACAGAGGCTGCGGTTGCCAAAGTGGAGACAGAGGTGTAGGATCACCTCCTTTAGGTGATTGAGAAGTCGTACACGAAGTCTGTAACGCCCCGAATTCCAAATAAGACCGAATTTGAGATTCCACATGATCTTTACACTTCACTTCGTACAATTTTATAAGGAAATTTAAACTTTTTATCATACATCAAAGTTCTTTACAATTTTGTACACAACGGAAAATAAAATGAATTACAACAATGAAAATAATATACAACTTGCAATATCTTTAACATGTAACAACATCATATCAACTTTACTTCTTCATGAGAAATCCAATTCTTGCATAATAAGCTGTGGACATGTCAGTTACTTATAACTGAGAAAATGTTATACTCGGTCATCCTCTCTATGCCGTACATATAACGATCTCAATACTTTAACAAATCACAATTTTTGAATGCAAATAAAGTGTTAAATGTGACTACACTAAACATGTAAGTGTATGCAATGCCTTAATGCCTAATGCAGATATTTTATACTAAGATGACACTAATGCATACTTGTTCGGATTCTATGCATCCCATTCTATATAGGTCCGAGGGCAAGCACCTACGTACTCCACATTAAAGGGTTCGATCCCCCGTCATGAAAACTACCCAGTAATAAAGCAAGGTTTAGATCATTCCAGAGTACGGATCCCAATCTCAGAGTCCATCTCCCGACTGTTATAACATACTTCTCATCGTGCGAATCATCCCGCAAGTGCCCCTCTAGCCCCGGTATACACATATACATTGGAGTATGGCAAACTATCCGTCCAACTACGCATAGTCCCAGATTTAAAATAAAAGCTCGTCTCCCACGAAGCAACCACAGTCCCGAAATCCACCGTCCGACTGGGTTTATAGTCTCGGAATCTACCGCCCGACTATATAGAGTGCTCCACTTACATTTGCCCAAGTTTTACTACATCTTCACTTATGTGCCTAGTTCTTAAGTTCAAGACATGAATAATTTATCATACCTAGAGTTAGTCTTACCCCCTACCGGACTTAATCACAAATACCGAGATAGCTCTATGGCCATATCTAAAAAATATAACTCAATTCTTTTATTTCAACAATGCCGGTACCCGATGCCTTACTAATCTCTAGATCACAACCTTTCATGTACAAGAATCTACGGGTATTTATACCCTTCAATAATCATGTCTTAACTCAAAGTATTCTTATCTTCCACTTATTCACAAAGTGATCAATGTCTTGTTTTAGCATCATTCATTCAATTTATTCACTATCTTTCAAAGGCAATAATTCTTTTCATGAGCATAGATTCAAATCTCATTTAGGAACTTAATCACATAAAAATTCTTAACCACAATCAAGCATATTCATATAGTCTCATCAAGTAACATAGCAATTCTTTCCAAAGCTCTATACGAACTCACAATAGATTTTAATCTCATCAAGTATTTCTTACTCAACATAAGTGTATAATCTCTTCAAGAGAACTCAATTCACAGAACAATATTTTACTCTTCTTTTTAAAACAAAAGTCATACGCTTATATAAATTAATTTGAAGTCATCAACTCATTTTTATCTCAAATTTTTTTTATTTCTCAAAATATACATGAAAAATTATAAAACTAATTTTAATAAATTTCATTTCATTTTATAGGAAATCTAGAATTTTCCCCCAAATTTTCTTTGCATTAAAACCCCTTAAAAATTATTAAAACATCAACAAAAAAAAGTGAGCTCACTGGGTTTCGAACCCAAGCCCAACTTGCCAACAATAAGCGCCCAGAGATCCACACCGCAAGCCACTAAGTCCAAGTGGACTTGGTGTCATAAACCACACCAAAAATCCCCTTATATTCAGACTCGGGTTCAGATTTAATTTAAATGAAAACAAAATAAAATGTGTCCAACAAGTTTTGAACTCAAGATCTCTTACAAGTACAGTAATGCTCTGTGGTGCACTGGCTAACCAGTAAGTCCAAGTGTGATTATTGATTAGGAGTCGTATTAATATGATTTTGTTCACACTGTTCTGAAATTGATTATTTTTGCAAACTTGTTTATCCAAATGATCCAATCTTTTAGGATATAAACTTTCCTTTCACTGAGATTTATTTTAAAACAACAACCAACCAATTTCAAATTTATTTTTAAAAATATATTTCTATTTTTTTTCAAATAGTTCTTCTTTCCATTTTCCATATCAATTTGCATTTTTCTCAAACTTGAATTTAAGAATTGTATTCATTAAAACTAGTTTATGCACTCAATTATATTAATTAAAATTTTGTAATAAAAACCAACATGCCTCTTAATTACCCATGAGGATCTCAAAAAAACTCTTTTATGCAAAAATTTATATTTTCAATTGGTAATATGCATAAGTTAACACATTTCATGGCAACAATTCAATTTGTTTTTCTTTCTTTCTTCTTTCTACTCATCATGGCATTAAGGCATATATTGAATATAATATTGCTTCAACAAATGTTCATACAAATCATATATTCAACATTTACAAATTTACAAGCATACTAATATGATTAATAGCATTAGTTCTTTTGTTAAAATTCTTCTTTCTAATTATCATGGTGGCACAACAAGATTACTTTCATTCATGTCATACTACATTAGCATAGATTATGTCTACATATTTCACATCAAATTCAATTCATACTACTCATTTATAACTTTTAGCATGCATTCTCTACATTAGAAAGAAAGAGATCACCCACATTACGTCAATTTGATCTACATTACTAATGTCATATTCTAGCATGTTTAATCTATGAATTAGAAAGTATAAAGACCACCCACCTCTTGTGAAGAATGAACAACCAAGATGAAGTGACAACTTCTAGCCCCTAGCTCCAACAAGGCAACTCCTAGCTCCTTCACCTCCTAGTAGGATCAATGCACAAGAACACTCTTTTTTTCTCTCTTTTTTTCCTCTCTCTATTTTGTTTATTTTAAGTATGAAATGAGAAAAAAAACTAAGGTGTATTTATAGGACAAGGTGAGGGTTTAAATTGCATATTTCTCCACCTAATAAATTACTCAACTTAATTCTCCAACTCTTCACTATCCTAACTCCTATAACCCCCAACTCTTTACTACTCCACCACTTCATATCCTATAATCCCTACCCTCTCAACTTCAAAACTGATCTTACTCTCTCTCACCTGTCGATGTGTACAACGGAACAACAGCAGGTGGGCCCCAGCTTCCTCCACGTCAGTGAAGACAGAGAGAAGTCGCTGGCTTCCAAACTTCTATCCGAGTGGGCCCCATGAAATGATGATGTCATCGCCATTTTGAAGACAGCAGCAAAGCATCTTTTGCATTTCATTTACCGTGGGCCCCCACCCTTCTTCATTCATTATATACCCACATATGCCACAAGCCATTTTAATACACACATATATATAGACCATATATATATATATACTGTATAATACATACATATGTATTACTACTATTATATTATTTTTTTTTGGAAATTACGGGGTGTTACACATAATTTGTACATAAAAATTAGTTTAATTAAAATTTATAATGTTTCATGCATAAATAAAATAAATACACATACTCCAAAAATTTATTTTTTTTGAAAAAGAATACGCTCAAATACTCGCACCGAAACAAACACGTGCGTCGCAAGTAAAATATCAAAAATACGAAATTCGACGTTATCAACGAAAAAATGTTAAAGATAATAAAAATACAATATGAAACAAATGTATTTATTAATTTTATATATTTCACGACGTAAACCATTACGTACATGAAAAATATGTGCATTACACGTACAAAAGAATTTAGATCAAAATGCGAGAAAAATAATTTTTTGTTTTATAAAATAGATTTGAATACATAAAATAAATAATTTAAACATATAGAAAATATTACACGTAGTGGTGAAAACAAATAATCGATACGTGCATCAAAACACGTAAAAATACAGGGATTGAAATTTAATATTTTAGTTGATTTAAATAGGATAAAATATACGGAAAATGCATAAGTAGTCGGAAATCACAGTACATAATGAAAATACGTTACAAATATTACCAGCAACGGTACAAAATACATGTGCATAAAACACAAGGGCAAAATTGTCATTTTCAATTTTTGCGGGGTGTTACAAAGGTGACTAAGAACATGGTCGAGTGTGTCCCTGGCTTCGAATGGAAGGAGTATAGCTTTGATCTTCATCCTGGGGAGCAACCAGTTGATGAGGAGTCTGAGGAAGAGGAGGGGGTTGAGGCGAAGGATGAGGGGGTTGAGGAGGAGACCACAATGGAGACCGTGAAAGGAGAGGAGGACGAGGGGGTTGAAGCAAAGAAGGAGACTGACGTGATTGAGGAGGAGCCTCTAGAGAAGGATGCGGGGGCGAAGGAGAAAGGAGAGGCTGAGACTTCCACTTTTTTGGCAACAGCAACCGAGGTGGACCATTGATCTTTTCTCTCTTTCTTTCTTTCTCTTTTTGTTTTTTTGTAACTCGCTGAATCGTGGTCTAGCTACCACTAATGCATCTTTATTCCAAGTAATGAAGATCTTTAGTGTCTAACTATTAAGCTCTTCTTTCGTGTGTATAAATTTTTGATGTGTTTGGATGTTTTGAGTTAGCGAGTTCTTGGGGTTAGCGAGTTCTTAGAGCAACTTGAGTGACGAGTTGAGCTCCAAACTCGTTTTTTGAGTTAGCAAATTGTTGGAGTAGCTCGAGTGATGAGCTGAGCTCTAAACTTGCTGTTTTAAGTTAATTAATTGTTGGAGTAACTCGAGTGACAAGCTGAGCTATAAACTTGTTCTTGGAGTAGCTCGAGTGACGAGCTGAGCTCCGAACTCGTTGTTTTAAGCTAGCGAGTTGTTGGAGTAACTCGAGTGATGAGCTGAGCTCCGAATTGTTGTTTGAAGTAACAGTTGTTGGAGTAGCTCGACGATGAATCATTGAACACATATTCCCCTCGGATTTGATTTACCACAACCTGGGAGTCACCGAACACATTGGCCTTTCGAGCCCCTGCTTTTTGAGCTAAAAGGAGGTCGGCAATCAGCGCCTCATATTTAGCTTCGTTGTTGGAGGCTCGAAAATTGAGATAAAGCGAGTATTGAAGGGTGAACTCATTTGTGCCGAGCAAGATGACACCGACCCGCTCCCTTTGATTTAGGAGGAGCAACTGACTTAGATACTATATTCGCAAACCTCATGATGATCCAAAATAGTGTTTTCGACAATGAATTTGGCTAAGACTTGGACCTTGATGGCTGTCATCGGCTGATAATTGATGTCGTATTGGCTCAGCTTAATAGGCCTCTTCGTGAGTTGCCCATATATTTTTAGCTTGTGAAGTACCTGCTTGAGGGGTTGGTTAGTAAGGACTGAGATAGAGTGCGTCTGGAAGTATGGGCATATCTTCTGGGTGACTGTTATCAGAGCGTACACCATCTTTTCCATTTTAGAATAATGAATTTTTGCATCATGGAGTACTTTGCTGACATAGTAGATAGACTTCTGAACCTTATCTTCCTTATCAAGATCGCATTGAGGGTCTGATCCGAAGTGGCCAATTAGAGGTAGAGTACTTCCCCTAACTTTGGCTTACCTAGAAATGGTGGGTTGGTTAGATACGCCTTATGCTGTTCGAAGGGCTTTGAGTGGGGGGAAGCACAAAAGGAGGCATTCGAACAACTTAAGGCGTATCTAACCAACCCACCACTTGTAAGTAAGTCATAGATGAGGAAAGTACTCTACCTCTCTCTGGCTACTCTCTTTTTAACTATGCTTAATCAGTTTTTCTTAATTTTGTATTTAACTTCTTGAATTTGAACTTAATTTTGTGCTTCACTTCTATAATTTGTTTTCTTTTCATGTTCTTCACTTTTAGTATTATCAATTTATTTATTTATTTATTTCTTATGTAATAAAGTTTTGCTGTCAATAGAAATTTTGTTTTCCCCTAAGCATGTAGGAGTATTAGTCATCAGTAGCAGATCAATGAGTAACTGAGTTTGACAACTTACGTAAGATACATCATACATCGATCATTTGTAGCATCAATGGCCGGTCAATGTGAAGTCCCGTCAGCATCAGCTGTATAGTTCATCCAATGTTATATTTGTGAATTTTGATTATATTTTTCTCTAGTTATTTGCCCCCTCTTATGAATAATTCTTGGCTCCGCCACTGATCCCAAATCTTACCAACTACAATGTAGTGGTTATTAGTCCTTACAAGCCAATTTGAAAAAAAAAATCTATCAAGTGGCTCACCTTCAATTAAAACAAAATTAATGTCTCACATTCATCATCTCAAAAGACACCTCCCCCTAAACAAAAAACAAAAAAAAAAAACAAAAAAACAAAAATCCTGCTCACTTTATTATTACTAGTAATTTACATGTGCGATGCACGTCTTAATAAATATATATTTTTAAGTAAAAATTTTGATGTAGTCTGGCCTCGAACCTGAGACATCTTTTATATTAGTTATGCACAGACAATGCACGTCTTAATAAAAAAATTAAATAAAAACTCTAATGTTGTAACCCCTGTTTCCGATTATACAGATTTCCATTTCTTTTCTTTCTTCTCCATGTATTCTTGTATTTCAATTTCCGTATAAATTCTTTCCGATGCATTTAAATATTTTTGAATCTCCTATTGAAACCCAAATTTATATTCCAAACTAGAATCTTGTCTCTCTTCTTTTTATTTATTTACATTGAAGTCCAAACCCAAGCCCATCTCCTATTGGACCCTAATCCTAAATCCAAACCCAGTACCCATCTATATTTGTACAGAATCAATCCTGTATACTCACCCATTTACAATTTCTCCACTTTTTCCCACTCTTCCCATATTCCCGTAATTACACCCCCACTATCTAGTAACTACCCCCTTAATTAATATTTTATTATTATTCTAATAACCCCTATACCCCGTAACTCTCTCCCCGTCTCCCCCTCTCTCCTCTAACTTCCCCAAAACCAAATAGAAGACCCATGTCCTTCATCTTCCTCGCTCTCCCTTCGGCTGCTCCTCGCCATCTCCCCGTACCCACTTCATCTTCCCTGATCATCGTCGTCCTCCACAGTCGACAGCCAGCCTCCTCTCCATCGTCTTCAACCTCCGCAATGCCATCGAGGCCTCGTCGTCCACTATCGCCATTGCCGGGCTTCGATCAATCTCGAGCTCTCCACTGCCTCTCTCCGCTGTCCCGAAGGCCTACATCTCCTTTGTCTTCCTCCTCTTTGCTGAGAGGCGTCGAAACCCAACGACGCTCGAGCCCTTCATTGTCATCCCCTGGCCTTGTGCACCTCGACGCTCCCTCCTCGCGCTCCGTCGTCTCCCCTGTTTTCTCTCCAAAGCAGAGCAGCTGCCATTGCCGCTCGACCTTGCTCATCTTCATCCTATTCCTCATCGATGCCATTGCCGGAACCCACCGCAGTCGTCTTCTTCCTCCTCTCGCTCGAGCCTTCCACTCGACTCAGTCTCCATCACCACCGGAGGGCCCCTTAGCCCCTCTTCGTCATCGTCGTCCAAGTCCGGAGCCCCGATGTCGTCTCCCCTGTTTCGAGCGAAAATAGGAGTTCGCTCGCCACCGTTCCATGGTCGCTGCCCGACCACAGCACTCCCACCGCCCTTCGCCACCCAGTTGTGAGCTCCAGTCGTGCCGCCATGCCCGGTCGCCATTCTCCCTCGCCATCGCTCTCTTTCTGTCGCAATTAGAGGAGAAGCACATCATTGGTATTGGCTGTTCGGGAGTGGGGATTGGATAGAATTGCTGTTTGGAGTTTGTGAGTAGGGGATCCTTTCAGGCTGTTTGGTGTTCGACACAGGAGAAGAGAAAGGGTTGGATAGGTTGCGTGTGTGCTGTTTTATGAGAGTGGGTTGCTGTATTGGGCATTTGGTGTATGTGCTGTTCTAGTGTGGAGAAGGGTTTTGATTGGTCCGTTCGGCGTATGGTGTTTTGTGGAGTAGGGAGATCTTGATCCGGTGTGCTGTTGGTTGCTATTGTGTGGGAAGGGGATTGGTTGTTTTGGTGTGTTGCTATTGTGTGGGTTGGGATCCGATAGTTGCCGTTTGCTGTTTGTTGGATCCGGTGCGCCTTGCTGTTTTGCTGGTTTGGATTGCACGTGTCTCGCCCGTATTTTTCGAGCGTCGCCCCGGATTCTAATCCCGTTATTCCTTTTTTCTTATTCGGACTAATCTAATCGTCTACAAAAGGCAAGTCCACTTGAACTCATTTAATTTTTCTAGTTCAAGTTTATTGACCTTCCCTTCAATTATCTTAACTTTGCCTTGTATACTTTCTGTTGGGAGTATTGAGGGTTTACACGTACTCTTGACCTCGTACTACTATCCATTGATTCAAACCCAAGCCTATATACACACACGGCATGAACAAAATTGCTAGGACTTGCATATGAGGAAAATATATTGTGATCGAATACATTGATTGATTGAGATCTTGTGACTTGAACTATGACATGATAAATTGACTTGTACACTGTAAAAATCTATTCTAATTGATGTAGATTAGTGTTAATACATTTCATGATACAATAACTTGTTGATTATCGATTTTGATGAACATATATGTGATGACATTTTATGAATTCCTGCTGCCTGTTCTGTTTTGCACAGAAGTTTCGACCCTATTACCATAAGAATTAACACAAGTTATATAAAGATGAATTGTAGCCCTAAGTGTTTAGTTGTCAATATCATCTAGAATTTTCGAATTCCGAATTGTAGTCTATGAGTTATCGCTGTTTTAGTGTTGTGTCGGCTATTTTCCGATTTACTACTTCATGTATATTATTATGCACTGTATCATGCTGCTGCATTCTTATGATCCCCTGACATTCTTATACACACTTGCATGAACGTGAATAACTTAATAAAACACTAAACAAGCCGGGTTTAATAAGGGTTGACTTAGTAGTGGATAGTCTCAGAATATGTACTCTGTAGGGCCCTTCTTGTTTACATGGAAGATGGAGAGTTACTTGTGAACTCGTGAACTTGTTATCTTGTTATCTTGTTATCGTGTTACACCGAGTACACGCTCTGTACATCCCACCACTATATCTAAAATGTACACTGTTTTTGCGTGCACCGAACCAGTGGTATGGGACGCAGTAGTACGTGCAGTACATGGGAAAAAAACATGCTAATAAACCTAAGTTGACACGTATATACTTGATCGTGACCATTGTTTATTGATACAGTTATTGTTTTTGTAATTTGATCTTGATCCATATTCCTTGATGAACCTTGTTCCCTTACTATCTGCTTTTCACTACTTGCTGTCCGTACTTGCTGTAAAGACAAATTATTCTTTCATTTTAGATGAACAAGTGCAGGTGAACAAGAAGAATTGCTAGGAGGCATTGGTGAGCAGTTCTTCTAGGATTGGAGCAGGAGCCTCTCGAGCTATTTGGTAAGTTCTTATATTCCAGATTTGGTTATTGAATTTTATTCTTGTGTGATTATGTTTTCTATGTGGTTGTGATTATTCATTTTTTATATTGTTGAGTTAAGACTGGTACAGCTTATGGATGATTTTAATATCATTCGCTGGGCCTTCGTTACGGGCTCGTATTTTCGTATTTTGGGAAGCAGGGCGTGACAGACGTAGTGAGGACTCGAAGCGGAAACCTTGTTCATATTAGTCATGTATATGCGTCATACACGTTGATAGATTGACAAATGACACTAAGGCCTTTTCCCATTAATATATATACCAGTAATTTACACGTGCGATGCACGTCTTAATAAATATAGTTTTTTTATAGTAAAAATTTAGATTTAGTGTGGGTTTGAACCTAAAACCTCCTTTATAATAGTTAGGCACGTGTGTTGCACGTGTTGGTAGATTTACAAATTTACAGATGACACTAAGGCCTTTTTCCATTATAATATTAGAGATTATATATATATATATATATATATATATATATATATATATATATATATATATATAAGGGATAAGAGATCAGAGATAAAGATCTATCTCTTCTATCTTTACTTTTTCACATATTTTTTTCTCTCTCTATCTAGAAATTTAGATTTTCAAATTTCAGGTTTGTAAATTTTTGGATTTTTCATATTTTTATGCTTCTTTTGGTTATTTATGTAGAAAATTTTACTAAGTTCTCTGATTGATTTTGTTAGATATTATAGTCCCATATTGGATATTGGGCTAATTTTGTATTTGGTTCACTCCTATATATCGGAGATATTGTACTTAGTTATTTTTCAATTCAATATTTAGTATTATTTTCATCTCTCTGATTTATCATAACATGGTATCAGAGCCAAGTTATACAAATTTCTTTCCAAAACCCTAGATCTAAAAAAAAACAATCATCTTCAACCTCCCGTCGAGATCCACAGTCGTCGAAACAACCAATCATCTTCAACCTCCCGTCGATATCCACAGTCGTCGAAACCCTTGATGGAACTGAGATGATTCCCAGGACTACGGATTGGTGTGCATATCGATCATAAAAGATTAACAAATTAAATACGTGATCTAACCCTATATAGCGGAATCTAGGGTTCACGAATTATACCTGCGATGAGAAGAAGACGACAACGACCCCAAGATCTTCTGCACGTATTCCTTCCTCGGGTTGGACGTCGTGTGGGTGACGATCTCCCAACCTTTCTTCTCATTGGCTGACCTCTCTTTCTCTCCTTACGTGAATCACGAATTTAGAGAAAAAATCTTATATTTCAGATGATCAATGACGGCCAGAGAAATAGAGGATATATATAAGGCTACGGCAGGGACCATGAGGAGAAATTAGGGTTAGGTATCCTAACGAATCTGGGTATCCCGTGTTCAGCCCGAACACACAACCCAGGCCCATTAACAATAGCTCGGTCCACTAAGGAGCTATTGTTGCACTACCTTCCTAATCCCAAATTATATTTATGGGCTCCTTTTATTATATGCTCGTTGAGCTCCCCATGTTAAGATATCGAATATCCGTCGATCAAATTAAGTTACTGACAACTATATTGATCAACATCTTTTATCCTTAAGTAGTAGCACTCAACTTTATTTGTCATGTCGGATGTAATCCACCTGCATGGTTTACATGACAATCCTTATGAGCTCCTTAAGGGGACATCATCAACCCGACGTATCGGGACATGGATTCCTTTTACAATCAACAGCCCACCATACATACAATGCTATTACCCAATTCATAGAGGTTGTTGATCCATAATGAATCTCACTCTTTTATGAGTCAAAGTAATGCACACTGCATATACATGTCTGTTATTATATATGGATTAAGAGCATAAGCATCCATAATAACAGAGGTGTTTGTTCTCTTTTATAGTCAGTACAAAGAGAACAACCTCAAGTGGTCCTGTTCAATACACACAAAGTGTACTAGTGTAAACCTATAGTCAAGATAGACTAATACCAGATTACACTACAACCTTTCCAATGGATTATCCAAGTCCGTCTAGGTTGTGAACTATTTATATATTCCATAGGGAACTGATAATATGATCTTCTGTATGTCACCTCACACCATATTATCAACCTTATAGAATATTAGATACTTGCATTAATATTATAATAAACACAATATGCAAACATATGCCCATATGATTCTCACTAAAAAAAAATAGGGAAATAAAGTTAATACAAAAGTGATGCTTTCAGTATATAACCCTAACAACCCTATCACCATACACCATCGTCGTCATCCATCGTCGAAACCCTATCATCGTCGTCCTTCATCCCGACGACCCAAATTGCTGCCTCCACAGTCATCGAGGCATCCACAGTTGTCACCTCCCGCAACCGCTCCCGAACTCCCGTCAAGATCTACAATCGCTTGCGCAACTGCTAGTCGCCTTTCCCTCTGCATTAGCAAAACCCTACCATCATCGTCATCCATCCCGGCGACCCAAACTCCCGTCGCCGCTTCCACAGTGGTCGCCGCCTCCACAGTCTTCGACGCTTCCACAGTGGTTGAAAACCTTCGCCATCTCAGTCGCCTCCCACCACCGCTCCCGACCTCCCGTCGTGTAACGCCCCGCCCCAATACTCAGACAATTTTAATATTTTTAGAAGACAAATTAGATACTATGTAGTACAACTGCCCACCACAGGCTGCCTCTTAAAAGGTGGTTAACCAATTAGGTGACTCTTGATCATAGGCAATTATATTTATACTCAAGTTATTTTTGTATACTTCCCATATGGGACTATTATTCTCAAATCCTCTCACAAATCTCCTCAAATCCAGTGTACATAGTGTACACGTTATATAGTAGCAGTCGACTGCTAGATATACCAGTCGACTGTTCGCGAAAATACGGGGTATTACATACACCCCACCTTAAAAATCAGCGTCCTCGCTGAGTACGAGACACACATCTAGTGTAGGATCGGCCTTTCTAGTCGATGTAGCGTCGTCCTTGATCCCACGAAAATGTGCAGATACACCCGGTACATACAAATGCACCCTGCCTATTCGGAGAATCATCTCCCTGCCTATCCGGAGAATCACCTCCCTGCCGTGTACCCCACAAAATGTGCAGATCATAGGCCCTCTTCTACACTCGGTGTCGAAAGTCGGCTCTGATACCAATCTCTTTGTAACGCCCCGCCCCAATACTCAGACAATTTTAATATTTTTAGAAGACAAATTAGATACTATGTAGTACAACTGCCCACCATAGGCTGCCTCTTAAAAGGTGGTTAACCAATTAGGTGACTCTTGATCATAGGCAATTATATTTATTAATATTTTTATTATCAATCATATCCGGTATGGGATTATATCAATTCACATCACCCTTACTAATTCTTTCATCCCGTGCACACACACACATGAAGAAGCCCGTGGGCCCCTCCAATATGTGCCAATCCGCCTTTCTAGCCGATGTAGCGTCGTCCTTGATCCCACGAAATGTGCAGATACACCCGGTACATACAAATGCACCATGCCTATCAGGAGAATCATCTCCCTGCCGTGTACCCCACAAAATGTGCAGATACACCCAGTACATACAAATGCACCCTGCCGTGTACCCCACGAAATGTACAGATCATAGGCCCTCTTCTACACCCGGTGTCGAAAGTCGGCTCTGATACCATTTGTAACACCTCGCCCCAATACTCAGACAATTTTAATATTTTTAGAAGACAAATTAGATACTATGTAGTACAACTGCCCACCACAGGCTGCCTCTCAAAAGGTGGTTAACCAATTAGGTGACTCTTGATCATAGGCAATTATATTTATTAATATTTTTATTATCAATCATATCCGGTGTGAGATTATATCAATTCACATCACCCTTACTAATTCTTTCATCCCGTGCACACACACACATGAAGAAGCCCGTGGGCCCCTCCAATATGTGCCACGTCATCTTTGATTTCTAGCACAGCCCACAACTGTGCTTTCATTCCATTACCGTGAGCCACATATTTCTTCAAATGCCGGATTTCTATAGGATCCTTCCTATAGAATTACTCTATAGGATAACCCCCAAATTATTATATATATTTATTTATCATACTATTCACAAATTACGGGGTATTACATAACGCCCCGCCCCAATATTCAGACAATTTTAATATTTTTAGAAGACAAATTAGATACTATGTAGTACAACTGCCCACCACAGGCTGCCTCTCAAAAGGTGGTTAACCAATTAGGTGACTCTTGATCATAGGCAATTATATTTATACTCAAATTATTTTTGTATACTTCCCATGTGGGACTATTATTCTCAAATCCTCTCACAAATCTCCTCAAATCCCGTGTACATAGTGTACACGTTATATAGTAGTAGTCGATTGCTAGATATACCAGTCGACTGTTCGCGGAAATACGGGGTATTACATACACCCCACCTTAGAAATCAGCGTCCTCGCTGAGTACAGGACACACATCTAGTGTAGGATCCGCCTTTCTAGTCGATGTAGTGTCGTCCTTGATCCCACGAAAATGTGCAGATACACCCGGTACATACAAATGCACCATGCCTATCCGGAGAATCACCTCCCTGTCGTGTACCCCATGAAATGTGCAGATTATAGGCCCTCTTCTACACTCGGTGTCAAAAGTCGGCTCTGATACCATTTGTAATGCCCTGCCCCAATACTCAGACAATTTTAATATTTTTAGAAGACAAATTAGATACTATGTAGTACAACTGTCCACCACAGGCTGCCTCTCAAAAGGTGGTTAACCAGTTAGGTGACTCTTGATCATAGGCAATTATATTTATACTCAAATTATTTTTGTATACTTCCCATGTGGGACTATTATTCTCAAATCCTCTCACAAATCTCCTCAAATCCCATGTACATAGTGTACACGTTATATAGTAGCAGTCGACTGCTAGATATACCAGTCGACTGTTCGCGGAAATACGGGGTATTACAGGGATCATCTCTAGCCTCATGTGTTACAGGTTGTTGCTTAGAGTTTGGAGGCTTGGATGCTTGAGATAGTTTTGAGTTAAACTGATGTAATAGAGATTTGTGTAAAACAATTGTAAAAAGAAGTGTTGTAAAAAGAAGGTTGTAATTCAAGGTGTTTGTATTTCCGCTGTGTTTGAAAAAGATTGATGTAATAAAAGTTTGAATAAAATTATTTGTGTTTTTGGGCTATGTGTACTATTACATTGAAGTTAATGCTGGGATTGTGCCACGTATTTTCTAAGATATTATATTAGAAATTCGGGGCGCTACACGTCGAGCCCTAACCTACTGCTCCATTACGACCCAAACTCTCGTCACCGACCACTAAGTTTTTTTCTTTTCTTTCTCTGTTTCAAAAAAAAATTCAAAAAAATAAAATAAAATAAAAAATTACAGGTACTATTACTTGATGGAATCTCAGTATCTCCTACATATTTCCGCCTCCACCGAATTCCCCGCTGAAACCGCCTCTCGTTCCTCCTCCAGATTCCAACAGCAGCAGCGCCACCTTTAGTCTGCCTCCGGCCTTCTACCTTCTCCCAAAATCATTCCTCACCCTACCTCTCCTCTACTTCCACCACCGATAGCACCGCCCTTCCCCCTACCCCGATCCAGACAACAGCAGTATCTCTTTTCTCATTGTGCTCTTAGTCACAGCAGCACTAGTCTCATACCACCTCCCAGTCATAGCAGCACTAGTCTTATTCCTCATCGCAGTGCTTCTTCCCTTACACCCTCGGCCATGTCCATCACTCCAGCCTTGCCGTCTCCTGCTAATTGGGATAATCTTCAACAGCGCCTCACTCAGCTAGAACTACAGCTCATGGGTCAGTCTATCAATACTGGCTCCTCTGCTCCTGCATTCTCTGTCACTCCCGGTATAAATTTGTTCTGGATTTTAGATTCTGGTGCATCACATCATCTCACTAGTAATCAGATACTGTTCACCACCTGCACTGCAATTTCCTCTCATTTTCCATCTCTACACACAGCTGGTCATCACTTCTCGTTACACACTCAGGGGCAATTAGCCCTCCCACTCTCACATTACCATATTTCTTTATGCTCCTCATTTATCCATAAACCTTATTTCTATTAGTGCGTTATACGATAGTGGTCTTGTCGTTACTTTTGACTCTTTTGGTTGTTCTATTACTGATTCATGCACTAGTAAGGAGTTTGGGCGTGCTAGTCGTCAGGGTCATCTATATCATCTAGATTTTCTTCGTGCACATCACTCTCCTTCTAGTTTTGCTGGTATTGTTTCCTCTTATGCTGATCTGTGGCACAGACTGTTAGGTCATATTAGTGCGTCTTGACTCCAGCCTTTAGCCCGTAGTGGTGCCTTTGGTTCCCTTACTTTTAAACATTTATCTAATTATCAGGGTTGTCATTTGGCCAAACATATCGCACTCCCCTTTAGTCACAAAATCACTTCTCCAACCACTCATCCTTTTCAACTTGTTCATTCCGACATATGGGGACCCTCTCCCGTTCCTTCATGGAAAGGCTATCTCTATTATGTTACCTCCATCGATGACTTCACTAGACATACATAGATTTTTCTTATGCATCAGCGATATGAGATACCTGATATTTACCAGTTCTTTACAACTATGATTCTCACTCAGTTCGGTGTGCGCATTAAGAATTTCCGATCAGACGGTGCTCGTGAGTACACTTCCACCACTATGAGATCGATCCTTTAGTCACATGGCACCCTTTTTCAGCAATCATGCCCTCACACTCATGAGCAGATTGGGATAGCTGAACGCAAGCATCGTCACATCCTTGAGACGGCTCGCGCTTTTTTACTCTCCTCTTCTGCTCCTCGTTCTTTCTGGGCTGAAGCTGTTATGACCTCTGTTAGTCTCATTAACATTACTTCCTCATCTGGCCTAACTGGTATGATGCCTTATGAGGCTCTTTATCACTCACCTCCCGACTACAGTATGCTCCGTACCTTTGGGTGCACCTGTTTCGTCCTTCTCCCTCCTATTGAGTGCACGAAACTCTCCGCTCGTGCTACTAAGTGCGTTCACCTAGGTCTTAGTCCCGAACACAAAGATTAGCGTTATTTTGATCCATCAGCAGGTCGTGTCCGCATTTCTCGACATGTATCCTTTGTGGAAGACTCCCCTTACTACCTCTCTCCCCCCAAGGATACTAAATTTCTTGATTCCCCAGTTGTTGCTAACTCCTCGACTTCATCTTCCCACATATCTTTTGATCCCACTCCTTTGGCTCCATTCACATCTCCTGCAGTCCTTACACCTATTGTTCCCCCTACTGAAACACCACCTGCATCCCCATAGTTGCCACCACCCACCCCACCCACTTCCCCACCGACACATGCACCCACTCCACCGTCCTCACCCCCATACCCTATCAGTCCACCACCGCTCTGTCAGTCTACACGTTCCATTTCTGGTATTCCTTCAGCACGTTATACACCTGATGCCACTGGTCCTTCTGACCAGTTTGGTTTTGCCACCCTAGCTTCCTACTCACCACTATTTCACATATCTCACTGCTATACACTCTACACGTGAGCCCAGAACCTATAAGGATGCAATTCAGTATTCCGAGTGGAGGAAAGCTATTGCAGAGGAATTCGGTGCATTTGGTCAGAGTGACACTTGGAATGTCGTTCCTCTGCCAAGGGCGTTCAGCCTATTAGTTGCAAGTGGATCTTCAAGGTCAAATATCAACCTGATGGATCTATTGAGCGGCACAAAGTTCGTCTAGTAGCCCGAGGATTTACTCAGGAGCATGACATTGATTATGATGAGACAATTGCTCCCGTTGCACAGATGACTACTGTTCGCACTCTTCTTGCTGTTGCAGCCATCTGTCAGTGACCATTATACCAGATGGACGTGAAGAATGCTTTTCTTCATGGTACCTTATATGAGGTTTTTTATATGGATCCTCCTCCTGGCCTCCCTACTCCTCCTCGTCATGTTTGCCGGCTGCATCGGGCTATATATGGTTTGAAGTAGGCCCCTCGAGCCTGGTTTAAGTGTTTTCGCCTTATCATCACCAAGGCTAGTTTTAGTTAGAGTTCTCAGGATCATTCTATGTTTATGCGGTCATCACCGCAGGGGAGGGTACTTCTACTATATTATGTTGATGATATGATCATTACCGGGGATGACTCTGCAGGCATTACATCCACCCAGAAATACCTTCACCAACAATTCCATATGAAAAACCTTGGCAGACTACGTTATTTTCTAGGTCTAGAGATTGCTCGTGGATCTTGGGGGATACTCATCTCTCAACAAAAATACACATTAGATATTATCTCCACTGCATGCCTTTCTGACAGTCGATCAGCCGATACACCTTTAAAGCTTCATGTGAAGCGTCGTCCCACAAATGGTGAGCTCCTTCCTGATCCCACTAGATACAGACTATCATGCCCTGCTTCCCAAAAGGAATACGGAATATGAGTACGTGACAAAGCCCAACGAATGATTTTTATCATTCATGAGCTGTAGGATTGACTCAGCATCATAACAAGAATATAACAAAACATACACAACCACGCATGCATGAATAATTTATTAATCAACAGGAAAACATTTGAAACAAATATAAATATCCCAATAATTTCAAGATCTGGATCAAAAGAAAGAAAACTTTGGGACTACAAGCCCGTTACAAGTTTTAAGTAGCAACAGAATTAAATAAAATCAATTACAAAATAATTAAAGCAAGTCTTTTCCCCAAGCAAAGCCTAGAATGTTTGCTCACCAATTCCAGCAGGCAACTCGTCTTCAAAGTCTATATATATAAAGGAAAAATAAAGAAACAAAGACAAACGCCCTTAGTGCAAGTTAGGGCCGCAAGTAGTACAAGCAAGGGTATGAAAATAAGTGCAAGAAAATATGAAACAAGATTGGAAATCAAGAATGTATAACATAATATGATAGGGATGCAACAAGTAGTGGAGTTCAAGAGACTAGCTAGTAAGTAAGATAACTCAAGTAACAAGATTGGGAAGCAAGTACTAGTAGAGGAACAAGTGACAAGTGAACATGTAATTGTATCAAGCATCAAGTAACAAGTATCACGTACAAGTGTCAAGTAACAAGTATCAAGTAACAGGCATCAAGTAGGGTATCAAGTGTGTATAAGTGACAAGTTATTCTTAAGTCTAATGTTTAATTCTATCTAGGTAGCACTTCATGCGTCCATACTTTTACCACATGGTTGCTACTTACAAACAGTTACGTTTAGGCCTAGTGGTAAATTTTATAGGACGGTGTACTCAGGCATCAAGTATTAAGCAAACAAGGTTTATGAATACAAAAAATAATGTAACAAATTCACGAACCAAGTTCGTGAATGCACTAACAAGTTCAAGAACCAACCGTGGGTTCATGAATGCACAACAAGTTCATGAACCAAGTAATGGGTTCATGAATACGCTCAAGATACAACAATTTCATGAACCAATTACTGGGACACACGGGCCCCCTTCCGAGTACACTTACCTATATTGTCCACTACTATGGTCTTTTCCTTAAATCCCAGCTTATTATTTATTATTATTATCAACCAAGCATGAAAGTGTGTGAAACAGGTCAAGTAAACATGATCAAGAATATGTAACAAGTTTAAGATATTTAGAAGGAATATTCGAGGGTCAACACAATTTAAAATTATCAAGAACTATAAGAACACCAATTCTGGACGGCATGACGTTACTGCACCAAAACTGCGAAACCTGTTGCTACAAGATAGCAAATGTGGATCCGTCAGAAGGTCTAGAAACATAATTGTAAAATACATACAAATAAGATACATAAAAATTGTAGCATCATGTGTCAAAACAGCAAACTACACAGGATTTGTGTGCAGCCAGAATTTGTAAAATTGAGTTTATACATATGAAACAGGTTTGGAACTTCATTAATTAATTCTAGAAAAATTAGGGAATGTTCTCTAGTGTGTATACTATCAGCATGCAAAATTTCAAGTCATTATCTTACTGGTAGCATAGTTAAATTAATTATAAAACAAAGTGATGCAGCAGTTTTTATGAATCTGCGATTATAGACACAACAGCAGTAAATCTGCGATATCTCACAAACTGTAACTCCGAATTCAATTCCGTTAAAAGGGTAGTAAACTAGACATCTGAGGCTAAGTTTCATATTCAGGACTCAAGTCTAGATTCTGATGTTATCGGGGTCGAAACAGCAAGTAAAAACAGGAATAGAAGCATATGTGAGTTTCTTTTATATAAAAGTCGCATGATGAATGAATAATATGGGTCTAAATTAGTGTGTGATCCAAATCATGATTAATAGGTATCAAATCAGCAAGCCAAATTTGGTTCTCAACTCAAAGGAAAGTAGAATCAACATGTACATCACACAACATGCATCTACGAGTCTAATTGGTTCATAGTTTCATGTGTTCAAGTAATTAAGAGATAAAATAGGTCCAACAAATTGTGAAACGAATATACCAATGAAATATTGTGACTCTTATGATCATAGAGTTGATAAGGAGTAAAATAAGATAATCAAACGATGAGCCAAAGGAGAGTCACATTTACAATCTACTTGCAGTATTTTCAATTAAACGCTTGTACTAGAACAATAAATTGTACAAGAAGATACTCAAAGTTCTCAAAGTTCTCATCAAAAGTTAAATTTCATCATTTTGCATTCTCAAAGTTCTAAGAAGTTGAATTTTACACTTCAATTTATAATT
Organism: Hemerocallis citrina; assembly: GCA_017893485.1. Lineage (NCBI taxonomy): Eukaryota > Viridiplantae > Streptophyta > Magnoliopsida > Asparagales > Asphodelaceae > Hemerocallis > Hemerocallis citrina. The sequence goes on along the minus strand of CM030358.1, from coordinate 18,977,680 downwards.
ATTTTTCAACAGATGTTGATGAAAACATGGACTTTTATTTACAACTAATTGTTGTCTTACTATTCAAACTTGATCTACATCAACTTTATGCCTTGTGGTATTGCATATTGTTGCCGCTAAATTTGGTGTGGGGGCAAACAGATAGAACTTGTGGATTCTTAGGGAAACTGAATAGAAAACCTGTGTACCTGTTCCGTCGGGCGTCGATCGTCGTTCCTGCCGTGCACCTGCAAAAAGTGCGAGACACTGGGGTTATTCCCGGCGACGCACCCTCCGACGCTCAAGTCAGTAATCTGAATAGACTATGAAAGAGCGCAAAAACTGGTGAGAGATTGATTACCTCTTAATGGAGATGGATGGGGGGTATTTATAGGCGTCTTAGAGAACAGTTTAGGAATGTAATCCCCGTGGTGTGATATAGAATAATCTCCTTGTAAACAGATTAGGAATGTAATCTGATAAGGTATATTCTTGTAATCAGATAAGGAATTTAATCCCTAAATCCCAGTGAAAAGATTGACACGTATCAGGACCGTTGATCAAGATTGATCAGGGATCCTGACTTTATCTTGCTGGATTAGGTGGGCAGCGGGTTAGAACCCGCACCCTCTTGTTAGTGGATCCGCTCCTGGGTTATTGGGTTCCGGGGGAGAAGACCCAATAACCATTTTGGACCCTTTTGTAGAGAAATTACCGTTTTACCCTTGGGCTTCAAGATCCGTACCTGATTTGGACGGCCCCGATTAAACCCCATTTTTAGCCATATCACGAGCCCCCCACTCCTAAAGACTGAGTGTGATCAGACTTTAAGGAGTAGTCTAACTGTTTTAGTGGCTAGTGGAGTTGGATCGGAGTCCAAATGTGGGATCTTGAATCTAGAAAGGGGGCAGTGAGGTAATCCCTTATGATCGGGCGGCGTTCTTGTGTGAACATCTTTTTAGCTTTGTAATCTCTCGATGAACGGCACGGTCGCTTCCCTCTTTTGAGGGTCGCGTCTTCCCGGCGTCACGACTCCGATCCCTCCCAGAGCTCGGCGACCAGGACGCCGAGGTCGGAGATCGGTTCGGCAATTTTTTCCGACGAGAAGAGGGACCTCGGCGTGGTCGCGAGTCTGGAAAGGGGGCTCGTCGAAGTCCGAGGGCCAGATCTCCCTCGTACGGGGGGTCAGAACCAAGGGCATTTGGCGGTCAATGCCGACCTTAGGCTTATAACACGGTTGGTGGCTAGAATGCTCGGCAGCTGGTGCCGAGGCTCGAGACTTGGGAGTTTTTGGAGATCTTGACTGCCGAACTCAAGCCCGTAATACGGTCGGTGGCAGGAACGTTCGGAGCGGGTGCCGAAATGACGCCCGTAATACGGTCGGTGTCAAGAACGTTCGGAGCTGGTGCCGAGGCTTCAGACTTGGAAATTTTTTGGAGATCTTGACTGCCGAACTCAAGCCCGTAATACGGTTGGTGGCAGGAACGCTCGGAGCTGGTTCCGAGGCTTCAGACTTGGAAATTTTTTGGAGATCTTGACTGCCGAACTCAAGCACGTAATACGGTCGGTGGCAGGAACGCTCGGAGCGGGTGCCGAACTCACGCCCGTAATACGGTCGGTGTCAAGAACATTCGGAGCTGGTGCCGAGGCTTCAGACTCGGAAGTTTTTTGGAGATCTTGACTGCCGAACTCAAGCACGTAATACGGTCGGTGGCAGGAACGCTCGGAGCGGGTGCCGAACTCACGCCCGTAATACGGTCGGTGTCAAGAACGCTCGGAGCTGGTGCCGAGGCTTCAGACTTGGAAGCTTTTTGGAGATCTTGACTGCCGAACTCAAGCACGTAATACGGTCGGTGGCAGGAATGCTCGGAGCGGGTACCGAACTCACGCCCGTAATACGGTCGGTGTCAAGAACGCTCGGAGCTGGTGCCGAGGCTTCAGACTTGGAAATTTTTTGGAGATCTTGACTGCCGAACTCAAGCCCGTAATACGGTCGGTGGCAGGAACGTTCGGAGCGGATGCCGAACTCACGCCCGTAATACGGTCGGTGTCAAGAACGCTCGGAGCTGGTGCCGAGGCTTCAGACTTGGAAATTTTTTGGAGATCTTGACTGCCGAACTCAAGCCCGTAATATGGTCGGTGGCAGGAACGTTTGGAGCGGGTGCCGAACTCACGCCCATAATACGGTCGGTGTCAAGAACGCTCGGAGCTGGTGCCGAGGCTTCAGACTTGGAAATTTTTTGGAGATCTTGACTGCCGAACTCAAGCCCGTAATACGGTCGGTGGCAGGAACGCTCGGAGCTGGTGCCGAGGCTTCAGACTTGGAAATTTTTTGGAGATCTTGACTGCCGAACTCAAGCACGTAATACGGTCGGTGGCAGGAATGCTCGGAGCGGGTGCCGAACTCACGCCCGTAATACGGTCGGTGTCAAGAACGTTCGGAGCTGGTGCTGAGGCTTCAGACTTGGAAGTTTTTTGGAGATCTTGACTGCCGAACTCAAGCACGTAATACGGTCGGTGGCAGGAACGCTCGGAGCGGGTGCCGAACTCACGCCTGTTATACGGTCGGTGTCAAGAACGCTCGGCGCTGGTGCCGAGGCTTCAGACTTGGAAGTTTTTTGGAGATCTTGACTGCCGAACTCAAGCACGTAATACGGTCGGTGGCAGGAACGCTCGGAGCGGGTGCCGAACTCACGCCCGTAATACGGTCGGTGTCAAGAACGCTCGGAGCTGGTGCCGAGGCTTCAGACTTGGAAGTTTTTTAGAGATCTTGACTGCCGAACTCAAGCCCGTAATACGGTCGGTGGCAGGAACGCTCGGAGCTGTTGCCGAGGCTTCAGACTTGGAAATTTTTTGGAAATCTTGACTGCCGAACTCAAGCACGTAATACGGTCGGTGGCAGGAACGCTCGGAGCGGGTGCCGAGGCTTCAGACTCGGAAGTTTTTTGGAGATCTTGACTGCCGAACTCAAGCACGTAATACGGTCGGTGGCAGGAACGCTCGGAGCGGGTGCCGAACTCACGCCCGTTATACGGTCGGTGTCAAGAACGCTCGGAGCTGGTGCCAAGGCTTCAGACTTGGAAGTTTTTTGGAGATCTTGACTGCCGAACTCAAGCACGTAATACGGTCGGTGGCAGGAACGCTCGGAGCGGGTGCCGAACTCACGCCCGTAATACGGTCGGTGTCAAGAACGCTCGGAGCTGGTGCCGAGGCTTCAGACTTGGAAATTTTTTGGAGATCTTGACTGCCGAACTCAAGCCCGTAATACGGTCGGTGGCAGGAACGTTCGGAGCAGGTGCCGAACTCACGCCCGTAATACGGTCGGTGTCAAGAACGCTCGGAGCTGGTGCCGAGGCTTCAGACTTGGAAATTTTTTGGAGATCTTGACTGCCGAACTCAAGCACGTAATACGGTCGGTGGCAGGAACGCTCGGAGCGGGTGCCGAACTCACGCCCGTAATACGGTCGGTGTCAAGAACGTTCGGAGCTGGTGCTGAGGCTTGAGACTCGGCGGTTCTGACGGATGTGACGGCCTTTGGGTTTCTGACAGATGTGATGTCCATCAATGCTGCGTCTCCTGGGCTTCTACTGATGTGACTATCATTAATGAACCGTTCGTCCAGGCGTGGCAAACGAGGCGACGATTGGAGTCGCCTTTTGTCGTTTTGTGGGAATGGGCCTGTGGTAAAGGCCCGTTAACCTCGATTGACGCGCTGGTCTCTCTATAAAACCCCCACCCTCTCTTCATTTTTTACTCTTCCACTCTTCGCTCTGTTGTTTTGGTTTGCTCTTGCTAGAGTTCCAGGTGATCGCTGACCTTTTTCCGGCGAGCTTTCCGACGACATCTCCGTTAAGGTAACTTATATTTTAAGTTTCTAAACATGTCTGTCTCCGTCTCCTCTTCTTCATCCGAGCCCTCCCTTGAAGTCACCGAAGCTCCGACCTCTAGCCGAGCTCATACGAGCAAGAAGGTGTTCGGCAAGGATTCTATCGTGGTGGAGCCGAAGCGCATGTCGGGGTTCGGCAGACTACCAGGGCCGCTGACTGGGCTTTACAGAGTTCGGGAACTTCCGGAGGAGGACGCCGAACGCATTGTGTACAGGAGGGCCCGGACATTCGAGGAGAATCCGGCGAGGGAGATGACAGAGGCTGACGAGACAGCATCGATCCTTCGCGAAGAGGACTTGGGAGTGATCCGGGACTGCTTTCAGATCCCGAAGGAGTACGAGCTTATATTGCCGGGTCCCGGCATTAGGGCCAACTCGCCGCTGCCGGTGACCGTGTGTTGCTGGCCGGTCGACGCCTTCATAGCCGGGGCTCGGCTGCCTCTCCATCCGTTCGCGGTTGCTGTATTAAGATGGGTTGGGGTCAGCCCCATCCAACTTATGCCGAATGCATGGAGAGTGATAAACGGCTTCGTACTTCACTGCCAAGCCGCAGGGATTCAGCCGGAGCTGAACGTGCTTCGGACCATCTACCAGCCACATCAGGGGAACAGGTCGGCGTACCGGTACTATTTGACTCCGAGGCACGGAGGTCGGCTCGTCGTGTGCCCTGATTCCATCAAGTACTGGCGCAAGAAGTACCTTCTGGTACGCAGTCCGGAGGCCTGGCCTATTCCCGTTAGCTGGGTGGAGGGTGTGCCGAAGAAGGTGAAGGCGCTACCGACACTTCGGCCCGAAGAGGAGGAGGCCGTACGGGTACCCCTGGGTCGGCCAAAGCTTGACTGGAAGGATCTGACCGAGGACGTCCTGTTCAGGGGAGGGCTTGTTCATGCCGATCCCAGTACGCGGCTTCCTTTATTTATTATCGTTGTTTTGCTTCTTGCGCTTCATTCTTCATGGTTTGTTCCGAACTAATCAACTTGTCTTATGGTGCAGAGTCTATGGATTATCAGGCAGTGTTGGCGCTGAGGGCAGGCCTCGCCAACAAGGCACCGAAGAAGAGGAAGAGGGTGGTCTCCAAGCTGTCCGCGGCAAAGGCTCCGAAGGTCACCGAGGTGGCCGAAGAGGTAGAGATCCTAGAGAGCCCCGTTGCTGAGGGCGGCGTCGCCTCGTCGTCGACCAGGGTCGGTGAATTTCCCATCGCCGCGGCCCTCACTATGGCGACGCCGCCGCTGACGAAGGCGGCCAGGGAGCTTCTGATCGAGGCTCACAAAAGGATCCACGTCCCAGACTGGCAGGTTCGGAAGCACGACGGGTTCCTCGGCAATTCTTTGGCGAGTATGGAGGCCATCAAGCACCTCGCCACGCCGAAGGATCGGGCGGCCATGGAGGCCGGATGGGAGGGAGACGACGTTATCGAGATAGCGCGCTCGGCGGTGTCGGTGAGTGTTGGATCTATCCCCCCCCTTTTTATGCCGAACTTCTTAAGTTATAATTTTTATGAATTCCTTGCCTTCTGATCGTAGATCGTCGTCCACTTCGGGCACCTCACCGAGAGGCTGGCGGCCCAGGAGAAGGAGATGAAGAAGGAGAACGACCAGGCTCGGAGGGAGAAGGTCCAGATTAAGAACGAGCTCGACAAGCTCGAGCTGAACTTCGAGGCGAAGTCGGCGAGGGTAGCCTACCTCGAGGACAGGGTCAAGACGCTGGAGGACCAACTTCTTCAGCAGAAGGAGGAGGCGGCCGAGGCCAAAGCGGCGGCGGTGAAGCAGGCGGAGGATGTGACCATGGAGAAGGCGCAAAGCTACCTCGCCCAAAATATGGCCAAGGCCTTCGCCGACGCTATCGCCCGGGTGACGGAGGCCTACCCCAATGTGGACTGCTCGGGTTGGAGGCTGTTCCCGGGGCACGTTGAAGGCTTCGACCCCGAATCGGAGGGGGAAGAAGAAGAAGACGAGGAGGAGAGGGGCGACGACGAGCCTTTGGTCGATCCCCCCGTCGGAGCTCAGGGGTCGGTGGTTACCCCCTTGGCGACGGCGGCCCCTTCGGAAGTGGCGTCCCCGACCCCCACTCGCCGCCCCGGGAAAGAGGTCGAGCCCTGACTTCGTTTGTTGTTTCTCTCCCTTTTTTTTTTTTTTTTTTTGCTTTTGACGTGTAATGCCTAATAGCGGACTGGCCACCGCTACCTTTTTTGAAATGAATGAAAACATAACTTTTTGGGCTCGATTTCGTGTCTTTGTCCGTTGATTGTTGAGTGCTCGAGCATTTGTTTGAAAGAAACCCCCGAAGTCTGGGACTTAGACAATGCCTGAATTTTTATTGCTTGTTTGCGTTTCTTTTCAGCTCGTCGTGGTAGCCCAAGGGGTCGAGCGTACAGGGTCGGATGACAAGGTTCGCGCCGAGGCGGGCCTCGGGGCGACGAGGCTAAGTTTGGCGAAGTGTAGAGAGCGACTTTACGAAGTCGAGCTGGGACTGCGCCGAGCCGAAAGCGAGCGAAGCCAGCTTCAGCTCATCTTAGGGCAGCGGGACAGCGACATTCGGCGTCTGGAAGGCAGGATTGCCGAGATGACCCCCTCGGGTAAAGACGAGGGTTCGCCGGCAGCCTTTACCAGCAGTCTTCGGACCAAGTGCTTTCGCCACACATTGTCAAAGGTAACGGCGGAGAGGGACAATCTGCTTTCGGAGATTCAGCATTTGCAAACTGTGGAGACTGAACTTCGGACGGAAGGAGAGGAGCTGACGACTAAGGTGGTCAAGCTTACAGCTGAACGGGATGAATTGGCTGCCGAAGTCGATGTGTTGAAGAGAGCCACTGTTGATAGGAGCATCGAAGTCACTCATCTTCGTCATCTCATCGCGAGCCACGTAGGCGTTCCGAGCTCGGCAGTACCGGCCTGCTTCGAGGTCGAGGCGCAAGATGGCTCATTGAGGGGTCGGATCTCCGAACTGGAAGCAGAGGTAGCTCGCCTCAGACCGCATTCGGGGCCAATTAATGTGAGGAGCACTTCATGTACCCGAGCGGAGAGCGAGCGTGGCATTACTTTTTACGAGATGGCGACCCGTGCGCGCCTCGGTCATCCGAGCCCGGGGGACGCACAGAGTTCAGTGGCCATTTCGTCGAGCGGCGCCTCCGTCGGCGTGGCTGCCAGAAGCAGTGCCGAGGACACGTCCCAACTTGCTGGCCTGGGGTCGGGTTCCGGAGGCAAACGTCATCGACCTCAAGTGTCCTTGAAGAGGAGCATCCCTGCGCCTCGAAGGCGTTGATGGCTCCGAGTTCAGTGTCTTGTAATTTTCGCTTTTCAGCTCCTTGTAATCTTTAGTACCTTGTAATCTTGATGTATGTAAGGGTTGCTTTTAATAAAATTGGAATCGATTTAATCGTCGCCGTATCGTAGTTGCCCGATTTTTGCTCTAGTCGTGGAGTTGTGGAACTGAGGTTTGAGACTTGGCATTTTTGACTGGTCTTGACTGCCGAACTCAAGTCCGTAATACGGTCGGTGGCCGGAACGCTCGGAGCGGGAGCCAAGCTCACGCCCGTAATACGGTCGGTGTCAAGAACGCTCGGTAGCTAGTGCCGAGGCATGTGACTTGTTGATTCCTCGATTGATCTTGAATGCTGAACTCAAGCGTGTAATGCAGTCGGTGGCAAGAAGACTCGGCAACCGAGTGTTGGAGTCCGAACCTTTCGACGGCTGTGGGAGCAATTCCGAATGGCGAACTACTTCTTGTTCGCTTAGGAGCGAACTTGCAAAGTAGAGTCGAGCCAAGTGTTGGACTCCGGAACCATTGTTAATTCAGGAGGCGTAGGAGCAATTCCGAATGGCGAATCACTTCTAGCTCGCTTAGTAGCGAACTTGCGAAGTGGAATCGAACCAAGTGTTGGACTCCGTACCATTCAACGGTTGTGGGAGCAATTCCGAATGGCGAACTACTTCGTGTTCGCTTAGGAGCGAACTTGCAAAGTAGAATCGAGCCAAGTGTTGGACTCCGGAACCATTGTTAATTCAGGAGGCGTAGGAGCAATTCCGAATGGCGAATCACTTCTAGCTCGCTTAGTAGCGAACTTGCGAAGTGGAATCGAACCAAGTGTTGGACTCCGTACCATTCAACGGCTGTGGGAGCAATGGCGAACTACTTCTTGTTCGCTTAGGAGCGAACTTGCAAAGTAGAATCGAGCCAAGTGTTGGACTCCGGAACCATTGTGGGATTAAAGAGTTAGAAGTAGAGAGTTGCGATAGTAGTGAAAACATGAAAAACTTTATTTATTAATATCTAATGATCGGCTGCTTCTAAAGTTGCTAGCCGTTATTACAATGAAGAAATAAAAAGAAAAATCACTACTAGTAAAAGGAAGGGGATGGTTCGACATCTCGAGTTACTTAGAGAGGCGTAGGTGCCTTCTCTTGGTATTTCAAAAGATGGTCGGCATTCCAAGTCCTGGGAATTTCTCTGCCTTCGAGATCTTCTAGCTTGTACGCGCCGGGGCGGATTACTTTTGAGATTTTGTATGGTCCCTCCCAATTCGGGGCCAGTTTGCTTTTCTGTCCGGGGAACGAGATGGCCAATTTTCGGAGGACGAGATCCCCTTCTTTGAGATCCGTTGGGCGGACCCTTTTGTTGTATGCTAGCTCGATCCTCCTTCGATAAGCTTGCTGGCGTATGGCCGCTCTCTCTCTGATTTCATCTATCAGATCTAAGTTTGCTCTGAGCTCTCTAGCGTTCTGCTCTTCTTCATAAGCTATCAGACGAGGAGAGGGCATCCCGACTTCCAGGGGATGATGGCCTCGGCCCCATAGGTGAGATTAAATGGGCTCTCGCCTGTTGGGGTCCGCTTGGTGGTACGGTGATTCCAGAGCACATTCGGCAGCTGATCGACCCACAGTCCTTTGGAACACTTGTCTAATCTCTTCTTGATGCCCGAAAGAATCTGTCGGTTGGCATTCTCGGCCTGGTCATTCGACTGAGGATGGGAGACGGAGGAGAATCGGTGTTGTATGGAGAGGTCTTCACATAGAGCTCGGAAGGTGGCTCCAGTAAACTGTGTCCCATTATCCGTGACTATGACTCGGGGAACACCGAACCGGCAAATCACATTTTTCCAGAAGAATTGAACGACCCTATGCTCGGTGATTGTAGCCAGGGGCTCGGCTTCTATCCATTTAGAGAAGTAGTCGACCGCCACGACCAGGAATTTTAGCTGTCCGGGGGCTGGTGGAAACGGCCCTAGTAAATCCATCCCCCACATAGCGAAGGGGATCGGACTTGATAGGGAGGTGAGCGGTGTTTGTGGGAGGCGTCGGATGTCGGAATACTTTTGACAGGAGCTGCATTGCCGAACGTGTCGTTCGGCGTCCCGTAGGAGAGTGGGCCAGTAATACCCATAATTCAATACTTTGCGCGCCAGGGCTCTGGAGCCAGAATGGGCCCCGCCAATGCCCTTGTGGAGCTCTTGCAGGGCATAGTCGGCTTGCCCGGGGGAAAGACACCTTAAGTAAGGGCGACCGTCCACCTGGGTGAAGGAGCGTTTATATAGGATACCTTCGATTAATGTATAACGCTCGGCACGGGTCCTGATCCTTCTTGCTTCCCTCGGATCTTCGGGGAGGAGTCCGTACTTTAAGAACTCGACGAGGGGTTTCATCCAGTTGTCTTCGAGGAGGACGGGCAATGTTTCGACGGAGTCAGGCGACTCGTCCTCTATGCTCGGCTTCAGGAGGACTTCTATCAATACGGTCTGCTCCAGACCTTGAAGGGAAGAGGAGGCTAACTTGGATAAGGCGTCGACCTGGGCATTTTCTTCTCGGGGGATCCTTTGGATGAGGGTCTCTTCGAACAATGCCATGAGGCTCTTTACTTTGGCCAAGTATTTAACCATTCTATCATCGCGGGCTTCATATTCGCCGAGGACTTGATTGACGATCAACTGAGAGTCACTGAAGATCTGTAGCCGTTGTGCCCCTGCATTTTGGGCCATTCGAAGTCCGGCTATTAGTGCCTCGTACTCGGCTTCGTTGTTCGAGGCTTTGAAGTTTATACGGAGGGAGTATTGGAGGATGAAGTCATCTGGGCCTGTCAGGATGACTCCTGCCCCGCTTCCCTCGTTGCAGGAGGACCCGTCGACATAGACCGACCAGACGGGTGGTCCCTTCACTGTTTGGCTGGACTCGGGGATTGTAGTTTCAACTATGAATTCGGCCAGTGCCTGTGCCTTGATCGCGGTCCGAGGCTGATAAGTTATATCATGTTGGCTTAGCTCGATCGACCACTTCATGAGGCGACCGGAAGTCTCGGGCTTGTGAAGGACCTGTTTCAGCGGCTGGTCAGTAAGGACGACCACCGAATGGGACTGAAAGTAGGGTCGAAGCTTTCTCGCGGCCATTATCAGGGCGTAGACCATTTTCTCAATCTTCGGGTACCGGAGCTCGGCGTCCCGAAGTACTTTGCTGACGTAGTAGATGGGCTTCTGAGCCCTTTCTTCTTCTCTGACTAAGACCGCACTAAGCGTCTGTTCGGAAGCTGCCAGGTAGAGGTAGAGTGGTTCGCCAGGTATGGGTTTGCTGAGAAGAGGCGGATTGACGAGGTAGGCTTTAAGCTGGTCGAAGGATTCTTGTTGCTGCTGCCCCCACTCGAATCCTTTAGCCCCCCTGAGGGCTTTGAAGAACGGGAGGCACTTCTCCCCGGATTTCGACAGAAAGCGCCCTATGGCGGCTAGGCGACCGGTCAACCTCTGAACTTCTTTGACATTTCTAGGAGAGGCCATGTCCAGTATGGCCTTGATCTTCTTCGGATTTGCTTCTATTCCTCGCTGGCTCACCATGAAGCCGAGGAACTTCCCTGATGAGACGCCGAACGTACACTTGTTCGGATTGAGTCTCATATTGTGCTTTCTTAACACATCAAATGCTTCTTGGAGGTCGGTCACATGATCAACACCTCGGATACTTTTCACTATCATGTCATCGACGTACACTTCCATGTTCCGGCCGATCTGAGCCTGGAAAACCTTGTTGACGAGGCGCTGGTATGTTGCCCCTGCATTCTTTAGGCCGAACGGCATGACTCTGTAGCAATAGAGGCCTTGGTCAGTCACAAAAGATGTCTTCGGAATATCCGGGGGGAACATCCTTATCTGATTGTAACCCGAGAAAGCGTCCATGAAGCTGAGGAGCTCATGTCCCGAGGTTGCGTCAATCAGAGTGTCGATGCTCGGGAGAGGGAAGGGATCTTTGGGGCAGGCCTTGTTGAGGTCGGTGAAATCAATGCAAATTCTCCACGTCCCATTGGACTTCTTCACCATTACTACGTTTGACAACCATTTAGGGTAGTTTACTTCCTGTATGAATCGGGCCTTTAACAACTTGTCTACCTCTTCTTTGATAGCGAGCTGACGCTCGGGGGCGAACTTGCGCCTCTTCTGCTGAACCGGTTTGGATCCCGGATCAACACTGAGGCGGTGGACCAAGAGTTCTTCGGAGATACCAGGCATGTCTGCAGCTGACCATGCGAAGAGGTCTTGGTTGGCTCGGATGCATTTTACAATATTTGAGTATAGGGCGGATGGGAGAGTCTTGCTGACAAAGAACTTGTGGATCGGCTCCTGCTCCGAGAAGAATACCTCCTCCAACTCATCCACCGGCTCAGAAGTTGGCCGAGCAGCATCCTGGGGGATTTCAAGTGTTTCTAAGGAGAGGACGGGTCCGAGGGTGGAGGTCATATAACACTTCCGGGCCTGCTCCTGATTGCCCCTTACTTCTCCTACTCCGGCCCGAGTGGGGAACTTCATTTTGAGATGGTAGGCAGAGGGGACAGCTTCAAGGGCGGCTAGACCGGGCCGACCCAAAATGACATTGTAGGCTGCTGGGACATCTACGACCATGAAATCCATTGACTCCGTGCGGGTAGTAGGAGTTTTGCCTGCTGTGACATCGAGGGTAATCACCCCTTCAATAGTCACCGGCACGCCTGTGAACCCATGGAGCGTGTATCCGGCGGGCTTGAGTCTGTCTCGGGAGAGCTTCAGGCCCTTAAAAGCATCGAGGAATAGGATGTTGACTGAGCTACTGTTATCCACTAAGATCCTTTCGACTTTGAAATTGGCCATGTGAAGACTGATGACGAGTGCGTCACAATGAGGGGTGCGGACACCCTCGAGATCTTCGTCAGAGAAGGTGATGGGCACTCCGAGGCCTTTGGGAGGAGGTGTGGTTCGGACCGAGTTGACTTCTCGTATAAAAGCTTTCCGAGAGGAATTCGAGGAGCCCCCCATTGGACCCCCATGGATGAGGTGGAGGACTCGCTCTTCCTCGAAGTCTGGCGTCTCTTCTCGCTTCGGGCGCTTGTTAGCCCCCCGAGGCTGGGGAGGAAGTTCTGCTCGGTCCTTTTTTACAAACTTCGTCAGCTGCCCTCTCTGGATAAGGGCTTCGATCTCGTTTCTCAGAGCACGGCAGTCGTTGGTGTCATGCCCATGGTCACGGTGATAGCGGCACCATTTCTCTTTATCTCTTCGTTTGGCGGGGGTGTTCATCTTTGGAGCTGGAGGCAAGACCCCTTCTTTTTTGACTTCCATGAAGATGGCGGAGATGTTAGTGGTGAGAGGAGTGAACTTCTCAAATCGAGGGGGAGGTCGGCGCTGGCCGGCATTATCCTTCTGGAGCTTCTTCGCTCCTTCTTCTTCCGTTCCCTTCCTCTTAAATCCGGAGGCAGACCCCTCCCAGTTGGGTTGTTGCTCGGCCTCTTCAGCCCGGATGTACTTTTCAGTGCGGAGGAGAAGGTCGGAAAAGTCATGTGGCGGTTTCTTGGCGAGGGAGGAGCGGAGGTTGGAATTGAGGACATTGGATTGGAATGCTACCGTAGCGACCGACTGGTCGAGGGATGCTATGGATCTGGCCTCGGCCGTGAACCTTTTCACGTAGTCTCTTAATTTCTCCCCCTTCTTCTGGTGGAGGTGCAATAGGGAGATGCTGGTCTTCTCAGCCCTTCGACTACTAACAAAATGGGTGATGAACAGGGTCTCAAACTGCTCGAAGGAAAATATTGAGGCTGGGGCAAGGCGAGAGTACCATTCTCGAGCCGGTCCTTTTAGAGTTGCGGGGAAAGTTTTGCAGAGGAGGGCATCGGAGGCTTGATGAAGGAGCATCAAAGTTTTAAAACTTTCAATGTGGTCGACCGGATCGGTCTCTCCTGGGGAGGCTTGAAACCGAACGGCACAGGTGCATCCACTATGGTCCGGGAGAAAGGGGGTCGGCTAGGACGTAGGGTCCTCCCCCTGAGCTCCTCTTCTCGGTTTATCTGACCCAGACGCCTTTCTACTTCATGAAGACGGCGGTTCATGGCGTCATCTCCCCGACGGTAGTCTGCCGAGCCTCGGGACTCGTCTTCGTAAGAGGGAGAGCGAGGGCTGCGGCGATGGTAACTTCGGGAACGACGAGGACTTGGGGTACGCCGGGAGTTGGTAGGAGCGGGTCGAGGAGAGGGGGACCGTCGGTGAGGGCTTCGGACCAGAGGAGGGGACGGGAGCTTCGGCTCAATAGGATTCTGACGGAGGTTGAGGGCCTGCAGGACGGTCGCTTGGAACTGCTGGAACTCGGCACGGGTGATTGGTGCGTCATTGTTCCTGGGCTGTTGCCGACCTACGGGAGAGTGCCTCCTTCGGTAATGATCAGGGGAGTCCTTCCTCCCTCTTCGGATGGGGGACCTCCTGTACTCTCGACGACGAGGGGATCGCCCTTGTTGGCGGGAGGCTTCCTCCCGAGCCCGCTTTTCATCCAGATGACGACGGAGGTCATCATCTTTTGGGTGTTTGGGGGCGGCATTGTGGCGACCAGAGGCTCGGGGATGATGGGAGGCCATAGAGTCAGTGGAGGCGTTGTGGATGGAGAGGTTCTCTTGGTGAAGAGGCTGTTTCTGAGGGTTAGGACCCCTTGGATCAGGAGGGGGAAGGTTCTGTTGGGGCGGCTCTTCCGTGGTAGGGGGAAGTTGCCCTTGTTGCTGAGCGGGATCAGGAAGGACCTCTTGCTGGTCAGGGTTGGGTACTCGATTGGACCCCCTTGACCTAACTTTGCGGGGCGGCATGGCTGGAGAAGACCTGTCTTCGGGGGAGAGGAGAGGTTTCTATTCGTTAGTTTCCCACAGACGGCGCTAATCTGTTGCCGCTAAATTTGGTGTGGGGGCAAACAGATAGAACTTGTGGATTCTTAGGGAAACTGAATAGAAAACCTGTGTACCTGTTCCGTCGGGCGTCGATCGTCGTTCCTGCCGTGCACCTGCAAAAAGTGCGAGACACCGGGGTTGTTCCCGGCGACGCACCCTCCGACGCTCAAGTCAGTAATCTGAATAGACTATGAAAGAGTGCAAAAACTGGTGAGAGATTGATTACCTCTTAATGGAGATGGATGGGGGGTATTTATAGGCGTCTTAGAGAACAGTTTAGGAATGTAATCCCCGTGGTCTGATATAGAATAATCTCCTTGTAAACAGATTAGGAATGTAATCTGATAAGGTATATTCTTGTAATCAGATAAGGAATTTAATCCCTAAATCCCAGTGAAAAGATTGACACGTATCAGGACCGTTGATCAAGATTGATCAGGGATCCTGACTTTATCTTGCTGGATTAGGTGGGCAGCGGGTTAGAACCCGCACCCTCTTGTTAGTGGATCCGCTCCTGGGTTATTGGGTTCCGGGGGAGAAGACCCAATAACCATTTTGGACCCTTTTGTAGAGAAATTACCGTTTTACCCTTGGGCTTCAAGATCCGTACCTGATTTGGACGGCCCCGATTAAACCCCATATTTAGCCATATCACATATAAATATTGATACCTATGTAATTTGTTAGTTAAACATGATTGCATATATTTTACTGTTTACAGGATTTTTTATGCATCATTCCGAAGGCGTGCGTAGACACGTGCCCACGGCCAAACCTAGCAGATATATAAATTTCTACTTGCTATTGTTTCTTATAGTTTTTCTTCTTTTATTCTTTTTATTCGTACATGATGAATTCCTACTCCGCAGAGTTCTGAAACAAACCTTTATAATTATCATTCTCTTTTGAAAGAAGACTCTAAAATTATCAAATGCAAATCTACCCCCATTTTTCTAAAGAATTCAGAATTGGATGCAGTAAGAGAAGATGTTTCCTGACTGAACTGTCAAAGTAAGACTACCTGTACTGACTGGTGAGAGCATCTCCAATCCTTTTTGCTATATTGGATGCTCTTTTTCAATAGCAAATGGCAAAAAGAGTATTTTATTCTAATCGTCGTTTGCTATAATTTGAAAAAAAAAAAGTAACGGAACATGTTGTTCAGTGTTATTTTTTTATTTAAAAAAAATGTTTAAGATGATTTAATTGGGAATTAAATGATAATTAGTTATTAAAATATTCTAAAAAATTAGTGATTATTCAATTAGTTATTACTTAAACCATGGATTAAGCCTTGGTTAAAATTGGCAGTTGTGGTGGGAAGGGATATGTTGTCCCGTCCAAGCAAAAAATGCTTCGGATGGAACAACATGTTGTGTCCGATGCTTGGTTTTTTGTTTTTTTTTGGACGGTACCTCATGTACCGTCCGATCGATTAAAAAAAATCTAAAAACCCCTCGGACGTAACAACATGACTCGTCCGATCGCTGAAAAAAATTATTAAAAAATTAAGATGAAAAATCATGTTCCGTCTGCTATATTTGGCAATTGCTAAAATCGTTTCTTAGATTTGGCAATGCACTGTTCATCGTTTGCTACAATTTGACAAAATAGCAAACGATTGCAGCTGCGTTTTGCTATTTTGTTTGCTATTTTGCCAAAATAGCAAACGATTTGAGATGCTTTGACTAAGGGCAATTAATTTTGGTCTGCTAGTCGGGATGGATATTTGGTTATTAATCTAAAGTTCTATATAACTCAAAAGGGAAATTCTTTATTGGAGTACTTTTGGTCTAAACTAATTTAACCATCTATTTATCTCTTTATTTTTTTTCATGTGGGACTACTGCTCGAACCACAATCTTAATACTACCACCATCTTGACTCAAAAATAAAAAAAGTGTTGCTGTGACCAATTTTTTGATGTACTTTCATTCTTTTATTGCAGGTATCCGTTAAAAATCAATTAATGTGAATGTCTTTCCATTATCCCATTTTCTCCACTAACCCCATGATCTCCATGTTCTCCACTCACCATTTATTCCATGTTTGTCCTTTCAACTTCTTTTGTAAGCCTATAAATAGGCTTGTACAGATTTGAAGAAATGAAGTGAATACAAATTATACTCTATTCTCTTGTCTCTTATACTTTCCAGCATCGTCTCTATTATTTTACAGCATCGTCTCTATTATTTTTACAATACGTTATCAGCTCGAGGCTCTACTTCAACTATTCGAGTTTCATCGTGTCGAACCTTGTCAAGCTTGAATTTGAAGCTCTTGATATTACCGGCAAGAATTACTTGTCGTGGGTGTTGGATGCAGAGATCCATTTGGATGCTAAAGGTCTCAAGGAGACAATTGATGAATCAAAAGAAACATCCAACCATGATAAGGCGAAGGCAATGATATTTCTTCGCCATCACCTTCATGAGGGGTTGAAAGTTGAATACCTCACGGTCAAAGATCCTGCAGATCTTTGGAAATCACTGAAAGAGAGGTATGATTATCAAAAAACTGTGATTCTTCCGAAAGCACGTTACGACTGAATGCATCTCTGTTTTCAAGATTTTAAATCTATTAGTGAGTATAACTTGGCTATTTTTCGAATCAGTTCACAAATGAAATTATGTGGTGAAACTGTTACTGATTTTGATATGATGGAAAAAACGTTATCCACGTTTCATGCATCTAATGTGCTCTTACAACAACAATACCATGAAAAGGGTTTTACAAAATACGGGGATTTGATATCCTGTCTTCTTGTTGCTGAGCAAAATAATGAGTTATTGATGAAAAATCATGAGTCTCGTCCTACTGGCTCTGCTCCATTTCCTGAAGTGAATGTGATAGCATTCAATAATAATCGTGGTTGTGATCATGGCCGAGGTTGCGGACGTGGACGTGGACGAGGAAGAGGAAGAGGTTATTTCCCCGGTTGTCGAAGTAACCACAATGTTAGGGATGAATCACAGGTTATTTCCCTGGTGGTCGAAGTAACCACAATGTTAGGGATGAATCACGAGGAAACAATGATGGTGGCATGAATAAGAAGATGAAGGAAAGCATCTGCCACCGATGTGGGATGCAAGGCCATTGGTCGCGGACTTGTCGTACTCCCAAGCATTTTGTTGATTTTTATCAAGAGTCGTTGAAGAACAAAGGAAAGAATGTTGAAGCAAATTTCATTGCTGACGACTCCAATGATTTCACCGAAAGCCTCGATGATCTAATGCACCTGGATGCAGCTGATTTCCTTATCCATCCTGAAGATGGAAGTGACCAGAAGTGATCAAGATGCTTATGATATTTGAAGTTTCTTTCTGTTTGTTATTTTGTTTCTATGTTTAAGTTTGCTATGAACTATATTTTATTTCAGTTTGTTTCAGTTTTGTTAAAGTTTTTCTTTAGCTTAAATTTATTTCAAATTAATGTCATTCTTCATTATTATTATATGCTTTATATTGCTTTCAAGTTTATTTATTCGCATTTTTTTTCTCTTTATCTAGATTATGAATATGTATCAATCCAAGATCCAAGTTGGGAATATATGTCTTGCAGACAGTGCTACTACACACACCATTCTTAAAGATAAGAAATATTTTTCTAATCTGAGAAATGATCAAGCACATGTCAATACCATATCAGGCTATGCAAAGATAATTGAAGGCTTCACAAGAGCAAATTTTATAATGCCAGAAGGCATAAAATTCATAATTGAAAATGCATTATTTTCGCCTAAGTCTCAAAGAAACTTATTTAATTTTAAAGATATTCGTCTAAATGGTTATCATATTGAGACTATGAATGAAAGAGGTATTGAATATCTTTGTATTACCTCAACTATGATGGGCAAAAAGTGTGTGTTAGAAAAATTACCAGCTTTCTCATTTGGATTGTATTATACAACTATAAGAATGGCTGAATCATATAATACAGTAAATATGAAGTTTACTGATACTGTAAACCAGAAGTTTACAGATATATTTAAGGTTTGGCATGATCGGTTAGGTCATCCCGGTTCAACAATGATGCAAAAAATTATCGAGAAATCATGTGGTCATTCATTGAAAAACCAGAAGATTTTTCAATCCCATGAATTTTCTTGTGTTGCTTGTTCCAAAGGAAAGTTAATTACAAGGCCCTCACCAGCCAAAATAAAGAACGAATCACTATCATTTTTAGAACGAATTCATGGTGATATATATGGTCCGATTCATCCCCCGTGTGGACCGTTTCGGTATTTTATGGTTCTAATTGACGCATCAACTCGATGGTCACATGTGTGTTTATTATCATCTCGTAATTTGGCTTTTGCTCTTGCACAAATAATTCGGTTGCGGGCACATTTTCCTAATTATCCAATAAAAACAATTTGTCTTGATAATGCTGGTGAATTTACATCCCAATCTTTTATGAATTATTGTATGTCAATTGGGATAAAAGTGGAACATCCAGTAGCCTATGTTCACACTCAAAATGGTTTGGCAGAATCATTTATAAAACGGATCCAATGGATTGCTAGACCAATGATTATGAAATCAAATCTCCCCGTTTGGGTTTGGGGACATGCTGTTTTACATGCAGCACAACTTATATGCATTCGGCCAACCAGTTATAATGATAATTCTCCCTTACAATTGGTTTATGGTCAGGAACCAAATATTTTCCATTTACGAATTTTCGAATCTGCGGTATATGTCCCAATTAATCCACCACAACGCACAAAAATGGGACCTCAACGGAGGACGGGAATATATGTTGGGTATGAATCTCCATCTATAATCAAGTATATTGAACCGATGACTGGAGATTTGTTTACTGCAAGGTTTGCAGATTGTCACTTTGATGAATCACTATTCCCAACAATAGGGGGAGATAATAAACAGTTGGAAAAAGAGATTTCATGGAATGAATTATCATTGAAAAGTTTAGATCCTCGAACAAAAGAAAGTCAATTAGAAGTTCAAAGGATAATTCATTTGCAAGGTATTGGAAATCAACTGCTAGACGCATTTACTGACCACAAAAGAGTACAAAATCTCATATTCCAGCTGTAAATGCTCCTGTCAAAATTGATGTTCCTGAAGGACAACCTATAATTACTAGTGAGTCTAAGGCACGCTTGAAGCGTGGTAGACCACTTGGTTTCAAAGATAAACATCCTCGAAAAAGAAAAGGAGCAAATAACCATGATTGTCAAATCGAGGATGTCTCTGCAGAAGAGACCATTGACATAGTTAATAATGAAGAGAATCAGGTACCTGAAATTAATGAAAATGAAGAGATCTCGATTAACTATGTCATTACGGAAAGAAGATGGGACCGGAATAATATAATTGTCGACAATATTTTTGTATATAATATAGCGCACGATATCATAAATGAAAACGAGGACCATGAATCTACCTCTGTGGAAGAGTGTAGAAATAGAAATGATTGGCCAAAATGGAAAGAGGTAATTAAGTCTGAATTAGACTCGTTTGAAAAACGAGGAGTTTTTGGACCTGTAGTCCGAACACCAAAAGAGATAAAACCAGTAGGTTATAAATGGGTATTTGTACGAAAAAGAAATGAACGAAATGGAATTACTAGATATAAAGCACGGCTTGTCGCACAAGGTTTTACCCAGATGCCTGGTATTGATTATGAAGAGACATATTCTCCTGTGGTGGATGCAATAACATTTCGATATTTGATATGTCTGGCAGTGCATGAAAGACTTGAAATGCGCCTCATGGATGTGGTCACGGCCTATTTGTATGGTTCGTTATACCATGATATATATATATGAAAATTCCTAAAGGATTTAAAGTGCCAGAAGCACATAATGATAATTCCCGAAAAATTTACTCAGTTAAGTTAAACAAAGCGTTATATGGATTGAAACAATCAGGACGGATGTGGTATAACCGTCTGAGTGAATTTTTAATAAAAGAGAGTTATAATAATGATCCTATATGCCCATGTGTGTTTATAAAAAGTTTAGGATCAAAATTTATTATAATTGCTGTTTATGTTGATGATTTAAATATCATCGAAACTCCTGAAGAGTTATTACAAGCCGTGCAATGTTTAAAGAGAGAATTTGAAATGAAAGACCTTGAAAAAACAAGATATTGTTTAGGTCTTCAAATTGAACATTTGAAAGATGGTATTTTTTTGCATCAATCCACTTATCTGAAAAAAGTACTTAAATCGTTTTACATGGATAAAACTCATCCCTTAAGTACTCCCATTGTAGTGAGGTCATTAGATGTTAATAAAGATGCGTTTAGACCTCGTGAGGAACATGAAGTACTACTTGGTCCTGAAGTACCATATCTTAGTGTCATTGGAGCATTGATGTATCTTGCTAACAATACACATCCTGATATATCTTTTGCGATAAATTTATTGGCAAGATATAGTTCCTCACCAGCTCGAAGACATTGGAATGGTGTGAAACATATACTTAGATATCTTCGAGGGACCATGGATATGGGCTTGTATTATTCTAACCTGTCTAAATCAGATTAAATTGGGTATGCAGATGCATGATATTTATCTGATCCACATAAAGCCCGATCTCAATCAGGATATGTGTTAACTTGCGGAGGAACAGCAATTTCATGGCATTCTACAAAGCAAACACTAGTAGCAACTTCAACTAATCATGTAGAAATATTGGCAATCCACGAGGCAAGTCGTGAATGTATTTGGTTGAGGTCGATATCTCAATATATTCGGGAAACGTATGGCCTTTCAGTCGATAAAGATATGTCACGCCCCGCTTCCCGGAATACGGAAACACAGGCACGTAACTGAGGCCCAGCGAATGATATAAGTATACCAACTCATATCATCCATAAGCTGTACCAGTCTTAATCAACAATATAAGAAAATTGAATCACAACCACGCAGAAATCATAATAATCACATAAACGAGAATGAAATTCAATAACCAATCTGGAATATAAAGACTTACCAAATAACTAGAGAGACTCCTGCTCCAATTGTAGAAGAAGCGTTCATCAATGTCTTCGGGCAATTTCTCAGGTTCACCTGTGGCTCGGTTAACTAAAGAAGAAAAATAAATGTCCTTAGAGCAAGTCGGACAGCAAGTAGTGAAAACAGAGAGTAAAGGAAACAGGTTTCGTGAAAGAGTATGAATCAAGATCAAGTGTGCAAAGACAATAATGGCATTAATAACAATGGTCTTAATAAAGTATACATATGTCAATTTATGTTCATTAGAGTGTCATTTCTCCTATCTAGTGCACGTACTACTGCATCCCATACTACAGATTCGGTGCACGCACAACAGTATTCGTTTGAGACATAGTAGTGGGGTCTACAGAGCGTGTACTCGGTTTCAATAACAATCATTTACCATTTTCAATTTCTATTTTCCAATCAATCATTCACAATCATTACTTCACTTTCCATTTCAATACAATATCAATATAGGCCCTCGAGTACATTTTCTGAGATTCCCCACTACTAGGTCAACCCTTGTAAACCCCGGCTTGTTTAGTATTTTACTGTTAAATCATTCATGCTCATGCAGGTGTATATAAGGATGTCAAGGGAACGATAATGATGCAGCAACATGATGCATTGCTAAATAATAAACATGAAGTAATAAATTTAAAACAACAATTCTCTTTTTATTATTTAAACCGATTCCAATTATAACTGGGTCGAAACCTCAGTACAATGCAGACAATGCAGCAGTAACTTATAAAAAGCCATCACACATACGTTCATTAAAATGCCAATTAATGTGCTACTACAAATTATGGAACCCATTACAATGTCATATAACGATTAGAATGTCATTTTCTGTGTACAATCCACTTTATGAAGTCATTAATCCAATCACGATTGTCTCATTCAATCAATGTATACAATTACCATTCATTTTCTTTGTACACAATTCTATTCATTTTATTCATTTCGATTATATCTATATGGGCTTAGGTTTGAGTCAATGGACAATTATAAGAGGTCAAGAGTATGTCGGGTTAGCTCGTGTAAACCCTCAATACTCCTAACGAGAAGGGACACAAGGCAATTTAAGATAATAAAAATGGAACTACTTGCAGGAGGTCAATTAATTTGAACTAGAATAAAAAAAATTAGTTCAATGGACTTGCCTTTTTGTAGTAGTCGATCCGAATAATTTAAGAATAACGGGATCAGTATCCCGGGGAGCAATCCCAAGAACGCGTCCGAAGACCGAGCGAAGAAACTCAAGCAGCAAGCAGCAACAGTAACTCATAAATTCACACCAGATCGGGCAGAACACCGAACAGCAATCTAGGATCCAATGTGTCCAGAACGCAAAACACACAATCCCACCAATAGGATTTCAACCACACACTGGATCAGGGGCAAAACAGCGAACAGGGCATTTGGGATTTGGTGTGGCCGGAACACGAAACACCGAACCGGCTAATCGTCTTCCTCCTTCTTCTTTACATCGACTGAGAGGGAGACAGTGGCAGAACTCTGGCGACGCTAGGCAGCGGCGGCGACTGAAGACGGTGGCCACACGGCGAGGGGAGAGCGGTGGCGGCTGGTCGGGATGAGGGCGACGCTCAGGTGGAGGGCTAACGGCGAGCGGTGGTTGCGGAAGGTCGAAGTCGAAAATGTGCTCTGCTTCCAGAATTGAAACAGGGGAGGAGGACAGCGGCAGTAATGGGGAGCATCGAGGCGGGTGGCGCTCGACTGCGGCGAGGGACGGCGGCACTTGAAGGGAGGTCGAGCGAAGGCGGAGCTCGACGGGATCTCGAGAGCTCGGGGACGGCAGGTGGCTTCGGAGTTGAGGTGCTGGGTTTGAGAGACGATCGGGCAAAGTTGCTAGCGGTGGCCTCGTGGCGTTCGAGCAGAAATGGAGGCGACTGGTCTGGCGCTGCGGCGAGGAAGAGACTGGAGGTGATTTCGAGGGGCTCTGCGGAGAGTGGCACCACAGCGGGGCGCGCGATGGGAGGATGCGACGATGGCGAGAAGATGGGGAGACGGTTTGATGGAGGTTGATGATGGGACGAGGCGATGGAGAGGAGCGTTCGAGCGGTAGACGATGGGAATGGGGTTCTTTGGGTTTGTTCTGTTTGGTTTCGTTGGTTTTGGTTGGGGAAAACACAGAGGGAGAGAGGGTAACGGGGTTTGTTAATAACGGGAAAGAGGGAGAGTGGGGGAGTGGTTACGGGATTGTGGGAAGAGTGGGGAAAAGGTGGAGAAATTGTATAGGGATGTGTGTATGGATTTGTGGGTTTGGGTTTAGGGTAGAGTTCAATATGAGGTGGGCTTGAATTTGGGCTTCATTTAAATATAGTTAAATAATACAACACATATCAAAATCAATGGGCTAAAATCCAACAAGAGATGGGCTTCAAACTGAAAAGAGGAGAGACAAGATAGATTTGGGTTTCAATAGTAGATTTAAAAGGCTATAAATGCATCTGAATGATTATACGGAATTTGAAATACAAGAATGGAAATCCGTATAATCGGAAACAGGGGTTACAAGATATCCTCACAACCTTATTTGAAGATAATACAGCATGCATAGCTCAGATAAATGATGGCTACATCAAAAGTGATAAAACGAAGCATATTTCACCAAAGTTCTTCTTCACTCATGATTTTCAACAAAATGATGAAATAAGTGTTCAGCAGATAAAGTCAAGTGAGAATCCAGCAGATTTGTTCAGGCTCTACCCACGAAAACATTTGAAAAGATGGTAAATATGATTGGAATGCGTCGTTTGAAAGATCTAAAAGGATGATCTTTTCAGGGGGAGAAAATATATGCACACTCTTTTTATCTTCACCAAGTTTTGTCCATTGGGTTTTCTTGGTAAGGTTTTTAATGAAGCAGTATCGAGGCATATTCTTATCCACAATTACGAGACATTCAAGGGGGAGTGTTAAGAATCAATTAATGTGAATGTCTCTCCATTATCCCATTTTCTCCACTAACCCGATGATCTCCATGTTCTCCACTCACCATTTACTCTATGTTTGTCATTTCAACTTCTTTTGTAAGCCTATAAATAGGCTTGTACAGACTTGAAGAAATGAAGTGAATAAAAATTATACTCTATTCTCTTGTCTCTTATACTTTTCAACATCGTCTCTATTATTTTTACAATATTGTCTCTATTATTTTTACAATAGTATCCACTTATTTTCACATATTTTGAATTTTTTTTCAAACAGCAACAAACTTTGTATTCTAAACGATCTTCTAACTCTTGTATAACCATATTTTTCCTTTAAAGGATAATGCATGATAGAACTAGTTCCAGAGTAATTCTACATATATTGAAGTAAACTACCTTTCTAATAAATTATTATGGTATTGCACATGGAGATATATATACACATTAATGTAAATCGCTTTGATACTATAACAGGTTTGTCATTGGATTGGTAAGAGCAATTTGCCATTAGCTATTCGGATGGTCGGGCAGTTCTTGTTTTTTATGTATGTATAATCCTTCTTGTAGCTGTCTCTCCTTCAAGTATCTTAGCACAAGAGGACTATCAATTTAGTAATATGAGCGTATCATCCTTAAATTATTTCATTGTATTCCCTGAATTATGCATATCTTTAAAGTGAGCTTTTTTGTACAATTATTAAACGTACACATGCATTACAATAGTACTACTGGCTTCACTATGTTTTGTGGCTTAATATTGTTAGAAAATTCGGTGCAGCGGAAGTAGTGGGAGAGGCTACAGCCGATCACATTGCACGAGTAAGAATACTAGATCAAACTAAACACAGCAAAGACACAATTTTTCTTGTTTGATAAACCTAATAGGCTAATACAACAACAAAAAGGTATTTTTCCCAATTCGTTGGGATCGACTATATATATGAATCCTAGTTTTCCATTCTACTCGGTTTAGCGTAATATCTTCCGTAAGGCCACAAGTTATCATGTCTTTTCTCATAGTTCCCATCCAAGTAAGTTTAGGGTTTCCCTACCCCTAACTCTACCCTAAATATTTATCAAATCTCTTTTTCTAACATGGGTATTACTAGATCTACGTGTGACATGTCAAATACTCCAAACCACCTGAGGTGATTCTCTCTTTATTTATCTTGGACAGAAGCTACCTTTATCTGGCTCTGATATAAATTTCTAACTCTGCCATTGTCTGTCCTAAGCCAGAAATTCGGCCACAAACATGAAAAGGAGGTTATCAAACTGGCCACCAAGAGCTTCTCCTTAGCACGTGTAATATGGTGGTTATCAAATACTTGTACAAATTTGACAATGAATATATCAAGTTGAAAGTTTTATCATTTTCGCTAAGATCATCTACGTTTATTGTCTTCAACTCGGATAACACATTGTTTGAATTTCACTATATGATCATGAAAAACGGGTACCTTCCTTCATTGAGAAACAAAATATTTTCTCTTTCAGACACCCGTTCTAGTAATGATGGTACTCAATAGTCAATTTTGAATCTTGTCCATAGACACGTCGCGCTTTTCTACCCCATAAAGTTGCAATTGACTTTGTCTGCCATAACAACATGATTAAACTTAAAGCTTTTAAATAATTCTTATCTCACTTCTCTTTATTTGTGTTGGCCGACTTCCCTTTATCTCTTCATAGGACAAGATGCAAGGTCTATTGAATCAAAATGTCATACATGTCCACCTTTTAGGGATTGAAGTTGATATTCCCATCAAACTACCTGATCTTCATAAAACTACTATGATTTGTCATCTTCACCGACGGACTCACACCTCCGATGGAGTTCTGATATCCTTGTTAGAAAATTTGGCAGAGAGGCAGTTGCGAGAGAGGCGACAATAAATCACGATGTACAAGCAAGAATGGTAGACCTTACCAAACACAACAAATGCACAACTTTTCTCGGATCGGCCAACCTAATTTTTTTTGGGGGGGGGGGGGGGGGGGGGGGGGGGGGGGGTAATATCTCTAATATTATAATTGGAGAGTTGGGGTTGTCATTTGTAGACAACCTGTAATTTGTAGTTAGACATTCAATCATCTAATCTAAGTAATCTTAGTCATTCCTTTTTAAGTGAGAGTTATATTAACCATTCATTTACTCAACTGTTGTTAGTTACCATAATAGCTTCAAAGTTCGAATTTATTTATAACATAATTATTTACAAAAGTCACACTCATATAAAATAAAAGTTTTAATCACTAGGGATAATTTGTAAAGAGTATATGATGAATAAAGGAATATCCAGATTACATCTTATTATTTACTATATAATTTTTTTAATTAGAACGTGCATCGCACGTGCAGATTACTAGTATTATTTAACAAGAGACAATACAGGATGCTCAAATACTCTCAAACCAAGAATCTATATTTTTTGAGGTATTACTAGAAAATAATCTATTGTTTACAATGAAAACTCTTATATGAAGTACCATTCTCTCCGTGGATACCACAATAATTACTCGCAGAAGTTTAAGATATCTAGGTTCAAATCTCTATCACCGTTTCTAAACATGTTCATCTTTATCTCCACACAGTTTCGTGCATATCCCAATTCAAACTGAAATTTAAATACCAAACTAGGACTTCAACTAATTTTCCAATATAATAAAATCAAATTCCTATTCTGGCTCTTCTCTGTTTGAAATTCCAAGTCAATGAAATATTGCTTTTGATATTTCTAGGCTTTAAAGGTATATATATTTTTCTTTATGAATTTGTTACATCACATGTGAATTATAAACCTCAACAAATATCAGGTATAAAAAAAGATGAGAGGGTTACCTTAAATCTGAACAACAGTGCACATTAAATTGCTAAGTAAATAAGATTTGCATACATCAGTAAACGCTAAGATAAGTGTTCTTTATCAATGAGAATTAAAGAGAAACGATCGATAGTTTGTACTACGAGAAATCTATTCGAAATCAAGAAAGCAACTTTCCTGTAAAAATATCAAACATCTCCATAAAACAAACCTAATAATCATTGAAGCATCTACGAGTTCAAAAGCAAGATATATACAACCACAAAGAACAAGCAAACTCCAACTTAATTGCAACAACTTTGCGGAAAATGACAAGTTGGAACACAAACCCTAGTACTACTACTACTCTTGTCTTGTCCGATACAAAGACAACGAAGAGACTAGCAACCTTATCTCTATATATCATGTAGTATGTTTTACTAGTTTCTGATTGATCAAATGCGGATGACTTCTTCCCATAGTTGCTCTGAAAAGAGACAAGACTAGGAAATATCTTTCGTCTTGTTTCAAAGAGGAAGTTCATTACAGACCCCTTCTTTGTTTATGTTTTTCTCCTCTACCACAACAAGCAATTGAAGTAAATGATGAGGGTGTAATCTGCAAAATGGAAGTGAAAACAGTATCAATTAAGAGCAATACTGCATCCATTACCAATTTTACTACATTTCCCTTTACTGCCTTAGATGACACACTCCATTAGGTAGGGAAAGAGATTGATAGGTGGGGAACTCTCCGATAAGAGTGTGCCACACTTAAGATAATGAAGAGAATGATAGTGAAATTGGTAGTGGATGAATCATTACTCGTCAATTAATAAAGGTCAGTTGCAATTATTAAATTAAATAAAATGTGGAAGAAAAGGAACATGGCATATTTGTGTATAAAGTTTCCAACTCAGCCCACAAAAATCGAAAATTACATGTTGGAACACAAACCCTAGTACTACTACTACTCTTATTGCAACTACTTTGCGAAGACAAGAACGAGCTGCTAGATTGGCTGGCTGGCATGTTCGATGAGCTCAAAAAATTTGTTGCAAAAAAAGAAAAAGTGGTCCTATGTGGTAGGAAGACTTAAAGAAGGAGAAGTATCTTCTCGATAGACAGGACACGTGACACCCCCTCGATAACCACAAACGGATGCGGAACGTCGCTTGGGAGAGAGTGCCATGTGGCAACTAAAACCTAGCTTTCACAAGGACTCAATTTTGTCGTGCTCTCGGCGTGGCATCCGAGGACGACTCCCATGAGGAACTTTCATAAGGCTTCAATTTCGTCGTGCCCTTGGCATGGCATGCAAGGCCGACTCCCAAAGGAGATTTTGTAAGGCTTCAATTTCGCCGCGCCCTCGGCGTGACATCCGAGGCCGACTCTCATGGGAAGATTTCACAAGACTTTAATTTCGTCGCGACCTCGTCAAGGCATCCGATGCTAACTCCCATGAGGAGGTTCATAAGGCTTCAATTTTGCCGCACCCTCGGCATGACATCCGATGTCGACTCCCATGAGGAACCTCACGAGGCTTCAATCTCGACTTGCCTTCGGCGTGGTATCCAAGGCCGACCTTCATGAGGACCTCTCTCAATGCCTTAATTCCATCGTGCCTTCGGCGCGACAACAGAAGTCAACCCTCACTTCGCAGGGCCTCCCGACCACCATGCCCTCGGTAGGGCATCCAAGGCCAACCCTGCGATGACCTTGGAAGGGGTATGCTCTGTCCCGTCATTTCACACTGCATCACTGTAGCCGCCGTCCAGACACGCGCAGATCGCCATCAAATAATCGACACCCTCGCTAGGTAAGACTACTCTTCGAAGGAGACCGAGACGTCTCCTCCAAGAGTGGGATTGTAACCCCCATTTTCGATTATACGGATTTGTATTCATTTCTTAATATTTTGTATTTTATTTTCCGTATTGTTTTGTTGCGATTTTCTACATTTCTTCTTGCTTTCACAATTATCTTGGTTGTAAGCCCATATTGAACTCTTAGGTAGCGTTTGGCCAAGCTTAAAATTAGCTTCTCTTCTCCTTTAGAAGGAGAAGCTGGGCCAAACACATATTTTGAAAAGCTCTACAGAAGGAGAAGTAACTTATTTTTAATGAAGAAAAGGAGCTTCAAAAAAAGACATCAAGAGCAACTTCTGGCTTCTCCTTTTTTTTATTTTACTTGTTCACTTTTTTTTGGCCCTTCCCACATATCAAACCCTAACAACAAAATTTTTTCCCCTTCCCCTTCCTCGCCGAACACTCGCGACCCCCTTCCCCTTCCTCGCCGAACATTCGCGACCGGGGAACCCAGCCGTCGAACTCCGCCTTCGAACGCCGTCGAAGAGTCATTGACAATGCTTAGCGTATCGTTCTCAATTTTTTGTGGCTAAACTTTGAGAACATATGTGAGTTTGACATTTTGTGTAATCCTTCACTGAAAATCAGTAACTTTTGTGTTTTTTTTTTGGGAACATGATCTCAGCATGAAGATCTTCAAGGTTTCATTAGGAGACACCGAGACAGTAGACACACTGAAGTTCTTACTAGAAAGTTATTTGAATAATTTAGATGCAACAAAAGAAGGAACCCCTTGAATCAGATACAGGTTGCTGTAAGATATATATATACATTCATACGGTAATTCTTACTAGCAATTCATTTTGCACCCTGTCAGTTGGTCTTAATTCAAAATGAAGTTACAACAAATTAATGTTTTTTTGATGAAACACGGCTAATTAAAGTTTAATCATAATTAAGTTACAATTGGTAAAATAATGATAGTCATTGTTCTTTCTCCTGCTAGGTGAAAATGAATAGGAAAACAAACTAGTGATTTTATAAACAAGTGATTTTTGTTACTTGAATTGTTTTTGGAATAAACAGAAGGGGCATCTCCCCCTTCTTCAACAATATTAGAATGTAAATTTATGATTCCTTTACTTTTTCCATAGACTTTATGTATCAGGTACAAATTTTTGTTTTCAGCATGTAATTAGAGTTTAAGAAAGTGCAAGTACATCTATCTATACTCTATACTTTTATATATTTATGTATAACAATATACGTACAGTTCAAATATTTTTTTTCCCTTTTTACGAGTTTTCTAGGTTATTCTAAATATTTCATATATTAGTAATATAAATATTTTTTTTGTAATTTGATAACTTATATTTTATTCTTAAATAAAATCAAAAGCTTAAATTGAGTATAAAAGTAGCTTACAATTGATATCTTATGTCAAACAACTTCTAGCTTACAAGTAGCTTTAAAGTTAAAAAAAAGCTGACTATCCAAACAGCTTCAGCTTTTAATTTCAAGCTCTACTTTCTGGCTTCTCCTTCTGAAGTAGCTTTAAAGTCCAAAAAAAGCTAGGTCAAACGCACCCTTAGTCTCTTCTAGAATTCTTCATTCTAATTCCTAGCCCAATCTACAAATTTTATTTGTGAAGCCCAACTCAACTATTTATTCTATTTCTTGTGTAGCCCATAACTCACAATGTAACGCCCTGCCCCAATACTCAGACAAATTATAAATACTATGTAGTACAACTGCCCACCACAGGCTGCCTCTCAAAAGGTGGTTAACCGGATTGGTGACTCTTGATCATTGGCTAATAGTATTTATACTCAAACTATCATATCAAACCTCCCATGTGGGACTAACTTTCTCAATCTCACTCTCAAATCTGCGCATACCAGTCGACCGCTCTACCCACCAGTCGACTGTTCGCTGCCAGATCTGGGGTATTACATACACCCCTCCTTAGAAATCAGCATCCTCGCTGAGTACAGGGCACACATTAAGTGTAGGACCGCCCTTTCTAGCCGATGTAGTATAGTCCTTGATCCCGGCCATCAATCATTCACCACACCGCAGATCGAATAAATCACACTCAACACCGACCCCGGAGCTCAATGATTCCCAGCACCGCAGATCATATAGACCTCTACTACACCCGGTGTCGAAAGTCGGCTCTGATACCATTTGTAACGCCCCGACCCAATACTCAGACAAATGGTATCAGAGCCAGCCTGTGGTGGGCAGTTGTACTACATAGTATTTATAATTTGTCTGAGTATTGGGGCGGGGCGTTACACACAAGCCCACTTCAACCCAAAAATTCATGACAACCTCCCAAATCTCTTCATCTTCTAACCTACCTAACTCTCCCTCTAATTACAATCAATTATAATATATTAAAGACAAATCATAACTTACCCCCACCAACCCTAAATCAATTTCTTATTAATTCTCCTCATTATAATAAAATAACTATATTATTATATTCCTAAAATATATTATTACTTCTCTCTCTCTCCTACACTCTCTCTCCTCCTTTCTTCTTCCTCCTTGTTATGACCCGACGCCAAGAAACCCAAACCGCCACCCTCGCGACCGCTGCCGCTCCTCCCCACTGTCGCCAACCCCAACACCACCACCACAACCACCGAACCCCATCCTCTTCTCGTCCATTTCCTCTTCCCTCCTTGTCTCCCCCTTCGCACTCCGTCGCCATCGCCTACCTGCAGCTCGAGCCACCCGCCTAGATGACTTCTGACTGCTATCTAACCACCAACAACCACCGTTGCTCCGTCTCTCTCACCAAGCCTCACCATCTACCCATCGCCAGCCCGACTGCAACGCCATTACCATCCCTCGCTGGCTTACCTCCAGTCACCGACGAGACCCTCCATCGCTGCCATTGAAGCCCTGCTCACTGTGACCGTCTACCACCACAGCACCATTACCAGCTGTCACGCCCTACTTCCCAAAAATACGGAACACAAGGGCGTGACATTGGTCCTGCGAATTACTTGCGTCATCCATATGCTGTTATTGTTCAACTCAATAATATAACAAGATAAATACAGCCACGCATGCAATAAGAACAATCACATGAATAACAATACTTAGAATAAAACATGAAATAACCAAATACGATAATCCAACATCTAGAACGATATAACAATCTCTGGGTCAAAGCCCATAATACAATGTTTAATAAAACTTAATACAAGAAGTTTAATAAAATAACGATAAATCTAGAAAGCAGTAAATCCATAGAAAGTTTATTCTCCAAGTCTTGCAGGTAACTCTCTTTGATCACCTGCGAATACCTCATCTAAAAAGATGAGAAAAATTATCCTTAGAGCAAGTCATGGACAGCAAGTAGAGAAAGTAATGAAAATAGAAATACGGTACAACAATGAATTCAATAAAACAATATGAATCAATAATAATGACGATAGCAATAATCATTATCAATAGTAACAATGCGATGGTTATAACAATAAACGATATTTCAATATTCGATGTCAATATTCAATGGCCGATGTCAATATCAATAGCAATGACGATGTTCAATATGCAGTGTTAATATTGTGTCAGTTCATAAGTCTATTAGTTTTTAGCCTAACTAGTGCACGTACTACTGTGTCCCATACCACAAGTTCGGTGCAAATAATCAATGTCGTTTAAACTCTAGTGGTAGACTCTATAGTTCATGTACTCAGCAATGATGAACAATAATGACCGATGATTTAATGACCGATGACTGATGCAAAATTCAATTGGGATACTATAATTAGTAATTCGCAACCAATCGATAACCGATATGACCGATATGACCGATAAATAGAGAAACACGGGCCCCTTCTCCGAGTACAGTCTTATGTTGTCAACTACTAAAGTCAACCTTTAAATCCCGGTTTGTTAAATATTTTATCGATGCAATCAATACATTGTGCAATTTGGAGAAATTCGATAACGATGATATCAATAGAAGTAACAATAGGATGATCAATTAGAATAGGAGAATTAGAATGGTAACAATAGCATATTAGAATCATGCAATACAATTTATACACTTCAATCTATTCAAGATAACGATATATATACAATTATATTAAGAAAATATGGAAACACAATTCTGGACAGCAGTAGGTTACTGTATCAGAACCAAGTTTCCTGCTGCTACAGAAATCCAAAACTGGATCCGTTAGAAGTTCTAGAAAGTAGACCCCTGCCCGGTTCCAACGCATATTTAAAATACGAAGTCTGATAAAAGTAGATAGGTGAATTACATCATTCTTTGTAGATTATACGTTCTGATTGAAAATCGACATCAAATTGTTATATTTGTAAGATCAGTAAAACCCACTTTTAAATTCATCAAAAATATTCGTTATATTCATTAAGTTCCTAAGCATGTTGACTAACAATCTGAAATTTATCAGGGCAATATTCTAACATTAACTTAGCTTTTTAATAACTTAAACATGAAGAGATACACGAATCAGGAATTCTGGAAGTAAAAACACAGTAGCAGTAAAATCACTATAACTTTTGCAATAAAACTCATAATTCAAATATTTTTGATGTTCTAGAAACACATGGCTACAATTTGTGTTCAGAAAGTTATAATTTTTGATGTCAAATACTGGGTCAAAAAGGTCTCACAAATTCCAGGCAGACAACGAAAATCAGTGTTCGACATAAAAAGCATTCTAAACATAATGAACTTCAATCCAATATTTAACAAATCTTATATTCAGCATGGTAAACACAATAACATGGTAAGCACAATGAAGAATACATCCATACGTTAGTTTAACATCAAATAAGGCATCAATCAATCATTCAAGCACAACAACCTAATAATCGATTCTGTAATAGTTATTTGTGCGGTGTCATGCATGATTAACTTCTATTATCAATACTACATGAATGCATGGAAGATTTAATATTTTTGAAGTCAACAATGGCACGATGTAACATCCTGTAATTTCTAAAAAAAAGTATAATATATAGTATAAATATAATATATATATATATATATATAAAGAGGCAATGGCAGGATGGTAAATAGCGTGAATAGTAGAGGGGGCCCACGGGAACAGTGAACAGCAGCGTTGGCTGTTGTGTTTGTGGGCTGACGTCTTGTGATGTCAGTGAGACGGGCCCACCCGGTATGTGAAGAGACAGAGCACTGTCTGTGCTCTTGCTGACGTGGCACACTTGCTGACGTGGCACAGGGCCCACGTGGCTACTGTGTACACGGGATTGAGAAAGAGAGAGAGAATGTATAACAGATAGTCCCACATTGGGAATACAACTAGAATAAATAACTATAAATATAATAGCCTATGAGCAAGAGTCACCAATCCGGTTAATCACCTTTTGAAAGGCAGCCTGTAGTGGACAGTTGTACTATACTATAAATAATTTGTCTAATAAATTGTATAAATTTGTCTGAGTTGGGGCAGGGGCGTTACAAATGGTATCAGAACTGATTTTCAACACCGAGTGTGGGAGAGCCGTGAGTTATGGACTCCAGAATGATCGGTGGAGTGTGACAATCCCTAGTATTCTGGGACGATGGACATAAGGACCACAGAATGATCCGCAGAGTGGAATTGGTCTCCAGTATTCCAAAGATAAGAGCGATGCTTACGGACTGCTCCACATCAACTAGAAAGTAGATCCTGCACTAGATTGTGCATGCCCCGTGCTCAGCGAGGACGCTGATTTCTAAAGGAGGGGGTGTATGTAACATCCCATAATTTCTAAAAAAATATATAATATATAGTATATATATAAGAGGAAATGGCAGGATGGTAAATAGTGTGAATAGTAGAGGGGGCTCACGGGAACAGTGAACAACAGCGTTGGCTGCTGTGTTTGTGGGCTGATGTCATGTGACGTCAGCGAGACAGGCCCACTCGGTATGTGAAGAGACAGAGCATTGTATGTGCTCTTACTGACGTCTGACGTGGCACAGGGCCCATGTGGCTACCGTGTACATGGGATTGAGAAAGAGAGAGAGAATGTATAAAAGATAGTCTCACTTCAGGAATACAACTAGAATAAATAACTATAAATATAATAGCCTATGATCAAGAGTCACCAATCTAGTTAACCACCTTTTAAGAGGCAGCCTGTGATGGGCAGTTGTACTATACTATAAATAATTTGTCTGATAAATTGTATAAAATTGTCTGAGTTGGGGCAGGGGCATTACACACGAGGTCAAAGATATTATGGGTTAGCTCGTGTAAACCCTCAATATACTCAACGGAAGATAACGATATAACAATACGATAACGATTTAGGATCTACTTGCGGAAATTCAATAAAATCTCGAATACGATACAATAGTGATTCGAGAGTGAAAAGTGACTTGCCTTGATTGGAATAGTTATGAGCGAACGAAAAGTGGCAGAAACACGGTGACGTGTGCATACTACGTGCACAAGACACAACACAGCAAGGGTCCAACAGTAACAATGGCAGCAAGGAAACCAGAGAGGGCAAGAGCAGCTACGGCAGTGACTGGCGGTGCACTGGGCATCGACGGTAGCATTGGGCGGCAGTGGGGTGCTGTTCGACTGGGATGGAAGCTTCGATGGGTTCTACGGAGGTTGGAGGGTGGCGAGGTCGAGCAATCGGCAGTAATGGCAGCGTTGTGGGTGAGGGTGATCGGAGATGGCAAAGGGGTTGCACAGTCGAGGTTGGAGGTCGGGATGACAAAGGGGAAGGGGAGGGGGGGCGAAGGTGAAGGCAGGGAGTCGATGGGTTCGGTTGATGAAGCTGACGGTGATGGTGGTTAGTGGTGATGGTGGTGGATAGATTGGATGGTGGTCGGAGGGAGCTGGCGACTGGGGGGTGATGGGTTTGAAGTCAGAGGAAGGAGGAAGAAGGGAAGGTGATTAGCGGCTGTGTTTGGATTGATTAGATTTTGTGATTAGGGTTAAGAAGAAGGTTAGTATATATAGGAAAATTAGGATATTGGGTTAATGGGTAGCAAGTACGGGTTATAGGGTAGGATCAATATTGATGAGTTTTAGGGTTTAAATCCAATAAGAAAATGGTTGAAAAGGTTTGGATAATGGGTTTTCTTAATGGGTTAATTATGGATCAAATAATAAGATAATTATCAATCCAACAATAATAAGATTAACATAAAAAGAAAATATAATCTAACAAGGAGAAAAGATAATTCATGAAATTCAAATTCGAATTACAAAAAAAAAAGGATTACAATGAATAAAAAGAAAAGATGAAAACGGGAGTTACACCAGCAGGCGACCCAACCTCCTTGGCTGCACCCCACCGGAGGCCCTCTTGCTGCTTTGCTTTGCTGTCATTGCTGTCGTCGCATGCACGTGTTTGCTGTGTACGTTGTTCGCACATATTGCTGCCGCCACTCGTCTCGTTACTGTTCATCATCACATAAGGCAAGCACCCCTTGTACACCCTCATTGCTCTTATACAAGTATTTCATTGAATTCCGCAAGTAGTTCACCCTTTTGTTAATAATCCAACTCATTGCCGTCGTATACCATTGAATTCGAATTCTATACATTGTTCATCATTTTGTTCAATTGCCATCAATCCAAATATCATAGAAATACATGAGAATCCGTTCCTATATGCATATGCCGCACAAACACGAACTTGAAACACAAAACTATAAAAGAAAGAAGGATTTGAATAAATTGTGTTTGCATTTGATCATGTGGTTATATTCATAGTTTAATATTGTTAAAAGTGCTAATATTCGTCATGTTAATAATAGACACCATGCTGATTTCTAGATGTAGTTGTATGTTCAATTTTACCCACAATACTATACACTTGCAAATGAAAGGTTATTAAAATCAATTTAGTATGTTCTGGACTGCTGTCTGCTCCAGATTGGAACAATAATTCGACACAGTTACTGTTGTTATTATCTAAAACTTATTAAATATAAATTGTAGCACACTGTGTCTAGTTTCTAGAACATTTGACGGATCCTCAATCCGCCCTGAAGATTGTAAAATATGTAGTTTCTACCACTGTACTGTCGTAGTTTCAGATTACTGCTTTATAGTTGCTACACCACGTTCAACTGATTGAAACATTAGGTTAATGTGAGAATTAAAATCCCGAATTTACAAGAATTTTAATAAGCAATGTCAGGAACTCATTTATAAATTTTGTAAGAATTTTAGTTAAGTTTTTAGTCGAATTATAATAAATTGATGTTGACTTGCTGCCAGAACAGTAGACTCATAAAGAATTAACTAGTAGACATTGTTACTGTGATCGAAACGTATCATATGAATATGTGTTGGAACCGGCAGAGAGTCTAGTTTCTAAACTCTCTGATAGATTCTGATTTGCTTCTCCGTAGCAGTGGGAAAGTTAATTTGTGTACAGCAAGGTATTGCTATGCAGAATTGTGATCTCATGCTTCTTAAATATAAATATGTTTACTTTGTATCTATGAATTGCACTACATACCGACCATTGCGTAACCATTAGTACCTAATTTTTACTGTTCATTGATACTGTTCCATCGATTGCATATGTAAGATTCATTGTAATAAAAGAATGACAAGCCGGGGTAAAAAGGGGCCCTAGTAGTGGACGATATAGGAGATTGTACTCAAAAAGGGGCTCGTGTTTACAGTGATGGTGATACATGATTACAAGTTATATGGAACTAAGTAACACGTAGAACTAAGTGCGACGAGGGCCACCTCTAGAATCCATTATCTGATTACACGTACAAGTCACATGGAACGAAGTGTAACATAGAACTAAGTGCCACGTCATGGGATGACGGGGGCCATCTCTAGAATCTACGGGGGTCACCTCTAGAATCCATTACCTTATTACACGTACAAGTCACATGGAATTAAGTGCCACGTAGAACTAAGTATCACGTCGTGGGATGACGGAGGCCACCTCTAGAATCCACCACTTGACTGCATGATTCCTGTTACACGAGTTTCCGAGTACATGACCTTATATAATTCACCATTAGAGTCTAAACGTCAACCTGATTGTATGTACTCGAACCTGTGGTATGGGACACATGATTGCGTACATTATTTAGGACTAATATAAGTCTAATAGACATAAGAATAATAATGAGCATTGACACTACATTTCTACTATTGTTCATTGTTATCAACTATCATGGTATTGACCTTTGCTTATCAATTGATTCAATTTCACAGTTATATTTGCATTTTATCGTCCTTATTGGTATTGTGTTTTTACATCATCATATTTATTGTTTCACTACTTTCACTACTTGCTGTCCGAGCATGCTCTAACGGACATTTTTCCCCCAACCCTAGATGTTGAGACCACAGGTACCCCAAAGAAATTGACTGAAGGACTTGAAGAACATATCTTCTAGAGCATGGAGTTGAACCCATAGTCTTCAATAATTATCTTGCATTTTCATGTTACTTTATTTTTCAGTATTGTTATTATCGTACATTGTACCGGGGTTTGGTGACCCGAAGTTATTTTGTTTATAGGTGTTGGTTATGTATGAGATAGTTTTGTTTGGTGACCCCAGAACATGGCATGTTTGTTTCTAGGTGTTGGTTATGTGATTATCTTATTGCATGCATGGTTGTTAGTACTTTTCATATTGTTGAGTTAAACTGTTACAGCGTATGGGTGATGTATACATCATCTGCTGGGCCTTAGTCATGTGGCCGTATTTCCGTATTTTGGAAAGCGGGGCGTAACATGGAGGCTTATGATGTGGGTAAAATTAGCGAATGATTTGCACCGCTCGATCCTGACGTGAATCTCAAAGTCATCTCACTTCCTTTTCTAGGGCCATTACCCAGGTCCAGCCTAGTGTGGGCCGGGTTGCACCACCTAATCAGGGGACCCGGAAACTTTTCCTAATCATGTTTTTACGCGTATAAATACAACTTCATCTCTACAGTAACCAGTTAATCACAATTTTTACCATTTAAGCTTCCCTTAATACTCTGATTTTTGACTTCAGCGTGAGAGGGTCTATCGACGGGAGTCCTCTTGATGCCTCAGACTTTTTTGCAGGTGTCTGACGCCTGCCGAGTCATCAAGATCCACCACATCAGCCATTCGGTAGAGTCGGATCGGATGCCAAAATATAAGTTTTATTTTTTCCAAAAAAACTCACATTATTTGTTGCTCAAACACCCCAAAACAAGCATCATCAATAAGTGTTCTTTATCAATCAGAATTAAAGAATGATCAATAGTTTGTACTACGAGAAATCTATTCGAAATCAAGAAAGC
Organism: Hemerocallis citrina; assembly: GCA_017893485.1. Lineage (NCBI taxonomy): Eukaryota > Viridiplantae > Streptophyta > Magnoliopsida > Asparagales > Asphodelaceae > Hemerocallis > Hemerocallis citrina. The sequence goes on along the minus strand of CM030358.1, from coordinate 18,938,849 downwards.
AACTTTCCTTGTAAAAATATCAAACTTTCTCCATAAATCAAATCTAATAATCATTGAAGCATCTACGAGTTCAAAGGCAGGTTATAAACAATCACAAAGAACAAGCAAAGCATGACGTGGTCAACTTTTTTTATAAAAATAAATGACTGTGACTAATTTTTTTTGAGGAAAATGACTGTGACTAATTGCAACTACTGTGCGGAGAATGACAAGTTGGAGCACAAAACCCACCTAGTACTACTACTCTCGTCTTGTCCGATACAAAGACAACGACGAGGTCGACTAGGAACCTTATCTCTATATATATCATGTACAGTATGTTTTACTAATTCCTGATTGATGAAATTCCGATGACTTCTTCCCATGGTTGCTCTGAAAAGGGACTAAGACTTGGAAATATCGTTAGTCTTGATTCAAAGAGAGGAAGTTCATTACAGACGCCTCCTTTGTTTATATATTTCTCCTTTACCACACAAGCAATTAAAGTAAACAATTAGGGTGTATTCTGTAAAATGGAATTGGCAGTACGTGTATTCTGCTAAACCTACTACCAAATCTACTACTTTCCTCTTTATAACCTTAGGTGGCACGCTACTATTAGATGTTTCTACCAATTGTTAGAGATTATGAGGAATTATAACAATGGAAATTCGAATTAATATTCTAAACTAAGATGCTTGAGATATTTATTCTAGATATCAAAATTGGAATACTTAGACTACTATTACAAACTAGTATAACATACGTGTTACCCATAGAATAATATTACACATAATATTATTCATATAGTGAGAATATACATACATATCCACACCACCTACTCTACAATAATATTCACTAATAGTGTGTCAGCTAAGATAGTAAAGATAAAAGTAATAAATTTAGTAGTAGGTGTAGCATTACCGGTCAATCAATTAGTAAAGGTCAGTTGCAATAATTAAATTAAAATAAAACGTTGAAGAAAAGTAACATGGCATATTTGTAGATAAAGTTTCCAGCTCAGCCCCCCCTCCCCCTCCCAAAAAAAAAAACGAAAAACAAATTTCTAAGGTTTGGTACCATATTGCAAAAAAGCCGTCACCAGATACGACAAGCTGTGCCGTCGTCAATCACGGGAGCGGGCCCCACCAATAATTCAGAATCTACGCGATGCCGCGTGGCGTGTGAAAAAAAAAATGATATCTAGACGAAACCATTAGCAGTTCTCCACGTCCGCCCTCCGAATAATTTTTGTCGTTATCCTTTCTGTCGTCCGCACCCAAAATTGCACCCACCCTCTGAATTGACGGCATAGGAAATGTGGTCACAGTATCTGGTCAAGTTTGTAGGTCCCACGAGTTTAAATCTTTATTCCATCCCTTTTTGTCCTAAATGGCAAAATTTAACAGCTCAGTCCCTATCAATTTTGTATTTGTATGTTTATCACTCTCGTCATACATTTTTTTTTTTCCAATTATTTTCTGGAACTGTCTACGGCAAGCTGGCAATGATGTTGGTGGGATCTCTTCATGCTCTCTAACAACTTGTAACATAAGATTGCTTTTGCATTCTATATGAATACGGAATACCTGGTACCGGAACAGTATTAGAAACAATTTAATAGGAAAATAAGCATCTTCCACCGAAACTATCTCTAATATTATAATGGAAGAATTGGGGTTGTCATTTGTCAACATACAAATTCCTATGTTGCACGTGCAACTCCAACTTTCTCATTAATTACAACAAAAATAAACAAATAAAAAAAAATTACCTATTTGAAACGTGCAGCGCACGTGCAAAATAATTTTACAATATTTTTTTAACACTAAACATACATATATGTTGCACGTACAATTCAAATTCTACTTATAAACACGTGCAATTGCACGTACAAATCGGAGCTTTTTCTTCAACGCACGTCTAACTCCTCAACGCACGCCTAACTCCAAAACTATTTCTTAACACGTAAATCGCACGTAAAAATCCTCGACCTCTTATCAAAACGTGCATCGCACGTGAAAAATACTATAAAGAGTAATGATACACTCACTACCAATTTTATTATATATTTTTTTACTACCTTAGGTGACACACTCCAATAAATTTGAAAAAAAAGAATAGGTGGGTTGCTCTTCAATAGGAGTGTGCCACCTAAAATAACGAAGAAAATGGTAATAAAATTGATACTGAAACGAATAGGGCGGTAAATCGGACCGGACGGGATCAGACAGCCATATGTTCAAGCTCGGACCGAAATTGTACTCGGACGGGCTTATGTACGGCTCGGTCTAGATCGGACAAAAAATTTATAGTCCGGACTCGGTTCAGTAAAGCTTCGGACCGCAATAATATTCGGACGGACTTATGTCCGGCTCGATCTCGGTAAAGAATCAGACCGAATAATTTGTTCAGGATCGGTTCGTATAACAGTTCGGACGGTTCACGGTCGGACCATTTTTCGAACCGAACTCGGACGAACGACGGACTGTCCTGTTTATTTTACACCCCTAGAAACGAAGCATTATTCAACTAGAAAACTTAGCAAAACTAGCACAATAAATAAAGGAAAGCAAGCACTTTGCTCGAAAACTATCAAAACTGGCACAATAAAATACCTAATCCCAACGCCAGCTAGAACAATATTTTATGATCCCATCCTCTCATTTTCTAGCACCCTTTGCTCGGTTTTAATATTGTTTTCCTTCAACTTGCGCCGACTTCTCATTATTATACATTAACATAATTAACATCCACCCTCTAATGTCTCCTACACAATAAAAAAGCTCCACATAAGCAACGGTTGTCTTATCCACTCCTAAGTTAAGAGTAATGTTTCAACTGCGGTCAATTTTACTACTATTTTATTCATCATTTTAGATGACATACTTCTATTGGAGAATTCTCTTACCGATTCATTCTTCTCTTATCTATTGGAATGTGTCACCGAAAATAGTGAACAAAATGATAGTAGATATAACATTACACCTAAGGTAAAACCCTTTTTTTTAAAAAAAAATTATATTCTTTGAATGTCCCTGGCTAAATTTCTTTATTTTAATATTTTCAAACTACTTTTTTAACTCCTTGATTTATAAAATGTTATCAGTAAGCCCTTAAATACAATTGCATGCACCATTAGTAAATATTGAGACTATATTTTAAGAAGTTTTTATTTTTCTTATTTAGAAGAAAGATAACGCATATTAGAGCATCTACTATCGTTTTCTATTCTCATTGCTAAATATAGCATTTAGAAATAGCAATAGAAGAAGCACGATGCAGTCGTCCAAATCTTAAAAACAGAAACGACGGATGAACATCATTTGTCTTTGTATTTATTTTTTTATTTTTTTAGGTATTCAGTGATTTTAAACGGGAAAAAAAATCAAAAAAAAGTCAAAAACTAACCAAACGGATGAAGATCATCCGTTTGGTGAGTTTTTATTTTTATTTTTTATTTTTTATTTGTTTAAAACCATAAAAAATAAAAAAAAATCAAAAAAATTCAAAAGAAAAGTCAAAAACTAACCAAACGGATAAACACCGTTTGGTGAGTTTTGACTTTTTTTTATTTTTATTTTTATTTTTGTTTAAAATCATAAAAAATCAAAAAACAAAATAAAAAATAAAATAAAAATTAAAATAAAAACACCAAATGGATGAAGATCATCCGTTTGGGTTTTTTTTCAGTGATTATTTTTTCTAAAAAAATTTGTTTTCAACGAGAGACGGAGGATCTTCATTCGTCTCTTGGTTTTTTTAACTAGATGGATGATCTTTATCCGCCCCTTTCGTCAAACGGATGAACATCTTCCGTCTCCTATATTTAGCAATTGTCTAACATCTCTCCTAAGTTTTGCAAGGTATTGTGCGTTTCTATCCTAATTTTTGAGTTTTTAGCAAGGTGAGAAAGATTTCTCTAGTATATAAGCTAAGGAAATGGACTAAAGGGTGTAGCCCTAGGGTTACCACTAACGTGTAGTGGAGAGAAGCCCTAGCCAAACATATAAACACACGCGCACGCGCGCTCGGCCTGGCTTGGTCTGGCTTGGCTTGGTTTGGTTTGGTTTGGTTTGGTTATAAAATAGTTAGGCTTGGGTCTGGCTAGCCACAGCCTAAATTGTTTTTTGCCCAGCTTCGAATTTTACTTTGGATCCTGTTTCTTTCATTTGTGGGCTTGGTCTTCTGTTGAGTCTATAACTGAAGTTTTTGGAGGCGTTTTGAATTCTAGAACTGTTGTCATAACTCTATAACAGTAGACTAATGGATCCATAAGTTACGCTTTTGTGCCATAACTCTGTAACAGTAGAGTAATAGATCAATCAGTTACGCCTTTGATCTCCTATAAATCCAGTCGTTTTTGTCTGTCATGATACACCGTTTTTATTTTTTTCTTTCAAACTCTTCTTCTTCTGAGTATGTTTGAGAGTGCAACACAGCTGCTGGTTCGCTGGTGTCTCTGAAGCTTGGGTGCTGCTCTTCAGAGAAGGTAATACAGTTGTATCATAGGAAGCAGTTCGTCAAAGACCGTCACACTACGGGGTGAATTTTGCTTTAAAGACAGAGAATTTGATCTCGACTCTGTATCAGTTTTTTTCTGGTTTGAATTTTCTTACCTGTAATCTTTCTTCTTCACAAAGATTATTAAAAACATTTTATTTTATGAAATTCAAGTTTTAACAATCTTAAAGCAAAAAAAATTTCCTCTATTCTAACAGTTTTTGTGAAGAATTATACATGTGTTGTTTATCATTCCCGAAAAAACAACATTCATTTTTTCTAACAATTCGATTTTTAACTGTTTCAAAAAGAAAATGGATGACAAACAAACTAAGAATGTCAGTACCTCTGTGACCCAAAATGTGACAGCACAACCGGTTGCGACACAAACGATTGGTCTGCCCACACATCTAATGTGAGAGAAAAGCCTAAAAAATTCAAGGGAACTGAATTCAAAAAGTGGCAAGGAAAGATGCAATTCTACCTGATCACCTTGAAGCTAGAAAGGTTTCTGACTGAAACTCTTCCTGTGTTTGCACCTAGAGCTATGGATGCTTACTCTGCTACTGTTGTTGATGCATGGACTCAAGCTGATTACTTATGCAGAAATTATATCCTAAATAGTTTGGTAGACCCGCTCTACAATGTGTACTGTGTTTTCAAGACATCCAAACAACTGTGGGGGGTTTTCGAGAAGAAGTACAAAATCGAAGATACTTGTTCCAAGAAGTTTGTAGTTGGCAAATTGCTGGACTTCATGATGGTTGACTCCAAAACTGTTGTGAGTCAAATTCAGGAGCTGCAAGTGATACTGCACAAAATTGTTGCAGAAAACATGACGTTGTGTGAACCATTCCAGGTTGCAGCGTTCACTGAGAAGTTTTTATCTGAATGGAAGGACTTCAAGAACTATCTCAAGCACAAGCGAAAGGAAATGTCTCTTGAGGACCTGATTGTCAGGTTGCGGGTTGAAGAAGACAATCGCAAGGCTGACAAGTCATATGAAAATAAGTCCATAGAAAAAGTCAACATGGTGGAGCACGAATAGAAGGGTTAAAAGAGGAAGTTCTTGCCACAGGGCTCGAATAAGAAGCCTGCTGCAAAAAGGTTTGCTGAAAAATGCCACAATTGTGGTAGGCTTGGGTACAAGGTATCTGAATGTCACAGCAAGGATGACATCTGTGCTGGAACTGGAAAGGCGAAAGAGAATGAGAAACCCTATGTGCACATAGTTGAGAACATGTCCACTGGTCTCTCTGACTTGGACCTTTATGTTGTTGTATCGGAGGTCAATCTGGTGTTGAGCAATCCTCGTGAGTGGTGGTATGATACTGGAGCCACTAAGCACACCTGCTCAGACAAAGAGATGTTCACCTCATACCATAAATGCAACAAGGATGAACAGCTGTTCATGGGAAATTCTTCCACTTCCAAGATAGAAGGAATTGGGAAGATAGTGCTGAAGATGATTTCTGGCAAGGAACTAACACTAACCAATGTGTTGCACGTTCCGAATATTCGTAAGAACATGGTCTCGGAATTTGTGCTGACCAAGAATGGATTTAGGATGGACTGTACTTGGGAAAATGGTATGTACTTTCAAAGAATGGAGTGTACTTGGAAAAATGGTATGTTAAAGATGGACTGTTCAAATTCAATGTAATGACAGCCATCCCAAAATCTGTTGTTCCCAAAATTAATGAAATGAATCATGTTGCTTATGTTGTTGAGTCTTCTTTTGTTTGGTATGAAAGACTAGGCCATATTAATTTTAATTTTTTGCGTAGATTAATTAACATGAATTTACTACCAAAATTTAAGGTAGACAACTGCGACAAATGTGAAGTTTGCACAAAGGCCAAACTCACTAAAACTTCATCCTGTTCTGTAGAAAGAAACACTGAAACTCTAAGTTTAATTCACACGTATCTGTGTGATTTAAAATTAGTGCAGACCAGAGGTGGTAAAATGTATTTTGTGATGTTCATAGACGATTACACAAAATACTGCTATGTATGCTTGTTACATAGCAAAAATGAGGCATTGGATAAATTTAAAGAATATAAGCTTGAGGTTGAGAATCAATGTGGCAAAATGATTAAAATTGTTAGAAGTGATAGAGGAGGAAAATATGATGCACCGTTTAATATGTTCTGCTCTGAACATGGAATAGTTCATCAGACCACTGCTCCTTACTCACCTGAATTAAACGGTACTGCCGAGCGCAAGAACCGAACTCTGAAGGAGATGATGAATGCCTTGTTGTTGAATTCTGGGCTACCTCAGAACATGTGAGGGGAAGCATTGCTGACTGCCAATTATATTCTCAATAAAATACCTCACAAGAAAACTGGCAAGACACCATACGAACTGTGAAAATGTAATGTACTTTCGTATAAATACCTCAAAGTGTGGGGGTGTCTAGTAAAGGTAGCAGTACCTAATCCCAAATATGTCACAATAGGACCTAAGATCATTGATTTCATATTTATAGGCTATGCACACAACAGTAGTGCATATCAGTTCTCGGTATATAAATCGGATATACCGGATGTGCATGTGAATACAATAATGGATCAAGAAATGCTTCCTTCTTTAAACACGTGTTTCCGTGCAAGGATGCTACGTTTTCCAAATGTACACGTGAATAAGAAAGTGCAAATACTTTGGTTGATGAACCAGAAGATGATAATGATGAACCTAGACAAAGCAAACGGGCTAGAACATCAAAGTTATTTGGTCCTGACTTTGTAACGGCCTTTCTGTTAGAGAATGAGCCTAGAACATTCAAAGAAGCCATGTCTACGCCTAATGCTTCTATGTGGAAGGAAGTAATCAAAAGTGAAATAGACTCCATCATGCAAAATCATACATGGGAGTTGGTCGATTTGCCTTCTGGATGTAAAGTTTTAGGATGCAAATGGATTTTCAAGCAAAAATTGAAACCAGATGGTTCAATAGAGAAACATAAGACTAGACTTGTAGTACAAGGATTTAGGTAAAAGGAAGCCCTAGACTTCTTTGGTACTTATTCTCCGGTCACGAGAATAAGTTCCATAAGAATGTTGATACCTATTGCAGCTCTATGCAACCTCGAAATACATCAGATGTATGTCAAAACCGCTTTTCTAAATGGATATTTAGAAGAAGAACTATACATGAAACAACCCGAGGGTTATGTAGTTCTTGGACAGAAAAACAAGGTGTGCAGACTTGTAAAATCCTTGTACGGATTGAAATAAGCTCCAAAGCAGTGACATGCAAGATTTGACAATGTTATGATATCAAATGGTTTCAAAATAAATGAACGTGATGAGTGTATCTACATCAAAGATTCTCCAAATGGATACATTCTGGTGTGTCTATATGTAGATGACATGCTCATTATTGGTAGCAATAATGATATTATCAAACAAACTAAGAAGATGCTCAGTGGTAAGTTTGATATAAAACATTTGGGAGTTGCAGATGTCATACTAGGAATCAAAGTTTCTAGGACATCTGAGGGAATTACTGTCTCAAGCTCATTACGCTGAGAATGTACTTGAAAGATTCAAGAATTACTCCAATGGGACTGCCAAAGTCCTGTAGATCCCAGTATTTACTTGTCCAGAAACACAGGTGACATCATATCCCAATTAGAATATGCACGTGTAATTAGTAGTCTGATGTACATAACAAATTGTACAAGATCGAACTTGGCGCATTTAGTAAATGTACTGAGCCGCTACACATATAATTCAGGACGAAGTCATTAGAAAGGAATAATTAGAGTATTGAACTACTTGCGACATACTCAGAGTTATGGGCTGCATTACACCAGATATACACACACGCGCGCGCGTGTCTGGCCTGGCTTGGCTTGGTTTGGTTTGGTTTGGTAATAAAATAGTTAGGTTGCCTTGCCAGCCACAACCTAAATTATTTTTTGCCCAGCTCCAAATTTTACCCTGGATCATGTTTCTTTCCTTTGTGGGCTTGGACATCTGTTGAGTCTGTAACAAAAGCTTCTGGATGCGTTTTGAATTCTGTAACTGGTGACATAGCTCTGTAACAGCAGAATAATGAATCCATCAGTTACGCTTTTGTGCCATAACTCTGTAACAATAGAGTAATGGATTCATCAGTTACGCCTTTGATCTCCTATAAATTTAGTCGTTTTTGTCTGTCATGATACACCGTTTTTTTTCTTCTTTCAATCTCTTCTTCTTCTGAGTCTATCTGAGAGTACAACACAACTGCTGGTTCGCTGGTGTCTCTGAAGCTTGGGTGCTGCTCTTCAGAGAATGTAATATAGTTGTATTCTGGGAAGCAGTTCGTCAAGGACCGTCACACTACGGGGCGAATTTTGTTTTAAAGACAGAGATTTTGATCTCGACTCTGTATCAGTTTTTGTCTGATTTCAATTTTCTTACCTGTAATCTTTCTTCTTCACAAAGATTATTAGAACAATTTTATTTTATGAAATTCAAGTTCTAATAGTTCTCACCAAAAGAGTTATCACTCGATCATGGCCCCATATATATATATATATATATATATATATATATATATATATATATATTTATTTATTTATTTATTTCAGTTAATCATACCATGGTTCATGGCTTTAGCAGCTTACCATACTTTTATGGCGTACTCCGCACGTAAAAAAAAGCCCAAACGGTAACTAAAATTACGAAACTTTACATATATGACGGATTCACCAAACACAAGCTAACCCAACTTGTAGAAGTTAGTTCCGACTCACGATTTGCGAGATACAAGCAAAATCAAAATAAAGTGATATATGGCCGTATCTCGCTAACCATGAGTCGAAACTCACATTTGCAAGTTGGGTTAGCTTATGTTTAGTGAATCTAACCTACTAGCAATGTTTCGCAATTTTTGATTGCAGTTTGTAGAATTTTCAAAGTGTGGAATATGCCAAAATACAAAAAAAACTGACTTCAGTTGAGTAATTGTCAAAAAAATTCAGTATGGTTAATTGTCACACTACCAAACTTGAGAAATAATTCATTTTAAAACAAAGAAGCTTATTTCAAAATGTCATTTCAAAATAACTCATACCTTTAGACACTTATCAAGAACTTTTTACAAACCTAGGGATTGGGATTAAACAAGTAGTTTTAACAAATGTGAGGTCTAATGTTAAGCTTCTTATCTGGTGAGTAAATTATTGGGAGTTCGATCTTTGTTTGCACAAAAAATTTCCAATTACTATGTATTTAGGGTAAAATGGAGATGTGTGCGACTATGTCCTTATTATATTTTTTAAAAAAGGGTGCTAGAAAAATCTCTAATATTATAAATATTATAATGAAAGAGATGAAATTGTCATTTGTAGACATTCAACCATTTAATTTTAACCATTCATTTTTAAGTGAGAGTTGTATTAACCATTCCTCAACTGTTTTTAGTTACTATAATGCTCTCAAAGTTTAAATTTATTTACGACGTGATTATTTACAAAAATGTCACTTATATAATTTTTTTTTTTAGGTTAAGGCTAGATTACGTTTTATTATTTATTATATTAAAAAAAAGGTTAATTAGAACGTACATCATCGCACGTTCAGATAACTAGTTAACGTTAGAACAAAATTTTGTTTTCTTGAAATGAAAACCCAACCATTCCCAAATTTCAGATATTTCTCTCGCTCTCTGTCTCTCTCACTTCACCGTTGTCAAGCTGGCTGATGGTTGCTCTCTCCGACTGCCTCCCCGCCGTCCGATTGAGGCGGATCAAAAACCATCACAAGCCCTCGCCAACGTCACCGCTGACGTCATCACCGCCGCCACCTCCGACGAGAGCGATGCACTTCTCCGACTCGCTCACCGCCGCCTACTCCGACTCCATCACCGACGTCCTAGACGACCTCACTGGCCGCTTCCTCATCACCGACCCCTCCATCTCCAACCACCCCATTGTCTTCGCCTCCCGCGACTTCCTTGCCGCCTCCGGCTACTCCCGCGATGACGTCATCGGAAGGAACGGCCGCATCTTCCAAGGTCCGAGGACGAATCGCCGATCCGTGATGGAGATCCGCGAGGCGATAAGAAATGAGCGAACTATTCAGGTTAGTTTGCTGAATTATCGGAAGGACGGGACGCCGCACTGGATTTTGTTCCATCTGAGTCCGGTTTTCGATGCGGAAGAGGATGGGAGGGTGCTCCACTTCCTGGCGGTGCAGGTGCCGATAAAGGGTAGGGCGGAGAGGAGGGGGAGGGGGATGGTGTTTGCGTTGGGAGCGTGTAGGGAGGAGGTGAGGGAGGAGGAGGAGATGGGGATAGGGTTTGGGTGCGGCGACGGCGAGGTTTTCGAGGGGAGGGATAGTGGAGGTGAGTTCTTGATTTTGCAGTTCTTTTTTTGTTGATATTATGTTGTTATATGATGATAATTTGCACTGATCTTTGTTTCTTGGCTTGGATGATTTGGGGGATTTTCGGTAGGAGAGAGGTTAGTTACTCTTTTCTTGATTTGAATCATGAAATTTAGTAATGTTTCAAGCTGTTTGCGTAATGAGTTATCTGTTATTAACTTTAAAAAAAACTCGAGTTATCCCAACTTTGGCATGTTTGGGACTCATTATAGAGTTAAGATAACTACAAGCATCTTACCCCAAAATGTAAGAGAACCATAGTTATCGAAACTCGACCCTTGCCTAATTTTTCTTTACTTTGATGATATCTTTAAAATGGAGGTAAGGGTATGCACATCCTGTACCTCCGAAGTTAAGTTAAGATAGCTTTGGTTATCTAAATTTTGTTAGTAATTTTCATTTTGTAGTGGTGTAATGTTGCCTCAAGAAGTAATTAGGCCTTGTTTGGGTACGGAGTTTAGGTGAGAAAAGTGGAGGACGGTGGAGGTGACTTGTGCACCTGCGGTTATCAAAACTTTGGCCTCTTTGAATCATATTTTGGAGTTTTGAGTAGTCTCCAGTTGTCTCACCTCAATGTTAAGATAATTGTACGTACTACAACAATTTTCTTTTTGAAGCCGAAAATGGATGCAACTTATGCAACCAATTGTTCGCATATAGGTATCCTACCTTTGTAACTAAGCAGGGCCTATTAAGTAGGAAAAGACTTGTAATTAATTTCTGTTGGATTCGTAGGTAAAGGTGTTTTGAGTAGTGTTGTCAAAATGAGCTTGATGTCGTCATTAGAGGATTTGTTCATGAATTGTGAGTGGTAGTTTATATGGCTTTTCCAAACCATATGATAACAGCTAATGAATTCTGTTTATGTTAAGTGTGTGTGTGAATCCGTCGTGCTAAATTTTGGAAAACTGTAATTGGTTCTTTGGTTATTCATTTCTAAGTCCATGTTGACAAATGAGAAGATAAACTTCAATTTGTTTGTTACGGAGTTCCAACATTTTCTGTTGTATGATTAGTGATCAAAATTCATTTCAAACCTTAGAATTACATATGCTTTCATTATCTCTCGCATTTCTAGCATTAAATTTGAATTGTTTAATTAGCTAATTACCTAGGGGTGGCATTCGGGTCGACCGGGCCGGGTCAGGTCGGACCCGCGCGGGTTGCAGCCAAGTTAGGACGGGTTCGGGTCGGATCACAAGCTTAACCAGGCCGGGCAGAGTTCGAAATCCAAAATTTCGATCCGGCCGATCCCCGGACACATACGGGTCGAACTTGTTTTGGGTCAGGCCGGGTCGCGGGTTTGCCCGGTTAATTTTTTTAAATTTTTTTACTTCACTAATTTTTTTTACAACAATTATAACTGTATAAGAGTAAAAAAAATGTATATATTATTCATTTCAAGTACTATGAATTTTTTACAAGTTTTTTACACACAAATACAAGTAATAGAAACTCATAGAGAACATATAATATTTCTTGATTTACAATTTTACATTTACATGTTTGAGCGGATAATCAGAATCTAGAGTTTGAGATAGCCTAGAGTTAGATTGAAGAGAGGGCATTGGACTACTGTCGTGCACCTTTACTTAACCTAAATCTAGGATCTCATCGTCCTAAATTTCCTAATCTTGTTGTTGGACTTTAGGCGAGTTGCTTCTACTTGTTGATGTAGATGTCGATTTTCCTTGAGTCCTGTTTTTAGCCTTCATCCAATCTTCAGTGCATACGAGCATCTTCAACGAATTCGGCTTCAAGTGATTCCTATAATCTATTAGAACTCTGCCACTAGTAGAAAAAGCACTTTCTGAAGCAACTGTGGAGACAAAAGGAGTTAGTAGATCTCTAGCCATATGTAAAAGAATATAATTTTTTTTTATGTTCTTTTCACCATTGTAGCACTTCAATCTTAGTACTAGAACTTTTACTATCTTGTTGATTATATCAATTTAATTTATTAGGTGCATTAATCATAGGTTTTTTGATTGAATACGAGCAAGTAAATTAGTAGTGACATCTTCTAATATACTCTTACCCTTATCTCCAGAAGTAGAAGAAGAAGTAACTATGTTAGTTAAACTACTAGATGTAAAAGTTCTATCATAATAATTATACAAGTTATTCAATGTCGATTCAGAGCTAGCTAAAAATTTATTAAAATCATATTCGGAATGATCTCCAAGTAAAGTAAAAAAGATTTCAATCAAACTTTTCATAACCGCAAATTTGATACGAGGATCCATAACAATAGCAATACAATACAACATAGGAAGAGGGTTAAAATACTTTAATTTTTTTGTATAAGTGGGAACAACAATATGGCTAATGTATTCGTCCGAAATCATCTTGAAAAGTTCGCATCATAGTAATGATTGAAATAAAAATACTAATTGAAGTAGAATTATAAGATGTAGAAAACTTCACAATTTCGGTTTTAAAAGGTTCCAAAAATCGTAATAAAGATTCGGCAAAATACCATGATTGGGGAGTCATTTAAAAAAATTTCGTGTTTTTGGCATTACAAAAATCGTTTATAATATCTTTGTATTGAGTAAAAACATTTAGTAAATCGAAAGTAGAGTTCCATCGGTATTTAACATCTTTAGAAAATTTTCTAAAATGTAATCTCCTAACTTTACACCATCCTTTAAATTCTTGAAGCATAGGACCACTTAAAGCAATAAAATGTACACAATTTTCAATTGCAACTATATTTGAATCGGCTACTTTCAATGCATCTTGTACACATAAATTTAAAATATGACACGCACGTCTAACATGAAAAATTTTATTACATGGAGGAACTAATTGTGTTTCAATTGTTGTTAGATGCATTATCAAAACTAATAGTAATTTTTTTATCTCGAATATGATATGAATTACAAACTTCTAAAATACGTGTTGCAATAACTGGTTCACCATGGGGATACGACAAAGCCGCAAGTGAAATGATTCTCTTTTGAATCATCCAATCACTATCTATCCATTGACAAGTTAAGCCCATCATCGGAATATCGTTACAACCTTTCCAACAATCGGAAGTAAGCGATACTCTACAAGTTAAAGAATACAAGAGTGCAATTAAAGTATTTCTAGGAATTCTTCTTCATTTCGTTGTAAAGTCTAATTGCATTTTGGTTGAAAAACTCTGCATTCTTACTCTCGGAATAGGAAAAAGGTAGCTCATCCTTAATAACTAGTTGGGTCATTTCCCGACGACCAAGTTCGGGATCATAGGGTTGGCTATCTATTTATTTGGTCCTAGGGTTGATTTTTTGTTGGCCTTGTTGATCTTGTATTAATTCTTTGTGTACATTTAAAATGTGTCGTTTAATTGTACCTGTTCCCTCATCCTTCTTTCATTTGTAACTTTTGTCACAATATTTACAAATCTTATGTCTTACACCCAGATTATTCTTATCGGGGATATAGTTATAAAATCTGTGCCAATCACTTGTTTCTTCCCTAGTTTTTCTACTACTAGTGGGTTTGGTTTGTTGTGTTTAAGTCAACATTATGCCTTTCTTCTTCTATGTCGTATGGAAGGACATCGCGAGATCCTACCATAGGATTCAGTATAAATTTGGGATCTACATGTAGGATTATTAAAGGCCGGCGTGAAGTATCCGTGGAATCTTGCCTACTTTGGCTACGGCCGCTACCTCATGATCGAAGGCATGGTAATAGTGTATGTGAAAAAAAAACCGATTTCTAGTGTTTTACTAGTGAATGTACAATAATACAAAACAAAAAAATATGAGGTATATGTTAAAAATAAAATCTAAAAAATAATAGAAGGGTTGAGAGAGAGAAAAGCAAAAAACTAACAAACAAATATGATACAAAAAATTAGAATTATAATAAAAATTAAGACAATAGGAGGGTTGTGAAATTTTGATACTGTACTTCGCGGATAGTCGAATATAAAAATGAGAGAAAATAAAAGTAGAGAAATGTAGTAGATGTTGTCATGACGCCACGTAGTCCAGTAGTCGTTGAAACTTGAAAGAGAGAGCTTCTTTGTTGGAGGAGTTGAAGTAGACGTAGTTGAGAGTTGAATTAACACAATTCGATACGATCGAAAATTTTCACTTCTTTGTTACTTGTTTCTTTGTTGAAAAACCTAGATTGAATTGAGTAGTAGTAGTAGAGAGAGTAAGAGAGTAAGATGTAGAAATTTTTAGATTGAATTAAGGAGGTATTTATAGGGGAAAAACAAAAAAAAAACAAAAACAAAAACAAAAAAACAACCCGACTCTGTTTTGGACCATTCAACCCGCGGGTCAAACGTCAGGTCAAACGGATCCAAACCCGCGGGTCGAGCGGGCGGGTTTGACCTAGTCAACGGGTTCGCGGGTCGGGTCGAGCGGGTTGGGTTTACGAATTTTTCTACCCGCGATTTCGACCCGGACCTGAACTGCCTCTTTGCGGGCAGGGTTTGAGTGGGCGGATCGCGGTTCAACCCGGCCCAGTTGCCATCGCTATAATTACCCCCTTATTAATAGGTGGAAATGTATTTTTATAGCATGGTTGGGTTATTAGGTAATTACACAATTTAAATTTAACGCCAGAAATGCTAGAGATAATGGCGGGGTGCTAAGTGAGTGAAATTTAACAGCGGAGGGTTTCTAATTTTGGATCCAAACGTTGGGGGGTTTCATGACTTTACCTCTATGTTTAAATAAATAAAATAAAGTGGTAAGAAACAAATGTATATCATCATGCAACAAAACTAATTTCCTCTAAAAGAACGACCAAATGTTTGTAATGTTAATTCTCATAGATCATGTGTGTTTGATTCTTATAGGGTTGGAGGCTGAAGAGATGCATGAAGCCAGCGACTGGGAGAAACAGAAAGCAAGTAATGCAGCAAAAAGCATCCTATCCATACTAAATTACTACAGAAAACATGCACCCAAAATGCTTTGTGGAAAAAGATGCAGTTCAGCGAGTATTGCTTCTCTTGGTTCATCACTAAATATATCCCTGGGCAGAATCAAACAGAGCTTTGTATTGTGAGTTTTAAAATTTTCTTCTTTTATGCCAACACTAGTTATTATGCCTCTCTTTAATGAAACGAGATCCTTCATAGGTCATCTTTCAGTGCTTAATAGAAATTTCTTGTTATCTTGCAGGACTGATCCCTATTTACCTGACATGCCCATTGTTTATGCCAGCGATGCATTTCTAAGTTTAACAGGTGCTTATCTAAATGCTGTTTCATGACTATTTACATTTTTTAGTTCTTATTAGACCCACACCACCTTTTAATGTGCCGGGAGTTTACTTGACACACACATTTACTTTTCACTGTATAGTGTGTGAGTGCCAGTCATTAATAATCTTGTTACTGATGTTGGCATATTTAATTCACCAAGACTTGCATATTATAGTATATTTTTGGATTTCATGTAGAGATTGGATAGTCTTTTTCAAAGCAGTGAAGGCATTACGGAAGGCTTGAGTTTTTGTGGGTTGTGATGGTAAATTTTAGATTGGCTTTCATTTGGTGTTAGGATGGAGTGAATAAGGGTGCATACTTTAAAGTGGATTCCTTGGTTTGTTTCCTTAAAACTATATCATATAGTACATATTGGCTAGACTTGCAATTGATTATAGTAGTACACTGTCCCGTACATTAGTCAAAGATATTGAAGTATTGAAGTTTGTATTCCTTCACCTTTTCATTTTGTGATAGTAGTACACTGTCCCCTACATAAGTCAAAGGTATTAAAATTTGTATTCCTTCACCTTTTCATTTTGTGATAGTAGTACACTGTCCCCTACATAAGTCAAAGGTATTAAAATTTGTATTCCTTAACCTTTTCATTTTGTGTTTTCCTTATCAGTTATCACCACCCCAAATCTTCATATATCCATTTCACTACGTGGGGTCTCTTTTCTGATCCCAAAAACCACCTGAGGTAAGTTTTCCATCCTCAGTAGTCTGTTAGTATACTCCATATTGGCCAGAACCCAACAAGGGGATATGGGATATTCTAATTTAAACTGCCCCCACCATTTCTCCTTCTAAATCAAATCCCTTCTCTTCTTCTATCATCTTCATCATTCATCCTTCAATAATGTCCTGATTGTCTATGTTAAACCATGACATAACTCAATTAGCCAATATTATTTTCATTGAGTCTTTTGCCTCCTCGGTGGAATCCTAACCCAATATCTTTGGACACGATAGATTTGAGGAAAATCAACTCTCCTATGATTTGTGGTGATTTCCTTTGCATGACATCCACTCTAGTCATCATACACACTACCGGATCTATCACTGTTCACAGAGATGAAGTGGAGGTGGTTCTGTAGATAATAATTTGATTAACTATTTCATAACAAAATTAGAGTTTAGTTGTCCATACAAATTGATGATGAAAAATAATAAGGTGGATCCTGCTCGAAGGCCTCCAGTATGTACCCGAAGGGGAAAATTATCTGGAGTTCATGTTGATATTTCAATATGAATAATAGTTTTTTACAAAGCTCTCAATTATGAATCTCTCCATTGTATCTGCTGTTTTGGAATCTCCCCTCAATATGTTTATGTGAACCGGTTTGGTTTTAGACTTAGAATTGGTGTGATCTGATTTGGCCATTTTAAGAGCAGTTTCCAATACAAATTCTGTAGACGCCACTCATGTGATTGGCAATGTGAACACTCGATACATTTTCAACTTTTTAGATCACGGTATGAACTGTAAATAAACTTCTTAATATTTAGTCCAGATGCTTGTGGTGGTTCAAATGCTGGCACATTTAAAAGTCAAACTTAGGTTAATTATCCTACAATATGATATCAATGTATTCATCTTTCAAAGAGCAAAGATCATTCTCGGCAATAAATCCTTGCATGCATATTATAAATAAGGCTAAATTTAAAAAAAGTACACAAAGTTTTGGGCCAATTTAAAAAAAGTACACAAAAGCTTTTTTTTTTAAGGACACATGTTTAAATAAAGTCCACTGGGTTAGTTAGGGTTAGGGTTGGGTTAGGGTAGGGTTTAAAAAAACCATTTTCATCTTTCATTTGTGTTTAAAAAAACCACATTCATCTTTTATTTGTGTTTAAAAAAACATCACTTAACTAATCATATGTTTAAATAACCCTCCCCGAACTAACCCTAACTCTAACCCTAACCCTAACCCTAACCCTAACTAACCCAGTGAACTTTATTTAAACATTGTGGCCTTTAAAAAAAAAAAACTTTTGTCTACTTTTTTTAAACTGGCCGAAAACTGTGTACTTTTTTTAAATTTAGCCTATAAATAATACCAGTAATTTACACGTGTGATGCACGTCTTAATAATTTAAAAAAAAATAAAAGCTCTGACGTAGTGAGGACTCGAACCTGAAACCTCCTTCATATTAGTTATGTACGTGCGTCACACGTGTTGACAGATTTACAAATGACACTAAGGCCTTCTTCCATTATAATATTAGAGATTATATACCTGACTCTCACAGAGATGGATGGGTTGTGTCTATCACTGGCCTGTTAGATCTTTGAATTACAAGATGGCTCTTGTTACATTGAAGTTTCAAATATGATTCATAAGTGTAAGTGTGTCTCATCACTAGAATAATAGAAAACAATGCCAAGGTTCTTGTTAGGTTGAGATTTGAAATATCCATAGCTTCACTTATGTATAGCATCAAAATCATCTATAATTTTGGTTAAGTACTTGTACTATAAAGTCTCATATCTATTATCACTAGCCAATACAATTATATCATGATCCTCGTTAGATTGGAATTTCAAACGCTTGTACAAAGCTTTACATGTACTTGCCTGCATATCAATTCTAGCTACTAGTCACAGTAGTATGACAAGGTTCATATTATATTGGAATTTCAAATGTTATCAATGATGCATAATGCTATAAGTCTATTACTGTCTTATGGTTGGTTTTTACTATCAAGTTATTATAAGTATCCCCAAATCTGGTAGCTGCAAGCTTCCTTATATCTGGTAAACACGTAGGTATCTTTCACTTCAAACTTACTCCCCTCCCTTCCTTTCTTTCTCCTTAAGCGATTTTTTTCGTATTCTGAATTGATTAAGTAGTGGATAGGGTAATTGGTGAAATATATAAAATTCTTGGGCTACTCAAAAATTTATGTCGTCAAGATGTCGAGGGTTTTCTACAAACAAGTTAGGTGATATAAGCAGTGAAGGCAACGTACAGAATTCATATTTCCTATCCAGCATTACAGTATTCGTACTCACGTATTCATATTCATGTTCAAATTCATATTTACATTCATTTGTATAACATAAAATCAAATATTATAGATCTATAAAATGCCTAGTCAATATATGCACAAATCTGAAATGAGTGTATATCCGATGCACTGGTTGACAATTTGGCAGAGGTCCTTGATCCAAACTTAGGGGCTTCATGCTTTGGCAACTAAACTGGATTTGGCACCTGAGGAGTTATTCAAACTTCCATCTTTCGATGGAAGAACTTGAGCTTCTGAGCTGTGATCTTACTGGTATATATGGTATGTATGGCTTTCACTTACAAGTTTATATAATCATGCTTGCAATTTTTCCAACTATGACCCTATTCCGAAGGTATTTCCGTGTCTTTGGACATATTTTCCGAACCAAAATGTTCCAATATTGCCCAACATTTTCTTTAAGAATCATATTCAAATCCAGTTAACTGGGTAGCCCCCCCTATTTCAGGTTCAGGTTAACGATGATTGTTTTTGAACTCATGTACCAAAGAGTTATACGATCACATTTCCCTCTTGCCAGTGCTCTACCATAATTTATTGTGTTATTTCATTTGATAGCTAGTTTACTTTTTGTCCTAATTATTAATGAACTTGCAAAATTCAAAGACTAGTTATTAATGAACTTCAAAGACTAGGCCCAGAAGGTCTAATTATTAATCAACTTTGAAAATTCATAGACTGGCTGTACAAGGAACTAGTTCTTAGCCTTGTAATAGCAATTTTAGTAACCTAATTGCCATTAATCATGAAGTAAAACTTAACATGAAAACTTTATTGTTTGTAGCTATTTCTGAAACTGGGTTAGTTTTTGCGAATGCTCCCATTTTGCTAGCCGCTACTACGGGATCTGTCATGTTTTAGGGATTAATATAAATTTCAGGTTGTCCCTTGGTCTGATCGAATTATATCCAAAATTTAGGGCTTATCTCCTTTTCCAATGATCACTTTTAAACCATGTAATAAGCAATTATAAGTTTATAACTAATCTGCATGACTTGCAGTGATACGCTGTTCAAAGTGAGGTGTTAGATTGGGTTGTTAACTGTTTCAAATCATTATTTTTCTGAATCTCTATCTTTATAACACTGTCTGCTTGTATTGTCTCTCATGACTCATGGAGTGTTGTATTTAGTGGTAAAGTTTGAACCTTTTATATTAGGTGAATATGGAAAATCTGCCTGTACTATGCCTCATTGGTCGACAAACTAAAAGATACTGCAGAAAGCCCCTGCTCTCCCTGTACATGAGTTCTATGTGGTTATTCTTTATCCTAAAAAACTTCTTCCTTTCTTCCTCTTCTCAAAACTAACCAAGTCCTACCTAACATTTTCTCCACATCCAGTTCCATTCCTCCAATTCCCCTGCCTCCAACTTCCCTGTTTCCTTCACCATCCCTTTAATTAGGATGAGGGGAGAAAGAAGGGGTTAAATTGGTGGTATTATATGACAAAAAATAACTACATGCAATGCACATACTTGTATTTTAATAGACGACTAATTTGGGATTTTTTACACCATCTTTTAGTTTAAAGATATTATCTACAAGTGGAGCATGATACAAGCGTGTTTTTTGCATTTTATCCTTTTATTTTAGTAATCACTGGAAATAATTCACCCACCTTTCTCCCTGCATTGTCTCCTTCCTACAAATGCATCTGGATTAACTAGTGAGTTACAACTCTATTATACCGCAATTGGTGCATTGGTCTTTGCTTTGTTAATGTTTTTTGCTGGTTGGTTCCATTATCACAAAGCCGCTACAAAATTGGCTTTTTTCCAAGATGTAGAATCTATGTTGAATCACCACTTAGTGGGTTTACTCGGACTTGGGTCTCTTTTTTGGGCGGGACACCAAATCCACGTATCTTTACCAATTGTGAACACCTTAAAATTTCTACATTGTTCAACGACGAGGCTTCTTGATCTTGCCAGCTAAATACTTATGCAATACTGTGTTTCTTTTAACTCATGTTACACAATCTAGTGCTGCTCTTGATTGTTCATGCCCAGATCATAAACACAACATCCAAGGAACAAGTAGTTTAAAATTTATTTTTCCCCTTCGTTTTTGTAGGTTACTCTAGGCACGAAGTTCTGGGACGAAATTGCAGATTTTTAAATGGCCCTGATACTGATATTGAGGCATTGCAGGAGGTAGATACTTAACTGTGACTTCCACATAGTCTGCTATGCATCGTGAAGTTACTTTCATTTGTAGGTTATTTATCTTTCAAATTTTCTTTTTGAGCATTTGCAGATAAAGAGCAGAATTCAAGCAGAACAAGCTTGCTCAGTGCGTTTATTGAATTACAGGTTTACATTTTACTAAATACCAAATTGAACTTTTTTGACCTTTGACCAGGGTTTCAAAGGAGCTTCCAATTCTTGGTTTAAAATGTAATTTTTAGTTTTTGCTTTGGTTGAAATTTCAGGAAAGATGAAAGCTCATTCTGGAATCTGCTACATATAGCACCTGTGCGGAATGCAACTGGCAAGGTTATTCTTTATAATATATTTACAATTCTGTTAAAATTTATTCCACATATTATCTTAATTGGTATTTCCCTTGTTAAATGTTTCTTGTAAATATCATATCTTTATCATTACCCATTGTTCACTTGCATCATTCTTCATGCCATACCATTAACCTTTAGGTTATCAACTCTGTACGTATTTTGATGGTTTGAACCCAATAACATTCGTTAGTGCTAATTACAAACTTTGTATAGTCCAACATGATGCAACGGGATGAAGTTATTTAAAAAATAATAATCTGGCTCTTAGATTTTTCTCTGATGTTCTTGCAGATTGCATTTTATGTTGGGGTTCAGATCAATGAAAATTGCAAGGACGTGCACGGGCTAAGCTCGGAAATGAGACAGCTAAGTGCTGTGGCTGCAGTCAAGGTTGCAGTGAGGAGCTTATTTTCAGGTGCAGGCACTACCGCAAGCTCATCATCATCATAGAATACTTATAGCTGTTAGTATACGCCCACAGGTAACCGCAAGGTCTAGATGTGTAATTACTTCTATCTTTACATTTTCGTTACATGAGAAGAGAGATGAAGATGCCCCTCAAAAGTCTCTGTCATTTTTATTTCATTTTCTCCGGGGATGCCTCTCATGTACTATAAACATTTCAATTAATGTTGAAAGCTGCTTTTTCGTATATGTTTCAGTCTTGATCTGGCTTGCTTTATCTCTCTCCCTCTCTCAGATTGAACCTGATTGTTCTTGTGGCAGATTTCTTGTTTCTTGTACTATGTTTTGTTTAGGCTGCTTGCTCTCAATTCCAGCACTTTGTGTAATTCGATTTATAGCCTAATTGTTGATTCATTTATTAAATGAATTTTTTATTTCTTCCTTCCATACTTGTCTTGTTTTTAACGTATCAACTGTACATGACAAACAAAAGATAAAATTCAAAGAAATAGTTAACGATGTATTTGTTTATTTATTATTATCTTAACGTATTGAAAGATGCACACTAGAAAAGCATGGTACTTAGCGTCCCTTGATATTGCCCATTTATTTGGTGATGCAATGAGTTGAAGGAGTTTATATCTCTAACTGGCACATACAGTTTCTAGCTAGAGAAACCTTTCTATCGTCTGCCCTATATAAGAGTTGCTGAGAGTCTGCCCTATATAAGAGTAGTTGCTGAGAGCATTGTAGTCGTTTGCTAAATATCGATAATATGCATATTTGGCTCAAAAATGAGCTGTACGCATTTGCCAAATATCTATATTATCCATATTTCGCTACAGTCGCCTGCTATAAATAAGAATGGATTTGAGATTTATCCATATATGAGTGACGGCACATCATGTGCTGTCCCATCCCACAAAAAAAACTTTTTTTTTTTTTGTCGGATGGCACTTCTAGTGCCGTAGCTTGAATGGTTTTTTTTTTTTTTTTTTTTTTCAATTAAAAAAACCCCAAATCCCTCGGACGGCACTTCATGTGCCGTCCCTTGAATTTTTTTTTTCCAATTAAAAAACCCCAAATCGCAGGCCCAAATTTCTCGGACGGCACTTCATGTGCCGTCCGGAGTTTTTTGTAATTTTCAATTTTTTTGTGCAATTTTTGGAAATGTTTTTGCAATTTCTGAAATGTTTTTTAATTTTTTGTAATTTTTTCGTAATTTCTGAAATATTTTTGTAATTTATTTATTTTTTTTGTAATTTTTTATTTTGCACCCCGAGTACGAATTTTTATTCCTCCGACGGCACTCGTTTTATGTCTCCGACGGCACATGAAAACGGCACATGAAGTGCCGTCGCTTATTATTTTATTATAAAAAGCTAAAAAATAGCTTTTGACGACTGCAGCAAAACTTCGATTCCTATTTCTATTTATCCATATATCCATATTTTTCCCTTCAACGAACTACAGATGCGCTGATAGCTAATTTCAAGGACTTCTCAGGCACTTACCTAAGAAGTTTTCCCCAACTACACATATTTCTTGAACGTCTCTCTACGAAAATTGCTTATATATGTCGATAACCCGGGCCAGCATGGAATAGTGATGTCCCATTGTATTCGCAGACTAGTTTGCTTTTTGTACTCTGACAAAACACATCGACATCAAATGTGCTGGCTGTAAATAGGTATCGTATGAGTTAGATACGTGCTTCACTGTCTGCAAGCAGATGATTAGACATGATACCAGTAAGTGCATGAACATGCTGTTCAGAGTAGTATGCATGCTAGTTCATGGCATCACTTTTTTCCTGCTACATTCCAAGTCTCGCAGACCTGTCTGAATCGAGCAAGTCACTCTTATTAACTAGTGTGAAGGAATATATCAACTTTACCATCATTGTTATGTGATAACTTTGGCATGTTAATTATGCGTGAAAATCCGACTTGAGATAGTTGTTAGGAGTTTGAATATGTTGCATCATAGACTTATTCTTTACTTGCAACGGTGGTGAAAGCAGAGTGATGAAAGCAGAGTGATGAAAGCAGGAAGGTATCAACTAAATAAAGCAAAAAAAAAAAAATCAAAAAAAAAATCACAATGAAACAGAATTTTAAGAATGTGTATAACTAATAAAACAATTCATAAGATTAGCAGTAAAAGTTTTTAAAATATTACAAAGTTCAGTCTCTCGCAGTAGTTGTTTTGAGTCATGCATACGAGCTTCAGATTACTTGAGCACTAACTAACTCGAAGCATGTCACTATTTATAGCACTTGACATGTTCGAACTATTTGAATGCCCATAATTCTACATTTTTAGCTCAGATTCCCCCAGCCACAAGGGCAGATATGCTTCATAGATAAGCATATCTTACAGAAAGATCGTAACAGATTGTCTTGTCTGACTAGCTGTAGAATACTTAGGAGGGAAAGGAAAGGAACGGAGGTAAGTTTGTCATACAGAGTAGTTTTACACATACAATGGGACACCGTAATGGCACCCCGTAATGGCACCATTCGCATTGATTTACATATCATAATATATATTTGTATTAAAAATCTAACTTGTTGGCTGCTTTTTGATCATGTTTCAAGTGATTGATCGTAAAATGAACTGTTTTTTTTTTTAATAATATAACAATTGACACCAAGCGATGTATGAGCAAAAAGCCGCCCCCCAATGAGTTCAATTTTATACTTGTTCATCTTATAACATAAGAAATATGCTAAGAGCATCCACAGTCGTTTGCTATTTATCCACTTTATGCATTTTATAGCAAACGAAACGCTGCAGTCGTTTGCTATTTATGCATATTTTGACGATTTCGCGACAGTAAATGGCTATATATGATAGCGGATATAAGAAAAATGCATATTATACAGGACAAATCTTCAGGATTCGTTTGACGAAAAATAATAATTTTTTATTTCTCAGACGGAACTAGACAGTCCGTCCCTTTAAAAAAATATATTATTTCGTAATAAAAAAAACTCAAAAAAAAAAAAAAAAACACCTCCTCTTGGACGGATCTTCTAGATTTGTCCGTCGAATGGAGATAAAATTTAAAAAAAATAAGAATATTGGGCTACCCTCTTGGACGGATGATCCATCCGTGGTGGGGCCACCTATTTTTAAAAAAATTTTTTCCACTAAAAATTATTTTTTGATTATTAAAAAAATCGCAAAAATTATTTAAAATTTCATCTATCCCCTTCTTTTTTTTTGTTTTCTTCCGATGGATCTTCAACATCCGTCTAATGAAAAAAATTAAAAAATAATTCATTTGATATGCATTTTGCCCTCCGACGAATCTACAAAGTCCGTCTATTATTTTTTTAATTTTAAATTGCTATAAATAGCATTGGACGACTTCAGCAAACACTGCATATGCTATATGTAAATATATATTTTGTTTGTTTTTTTTTTTTTTACAATCACGACTACCGTGTGTATACGACTACTCTATCGGGAAGAAAATTTCCAATTATCCATTTCCTTAATACTTTAGTGGTGGTGCAAACAAACTGACTTTTCTTTGATTATTAAAGAGAGAACCTTATCTGCAAGTCCTGGGTCATTTCAGTGATTATTGTAGTTTGCTTTGCCATGTGCCTATAAGAAAAGCTAGGATTCCATTCAGTTGACTTGCTATAGGGTAGGTAGGTTTAACACATCTCTAGATTCATGCAACCTTTCAATTCTTGAAGGATTGTGGGACCTACTCCGAAAAAATAAAATCCCTTGATTTTTGTTGAAATAACTTTTATCATTACATCGTAGAAACTTGGAAGTTGGAAAACTGAAGTTTAAGGAAATTTCAACCCAATTAGTTACGGGAGAGGTGTAGGACTTGTCAAGGTTATTCAATTTAAGAGAAAAGATCGAATTAAGGGTTTACCTTCATTATTGGAAGCTCAACTCTGAACCGCATATTCTAAAATTGAGATTTGAATGCACGAAGAATGTTAATGTATGGTTTTAGGATTCATGAAAGTGTTGAGAGGAGACTCACAAAAGGAACTTGGTGGTTTTGTGGAAATGGCAGTGAAAGGTTGGATGCTTGTTCTTCCCAAACATCTTAAAGAGGAAACTTCCAACTTTAATCACATTTTGTTGAGTTCTAACTGTGGAGCAACTCACCAACAAGATGTAAAACAATAGAATTAAAAGTAAGAGAACAAAAGCAATCAAAAGCCTACACATAAGAACACACGGAATTTTTTCGAGATTCACCAAATGCAATGACTAATTCCCTGCACAGAGGCACTCCTACGATTTTCACTGAAAATATGAAGAACAAGTTTACAAATCTCTCAGTAACTCACATCCAATGTGTAGGATTTCTCTCTCTCTCTCTCTCTCTCTCTCTCTCTCTCTCTCTCTCTCGCAGCTGATTGATATCTTTTTTCTTTTTTTTTCTTTTTTTTTTCTTTTTTCTTAACCCTAAAATCGTACTCAATACAATATATGTAGGTTTACATCAAATTAGATCTCAGCCACAGGTCAAATAGAGCTGCGCGGTCGACCGCGAACTTGGACGGTCAACCACAATTGTCCTTCGAGTGTACATGGTTCCAACAGAGAGCAGGATGGTCGACTGCGTCGTCGACTGGCCATTCCTTCAAGTGTACAGGGTTTCAACAGAGAGCGAGACGATCGACTGTACAGCTCTCGGCTTGAGAGCCTGTAGAGTCGGTCGCCTGTGCGGTCGACCGTAACTTCTGCCTGCAGCTATTGACTGCTGTTGAGCTACTTGCCCCCACTCCAACTTCTTCTCGTTAATCTTCTTTAACCCATTATCATGTATTGGATCCACAGATTCCAACAATCTCCCACTTGAAGACATATATACGAAGTCTCTAATCTGTTCTTCATTCTTCCATTGACCTAGTCTAGACACGTGCCTCTGCGAGTCTCCTCATCTATTAACTTGAAGAAAATCTGGTAGCAGTATAGCAGAATTAATGCTTCTTGCTATCCACTATCTTTATGAGCATGTCTGCCGGATTCTTAGTGCCAAGAATCTTCGTTAGCTTCAACCATTTTTTTTCAACCGCCGTTCTCATAAAATAATACTTCATCTGAATGTGCCGAGTCCTGGATTGATATGTCGAGTTTTCCGCCAAGAAAACCGCACTTTGACTGTCACAACATAGCTCTCCTATGAGTTGCTTTTTGCCCAATTGTTTCATAAGTTTCGAAATCCACAACATGTCTTTCGTTGCTTCTGTAAGTGTCATATACTCTGACTCCGTGGTTGACTGTGCTACATCCTTTTGTAACTATGAAGCTCAACTAACAGTTCTACCTCCAACTGTAAATACATACCCTGTAGTACTTCTGTAACCATCACGATCGCCCAAAAAATTTGTATCTATATAACCATGTATATGCAAAAGAAGCTCCTCCAAAATAAAGAGAGTGATCTGAAGTACCGGCAAGATACATGAGAATCCACTTCACTGCATCCCGATGCTGTTTATCTGGATTCTTTATGTAATAGCTGACGACTCTCATTGCTTGTGTGATGTCTGGTCTTGTAGACACCATCGCATACATCAAACTCCCAACGGCTGTGGCATAAGAAATAACAGTCATTTCCTCTATCTCTGCCTTTGCTGTTGGACACAAGTCCTTAGATAACTTGATGTGAGCGGCCAAAAGACAAGTGACTGGTCTCACGCCATCCATATTGAATCTTTTCAACACCTTCACATAGTCCGCTTATGATAACCAAATCTTCTTGCTTTTCCTGTCTTTACTGTTCTTCATGCCGAGAATTTGCTTTGCTTCACCCAAGTTATTCATTGAAAACTCTAAAGCTAGCGCCTTTTTCACATCCTCGATCTTCTCCATACATGAACCTGCTAACAACATATCGTCCACATACAATACCAAGGTAATTATATCATTGTCTTCATATCTATGAACATATATATAATGATCTGTTTCGCATCTCTCGAAACCCTTTCTTCTCATAAAGCAGTCAAACTTCAAGTACCATTGCCGTGGTGCTTATTTAAGCCTGTAAAGACTCTTCTTCAGTCGGCACACTATGTCTTCTTTCTATTTTGCTTCAAAATTTATAGGTTGCCTCATGTACAGTTCTTCTTCGACATCACCATGGAAAAATATTGTTTTCACATCCAACTGCTCTAAGTACAAATCTGCAACTGCTACAATACTAATCAAAACCCTGATTGAAGCCATCTTTACTACTGGTGCGAAGATTTCATTGTAGTCAACACATTCTCTTTGAGAGAACTCTTTCACAATAAGCCTTACCTTATACCTCTTACTGTCATTTGCCTTATTCTTCACTCTAAAAATCTATTTGTTCATAAGAGCGCATTTTCCTACAGGTAACTTGATCAACTCCCAAGTTTGGTTATGTTCCAAGGAGTTCATCTCATCCCTTGTGGCTAACTCTCACTGATTTCGAGCCTTATCCTTCAAAGCCTCCTCATAAGTCTCCGACTCTCCTGAATCAGTATACAGAACATGCTCGTGAACAATACTAGCTGATGAATCAAATATCTTGGTTGACATTCTCTCTCGTGTCGATCTCCTCACTGTGGGTACCGGTTCACCGATCGGTTCAGCTTTCCCGAACTGATCTGGCTGTACCTGTTCATCTTTGATAACCTGCTCATTCCCAATAGACTCATCATGAGCCTCCTGTACTGCCTATGGTATATGTACTTGTTGCAGCACTGTAGCACCCCCACCAATAGGGCCGCCTTCAGAATCAGAATTTAAATATGAGTCTGAACATGAATCTGATTCTGTACTGGTTGTACTGCTTTGATACGTGCTTCACTGTCTAACTTGTTACATGATTCTGTATATATGCACCAATATATACGTGATTCTGTATATATGTCTCCACAGATTCCAACAATCTCCTACTTGGAGACATATATACGACGTCTCTAATCTGTTCTTCATTCTTCCATTGGCCTAGTCTAGGCATGTGCCTCTGCGAGTCTCCTCATCTATTAACTTGAAGAAAATCTGGTAGCGGTATAGCAGAATTAATGCTTCTTGCTATCCACTATCTTTGTGAGCATGTCTGCCTGATTCTTACTGCCAAGAATCTTCGTTAGCTTCAACCATTTCTTTTCAACCGCCGTTCTCATAAAATAATACCTCATCTGAATGTGCCGAGTCCTGGACTGATATGTCGAGTTTTTCGTCAAGAAAATTGCACTTTGACTGTCACACCATAGCTCTCCTATGAGTTGCTTTTTGCCCAACTATTTCATAAGCTTCGAAATCCATAACATGTCTTTCGTTGCTTCTGTAAGTGTCATATACTCTGACTCCATGGTTGACTGTGCTACATCCTTTTGTAACTGTGAAGCTCAACTAACAGTTGTACCTCCAACTGTAAATACATACCCTGTAGTACTTCTGTAACCATCACGATCGCCCAAAAAATCTGCATCCATATAACCATGTATATGCAAAAGAAGCTCCTCCAAAATAAAGAGAGTGATCTGAAGTTGTAGTACCCTGTATTTTTAAATACTATTTTTGAGATCTGAAAATGGATTAAAATGATTGTTGGAGATTTAATAAATATTTTTCTGAAGATTTATCTTTTTACACGTGCAAAACATGTGCAAATATTTTCTTGGAAAGTTCAAAAGCCAAAATTATTTTGTGAAAAATCATTATTTATTATTTGGGATTATTTGTAATTTTTCTAGATTTTTCTGATATTTATTGGACCTATTTGCAAATATTTCAAAAAGATCGACTTTTGTGCAAAATTACCAAATGGGGGTGAAAACTCCAGTTTTTCAGATTTTGGGGCTGGGTATAATGCCTAGTCAACTCAGGGTTAAAAAGTTTACCTTTTGTTTTGATAAATATTGTTTATTTTACAAGTTTTGATAAAAGGAGATCTTTTTGCAAAATTGTCATTTTGAGGGGTAAAAGGGCAAACTTACTTTTCTAGACTTTTCAAACAGTGCCGGCTGGAAAGAAAGTGTTTATTTTGTTTTTAAATCTCAATTAAATTAGTTTTATCAAGTTTTCAAGTATAGGGATCTATTTATGTAAAGTTATATTTTAAAAGGAGTATTTTGCAAATGTATTCAAAACCCTAATTCTCCTAATTCCGGCCTATTTAAAAGGTTGAGTGCAGCCGTCTTTCGCTGCACAACACAAAGGTTTTATTGTTTTTATTTTCTTGGAGATTTAAGGAGGAGATCTTGGATTTCTTGCAAAGGAGAGACTTTTCCTATTTTCTATTTGTCTTCGTTTGATCTCTTCAACAAGGTGAGTGATATAATTTATTTTGTTTTATTCTTTGAATGTTGTATGTGGTGTTTCATTTATTAGAAAGCATGCTAGGGTTTTGATATGAATACATATGCTGGATTGAATGAATTGATAAGTTAAAATTGAATCTTTTGAGAAGAACCCTAGTTATTTGTGAGTAGAGTTGCTTGTGGATGATTTTAGATTGTTGGAGAACCTAATATAAATTGTGAGTAAGCTATTTCTTTTGGGTTATTACTGATTTGATTGAGTATGGTGAAAGTTATGCATTAATTAATTAAAGATGAGATTTTTTGGACTATTGGTGAGTTGGATGAATGCAATTTGGCCATGTTAATGATAAATTTGTTTATGAATCAACTATTGAGAATAGTTGAGATTGAGTTTGAGGAATTTTGAGAAGGAGTAATGGAGTAAAAGACCGTGTCTTGAGGATTTGAGTTGTGATGTCTAGATTTGGGTTTGATACATTTTGACTAAATTTGGGGATTCGTGATTTTGTGAAAGATTTTACTTGCATTTGGATTTACTCAAATACTAAATTTTAATCTAAATATTTTTTTATTTAATTTATGGATTTGTGAAGTTCTTTTGGTGCACAAACATTTTTCATGAGTATCGTATTTTGTTGTTTTAGAAGAAATTGAGTTTTATGCGTTTTCGAAGGATTTGACTATATCTCAACTTATGTTGGTATTGATATGGTTTGGAATATAAAACAAAGTTATTTTGATGTATGATTTATTCTTTAAAACTCTAATTTTGATATATGCACACATTCATGTTTTATTTTGAAGAAATTCATCAAAATGTTATTTTATCAATTCAAGCGGTTTTGATTGGTTTTTATGGATCTTTGTATATCTTATAAGTTGTATTTGATCATACCAGAAATATACTTTTTATAGATTTCGTTTTTGTAAAGTAAATCTTCGTATCGGTTGAAATATGCACAACCCAAACTGCAGTCTGTAGGTGTGACAGTCGACTGGTATGTTTCGACAGTCGACGGTCACTACCTGGCTGCTGTGTTTTTCTCGTTTTCTTGAAATCTCGTGCGGAACAGTCGACTGACCCATTTCTCCAGTCGACTGTCCCTGCTCTGTTTTGATATTTTCTAGAGGTGTTGGATTTTCGCTCTGGACAGTCGACTGGTGACTTTTAGCAGTCGACTACTACTACTTAGATTTTTATTTCTTGAAGTGCTGGTTTTTTGCTCTGGACAGTCGACTGATGACTTTTTATAGTCGACCGTTACTGATGTCTTCTTGAGTTATTCTGATGTTCTTTAAACAATTGATCCTTTAAATATTTTTGGATCTATAACTTACTATTCTAAATATTATTCTTTCTACAGAACATATGTTTTTCAAGATATTTTATTGTTGGATTTGGATTCTGGAATTTTATAAAGACTTGGGTTTTTGTTGATTGGAGAAGTTTCTCCATATGATCGTTTTGACGATGGATTTGTGAGTTTTGGTCTTGTTGATATCTCTAGGAGTTGAGTAGGAGTCCTGTGAACCGGCAGTTGAGATTTGTTGAGTTAAACCTAGGGGGTCTTGATTTGGTTGTTGTTGAGTATTTAAGTCCGGCAGGATACACTAACTCTAGAGATGAGAATTTTGTGTTTTAATAATAACCAACTTAAGGACAGGCACTAGTGGGGATGTGATGGAACTTGGGAAACGTAAGTATAGGCTCATGGTTTGTTTAGTCCAATGGATGCGTTCCAGGACTGTTTGTTGTTCTATCCCGAGAGGACATTTGTATGTTTGCGTGTGGAGGGTCTGCAGGCCTATTCACGGAGCATGCAGGGCGCATTCGGGTGTCGAGGGTCGGCAGGCCTATTCACGGAATGTACCTGGTGTATCTGCACGTCGAGGGCCTTGCAAGCTTATTCGTGGGGTACACGGGTTTGGAGGTGATCCTCTGGTTTTTGAGCTATCTGACATGATGCTTGCGCGTCGAGGGCTGTGGTGCCTATTCGCGAAGTATTCTGGATCTTGTTTTTCATCACCGTAGTAAGATTAGTTGCATAACGAGGGGTTATCCCTATAAAGTGGAGATCGTTAAGGGCTTGCACCGGATCTATGTACTATGGAATGCATAGAGTCCGACAAGTATGCATCAGAGAGTCAGCATATAGTATTGTTATTTTCTTGACTTGATTTTATGCTTGTGTTTTCCTGTTTTCCTCCACTTGACACTTAGTCTAGATTCATTTGATGTTTTCATATATTACTATTTACTATCTTATACTCCTTGATGTTTCCATTCTTTACTTATTGTTATTTCTCATTTCGTTTATTCCTGCGGTTAATACATGTTGTTGATGACTCCATGCTTAATGTTTTATTTATGTTGTTTGTTTCTATGTCACTGTAACTCCTATTTCCCGTATCTGCAATTTTCTACAGTATTTTCATTTCTGGTATTCTTGTATTCAATTTGAGATCCGTATTGTTGTTCCAGTTCGAATAAAATCACTTCTTTTGCTTCAACTCAATTTTTGGTGCCTATATCTAATTCAATTGTATTGTTCGTTCTACTCTTTTTGCGTCGTTCTTCATGCAGGAATGAGCTATTCATTTTATCTATCTCTTTTTCCCAATTTTTATTGATTTTTGACTAAGTCTACTTTTGGATCCCACTCAAATCCGATACCCAAATACCCAAAAACCCCCTAACTATATAAACCCTTAACACCCTAACCATAAACCCCGTTACTGTGTAAACCTACCCCTAATCAACCTGCCGCTACCCCTCATCTTCTTCCTCCCGCTCCTATCGCTCCCTTCTTGTAGAACCCCGTATTTTTAAAATATTATTTTTAAAGGTTTATAAATGACTAAAATGATTTTTGGAGAATTTATGAATATTTTCAGAAAAATTTATCTTTTTACACGTGCAAAACACGTGCAAATACTTTCTTGAGAAGTTTGAAAGTCAAGTTTTCTTCATGAAAAATCATTATTTAATATCTGGGATTTATTTAGTATTTTTCCAGATTTTTCTGAAATTAATTGGAACTATTTACAAATTTTGAGAAAAGAAGGACCTTTTTGCAAATTTGTCATTTTTAGGGGTTAAAATGCAAAATGTATTTTCTGGACGTTTTGAACAGTACCGGTTGAGATTTAGGATTATATTTTACTTTTAAATCCTAATTTAAATGAATTTTATTGAATTTCCAAGAATAGAGATATATATATATAAAGTTGTATTTTGAAGGGATTATTTTGCAAAGTGGGTAAAACCCTAAACTCCTTTCCGGATATTTAAAGGGAAATTTGCAGCCGTCATTCACTGCACAATATAGATTTTTGTGATTTGTTTTGGAAGAGCAAGAGGAAGTTTTGGATCTCGCAAAGGATAGACTTTATCGTTGGATCTCGTCGTTTCCAAGGTGAGTGATATGAAATTTGTTTTGTTGTTTGATTTAGGTGACTGATGCGAATTCAGATTGTTGTTGATTTATGTGAATGATTGTTTAGTTGTTTGTTTTGACATGTTTGTTTGAGCAATGAAATGATTGTTGTCATATTATGTATGTGATATCCATGAATGTTTAGTAAATCTTGGTTTATGAATTGGTATTGCTAGAAAGCATGTTTAAGATATGAGTATGGTTATGATAACAAGGGATTGGATGGATGAACATCTGGATCTCGTGAATACAAATCAGATCTTTGGTTTTGAGTTGTGAAATAAATTCAGTATTGAGAAACGCTAATGGAAGAATTAGGAATTTAGAACATGAGAACTTGAGTTTTGAGACATGGGTTGATTTGAGTAATGTATCCAATCTGAGGATACTTTGAGATTGTCATTCTTTTTACCTGAGTACGAATTATTTTCACAAACAATGAATCTTTAGAAAAACTCAAATTTTGATTATTGTATACAGACCTAAATTATGCAAACTGTAGGCCGACAGTCGACTGGTACGACCCAGCTGCTGTGTCTTTAGCTTTTTGAAATTTCGTCCTGGACAGTCGACTTTGACCCTTGTTCAGTCGACTGGTGTACTTAGAACTTATTTTGCAAAGTTATTGCAGTATCTTTTCTGGATAGTCGACCTATGACATTTTAAGTCGATTTATAATACTTAGAATATTTTCTCAAAAATTATTGGAATTTATCTCGGGTAAGTCGACCGATGACCTTTTAAGTCGACTTATATTACTTAACTTATTTTCTTAATATCATGGATATTTTCCCTCTGGACAGTCGACTTACTACAGTAATAAGTCGACTGGTACTGATGAGTTTTCATAAACTTGAATGTTCTTTCGAATGAGTAGTCTTCAAATATTTTAGTCTATACTTTGTCTTCTGTTAAGCATATGAGTTTAAGATATTCAGTTGAGCTATTTATGGTGGAAAGTTGGTTTAGACATTGAGTTTGGGTCTCTAGAGGATGTGTATGACCCTAGTATACCGGCATTGAGTTCTTTTGTTGAGGCCTGTTGAGGCATTTCAATTGTTCAGTTTTGAGTTAGGTCCGGTAGGGTACACTAGCTCTAGGAGATTCGTTGAGTAATTAAGTAACCCAAGAATAATAAGGACAGGCACTAGTGGTGATATGATGAACGGGAACATGGGTCAAGTACCTCAGTATGGCTTTCGGTGTGGGATTTAATCTCCGGAATTATCACGGTAGATTACTTGTGGTGTGGGATATATCTCCGGAATTATCACGGTAGATTACTTGTGGTGTGTGATTTATCTCCGGAATTATCACGGTAATTACTTGTGGTGTGGGGTTGATCTCCGAAATTATCGGAGTCGAGGCGACGCACATGTGGTATTCGTGTGATGATGTGTCAATATTTCGGTGTGGGATGGTCTCCGGAATTATCCAGGTAAACTACCTGCGGTGTGGGATTCATCTCCGGAATTATCGGGCATTGGCTAATGCTCACAGTTTATCTTTATCTCGTAGTAGTCATCGTGTTAGGATTAGTTGCATAGCGGGGGATTGAACCCTATGAAGTGAAGACGTTAAGGGCTTGCACCGAACCTATGTAGAGTGGGATGCATAGACTTCGACAAGTACGCATTAGAGAGTCTGCATATAGAATTTGTGTTTTCTTGACTTGGTTTTATGCATGTGGTTTCCTGTTTTCTACACTTGACACTTAGTATAGTTTCACTTGTTGTTTACATGTTTCTTTGCTACGTCATATTTTATGTATTCTTGTTTATTACATGTCGTTTAAGAATCCATGCTTAATGTTCGTTTATGCTGTTTGTTTTATGTCACTCACACCATTTATGGCTGACCTCGTTAGTTTTGGGGGTTAGGGTTATCTCTAGCCTCATGTGTTGCAGGTTGTTGCTTAGAGTTTGGAGGTGTGGATGCTTGAGTTAGTTTTGAGATAAATTAATTTAATGGAGTTTGTGTAAATTTGTAAAAGCAGTGTTGTAATAATACTGTGTTGTAAATAAAAGAAAGAGTTTGTAAATTGAGATGTTTTTAAATTCCGCTGTACTATGTAAAGGTTTGTTGTAATAAAAACTAAAAATTTTAGTGGAGTTGGTTGTGTTTAATGTTACATTGAAGTTGATGCTGGGATTGTGCCACGTATTTTCTAAGATATCATATTAGAAATTCGGGGCGCTACACTTCTCCCCCCGTCCACGCCCAGCACCCAATTGCATCGCCTTGCCAGTCACCACTCGCATCGCCTCCCTCTCCTCTCCACCTCCGATCGCCCACACCTCCACCATCGTCTCCACCGCCATTACCCAACTCCTCCGAAAACCCATCACTTATCGCCATTACCATCGCCAGCCACCTCCATCATCGCCCTCGTCGTCAACTCCTTCGATCACCGTCCCCAACCCACCAAAACACCACCTCCGTCGCATCGCCAACACCCCCGATCCCAATTCCCCTATTTCGAACCCACGATCAGAGCCGCCACCAACTTGACGCGTGCCACCCCATCGCCGTCGTCAGCGTCTTCGACTGCTTCCCAGTCGAACCCCGACCACATCGCCGTCAGCCAGCCGCCGTCGCATATGCTCCGCTCCCTCTCCCGCTCGCTGCCGTCGTGAGGAAGAAGACGACCATCGATTGGTCGTGTTCGCTGTTTCGTGTTCATCCACAGCAGATCCGAAGAAGCTATCCCCTGTTCGGCCAGATCCTGCGCGAGGTCGCGCTCTGATTGGCCAGATCCGATGTTTGCTGTTCTGCCGCGCCAGATCCAATTTCGTTGTTCCCTGTTCTGGCTGATCCGGTGTGGAGTCTTTCTCGCGCGTGCTTCGTACGTGCTTTTGGAAGATTTCGCCCAGAGTTTTTCGATCCCGTATTTCTCAATTATCGGATCTAATCGCCCTCATCCAATCAAGGCAAGTATTCATTTTGTACATATTTTTGTTCTAGTACAAGCGTTAATTTGAAAACAGGAAATAGTTAGAAGTTGTGACTCCTCTTTAACTCGTCGTTGTTGATCAAATATTAATGTTCATCAATTTCATAATCTTAAGAGTCACAATAATTTCATTGTATTATACTACAACTACTTGGACCCATTTTATCCCCTAGACACATGAACACATGAAATTAAGGAACCCAAGATTTGTAGATATGTGTTATATCTTGTATGTGATGAACTTGCACCCATTTGAGTTGAGAAATAAATATTACTTGCTATTTTGATAACCATTACCCCGTATTTATATCACACATTAATCTAGACGCCTAACAACTAATTATCATGCAACTTATACATGAAAGATATTCACACTTGTTGCTGTCCTGAAATTTACTTGCTGTTTTAAACCCTTTAGAATCAGAATCTGAACCTGAGCCCTGAACAATAAATGTAGCCCTAGATGTCTAGATGTCGATAGCATCCAGAATTTTCGAATTCGAAGTTACAGTCTAGGAGATATCGGAGTTTTACTGCAGCTGTGTCGTTAGTCACAGATTCGCAAAACTGTTGCACACCTTAGTTTGCAAATTAATTTGACTATGTTAGCTGTAAGCGTTTGACTTGAAATTATACATTCTGTTGCTGGACACCTTAAAGAACATCCCCAAATTATCTCAGAATTAATTAGTTATGTTTCAACCCTGTTTCACATGTATAAACTCAAATTCACATGATTCTGCCTGAACACAATAACCGTGTAGTTCGCTGTTTTGACACATGTTACCACAACTTTCATGTACCTTAATTATATGCGTTGGAACCGGGCAGGAGTCTAGTTTCTAGACCTCCTGACGGATCCACATTTGCTATCTCGTAGCAACGGGAATCACACTTTTGGTACAGCAACGTCATGCTATCCAGATTTGAGATTTTCGTTGTTCGTGATATTTTTATTCGTGTTGACCCTTGAATATGCTATATAAATACCTCAAACTTGTTCCATGTCCATGACTATGATCTCTTGACTTATTTCGCACACTTGCATCCTTGCTTGATAAAAATTAATAAAAAGTAACAAGCCGGGGTTAAGGGAAAGACCATAGTAGTGGACAATATAGGTAAGTGTACTCGGAAGGGGGCCCGTGTTTTCCACTTGATACATATCTCATGGACTAGTATGTTATTATTCGATTCATGAACTAGTATATTATTTGATTTATGAACTAGTATATTATAAATCGATTCATGGACTAGTATATTATTGATCCATGAACTAGTATATATATATGATTAATGACTTGTCTTGTTATGACTTGACACATGAACTAGTTATATGATTACCCGATTCATGAGCATAACTTGTTTGATACTTGATACCTGAGTACACCGCCCTATAGACTCCACCACTGGGCCTAAACGTAACTGATTTGCATGTAGCAACCATGTAGTAAAAAAATGGTACATGAAGTGCTACCTATATAGTAATAACCACAAAACCTGAACCTGAAACTTGAACTTGATACATGTTTACTTGATACTTGATGACATGATACATGAGACTTGTTACTTGAAAATAATACTTGATACTTGTTCACTTGATACTTGTACTTGACAACTTGACACTAGACTTGAGACTTGTTACCTGACACTTGTACTTGATGCCTATCACTTGAGGTTAGATACCCCTACATGTTCACTTGTCACTTGCTTCACTATTAGTATTTGTTATCCAGCCTGTTTACTTGAGATGTCCTTCTTGCGAGCTAGTTCTTGGATTTCCATTACTTGTTGTATCACTGTTACATTTTTGATTACAATTCTTGTTCCTCATTACTTGTACTCGTTTTTACTATTTGTGGTCCTAACTTGCACTAACGGTATTTTCTCTTGTTTTCTCTATGTTTCCCCTTTTTATAATTATTTAACAGACTTCGAATATGTGTTGCCCGTTGGAATTGGTGAGCAGACGTTCTAGGCCTTGTTTGGGAAAAACTTTCTTTGATCACTTTATTTTGTATTTGAGCTATTTCATTCTTGTTACTCAGAACTTGTAACGGGTTGATGTTCCCGAGTTTTAACTTGACTCAGATTTGAGAACTATTTGAGATATTATTATTTTTATTTCAGATTGTTTTCTGTTGCTTTATAAATTATTCATGCATGCTTGGTTGTATATATATATATCTGTTATATTCTTGTTGTGATGCTGAGTCAATCCTACAGCTTATGGATGCTGACCCCTGTAGTTTTGGGGGTTAGGGATTATCTCTAGCCTCATGTTTTACAGGTTGTTACTTAGAGCTTGGGGTTTGGATGCTTGAGATAAATTGATGTAATAGAGCTTTTGTGTAAATTTTGTAAAGGAAGTGTTGTAAAAGAAAGTTTGTAATTCATGGTGTTTTGTATTTTCGCTGTGTTTGTAAATGATTATTGTAATAAAAGTTGAAATAAAAATTATCTGTGTTTTGTGACTGTGTTTAATATTACATTTGCAGTTGATGCTGGAAATTATGCCACGTATTTCTAAGATACCATGTTAGAAATTCGAGGCACTACAGAAGTATCGGCAAGATACATGAGAATCTACTTCACTGCATCCCGATGCTGTTTATCTGGATTCTTTATGTAATAGCTGACTACTCCCATTTCTTGTGCGATGTCTGGTCTTGTAGACACCATGGCATACATCAAACTCCCAATGGCTGTGGCATAAGAAATAACAGCCATTTCCTCTATCTCTGCCTTTGCTGTTGGACACAAGTCCTTAGATAACTTGATGTGAGCGGCCAAGGGACAAGTGACTGGCATCGGGCCATCCATATTGAATCTTTTCAACACCTTCACGTAGTCCGCTTATGATAACCAAATCTTCTTGCTTTTCCTGTCTTTACTGTTCTTCATGCCGAGAATTTGCTTTGCTTCACCCAAGTCATTCATTGAAAACTCTAAAGCTAGAGCCTTTTTCACATACTAATCAGAACCCTGATTGAAGCCATCTTTACTACTGGTGCGAAGATTTCATTGTAGTCCACACATTCTCTTTGAGAGAACTCTTTCACAATAAGCCTTACCTTATACCTTTTACTGTCATTTGCCTTATTCTTCACTCTAAAAATCTATTTGTTCATAAGAGCGCGTTTTCCTGCAGGTAACTTGATCAACTCCCAAGTTTGGTTATGTTCCAAGGAGTTTATCTCGTCCCTTGTGGCTAACTCTCACTGATTTCGAGCCTTATCCTTCAAAGCCTCCTCATAAGTCTCCGACTCTCCTGAATCAGTATACAGAACATGCTCGTGAACAATACTAGCTGATGAATCAAATATCTTGGTTGACATTCTCTCTCGTGTCGATCTCCTTAATGTGGGTACCGGTTCACCGATCGGTTCAGCTTTCCCGAACTGATCTGGCTGTACCTGTTCGTCTTTGATAACCTGCTCATTCCCAATAGACTCATCATGAGCCTTCTGTGCTGCCTATGGTATATGTACATGTTGCTGCACTGTAGGACCAACCCCTACTAATAGGGCCGCCTTCATAATCAGAATTTAAATATGAGTCTGAACATGAATCTAACTCTGTACTAGTTGTACTGCTTTGACCTGTGTATTTGTCCTTGTACAAGAAATCTTCATTGAACATTATATTCGTGCTGCGAATGACCTTGTTGTCCACAAAATTTCAGAGTCTAATACTAAACTCATCGCCATTGTAGCCAATGAATACGCACTTTCTGGATTTCGAATCCAGTTTCTTTCTTTCTTCCCTATCGATTAGTGAATTTGTAATACAACAAAAAACTTTCAAATGCAAATAATTGACAGGTTAAACCTGAGCATAGTTCTTGTGTAATAGCCCCATTAAGGGCATTATTAGATGGGCAACGATTAATCAAGTACACTGTTGTATCCACTGTAGCGGCCCAAAGATGGACCGGAAAACCCGCATGAAGTCTCATGCATCTCACCCTTTCTAGTATTGTACAATTCATTCTTTCTGCTACTCCATTCTTCTGCGGAGTCTTGGGAACTGTCTTGATTCCTTAGATACCTTTCTTTGCCAGATAGTCAACAAATTCTTTACTTGTGTACTCACCACCATTGCCTGACTTTAATGTTTTCACCTTGCACCCGTCTCATTCTCAACCCTGACCTTCCAAGCTTTGAATGCCTCAAACACCTCTGATTTTCGCGAATTGGATGAACCCAAACTTTTCTTGTAGCATCGTCGATGAATGTGACAAAGTATTATTACCACCATAAAAGAATTTCTGAACTGGACCCCACACATCTATATGTGCAAACTCTAGCTTCCTAAGCTTCTTCTCTCTCTCATTCAACTAAAAGCTAACTGTCTTCTGTTTGTCCATCACGCAGAAATCCATCTCAACCTTCTTAAGTCCTGACAAAAGATCCCTAGAACAAAGCTCATTGACACCCTTCTCACCAAGGTGGTCCCAACCTGACATGCCAAAGAATTAAGAAGAACTACATGCCGATGTTGTAGCAATGATATCACATGAATCAGCTCCTCTGAGTAGGTACAATGTGTCACCATGCTTTATTTTTTCCACCAACCTAGCACCTATTGTAACCTTCCATTCTCCATGTCCAAAAGTTGTCGTAAATCCTACTTTGTCTAGTTTACTGGTAGAGATTAAATTCTTTCTCAAGTCCAGAATGTGTCTTGTGTCATTCAAAACCAATTGCCTGCCATTGCGAGTCTTCATTCTCACTGTGTCTCTACCTACAACTGGATATATTTGCACATTGCCAATTGTGACTGCACCAAAATTACATGTTCTGTAATCCTCAAAAGCATCCCTCATAGGTGCATAATGATAAGAAACACCTGAGTCTATACACCAATCATCTTGCATAATATCAAATCCAACAGATAAATATAATCCATCTAAATGGGGTTTGATACTTACCACATTGGCTACATGTATCCTGCTTGCACTTTATTATACTATTCGCATTGGTCTCTCCTGTGTCTTGGCTTCTTACATTGCCAACATTCACATTTGCGATGTCTTGCTCTTGACTTGAACCTGTGATTCTTGTTTTGCGACTTTCCTCTGTTGTTGCTTTTACCACGGTTATCAACTGACAGCACAACGTTGTTAGGATATGACACCGAAGACTCTCCATGTCTCTTCCTTCTTGCATCCTCATTCATGATGCTGCTTATAATATCTTTAAGAGTGGTTGCATCAGTCATAGTGCTTGTAACAGTTTTTTTATTGTGTCGTAGCTATTGGGAAGACCGGATAACAATAACAATGATTGTGCCATTTCCTTAAACTTCAAACCCGGTGATTCCATCTGATTATAAATCCTACAAAAATTGTTGATGTGCTCTGCAACTGAACCCCTTTCCGACATTTTCATGTTGACCAACTTCTTCAGATGAAGTATTTGGTTCGCTGCATTCGGTTTCTCAAACATATATGTCAAGATCTCCATTGAATTCTTTGCGGTCTTTGCATTCTCAATTCGAAATAGCGACTTCCTACTCAGCGATAACTAAATTTGTCCAAGTACTTTTTGATCCAATCTATTCCAAACTGCCAATGCAACCGGATCTTCCTCCCCCCCTTCTAGCTTCACGCCTAACAATAGATCATCTAGATCATTCTGTCGGAGATACGCTATCATCTGGATCTTTCACATTGTGAAATTTGTTCCATCGAACTCTTTGACTCTACTCTTATCCCTCATCTCAATCAATGCTACCAACTTGGTGATCTGATACCATTTTGTTGAGTTCTAACTGCGGAATAACTCATAAACAAGATGTAAACAATAGAATCAAAAGTAAGAGAACGAAAGCAATCAAAAGCCAACAAACAAGAACACACAAGATTTTTTCGAGGTTCACCCAATACAATGGCTACTTCCCCGCATAGAGGCAATCCTGCAATTTTAATAGAAATATGAAAAACAAGTTTACAAATCTCTCAAGAGCTCACCTCCAAGGTGTAGGGTTTTTCTCTATCCCCCTCTCTAAATCTAACAGCTGATAGATTTTTTTTCTTTTTTCCTTAACCCTAAAATCGTACTCAATACAATACATGTAGGTTTACATCATATTAAATCTTAGCCACAGATCAAACAGTGTCGCGCGGTCGACTGCAAACTTGGACGGTCGACTACAACTGTCATTCTAGTGTACAGGGTTCCAACAGAGAGTGGGACGGTTGACTGCGCGGTCGACTGGTCATTTCTGCAAGTGTACAAGGTTTCAACAGAGAGTGAGATGGTCGACTATGCAGTCGATTGTACAGCTCTCGGCTTGAGAGCTTGTACAGTCGGTCGACTGCGTGGTCGGCTGCAATTTCTACCTGCAGCTGTTGGCTGTTGAGCTGTATGCTCGCACTTCGACTCTTCTTGTCGTCAATCTTCTTCAACACATTAGCGTGTATTGGATCCACAAACCCTAACACCTTTTTTATTGATTAAATTTCACAGGGCCGTCTCCCCAATGGAGCCTGGGGAGGCGGCCGCC
This sequence comes from Hemerocallis citrina, assembly GCA_017893485.1. Classification (NCBI taxonomy): domain Eukaryota; kingdom Viridiplantae; phylum Streptophyta; class Magnoliopsida; order Asparagales; family Asphodelaceae; genus Hemerocallis; species Hemerocallis citrina. The sequence continues at coordinate 18,895,615 of CM030358.1, read as the reverse complement.
TCGGGCCCCCGAATTTTTCTCAATTTTAGGGGCCCCCAAATTTTTTTCATTGTATTTATATATACGTATTTTGTGCGTAATATTTTTTGGGGCCCTAAATTAATTATTTTTGGCTTTTGTTTTTAAAATTAGTGCTTGGACAGGCCTTTTTTAGTTTGGCTTAGATTTGTATGGAGATTTTTTTTCTTCTCAAATCCCTAAATTTTCATATATTTCTTTATATATATACATCGGTTTTTAAGAATTGTTGCAAAAAATAATTTCAAAAAAATTGTTTTAACAATTTTTTTAAAAAAATATATTTTGTATGGGGCTCCATTTCGGGAGTTCACCTCGGGCCCCCCCTGTAAACTCAGGGCCCGGCCCCGAAATTTCAGTTCGTGTAGATTTTGATCAAGCTAGGTTGTGCCCTTGGGGCTTAGGATGAAATATGATAACTTAATTAATGACTCCTCTGTTTGCATGGTCAAGTCCTCAGTTTCCAGAAGTCTGGAAAGCTAAGCATGGTGGCCTTGCCAAAAAGATTATTCACTTTACCGTAGAATTTTCTTGCATCCCGAACGTCAATGAGGACTGCCGTTTTTCTAGTTATCAACATTCTGACCACCTCACCTCAGCCTTCAATTATCTCTCATTTTTTCCTGGTGACAAGGGACGAAGGAAGTTTCTGATACAGGGAGAGAAGGGAGCATGCTGGCTTTTCAACCCTTGGTATGCGGCCACTATTGGTTATCTGAGAGTTTGGGGACAGCTAGTAAGAAAAGTTAGGCATTTTTGTGGTATACTAATTGATTATATATAATTTTATCGCTGGAATCAGAACTTGTATTTCACGAGGCGGCTTGGTTATTTTGACTGTTCTCCGGTAGGAAACTTGTATTTTGATCGGACACGTGTGAATGTTTGTGATGCAGTTAATGAATGGAAACAGGGACCACTAAATAAGTTGACGGTGATTACTCATTTCTGTGATAGAGAAAACATGATTGTAGTGAAAGTATGATTACTTAGTTCTGGACCACTTAGGAATGGTTTGTATACATTTTTGATGGTGACACATTTGTTGGCCGGCCGCTCATAAATTCTAGAATTGATAGAAAAATGTGATATCACAAGAACTAAACGAAGAAGAAGCGAGTAGCAGAAGAAGAGGGAGCGGGTCGGGCGGCGTGAGGAGCAATTGTATGAGCCTTTACTTGTGAGCCACGCTCAGAGGGAGCGCTGCATGGACTTCCATTTAAAAAAAAAAAAAACTGCACCTATAGAAACGGCCGGCCCAAACTCAGGGGGAGCGGCCGCTCACCCTGGCTTGGGTGTGGCTCCGCCACTGATGTAGACTACGGGAAATTTTGTACGCTTAGCGTCTGAGCTGACATAAATCAAACCCCTAATTTCAAAGAATCATCTTATCAAAATTGACAATTAAATTGTTTCTTGTATCTTCAAAATCGAATGTAAATGTTAAAACATGCAGTTTTGCTATGACATTTAAGTAGGATTCGAAGAGAAGAACAGAAGTGGAGAAGGAGGAGACTTGGAGAGGAAGAACAGAATTCAAGTTAGGATGTAGATCTTTATGTTATTTTATTTTTTATCGTCTGATTATCTTTATATTAAGTTCTACAGAAATTTATCTTTTAAAATCTTATGACCCCTATATGGTCATGGGAAAATATAAGAATATTAAAATCGCTATTTGCTATGATTTATAAGTTTAACCTACCCTAAAGTTTGACGAAACTTGAATACGATAACACATAACTGAACATTTTTGGATCTTCTGTGAAATCCATCCATTTTCCTGATAGAAAATGACTAGGCTTCTATGACTAGTAGACAACGTATCTCCTAAGTAGGGGCTTCCTTGGGATGGCGATACTCGTGAATGTTTATCCATTTAGCATCATAAACACAGTGATCTTTCCACTTGAGATTATACTTGCGACGGACATGACCTTCAGTAAGTACTATCGTGTTCTTAAGAGCGTTCTTGATCTGAAGAACATTCTACTAGAATAATCATTTCGTATTTAGCATCATAAACGAAGGGGTGCATGCATTTGTATGGGTGTGATAGACTACACTAGCAGGAATAGAGTTGTGCTCTGGTAAAATCCTTATTGCTGGTGGTTTGGATTTGTGTACTTGGTGGAGAGATGTGTGGCTATGAAGCAAAAATTTTCCTACTTGATATTGAAAGACCCTACAAGTAGACCAAAATTCTGAACTTGTGCTAAGGGTTGTGGGTTTAGTATTTATATTAATTCTAACACACTCCCGTAGATTGGGTCATCTTTGACGTAGACTGCTTGCAGGAGTACATTTTTTTAATCTTTGTTTTAAGCGGTGCCCATATGATTCGGGTCTAGGTTGTTCTCATACCTGTAGGCCAAAACTCCAAAGTTGAGGTAAAGGTTATGGCTAGCTTTAGTATTTATATCAATTCTAATAGGTATTCCTATCCGAATCATGTGCCAATTGGAAATCCAGCAAGTATTTATAACAATTCTAATAGGTATTGTTTCTTATTTCAAGAAATTAAAATATATTGCGCGTGTGCAACATACGTTCCGTTCATGTTGGTGTTTGTCTTGGCTTGTCCTGACTGTGCTACATAGGTATTCGGTAGGGTTGTGGATTGAAGTACTTGGAGAGTGGATTGAGATGAGAGTATTGGATCAAGTATTTTATAAATTTGCATAAGTATTTTATGCAAATTTATCTGTAACCAACAAAAGATATATATATTTATGTTCAAATGGAGAAGAACTGGAATTGATGGAATGTTGTCTTTACTTGATGTTGGTGTACCAAACATGAACACTTAGTTACAACCTTCGAGTTTGATCATACACAACATAGTGTTTAATAATTTTCGTTAGGTATTTTGGAAATCTGCACAAAGAATGATATAAATTAAACTAGCTTATTTTAGTTGGATTTTTTGAAATCTGAGTTTAGCGTAAAGTTGTAATAGACCAGGATCACTTTAGCCCGTTGATGATGATGCACTCCTCCTAAGGTTCAATGCACATTTTTTTGTGCAACACAAGACGAAGAGATAAAGTTATTTTATAACTTTTCGACAATGACACCTTCAATTGCCTCATGCTTTAATTCAGATTTGTAAGCATGCTGACTTGAGATGAACAACTGTGTTAATCTAGATGTGCACATCAAGACTAGTCAATTTCGATACTGGGTTGTGACTAGTAACCTAATTTTTGAAGGGATCAAATAATGAAGCCATAAACAGTCCATTCATGTCATTTTAGACTATGATACGTATCTCTTGTACAATATATACCTATCAGTATCAGTAATCAGCTCACCGCATAAAAATTCAGCTACAGACACAAGTTTTAAGACTTCGCATCTAATTGAAGTCAAAATCTTCGGTTGGTCCCATTTCAAGATGCCGAGGTATCGCAATCATAGCAGTGGTTTGACACGTGGTCCATCCGAGAACTTTCGTGCTACCATGTAGGAAGGATCCCCGTATGAAAAAAGGCCACAAAATCTCTAATGATAACGTATTATAAATGGACAATGGATGTCACCTGCTAACCTTAATTCATCAACACATTAAAAAAAGTTCCAAAGCTGATTTCCATGGCTGCAGAACTCTTTGAGTTCACTGACACAACAAGTATGCCATACGTTAATCCTTTTACAGCACCGGATTTTGATGTTTCTTCGACTAATAGCTCTAACCAACTGCCATGGATTGAAGTCTCTGATTATATGGCATTTGATGAAGGCGTGTTTTTTGAGAATTCATCTCCTCCGACGGTGGCTCCAAATGAATTTGCAACTAGTGTAACGTATGTTATAACGACGAATTCAATTGAATAATTTTATATTTTATTTGTACTTTTAAACTGACTTGTTATATGTGTAGGAAATGTGAGAATGAGCTGAAGCGGATGAAGATGGATGATGTACATAGGATTGGATTCAGGACAAAGTCCGAGGTAGAGATTTTAGATGATGGGTTCAAGTGGAGGAAGTATGGGAAGAAATCGGTGAAGAACAGTCCAAATCCAAGGTAAACTTAGCTCTTGAGTTTCACCTGAAAGCATCATTAGACAATGATTAGTATAGCCCAAGTTATGAGAAATATTTCCTCTATTTTTTTTCGTTGAAAAGTAGGGGAAGTGAAAAGTGAAAATATAGGAAGGAAAGAAAATTAAGCTACAGATATTCTCCTGATACTTCAGATAGTTAAAATCAGTGTGGTGGTGATAGCAATGATAGTGTAACGAAACAAAACTCTCCGATCCGAAAGAGCAGAGAGGAATGCATATTGCATACACCCAAACAAGTGAACAACACGGTTAAAATGACGAAGTCAATTACATAGAAATATATACTAACATCATAAACATTACCCGCATGTGGGTGGCATGCAGGTAATGAGTTTCATGGTCTGCATGTGGGTGGCATGAACATCATTGTCCGAGTTTTGATTATTATTTTATTAAAAGCTTTTTAATGAAACAGAAGGGAGGCTTCGGCCAACCTATTATGATAAAAAAAAAACATCATAAACATTACACAATAGATGTGTTTGCGTGTTTGCCTATAAATTCAGACATTCTCCTGGACCTGAATGAATGACTGATCCTTGTCCATCAGTTGATTGCTCATGAATCTCTGCATGTGGTGAGGAAAATGTCGCATTTGTTGTAATAATTCTTTTTTGGGCATGGAGATAAAACTTATGTTCAAAGATAATAACAAAAAATCTGCATCAACTGAGATTTTAGAATTTGCATCATACTGTGATAGCTTTTTATAGCTTATTCATTCCCTCGTGCATACCAATTATTATCATCGATTACCAATGAATGCTACCTAAGATTTGATAACCGAGAGAGAGAAAAAAAAAGTGCATGTGCTACACATATCTGCACAACTATACACAAACCATCCATCTCTCATTCTCGCTGGTTATAACAGTGATTAAAAATAGTTTCTGATCTTATGTAAATGGGTGCAGGAATTACTATCGGTGCTCGAGCCAAGGCTGTGGAGTGAAGAAGCGAGTAGAGAGGGATCGCGAAGACCCACAGTATGTGATCACGACGTACGAGGGGGTCCACAACCACATGAGTCCAGGCAGTTGCTGCAGCTTTGGGCCTCATGACCACCACCACCACCATCAAGAAACATCAGAAACCACCTCTTCTGGGTGGTGGTTCTCATTTGGCAGAGGGCAGGCCCCTGTTATGGCGGCTCCTAACACTTGGACTATGCAGTCTGCAACAAACTCATCATCATAAGTCATATTATATGATGTGAACTCTCTAAGTTTGTTTTTTTTTGGGTTGAATGCCCCGCATTTCATTAAAAAAAATTTAACAAAACATACAACAAAAAATAAGCCTTATGAAATTCAGATCCCAACAAACTGGGCCCTGAAGCTCATATACCCCAACCAATAAACGACAGATACAACGAAATTTAATCATACTTATCGGCCGACCTCGCCATAGCCAATTTTTCGTGCCAATTTGAGCTCATTCTCTTTCAGTCCCTTGTGCACCGTTTATCCTCGCCGTCGCTCGCAACAACACCTCCGTCGTCCCCAGCAATAATTCATACGTCAACTTCAAGTACCATATAGGAGACACTGCAGACGCTCCACCAAGTTAGTTAGGTCTTCAAATATAATTTTATATGCTTTTTCTTACCCAAAAAGTTTGTAACTATACCTAGTACTGTTTTTTATTTTTATTTTTGCGCCAATCGTCTGTTTGTACGACCACCACTGGGGTCAATTAGAGACAACAGACTTGGGGTTTTTTATTCTTCTGAATTTTTTGTTATTGTGTTGTTGGACAACGAAGTTGAAGATTTTATGGATGAGGACTGACAGTATGGAAAGTGTGGCCCATGAATGAAGTCAGATGAAAGATGAATGATTGGGTCATTGATGAGGTCAGACTATATTTCATTTTAAATGTTTACTATGATATAATATATGATATGAGAAAACGTAAGAAAATGTGGCATATTGTATTCATATGAGTCATACAAGGATTTAAATCCTCTGCACTTACGAAATATTCATTCAATGATACACTTAATATTAACCAACCGTTCATTCTAAATCAAGTTTGATTAATGGTTAAAATTAATTGCATTACTTATTATTAAAATCAAATATGTTTCAATCGAGCTAATTAGAATAGTTTCTATTTAAAAGTAATTTGATAGCTTAAATGAGAGATCCTCTGATGAATTTTTTGGTACGTTTTTTTATATAAAAAGCACCCTACATGTTTGACTAATATTTTTTTTTTCTCTAAGTTTCCTTAACATAAAAGACTTACTTTAATCCAATTAGACAAAAAATAACTAACAATCATCTAGCATCATTTTTGTGTGAAGAAAAACATGATTGTACAATTGAATCAAACAACATGCAAACAACACCACCAATACTTAATAGAATTTCATTTTCTTCCCTAATAATTGTAATGATATCCAATAGTAAATAACATTGATTGCAAATTTGAATTAAACAATATAAGGAACAGCTATGAACTACATATTTTCTCAAATTCATTGAATATTGAATCAACCTAGGTAATTATAAATTGTGATTTTGAATCAATTTTACAATACCATGATAGACAACCACCATAAGGTGGCCTAGTGGTAAGAGCGATGGGACTTGGAGTGTGCTCCTCCAAGATCCTGGGTTCGAATCCTGGGCATGGTGGCCAGTGTGGTCGTTGGAAAAAGCCTTCGTACACTACACGAACTGGGATTAGTCTGAACCATAGAGGGGGATGGATACCCAGTAAATCAAAAAAAAAAAAAAAATACCATGATAGACATAATAAAACACAATGTGTTTTTACAATTAGAACACGTCATCTAGAATTCGTAAATCCAAAATAAAATAGCAAAGGAATTTAAATCTTACAGTTCTGAATTGAAGACATCTTTAGGCGGAAGCGTTAGCACTGATCTTCAATGGTTTTCCTCAAATCTGATGATGGAGCCCTTCACCATTTTCTTTACTTCTCTCTTTCAAAATAGACGAAACTTTTTCAAAATAATATCCCTCAAAATCAGTTGAGAGAGAGACGTTTTCAGAAAATGGCCCCTTAAAATAAATGGGCAGAAAAAACGTTTTTGGAATCAGATCCGTCCAAATAGAGAAGAGGTCTTTTATCTAAGCCAACCAATTGGGACCAGTACATTTATTAATAGCAATCCGAATTTTTTCATCAAAAATTAATGTCTTTTCGTTAATTTCTTTAAATGAAATTGGTGCACATTTATAACATAAGCCACATAATAAAACAAAACTAACATACCATACATTTTTTTCTTCTTTGAATTTTAGATGTCTTCTTAAATTGCAAGTGGTACCCAGATGAACAAGTGGGCTGAAAAACGACCCATATTCATCTGGGCACCACTTGCAATTTGAGAAGACATCTAAAATTCAAAAAATATTGGCCATTGACTAAGTGGATTAGAGTCAAGTCTTTTTTATTAAAGAAACTTAGAAAAAACAAAATATTGGCCAAATAAGTATGGTACTTTTTACATTAAAAAAAGAACTTTCCCAAAAATTCATGAGAATATCTCACATTTATGATGTTAAATTTCTTTTAAATAGAAATTATTCTAATTAGCTTGATTAAAATATATCTGATTTTAATAATAAGTAATGTAATTAATTTTGACCATTTGTCAAGCTTGATTTACGATGGACGTAAGTACACACCATTTACTCATATTTTGTAAGTGTATGTGTTGTGTATGATTCTTTTGACTACATGTCTTTAAACTATGCAGTCATGTCATCTTACTTTAGGGTATAAGTTCTTTAATTTTTTTGCATTACTAGGCTACTTTTTGAAACTTCTTGCGATTTTAGGCCAATTGACAAACTATTAGCATTTTTGGCTAGTAAGTGCCACGTCAGCAGCGACCGCTATTGAAAATAGCAGCCTCTTCATAGCGATCAATATATCGGACTTCCACACTTGACAGATTTGTATAATTGCAAACCACTTGGTGTAACTGAGGCCGCTATTGTCAATAGCGGCCTTGTCTAACTAAGGTCGCTATTCTCAATAGCGACCACAGGTAGGCCTAAAAGCGATTGGGTCAATCTGTGGCCGCTATTGGGAATAGCGACCTTAGTTATACAAGATCGCTATTGACAATAGTGACCTCCGTTACTCCAAGTGGTTTGCAATTATACAAATCTTCCAAGTGTGAGAGTCCAAGGTATTGGTCGCTACGAAGAGGCCGCTATTCACAATAGCGGTCGTTGCTGACGTGGCACTTGCTAGCCAAAATTGCTAATAGTTTGGGATGTTACCTAAAATCGCAAAAAGTTTCAAAAAGTAGCCTAGTACTGCAAAAAATTCTAAGTTTTTTTGGGTAGATGAAAGGTGCAAATTTTTTGCTGATTTATTCTTGTGAGTAACGCTACATTTTATCTGATGTAGAGATCTGTAATGTGTAAATCTTCGCGGATAGTGGAAAACAATGTTACATATGAAAACAATGGTGGATCTATTTTAGGGCCCCAATAGATGGTAGCTACTCCAGTTTCAAGAAAATCTCTTCCCAAGTACAAAATTTATGTTTTGGCAGACCCAAAACTAAAGAAGATGAAAAAAAATTCTGATTCATAATTCATAATTTCCCGAAAACAAAATAATATACATTACAGTCTACAAAATTTAGCCAAAACAATGAAATCTAAAACATCTTAAATTTAGTCAAAAATATAGGAATAACAGTCCACAAAATTAGGCTTAACAAGTAAAAATTTGAATTTCACCAAAAAACAAATGAATATTGAGCACATATTTAATATGGCCACATGAGTGAAGTCCGAAATTTCTTTAAATTGATTCAAAACGATGAAATTCCGAATTTCACAAATTTGTGAAAAAAACTGTATTACCCATAATTTTTGACAAAGATAATGAAATCTAGAAAATTTCAAAATCACCCAAAAAATGGAGTATATAGCTCACAAAATTCAAATAAAAAGTGAAATTTAAAAATAAAAAAAAATAGCAGAAAACACTGGACCATTGCCCAAAAAATCAGGCAAAAATAGTGAAATTTCGAATTCTTAAAACTAGGCAAATAGTGTGGATTATGCTCACTTTGGGCAAAAAAAAATTTTGAATTTAAAATTTTCTGAAAATAACAGAAAAATTCACAAAATTTTGCAAAAACAATGAATTCCAGAATTTATGCAAATTAGGTGAACAATGGTGGGCTAACTCATAAAATCAAGCTCAATTAGTGAAATTTCAAATTTCTAGAAAACTTGGCTAGCTAACAATCTAGTTAAAACATTGAAATTCATTATTTCACTAAATTCTTAAAATGGTGGAGTATATCCTATAAAATCTGTCTAAAACACTGTAATCTAAAAGTTTCAAAATAAATTGAAAGATGAACAGCTTAGCATATTTGGCCAAAAATTCAGAATTTCTCAAGAACAACCAAAAACTATAATCTGACCCAAAAAGTGAAATTCAAATTTTATTTAAATCGGTTGGAAACAGTGGACCATTACACATAAAGTCTAGCCAAAAAAAGAAATTCATAATTTCATGAAAAGTGGATTGTTCACAAAATCTGGCTGAAACAATGAAATTTAGAATTTCACCAAATCACCTAAAAAGAGTCGACTATAGCTTATAAAATTAAGCCAAAATAACAAAATTCCAACTTTCACGAAGAACTATATGTTGTGGATTGTAATCTACAAAATTTGGCTGACACAATGAAATCAGGAATTTCTCAAAATCGGCTGAAAACGGCAACCCACAAAATTTGGGCAAAACAGTAAAATCCATAATTTCCCCAAATCGGTTGAATAATGTAGACTATATAGCCCAAAAAATTCAGCGAAATATTGAAATATGGAATTTCTCAAAATCAGCATCAAACGGTCTGGAAAAACAATAAAATTTGGAATTTCACGAAATCAACTAAAAATGGTGGACTAGCCTACAAACTCTAGTCAAAACAATGGAATTTTGAATTTATATAAACGGTTGATCTCTGGGAAATCTGAATTTCATTATATTAGCCAACTTGTATATCATAATTGCATCATTATTAGCCGATTTCAAGAAATTTTGCATTTTTTTTTATTGTTTAGAAAATTTTAATCCTTTAATGTGTATCGGATGCTGCAATTTATGTCTTGGTAGATGCATCGTTTTTGCCAAATTTTCATGAATTCTTAATTTCAACTTTTAAACCAAATTTTAAGAGTAATAATAGTCCACAACATTTTGCCAATTTAAGAAACTCTAATTTGACTTTTGTAGCCAAATTAATCGGCCTATTTTGTGGTTATAGTTTAATTTTCCCCTCCAATTTGAGGAAATTCAGAATTTTATTTTTATAGCCAAGTTCTATCGGTTATAGTTCACAATCTTCAGCTGATTGCAATAAACCATAATTTCACATTTTTTTATTAGCTGACTATTTTTTTATTAGCCGACTACTATGAGTTACAGTCTCGTTATTGGTTCTTTAATCAAACCAGACAACTGACTCTATTTTTTTGTGTTTGGTTCGATGCCAAGCTTCTTTCTTGTTCATTGTTACTATAGCGACCCAAGTTTCAAATAAATAAATTTAGAAACATGTGACACAATTTTCAGCATCTGCGTCATTTGTAATTATAAACATAGCAACTAAATTCAGGAAAAATTAAATTTTTTTTTATTACACCAATTCTTTTACAAAGCACAGCGGAAATTAACTTAATTTACAACACAGTTCTACATTTACACATTTACTCTCATTTTTTTTACAGCATGTATGATAACACAAAGCATTCTACCACAAGCTCCCATCTCCTAGCTAACAGTACCTACCTATGAAACATGAGGTTAGAGATGACTCTAACCCCCAAAACTATAGGGGTCAGCCATAACAGTGTGAGTGATGTTTAAAAAAACACAACTGACCGAAACATAAAGAACAATATCATGGAAATAACAATGAAATATGAAATAACAATAAAACATAAATCATTATGTGAACTAGGCTAAGTGTCGAGTGTAGAAAACAGAAAACAAGCATAAATCAAGTCAAGAAAATCACATATGCTTATTGATATAGGGTAAGTGACGTGGCCCCATCTGGACCACCAGATCTCCTCAGACTTCACTCCCCTGTGATCACCAAGTCAAACGAGTCAAACGGGCTTCAGCCCATTCAGACCCGCAGGCGAACGAGTCGACCCGGTCCGTTCGGGTCTCAGATCTGTTTACCCCTGCCTATAAATACCATGCCCCCTCCTTACTTCTAAAGGTAATAAACTTTTTCCCACCTGGACCCTAGCTACTGTTGCTTTCTCAGTGACTGACTGATCTTCGGAGGGCCTGTGGCCGGGACTTCTCCCGGTGTTTCTAGGCAGTGTACATATACAAAAGACCGAGCCGAGCCACAAATATCCGAGCCGAGCTACTAGATCCAAGCTGAGCACCCGGTCTCCATCTCTCTCCTGCTACTCCCGAGCCGACCCTACGGGCTAGGATCGGATCAACGCCAGTACCACAGCTTCCGCTACACAAATTACAAGAACTCACACCTGTTGCACCCACACTCCAAAAACAAACAGCATCAGGTTGGCACCGTATGTGGGAAGATCAGGTATTATCACCAGTCCGAGCCCAGCCAGGAACGTCCCCTCAAGTCCGAGCTCTTCCATGGCTCCCAAAGCTAGAAGGGTCATCACCTCGGCACGACAGCCGGACCCTCCACATCACAGCCACGCAGACGCCCAGGGTTCCAACCAACTGTGGATCAACGGCGCAGCCGGACACGGCTCGGGTGCTTCTCACTCAAATGCAATTGATTTGCGATGAGTCATCCTGGATCAGCAGGCCAGTCGAACTAGGGAAGAGGCCGCTTCAAGCTCGGTCTCAAACCATCGTAGACTGCCGTCCATAGAGCGTGATCCGGGACACGTGTGGCCAGTGAGCCTCCGCCCCCGCAGGACCCGGTGGGGCAAGCCCCAGTCACAAGGGCTGAGTTCTAAAACTTTCGGGACGAGGTCCTCTAAGAAATCCGAAGCGGCCAGGGAACCGAAGTCCGCAACAGCTTCGACCCTCGCTTAGGAGCATGGGGCGGCGAATCCTACGGGTCGGCCCGTCCCATGGAACAAGAGGACGCCGTCCTCCGCGCTTACGGGAGATGGAGAACCACCTTGCCCACCTCGGCGAGGGCGGACCAATGCCGGGTCATGGTCATCGGCTGACCCGACCCCCATTCTCCCTCGAAATCTTGGAAGCCGAGATACCCCAAAATTTTAGGCCTCTCCAATTCGAGAGATACAACGACGAGGGTGATCCCGCTGATCACATGGAGGGGTTTAAGACCATCATGATGATTCACAGTGCTGCGGATCCCCTCCTATACCTCGCCTTCCCTACCACCCTTCACGGTTCGGCTCGGGAATGGTTCTCAAAGCTCACTCCCGGATTAGTCTTCCCGTTCGACCAGTTGGAAGCAAACTTCCTAGCCCACTTCGTGACCAGCCGAAAGGTCGAGAAGACAAGCGCACCCTTTCTGGAACTCAGGCAGAACGAAAGGGAATCACTATGCAATTCCGTTCAGAGGTTCACTGCCGAGACGAGATCGATCTCCTCTCTAGACGCGGGCGTCGCTTTGACGGATTTCCGACACAACGTTCGACACGGTCAGCTGAAGGCTTCATTAGCCAAAAAAAACTCGGTCGACTTTCCCGACTTGCTCAACGGGTCGAGAAGTACATTCAAGCAGAATAGCCCTAAATCCAGAGAGAACCAAAGAAGCCACTCCCAAGTGGAAGCGGAAGGCCGACGACATCGAACCCGCCAAGAAAACCACGAAAGAAACGGCCAGTCTCAAAAGAGTTCCTCCGGTCTCGCAATTTGAGAGGTACACGTCGTTGACCCAGAACGTCTTGGAAATCCTGATGGATATCAAGGTTAAAAGGCTCGTACGACTCCCACCCTGACCGAGCAATAATAAGAAGAGGGACCAAAGATTCTATTGTCGCTTCCACCGAGACAACGGGCACAAGACAGACAACTGTCGGGCTTTTAAAGACGAGATCGAGGCACTCATCCAACGAGGGTACTTAAGAGAGTTCATCCGGGATAATCCACGAAACCGGAGGGATCCGAGGAATCCGAGGCCATCGCCTCATCCTCGAACAATAAACTGACGGCCAGAGCGGGACCTCGAGCCTGAGGAGACTGGAGGGCAGGCCATATTACATTACGTCCATGGTGGACCCATGGGGGGGGGGGAATCTAATACCTCCTGTAAGGCCTTCGTTCGGGAGGTTAAATTCGTCTGGGACCATCCACCCCCCCAGATTCAACAACGACCGGTATCCTTTTCCGGAGAAGACCTTGAAGGAATCCGGTTCCCACACTACGATGCCCTCGTCATCAACCTCGTCATGGCAAATTTCGAAGTCCGCTAAATTCTCGTGGACAACGGGAGGTCGGTCAATATCCTCTTCTCGGAAGAATTTGAGAACCTCAAGCTTCCTCGAGATAAGCTAAAACCGGTCGGGTACACCTTGCACGGGTTCTTGGGCATCCCTGTACAGATTGAAGGGTTCGTTATGCTGGATGTAACAGCTGGCACAACCCCCATCACGCAGACTGAATCGATGGACTTTATGGTGGTCAACGTCAAGGCGGCGTACAATGCCGTTCCCTCGGCCTACCACTTGAAGCTAAAATTTCCTACTGACCTCGGAGTCAATGTTGTTAGAGGAAATCACGAGTCAGCACGTTCGTGCTACATGACCGCGGTCGGAAGCGAGGTGTTCCCACTCGATGCGGACGAGCTTCCGTCTGCAAGAAGCCAGCTCTATTTGGAACCTGTGGAAAAATTGGAGGAGGACTCATTCGAGGCAGAAGACAAATCCAAGTGGTTCAGTGTGAGCCGCACCCTTTCCCCCGGCCTGAAGCCAGGGCTGATTGATTGCGTCTGGACCCCGTCCGACATGCCCGGGATTTCCAAGGACCTAATCATGCACAGGTTGGGCGTCGCTCCGGGCTCCAAGCCAGTCCATCAGAAGCGGCGCAAGTTCGTCTCGGACAGTCAACAAGCAGTAAAAGCGGAGGTAAACAAACTGTTGTCCGCCCGGTTCATTCAGGAGGTCAGCTACCCGAGTGGCTGGCTAATGTCGTGATGGTCAAGAAGGCCAGCGGGAGCAAGAGGATCTGCATAGACTTCACAGATCTCAGCAGGGCGTGCCCCAAAGATCCTTTCCCCCTCCCGAGCATCGACGCTCTGATCGACGCAATGTTGGGTCACGAGCTCCTAACCTTCATGGATGCCTTTTCAGGCTACAATCAGATCCGGATGTTCCATCCGGACATCGCCAAAACATTCTTCGTCACCGACCAGGGTCTCTACTGCTACCGGGTAATACCCTTCGGGCTCAAGAACGCTGGGGCCACATACCAGAAACTTGTCAATCGAGTCTTCAAAAATCAAATCTGTCATAACATGGAGGTATACATCGACGACATGCTCGTCAAGAGCCGACGGGGGCAAGATCATGATGTCGACCTTGAGGAAGCCTTTGGTATCCTTTGGTCCCACAACATGAGGCTCAAACCCGTCAAGTGTGCCTTTGACGTCTCCTCGGGAAAATTTCTTGGATTCGTCGTCAGCCAGTGCGGCATTGAGGCAAATCCCGAGAAGATCCTAGCCATAATCGACATGGCCCCTCCCATAAGCATTAAGGAGGTTCAGCGACTCACGGGGGGACTGGAGGCCATTGGCCGCTTCCTCTCCAAGTCCGAAGAGAAGTCTCTCCCCTTCTTCAAGGCCCTACGAGGGGTAAAAGGCTTCGAATGGGGCGACCCCTAACAACAGGCATTCGAACAGTTGAAGTCCTGCCTCGCCAACCCCCCACTTCTGAGCAAACCCGAACCAGGTGAACCCCTCTTTCTGTACCTCTCAGCCTCGGAAATCACCCTCAGTGTCGTGCTCGTCCGGAAAGAAGAGGGTGTTCAGAAGCCTCTCTACTATGTGAGCAAAGTCTTGCTCTCGACCGAGACAAGGTATGCGAAGATGGAAAAGGTGGCGTACACCCTGGTAATGGCCGTGCGAAAGCTCCGCCTTTACTTCCAGATCCACTTTATCCAGGTCATTACGGACCAGCCTCTCAAGGCCGTCCTCCACAAGCTCGAAAGTTTCGGCCGCTTAGTCAAGTGGTCGATCGAACTAAGCCATTACGACATCAGCTACCTACCCAGGATAGCCATAAAGGGGTAGGCCCTCGACAAATTTATCACGGAGTGCACTATCTCTGAGCCATCCGACACTCAAGAGGCAAATTCAATCTGAGAAGTTTATGTCGATGGCTCATCTTGCGAAGTGGGAAGCGGCGTGGGCGTCATCCTCAAAGGTCCCGACAACTTCATTCTCCAGTACTCCCTCCGCCTGAACTTTCTGGCCTCAAACAATGAGGCAAAGTACGAGGCTATGCTCGTCGGGCTCATTCTGGCGCACAAGGCGAGGGCCAGACAAATTAGGGCCTTTAGCGACTCCTAGCTCATGGTCAACCAGATCACCGGGGAGTACGAGGCTTGCAATGCTCGGATGGTCCGATATTTGGCGGTAGTCCAGCAACTCCTGGCAACCTTTGACTTCTCTTCGGTGGAACAAATCCCTAGGGAGCAAAATGCTCAGGCTGATTCCCTGTCAAAACTGGCATCGTCATCCTTCAAAGGGCTAGACAGCACTGTCCTAATCGAAGCCCTACTCAGTTCTAGGATCGACCTCCCAGAAGTCCTCTTCCTTGCCACCGAACCCCAGCCAGACAACTGGATGACTCCCATCATGAAGTTTCTGGCCGAGGACGAGCTTCCTCAAGATCTGGCCGAGGCTAGACGGACCCGAGTCCGTTCAGAGAGGTTCATCATAATCAATGAGACACTCTTCAAACGCTCGTACACAACAACGGACGATAGACCCTATCTTTGTTGCATGGCCCTCGATGAGGCTAAGTACGCTCTGAAGGAATTACATGAAGGAATCGGGGGGTGCCACATAGGGAGTAGGTCGCATGTAAGAAAAGCCCTAAACCACGGGTACTATTGGTTGACCATGCTACAAGACGCCCAGGACCTCGTCAAAAGATGTGTCCCTTGCCAAAGATTCTCCTCGATGAAAAGGCTTCCTTAAGTGAACCTCCGCTCCCTGGGGAGTCCGACCCCATTTGCTATGAGGGGGATGGATTTGGTCGTACCTTTTCCAAAAGCAACATGCCAAAGGAAGTTCCTCGTGGTAGCCATCGACTACTTTACAAAATGTATCGAGGCAGAGCCTCTGGCCACGATCACCGAGCACCAAACCCAGCAATTCTTCTGGAAGAACATCATCTGCCGATTCAGGATCGCCCAAGTAATTATCACAGACAGCGGAACCCAATTGACAGGCCAGAACTTTTGCAAGTTCTGCGAAGACATCGGTGTCCAGCAACGCTTCTCATCAATATGTCACCCCCAATCAAACGGCTAGGCCGAGAACGCGAACTGTCAAATCCTTGACGGCCTCAAGAAGCAGTTGGATAATTCATCAAAGGGGCTGTGGGTCGACGAGTTGCCAAGCGTACTCTGGGCGCACCGGACGACGAAGAGAATCCCTACGGGCAAGTCACCTTTCAACCTAACCTACGGCACAGAGGCGGCTATCCCCCTAGAGATCGGCTCCCTTCACCCAGGATCATGGCCTTCGACGAGGAGAACGACTCAACGAGCCTCGGAGCCAATTTGGATTTAATCGACGAGGTCAGGAAAAAATCTACCATCAGAAGAAGCATATACCAACAACGGATCAAGAAGTATTACAACAAGAAGGTCCGTCCCACCAACATCAAGCTTGGTGACCTCGTGCTCAGGAAGTTAGCGGTATCCGACCCCGGTAAAAGAGAAAATTGGCCCCTAAATGGGAGGGTCCGTATAAGGTCTCCAAAGTGGTTCGTCCTGGCACGTACCGACTCACAGACCTAGGGGCAGGATCATAAAGAGGCCCTGGAACGCAGAACACCTCATTAAGTTCCTCGAAGGGGATGACTGAACTCCTTGTGTAACAGAAACTCATGTAATCGGCACCACGTGCTCCGCTTATTTTGTGTAAATAAAAAGTGTAACTCTGTTTCATTCCTTTCTTGTTCTAATTTTGTGCAAGAAAACTCGGCACCTCCAGCTCGACTTTTGGCATTATCCTCGAGCCATACCCTAGCTTTCTCAAGCTTTTTGGGCTAGGCGCTCGGCAATGATCCTGAACCACACCCTAACTCTTTTACAGAGCACATGAGCTTGACATTCGGCATTAACCTTGAGCCATACCCTAGCTTTCTCAAGCTTTATGGGCTAGGCGCTCGGTAGTGATCCCGAACCACATCCTAACTCTTTTACAGAGCACAGGAGCTCGACATTCAGCATTAACCTTGAGCCATACCCTAGCTTTCTCAAGCTTTATGGGCTAGGCACTCGCTAATGATCCCGAACTACATCCTAATTCTTTTACAGAGCACAAGAGCTCGACATTCGGCATTAACCTCGAGCCATACCCTAGCTTTCAAGCTTTATGGGCTAGGCGCTCGGTAATGGTCCCGAACCACATCTTAACTCTTTTACAGAGAATAGGAGCTCGACATTCAGCATTAACCTCGAGCCATACCCTAGCTTTCTCAAGCTTTACGGGCTAGGCGCTCGGTAATGATCCCGAAACACATCCTAACTTTTTTACAGAGTACAGGAGCTCGACATTCGGCATTAACCTCGAGCCATATCCTAGTTTTCTCAAGCTTTATAGGCTAGGCGCTCGGTAATGATCCCGAAACACATCCTAACTCTTTTACAGAGCACAGTAGCTCGACATTCGGCATTAATCTCGAGCCATACCCTAGTTTTATCAAGCTTTATGAGCTAGGCACTCGGTAATGATCTCGAACCACACCCTAACTCTTTTACAGAGCATAGAAGCTCGACATTCGGTATTAACCTCGAGCCATACCCTAGCTGTCTCAAGCTTTATGGGCTAGGCGCTCGGTAATGATCCCGAACCACATCCTAACTCTTTTACAGAGCACAGGAGCTCGACATTCGGCATTAACCTGGAGCCATCACTACAAAAGATACTCGATTTCCCGGCTTTTTTTAAGTCTTTGCCGGCATTTTTTTACGCCGGTGAAACTTTCACCGGCGTTTATAATAGCACCGGTCCAAATGCCGCCGAAGCGAGCGTCGCGAAAAGGAAGGGGTCTACATCAGCAGTTTTACTGGACGCCGATAAATATTACAACTACACCGGCGGTCAGAAAACGCCGGTGTATGGGGGTCTCTGAGTGCCGTTCTTTTACACCCAATATACATTCACCGGCGGGCATAAACCGCCGGTATTTATCCATTCACCGGCGTTTCTATAAACGCCGGTGTAGAATGAAAGTATACCTGCGGTCATAGACCGCCGGTGTATGTGCGTTTATGAGTGCCCGGTTTTCCCTACTTACAAACACTGGTGTGACCAAAAAATGCTGGTTAGTTAGTTTCACCGGCATTTTATAAAACGCCGGTGTTTCTTGGTACCGTTACAGCTAGCGACATACACCGGCATGTGTGGGAACGCCGGTATATCGCACACTGCAGCAAATTCATTAGATAGACCGGCGTTTTTTAAAACGCCGGTCTAGCTATGCCCGTTTGTTTTTCATGCTCCGGTTTTCCGTTCGATTTCAATTCACAGTTTCATTTACAAAACCTGTAAACTAATTCATAACTGATTCAACCAATTTCGTTGCATATTACTGCGCAAATCACAACCAAACACAAGAATAATTAAAGATAATAAAGTTTCACACGTGTCATATCAACGTCCAAATTCATTGATTAATTAACAGTGTCATAATTAACAAATTAATATAGTGACTAACATCCCAAATATCCAAACAAACCAGTCTGACAAATATCCCAAATATCCCAAATTAAAAGTCTGACATAACTCTTATAAAAAAAAACCAGTCTGACATAACAACAGCAAGGAGGACATAAGAACAACAACCATACAGCAAGGAGGACATAAGAACAGCAAGGAGGACCGCAGATTCATACCCCTCGAGTAGCTTCAGTTCTGATCATCAGAATTTTCTTCATCTGGGCGACCGCTCTGTGAAAAAAACAATAGTTTAATTCAACAGTAGACCACAATACAGAATATACATATTTTTTGAACTTGCAAAAAGATCTACCTGTATCTTAAATTATAAGATCAAAGTGCCAATTGCAAATAGAATTGTTAATGATATATACAGAGGTAAAATAATTACATTGCAATGCTAAAAATCTAGTACTTAATTTTGTTTTTAAATATATCTAAAATAACAAAACAAATGAAAATTTAGTATCTAACTTGAAACCTTAATATTCTCCTCTGATTGGGAATATCCACTATCTAAAACAGTAAAACAAATAAAAATTTAGTATCTAAGCATGTCTTTCATGGATTGTTCAGACAATCCATGAAACTGTACATCGTGGAAGGAAACCAAATATAAGAAAAATAAGAAAAATAAGATAGGGCTCATATCAAGTGTATTTTTAGGGAACTGTCATCGTGGAAGGAAACCAAATATAGAAGCCAGAAATGGAAACAGAAAGAAGAATGGTAGAGACTTTGGATACACCAGGCTAACATAGTGGCATTTTCCTCATCTCACTCTCATCCCTTGTTTCCCTTCAGCACACGAACACAAAGAGACATCAGCAACAACAGAAAGAGCGACAAGAACAACAATAATAATAAATTATTATGAACAAGATGTCTCTATATGGGTTTTCAGATCTCCACTCGAGCCCTCTCTTTTTAATCACAGCCCAATTAAGAACATAGACAACAGCCACTAAACAATCCAATCACAGCCCAATCAAAATTTGCCAAAGATGGCAATCAGCTTCATTAACAATATCTGAAAATGAAAATATCCATTATCTGAGCATATATGTTGCTCTACTAATTCTTTAGCCCAACTAAATCTAAAACCCAATTGTTGTGCATATTCGGAGGATTTTGGCATACAGCTATACCATCCTCAGTTCACAGTGAACCCATTTTGGTCAAAAAAACATGCCAAGATGACAATCAGATGCATGAAAATAAGCTTCATTAATAGTAAAAGAAGATGAGGATGCTAGCAGCATACTTAGTTTGGAAGTGAACCCATTTTATGTTAAAAAATCATGCCAAAGATGGCAATCAGGTTCTCTAACAGTATCTGAAAATGAAAATATCCATTATCTGAGCATATATGTTGCTCTACTAATTCTTTAGCCCAACTAAATCTAAAACCCAATTGTTGTACATATCCGGAGGATTTTGGCATACAGCTATACCATCCTCAGTTCACAGTGAACCCATTTTGGTCAAAAAAACATGCCAAGATGACAATCAGATGCATGAAATAAGCCTCACTAACAGTAAAAGAAGATGAGGATGCTAGCAGCATACTTAGTTTGGAAGTGAACCCATTTTATGTTAAAAAATCATGCCAAGGATGGCAATCAGGTTCTCTAACAGTATCTGAAAATGAAAATATCCATTATCTGAGCATATATGTTGCTCTACTAATTCTTTAGCCCAACTAAATCTAAAACCCAATTGTTGTACATATCCGGAGGATTTTGGCATCCTCAGTTCACAGTGAACCCATTTTGGTCAAAAAAAAATGCCAAGATGACAATCAGATGCACGAAATCAGCTTCATTAACAGTAAATGAAGATGAGGATGCTAGCAGCATACTTAGTTTGGAAGTGAACCCATTTTTTGTTAAAAAATCATGCCAAAGATGGCAATCAGCTTCATTAACAGTATCTGAAAATGAAAATTTCCATTATCTGAGCATATATGTTGCTCTATTAATTCTTTAGCCCAACTAAATCTAAAACCCAATTATTGTACATATCCGGAGGATTTTGGCATACGTACCTATAGCATCCTCAGTTCACAATGAACCCATTTTGGTCAAAAAAAACATGCCAAGATGACAATCAGATGCATGAAATAAGCTTCATTAACAGTAAAAGAAGATGAGGATGCTAGCCGCATACTTAGTTAGGAAGTGAACCCATTTTTTGTTAAAAAATCATGCCAAAGATGGCAATCAGCTTCATTAACAGTATCTGAAAATGAAAATTTCCATTATCTAAGCATATATGTTGCTCTATTAATTCTTTAGCCCAACTAAATTTAAAACCCAATTGTTGTACATATCCGGAGGATTTTGGCATACAGCTATACCATCCTCAGTTCACAGTGAACCCATTTTGGTCAAAAAAACATGCCAAGATGTCAATCAGATGCATGAAATAAGCTTCACCAACAGTAAAAGAAGATGAGGATGCTAGCAGCATACTTAGTTTGGAAGTGAACCCATTTTATGTTAAAAAATCATGCCAAAGATGGCAATCAGGTTCTCTAACAGTATCTGAAAATGAAAATATCCATTATCTGAGCATATATGTTGCTCTACTAATTCTTTAGCCCAACTAAATCTAAAACCCAATTGTTGTACATATCCGGAGGATTTTGGCATACAGCTATACCATCCTCAGTTCACAGTGAACCCATTTTGGTCAAAAAAACATGCCAAGATGTCAATCAGATGCATGAAATAAGCTTCACTAACAGTAAAAGAAGATGAGGATGCTAGCAGCATACTTAGTTTGGAAGTGAACCCATTTTATGTTAAAAAATCATGCCAAAGATGGCAATTTGGTTCTCTAACAGTATCTGAAAATGAAAATATCCATTATCTGAGCATATATGTTGCTCTACTAATTCTTTAGCCCAACTAAATCTAAAACCCAATTATTGTGCATATCCGGAGGATTTTGGCATACAGCTATACCATCCTCAGTTCACAGTGAACCCATGTTGGTCAAAAAAACTAGCCAAGCTGACAATCAGATGCATGAAATAAGCTTCATTAACAGTAAAAGAAGATGAGGATGCTAGCAGCATACTTAGTTTGGAAGTGAACCCATTTTATGTTAAAAAATCATGCCAAAGATGGCAATCAGGTTCTCTAACAGTATCTGAAAATGAAAATATCCATTATCTGAGCATATATGCTGCTCTACTAATTTAGTTAACCCATTTTGGTCAAAAAAATGTGCCAAGAAGACAATCAGATGCATGAAATAAGCTTCTTTAACAGTAAAAGAAAATGAAAATTTCCAGCATATAATCATTTATGTTTCTCTATTAATTCTTCATTGATGTTTGTGGCTCCAAAACAAATTTTGATTGGGTTTTGAATGGAGATTGTAGTCATAGATCAATTCTTCATTGAAGAAAAATACGAATAGGGCTCATATCAAGTGTAGTTTTAAGGAATTGTCATCGTGGAAGGAAACCAAATATAGAAGCCAGAAAGAGGAATGGTAGAGAATGAGGATACACCAGGCTAACATAGCGGCAATTTCCTCATCTCTCTCTCATCCCTTCTTTCCCTTCAGCACACGAACACATAGAGACATCAGCAACAACAGCAAGAGCGACAAGAACAACAATAATAATAAATTATTATGAACAAGATGTCTCTATATGGGTTTCTAGATCTCCACTCCAACTCGTCTCTTTCTAATCACAGCCCAATTAAGAACAATTGTTCACAGTCACTGTTAAAGAAACATATATGCTCAGATAATGGAAATTTTCATTTTCAGATACTGTTAAAGAAGCTGATTTCATGCATCTGATTGCCATCTTTGGCATGATTTTTTAACCAATATGGGTTCACTTCCAAACTAAGTATGCTGCTAGCATACCAAAATCCTCCAAATCAGTACAACAACACGGCTGAACAAACCTTGTTTGCAGGTCATACAATGTCATCCATACCATGTTATGTGCCAAAGTGGGGTTGGTCATACAATGCATGAACGACACGTATTAGTTGTTTGTGAGTATGCAATAGGGTGCAGCTATGAACAGGGCTCATATCAAGTGTAGTATTACAGACTGTCATCGTGGAAGGAAACCAATTTAATATAGAAGCCATATATGGAGCCAGAAAGAGGGATGGTAGAGATTGAGGATACACCAGGCTAACATAGCGGCATTTTCCTCAACTCTCTCTCATCCCTTCATTCTCTTCAACACACGCACACAAAGAGACATCAGCAACAACAGCAAGAGGGGGTTGGTCCAACAATAAGTATAGATTATAATAAACGAGATGTCTCTATTTGGGTTTCCAGATCTCCACTCCAACCCTTTCTTTCTAATCACAGCCCACTTAAGAAACATAGACGAAATGCTTATAGACGACAGCCACAATGCAGACTCACAAACACTAGTACGTGTCTTTCATGCATTCAAGACCATAATCTCTTTAAAAATACCAATTTAAAGACTTACCGATATTTTTTGACAGTGGGCAGCGTGCTACCCTCACCCTCATCTGTTTGACTGCCACTATTATGTAGTGGCTGCTCATCCCCATGGCTCTCGTTGACATCATTTATATTTACCCTCTTTCCACGCCTCGGCATGTTGTACCTGTCAAGAATTCAATAACTTCCTTAGAGATGCAAATTTAATTAATAACATGTTTATAATAACTATCATAAAATTTGTACTTTAGTAGGATTAACAAACCAACATAATTATAAAAAAATTTAAAAAATGAGATTTGTAACAAATTAAATTACAATGATAGTTTGGTTCAAATGACACTAAGCATAGTTTAATGTAAATAACACCAAGCAGTAGAAAATAGAAAGATAATTAAACCGGTGTATTAAATTCACAATGAACATGTTCGGAATTACAGACATAATATTACAACAAGATTTAAGACACGAAAATTACAGACATATAATATTGAGATTGAAAATCAAGTAAACTACAATACGACATCTTCCAATACATCGCCCTCTTCTCCACCCTTGCGGAGCCAAGTCCCGCAAATTCCACCGTCGGTTGTGTTTACATCAAACACAGGAAACTCAGAAGCAATGTAACTGTTCATGACTTCACTGTCTTCATCTTCTGAAGTATCGCCCAGTTGGAATACATCTCTTGGTTGCATAGCGAGAGCCACATACGATTTTGGCAGGGTTGGATCTTCAATGTAGAACACTTGTTGCATTTGGGATGGAAACACAAATGGCTCATGGCTAATGTGTGTACCGATGTGAATCAATTTTGAGAAGTTTACAACTGTGAAGCCAAGCTTATCCTTGTTGTTAGCAAAATTCCTATCAAACTCAGCCCAATCCCCACGAAATAAGACAACACGGAAATGACCAAAATAATTCAACTCAATGATATCCGTGAGCACTCCATAGTAGTCGAGATCTCCATCTACAGGCCTCGTGTCCGATTTGGAAGCATAACTTCTAGTCTTAGACGTCACTACCATTCCACTATTTTGAGACTTCAAATTACATTCACGATCCTTAGTACGAAATCTAAAACTATTGAATATGTATCCTCCGTATCTTTTGACCATCTTATAGGGACCTTTGGCAAGTACTTGTATTTCAGATGACGCACCTTCATGATCCAAAGAATGTACCTATTAATTTTGCGCAAATCGTATCAGCACCATAGAAAATGTAGATATAATGAAGATTAACTTGCATAACTGTAATTCACCTACATGAGATTCAAACCACTTATGAAATTTTTCATTCATCAACTTGTTTTGTTCACGTGGTGGTAGTCTTCTTGGTCTAGCCCTTCATTTGATGTCCCTGACTAATTCGCTAAAAAACAAGCAATTGAAATAAGGAATAACAAAAGTAAGTTACTATCGAACTCCGCAGTTTTCACTGTATTCGATTTAAATTCAAAAGCAACTTACTTTCGAAATGGTTCCACTGATGCATGGTGGTCTAGCACATATCGATGTGCCTGTTCCCACGCTAAGTTATCTAGCTCATATGCATCAACTTTACCAACAGTAGTGCCAGCGATATCAAAAAGATATTGAGCACCATCAAGGTTGGAAATGTCTGGATTTCTACGTGGTCTACTCGAAGATGTCTCCACACCCGGCAAATACCTGGAAAAAAAATGTGAACACTCATCTGATAGATATCCCTGAGCTATTGACCCTTCAGGATATGCTCTATTTAACCCTTTAGCCGGTATAGGTACCTGAACATGTACAATTAATGAATTAGAGCGAATTAGGGGATTAAATGAAAAGAGCTTTTGAAAATTCAATTTTGTAAGATGAATGAATTCTTTTACCTCTCAATGGGGTACATCCACCGATAGTGAACAGGACCGTCGATTCTGGCTTCACCAGCAAGGTGGATTATCAAGTGAATCATTATAGTGAAGAACGATGGAGGAAATATCATCTCCATTTTACTAAGTGTCAATGCCGCCTGCTGCTCCAATTGATAAATATCTTCAACACGAAGCATTCTTGAGCAAATACCTTTATATATGCTACAAAGATCTTTCAGGACAGTAGTGACTTGCTCACACATTGAAGACCGTAGGGCCATAGGAAGGAGATCCTGCATTAGGATGTGGTAGTCGTGTGATTTTAGACCCTGAAGCCTCTTCTCTTTAAAGTTGACACATCTTGCTATGTTAGAAGAATAGCCATCAGGAACTTTAAGTTCCAGTAGTACTTTGCAAAACAATTCCAACTCCGATTTTGACATTGAATAGATTGCAGGAGGTAGGAGTACTTTCCCGTTCGGTAATTCTTCTGGGTGCAACTCATGTCGGATGCCCATTGACTTCAAATCAAGTCGACTCTTGAGATTGTCCTTTGTCTTCCGGTCATCTCCCATAACTGTTCCTATATAATTTTCACCAATATTTTTTCCGATATGCATCACATCTAAATTATGTCGCAATAAGTTGAATTCCCAATACGGCAACTTGAAGAAAATACTCTTCTTCTTCCATGCACCTAAACTCGTCATGTTTTGATCCTCATCTTCGCCACATAGATCGGTCTCCTCACCTTGCTCCGGCCTTGCCTTTTTCTTGCCCTTTGTCCTGACTTCTGGTTCTTTTCCATATTTGAATTGATGACCATCTACCCGCCTCAAAATATCTGAACCAGAAGAAGATCCAGGAGCATGTTCCCACTCGTCGGTACCATCAAATGTCGCTGTCTCTGCCCGAAATATATGTGTGTCAGGCAACCATCTCCTATGACCCATATAGCAAAACTTTCTGCCATTGTACAACCACCTTGAACTAGTTTGGTCAGCACAACATGGACATGCATAACGTTCTTTAGTACTATATCCAGATAAATTTGCATATGCTGGAAAATCATTGATTGTCCAAGACAACACAGCCTGAAGAGAAAATATTTCTTTAGCCACAGCATCATAGGTTGGAACACCCACCCACAATTTCTGAAGTTCATCTATTAACGGTTGTAGGTACACATCTATATCATTTCCAGGACCTTTCGGTCCAGGAACTATCATGGACAAAATAAATGAGGACTGCTTTATGCATTTCCAAGGCGGCAAATTGTATGGTATTAACACAACCGGCCATATGCTGTATGTACTACTCATTTGCCTGAAAGAGTTGAAACCATCACTAGCTATTCCAAATCTCACATTCCGAGGATCTTCCGCAAAATCAGGATATCTTTCATCAAATTTTTTCCAAGATTGAGAATCAGCAGGATGTCTAAGAATTCCATCATTAGTGCGACCTTCAGCATGCCATTTCATATCAGAAGAAGTTTTCGTAGACATAAACAACCTTTGTAGCCTAGGAATCAGAGAAAAGTAACGCAGTATTTTGGCAGGCTTCTTTTTCCTACTTCGCTTAGTAGATCCACTGGCTCCCTCGTCTTGATTTGGTCTTTCTATCCATTTTGAAGAATCACACACTTCACAATTCTCCAGACTTTCCTTACCACTCGTGAAAAGCATACAGTCATTTGGATATGCTGCTATCTTCTCATACCCTAGATCGAAAGAACTTAGGAATTTTTTGATTTTATAGGCTGAGTTTGGAATACAGATTTTAGGAAATGCTTCATTCAACAATTCAAGTAGCATAGTGAAGGACTTAGCAGACCACCCGTTTAAATATTTAATCTGAAATAGTCTGAAAATGAATGAGAATTTAGAGAATTTGGTGCAATCGCGGTACAACGGAGTACTAGCATCTTCATGTAACTTAGCGAAGGATTCTTGCTGCTTATTATTTTCAGGGGCGGGGCCAGGCATTTCCTCGTCCACCCCACCACCAATGTGTGATGTTTCTGTTGACTCATTATGAACTTGGGTTGTTGGGTTATTGGTGTGGAAAGGAACATTATGAATCCCCATGACATCTTGCAACAAAGCATGCATCTCATCGGAAACGCTTAAGTCTTCGTTCACTAAGGGCTCATCTTCATTTTCTAATATAACCGGACGAACAGGAGCTGACGTATGATCCTCTCCATGACAAAATCACCTTGTGTACCCTTGAAGAAAACTGTTGATAACCAAGTGTGTATGTACTACGTCATATGTCCTCAAATTACAATTTGTACACCGGAGGCATGGACAAAGGATTAGGTTGGGATCACGGGAATGTCGTTTGGCAAAGATAATAAAATCTTTAATACCATCACGGTACTCCTTGGATAATCGTGGTTTACTAATCCAACTTCTATCCATTATAACAATAGCACACAATCTGAAATTAAAAATTGATATATTAAATAGTAATAACAGTAAAAGGCATTTTGTATATTAAATTTCACATTTTTGAAAACCATCCCTAGCTGCAAATAAATAAATGATATAATCTTTAACTGTAAAATAAAGAAATTGTGGTTCCAAAAAATGTACAAAAAAAAATTAAATCTTAACACAATCTACTCTATTCACATAACCCTAAACTACCTTTTGTGGAAATTATCACAACCACCTTAGTGGTATTTTATCGCACACCCTGTGTTCGAGTGTAATATCAATTCGACTATAGTCTCCCCTGTATTTGGCTTTCCGTTCAAGGAGATAATGATGGTAAAGGGTATTTTGCTGAGGAAGAGGAATCGGACGAATAATGAGCGCGTCGTGCTGTAACTACAGTAACAAGAAGATCTGATGACTCATGAACTATTTTGTTCATGGCTACTAATAATCACTTACTTATCTCATAATAATAATAATAATAATAATAATAATAATAATAATAATAATAATAATAATAATAATAATAAACTAATATGGCTACTAATAAGTTTTTCTAAAATAATTCTTCATCCCAACTAAATCATTGATGTTTGTAGCGCCAAAAGAAACCTGCACAAGGTTTGTTCAGCCCAATTCTTGTACAGATTTGGAGGATTTTGGTAAAAAACATGCCAAGATGCCAATCAGATGCATGAAATCAGCTTCATTAACAGTAAAAGAAAAATGATAATGTCCAGTATGTAAGCATATATTTTTCACAGTGAACCCATTGTTGTACATATCCGGAGGATTTTGGCATACAGCTATACCATCCTCAGTTCACAGTGAACCCATTTTAGTCAAAAAAACATGCCAAGCTGATAATCAGATGTATGAAATAAGCTTCATTAACAGTAAAAGAAAATGAGGATGCTAGCAGCATACTTAGTTTGGAAGTGAACCCATTTTTTGTTAAAAAATCATGCCAAAGATGGCAATCAGCTTCATTAACAGTATTTGAAAATGAAAATTTCCATTATTTGAGCATATATGTTGCTCTATTAATTCGGCTGCCCAACTAAATCTAAAACCCAATTGTTGTACATATCCGGAGGATTTTGGCATACAGCTATACCATCCTCAGTTCACAGTGAACCCATTTTGGTCAAAAAAACATGCCAAGATGACAATCAGATGCATGAAATAAGCTTCATTAACAGTAAAAGAAAATGAGGATGCTAGCAGCATACTTAGTTTGGAAGTGTACCCATTTTTTGTTAAAAAATCATGCCAAAGATGGCAATCAGCTTCATTAACAGTATCTGAAAATGAAAATTTCCATTATCTGAGCATATATGTTGCTCTACTAATTCTTTAGCCCAACTAAATCTGAAACCCAATTGTTGTACATATCCGGAGGATTTTGGCATATGTACCTATAGCATCCTCAGTTCTCAGTGAACCCATTTTGGTCAAAAAAACATGCCAAGATGACAATCAGATGCATGAAAATAAGCTTCATTAACAGTAAAAAAAGATGAGGATGCTAGCAGCATACTTAGTTTGGAAGTGAACCCATTTTATATTAAAAAATCATGCCAAGGATGGCAATCAGGTTCTCTAACAGTATCTGAAAATGAAAATATCCATTATCTAAGCATATATGTTGCTCTACTAATTCTTTAGCCCAACTAAATCTAAAACCCAATTGTTGTACATATCTGGAGGATTTTGGCATACACTATAGCATCCTCAGTTCACAGTGAACCCATTTTGGTCAAAAAAACATGCCAAGATGACAATCAGATGCATGAAATAAGCTTCATTAACAGTAAAAGAAATTGAGGATGCTAGCAGCATACTTAGTTTGGAAGTGTACCCATTTTATGTTAAAAAATCATGCCTAAGATGGCAATCAGGTTCTCTAACAGTATCTGGAAATGAAAATATTCATTATCTGAGCATATATGTTGCTCTACTAATTCTTTAGCCCAACTAAATCTAAAACCCAATTGTTGTACATATCCGGAGGATTTTGGCATACAACTATAGCATCCTCAGTTCACAGTGAACCCATTTTGGTCAAAAAAACATGCCAAGATGACAATCAGATGCATGAAATCAGCTTCATTAACAGTAAAAGAAAATGAAAATTTCCAGTATCTAAGCATATATTTTTCTATTAATTCTTCATCCCAACTAAACCATTCATGTTAAGAAAATCAAGATGCATAATCTGAAAAAACATGCTAAGTTTGAAAAATAAGGGAAATCAAGAGATGATACCGAAGAGAGAGAGAGAGCGGGGCGACGAGCGCGGGGGCGTAGGAGATAGAGAGGGAGCGGGGCAACACGGTGGTTTCCGATCGCCGATTCACCTCCAAATAGAGAGAGGGAGGAGGGAAATCGAAAATGACGAAGGGAAGAAGGGACGATGACGAAAGGTTGAAGGCTGTCGAAGAGGACGAAGCGGCGGAGGCAAACGCGCGGGAAGTAGAGCGAGGAAGGAGGGAAAATGAAGGCGCCCCCTTTCTTTTTTTTTGGGGGGGTTTGGGAAAATGGCGAGCGAAAGATTAGGGTTCGCGGGATTTATCGCAGCTTATTCACCGGTGTTTCAATTAGACACGCCGGTGAATGTATCGGTATATTCACCGGCGTTTATTATTAAAACGCCGGTGAATAATACACTTCACTGGCGTTTTCAAAAAAAAACGCCGGTGAATACGAATATTGCCCGGCGTTTTAAAGCGACCGCCGGTGTATAACCTTCCCATCTGGCGCCCCATTCATATTCGCTCCATACCCCGGCGCTACTAGTAAAACGCCGGGGAATATTCGCCGATAAATTGAGTATCTTTTGTAGTGCATACCCTAGCTTTCTCAAGCTTTATGGGCTAGGCACTCGGTAATGATCCCGAATTACATCCTAACTCTTTTACAGAGCACAAGAGCTTGACATTTGGCATTAACCTCGAGCCATATCCTTGCTTTTTCAAGCTTTATGAGCTAGGCGCTCGGTAATGATCCCAAACCACACCCCAACTCTTTTACATAGCACGGGAGATCGACTTTCGGCATTGACCTCGAGTCATACCCTAGCTTTCTCAAGATTTATGGGCTAGGCATTCGGCAATGACCCCCAACTCTTTTATAGAGCACAAGAGCTCGACTTTCGACATTGACCACGAGCCATACCTTAGCTTTCTTAAGCTTTATGAGCTAGGCATTCGACAATGACCCCTAACCCCTAACTTTCTTACAACATAGGGCCTGACACTCGACTTGCACTACGCACAACGTCCTAATCTCTCTTATAAAATGAGGAGGGACGGAAAAATCAATTTTTATTCATCACAAATGTCTTGAATGGCCACAATACAAGAAAAGTTATTACAACACTTCCGCTAACCTTAACCTAAGTGTTTCCTTTGGGGCTTCCCTTAGGGCTTTTTCAGCCAACACGGACCATGTCGAGCCCCACCGAGTGGGTACATCCTTCAATGTGCTCATCCGGCACCATCGACATCGCAAATGTAGACGTCCCGGCAATGGAGCTCTGTGCATCAGCGGGCCTCGCCATCTCCAGATAGAGGGTCAGGGGGGAACCCAAAACAGAGGGGCCTCCTCCCTAAGATGGCCGAACCGAGACCGACCTGTGCCTAGCATGACTTTCAATCTCTGAATCTCTAGCTCCTTTTCAACCACAACCTCACGAAGAACGGACTCGGAGGTATGTCGCCTAGTGAAAGCATCGGATATTAACCAGTTCGTTTCGGCACTCTCCCAGTCCCGATCGGCTATAGCCTACTTCAGGCGTGTCGCCTCTAAGCTGAGCTCCTTAAACTTGTTCATGAAATAGCTTATCGTGGCTTCTCGATCGTGGGCCTACTTGCAATAGCGGATTAAGATGCTCTCCTTGGACTCTAGCCTATTCCGAAGTCGCCGGACCTCGGTGGAACTGAGGTCGGCGCCTAGGATCTCATTCATCTGGAAAAAAGGGGAGGAAACGATGATTCACTAAAAATGCTTGCCAAAAACTATAAGTCATAGAAGGTCGGCCAAAAACATTATTGTATTAATTCCAAAATTAGTTACAAAAGGCGGTGTCCAGTCCGTGTTCGGCAAATACAAAAAGATAGAATATTTTAACTACTGCGAAAGGGGGAACTGCACCTCTTCGTCGACCGTCGCATCCCCCGCCTCCTTCTCCAAGTGGGGGTCCCTCGAAGCCTCATCTTCCTCGCCACCGGGGATTAGCGGATGCACGGGGGGTTCCCACCCGCAGTGGAGATGGTCGATTTTAGCTTCGAGGTAAAGGAGCAGAAAGTGCTCCTCCGTCCTATCGTACGCCTCGTCTTGGACGGTCATCAACTCCTCCGAGGTCGCCATCGCCAGCTCGTCATAATCCACTGCCGCTTTTCCCCGAACCACCGCCAATTTGCGAAGATGTTGGTCCTGTTAAGAGACGAGGTCGGCTTGGAAGGCCTACGCCGCCCTCTGAGCGGCCGTCAGCTCGACCCTTAATTCCTTTGCTTCTCGATGGTACCGATCGACATTTTGCTTCTCGGTGTGGACCTCCTTCTCCAAGCACCTCTTCAGCTGCGTCCCAGTCATCAGCGCCTGTTCAAAATAGACAAAGATTCAGAAAAGAATGCCCAGCACAAAAAGAAAACAGACAACATACCAACACTTACCACTACTTGAGCTTGAGCCCACTTCATGTAGGTTGTCTCCATAGTCTCGGTCGCCAGGATGGTCCGGTCGCAGGCCATGGCGATCTTATCTGCCACCTTGATGGAGATCGGGCCCTCGGCCAGCGAATCTCCCTCTTTGACTGCCCAGTTCGGGGCGAACGGCCTTAGGCCCCTCTCGTCCACCATCTGTCGGGCGTCGGGACGGACAGCGGAGGTCCCCTCCTTCAGGACATCGGTAACCTTTTGGCTACTTGAGCTCGGTCCTGACTCTTTCGCCTTTCGGGATGAATGGCTTTTCTTCGACTTCTTTGAGGGCGGCTCCGAAGAGACCTGCGTCGCCCCCTGGACTGACCTCGCCGCCGACGCTGCCTTCTCGGCCCTCTTTTTCTTGGCCAATGCCAGTAGTGCCTTCCTCGCCTCGAGCTTCGATGGCTCCATCGCTGCAGAGAAAAAGAGAATGTTAACACGAAAGCAAAAAATTAGACAAAAACGAAACAAA
Source organism: Hemerocallis citrina (assembly GCA_017893485.1). Lineage (NCBI taxonomy): Eukaryota > Viridiplantae > Streptophyta > Magnoliopsida > Asparagales > Asphodelaceae > Hemerocallis > Hemerocallis citrina. The sequence goes on along the minus strand of CM030358.1, from coordinate 18,862,714 downwards.
AAACATACAAGGATCGGCTGGGCTCAGTCCGGCTCGGGCTAGGTGTAACTCTATCACGTGCGGCCAACCGATGTTGTGCCCCTCGATAATTTTGTCCACATCAACCCACTCCGCCTCCGTCTAGGCCCTCCGTCTCGGGGGTTTGTGGTTCGGCTTGTAGAAATTCCAGACCGTAGGAATTTCCCAAGGCAACTTGCTTTCGACTACAAAGTACTTCTCCTTCCACTCCTTTATGGAATCGGATGACCATGCACCACCTTCTTGTGAGGACGAGGGGATATGTAGAATATGTCATCCATATCTCTGAGCGAGCTCACCCCTAGGACAGCTCGGAAGTACTTCAACTTTAACAGGACATTCTTCTCCTCGTATTTCAGAATGAAGCAGACCAGCTGCTTCCACGAATTGGGGCCGTATTGCATTGGGCATAGCTCCCCCCACCTCAGCACCCTCTTTATGAATGGGTGTAGCGGAAACCTTAGTCCCGAGATGAAGACATCATTGGGAAACATGCATAAGCGGGGAGACAACTCGGTGGTGGGACGAAGACCAGGGCTTGGAACCATCAGCTCGTACTCCCGAGAAATGAAGTAACTGGCCCTTATTATAGGAAGATAATCGCACTTCAGTGCACACTGGACGTTGTCCATCCGTATCTGGGGCCGGCTAGACGAAGGCACCTCCATGTTGAATTGGACCAAGTCTTCTACGTCGTCAAGATACATCTTGATTAACCCGGCTTCTTGTAGTAGGGGACATCGAGCCCATGCTTTGGTTTCAAACTCATCTGGTGTCTCGGACTATCCGGCAGATACCACTTCCTCTTCTTCTTACGGATACGACGTTCCTTTGGCGGAGATGGTGTCGACAGGGGGGGGGGGGGGGTTGTAACACCCTGCAAAATTTAATTGACAATTTTGCCCTCGGGTGTTACGCACGTGCATTTTGTACTGCTATTAATGATATCCATAACGCATTTTGATCTGTATTTTGAACTCCAATTATTTATGCAATTCTGAATTCCTAAAATCCCATTGAGACAACTCGAATGCTAAATTTCAATCTTTGAGTTTTTATGTGCTTTTTACGTATTATCGATGCACGTGTCGATTTCGGATATTCTACCGTTACGTGCAAAGTTTTCAATGGATTTCAATTATTTATTTTTATAAACATGCTTAAATTCATTTTGTAAATAGAATTCAATTTTTGTCTATTTTAATTAAATTAAACTTTTACGTGCAATACACGTGTTTTCCGTACTTTATTGAATATGTATATTAAATATATTTTTTATGTTGCATTCCAATTAATTATAAATATTTTTGGGTTGACAAAATTAATTTTTGTATTTTTGAGATTTTACGGGCGATGCACGTGTTTCGGTGCACGTGTTTTAAGCGTATTATTCTTTCAAAATAAATTTCATGAAATTATTTGTGTCTATTTTTATTGTGCATGAAAAGTATAATTTCTAAGTTAATTTTATATATTTATTACATATATAAATAAATTATTTTAAATAAATAAATTATTTTGTACACCAAGCACGTGCACGTGCACACGTGCGATGTGCACACAATTTTGGGGACCGGGCTGTTTAGAGAGGAGGGAAAATCTGAATATTTGATTTTGAAAGTAGGAGGGAAAGCAAGTTGTAAATTTTAGAAAATGGGGTTAGTGGTGTTCATGTAGGAGGTGGTTATTCTAACTACCTACTAGTTGATCTATAAAGACACACCTAAGTTTCTCTCACACTCTCATTCTCTCCTTTCTTCTCTTCTCTGTTCCATACCCGAAAGCTCCAAACAAGCTAGACCAAGCTATCTCACCTACTCACCTATCCGACTTTATTCATTATATATATAAATATAGATGTATATATAGGCATATCTATATATATATGTAGATATGTATATAGTATGCACATGATGAGGGTTTTCTCTGTTGGCCGTGGGTGATCTTGCTGTGTGATGCGGAGGCTTGCTTTGGTGCATGGATTTCGAGGAGGTTGCAATTGGAGTTTCCTTTAGGAGCTCCTAATTCTAGGAGTTCATTTGAGTACATTTCTTCAACTTTAGGTGGGTGTTTCTTAAATGCTTTCTAATTTAGTAATAGCAATTTGCATGATAGATGATATACAAACTAATTGTTGAAATTGAATTGGTATGATGAGATTACATGCTAGTTGTTGTAGAAATTGATTGCTAAATTCTGATTATTGTGATAGATGTGAATTGTTAGATTTATGATTCACAATGTGTTATGGTGATTATTAGAATATTTGCATGCAAGAATATGTGTCATTTGGTAAGTTTTAATTGTATGATGCATGGTTGAAATAGTAACTGAAATAATGCAAATATCTGGAGAAATGACTTTCGATGCTAATGTAGCAAAGAAGTGCGATTCTAGCCTCAAAATATTTATTTATGTGAGTATAGAGATTTTATAAAGTGATTTTGATAAAAGGCAACAGTTTATTTGGGAAAATTGATTGAATATATGTTTTGATGCATTTTAAGGATTTCATTGAAAAAATGAGAAACTTGTGAATTTGAGAACATATACGAAATTGTTTTTAAGAGGAATACATTTCTGGAAATGATCTATATTTTGTATATGGAAGTACAAATCAATTAAAAGGTCGAAAAATATATGCAAGCTGCAATTGGTGTAATTGACAGTCGATTGTCTATTTCCACAGTCGACTGGCAAGTATAAGAATTTGTTTTCGTCGGTGGAACGGTCGACTATCTTCTTTCACAGTCGACTGAACCGAACTGACTGTTGTTTTTGATGTTTCAAAGTTTCGTAGAACAGCCGACTGTCTACGTTCACAGTCGACTGCTGCTGTCCTGAATTTTGGTATTTGAGCTTTCAAAGTATTAATGGAACAGCCGACTAGTTCCTTGTCAACAGTCGACTGAACCGACTGTGATGTTTCGATATTCGCATAACAGTCGACTGATACTATCACCGGTCGACTGAACCGAACTGGTTTTTGGTTTCTGAGTTTGGATTTGATTTTGACAAATGAAAGTAAATAAGTTTGAATACGAGATTTATGATTATTAATATTTGATTGAGTTTATTTTGAAATGCGCACCAGGATATGAATGGTGAAATTGATATAGATACCGAATTGAATTGTTCTCATGTTATGAGATTATAAAAGAAATGTTTTGAGAAAGAGTTTGTGAACAAAAGAAATGGAAATGATTATTTGAGATTAATTATGAAATATTGTTGATCTCTAGAAAGAGATAGTTGTTGAAATCTAGAGGCTAGGCGAGACCCTAGTGACCGGCAGTTTTATTTATGATTTTGAGAGCTAACCATTGAGGGTTGAGCGTCTCTTGAGAAGTAGTCAGGTAGGCTGACTGTATCTGTTATTTTGATTTAAGTCCGGTAGGGTAAGCTAGCTCTAGGTTGTGATGATATTCTTTTAAAACAAACATTGTTGGGATGTAATGAAAGTAAGAGCAAAACATGAGTATGAGGGCCATTGGATGGGTGTTGTGAAGGTATGCACAGGCTGTCTTCACGATGCATCGTGACATGACGTGGATACTACTCCAGAGTACCATCCCGGTAGCAATGCTTGTGGGATGTTTGGTGGCTGCAAGAGGATCATGTGCCATGAAGGAGGCTGAATTATCGCAGAATGCATGCTTGATGAGTCAAGACATGGCGTGGGATTTTCCTCCAGGTTTTCTGTACACGTGCTTGTAATCATAGAACATCTATGATACTTACCGAAATTACAGAGAGATACATAGTGAAGATGTGATGAAAGTGAGAGAAAAATACAAGTATGAGAGTTAGAGTTTACGGTGCGGGGGTGAGCCACAGAATGCATGCTTGATGAGTCAAGACATGGCGTGGGCACTACTCACTAATGATCGGACTTTAGCCACGCTTGTGGGATGTTTGGTGACTGCAAGAGGATCGTGTGCCATGAAGGAGGCTAAATTGCCACAGGCTATCTCGATGCGTCGTGACATGACGTGGGATTTCCCTCCAGGTTTTCTGTACACGTGCTTGTACTCATAGATCATCTGGGATACTTACCGTAGTTACAGTAGTAGATTAAGTCATGACGAGGGATTGAACCCTACAAGATGAAGAACGATTAAGAGGCTTGCCCTCAGACCTATGTAGTATGGGATGCATAAAATCCGAACAAGTGTGCATTAGTGTCATATAATATAAACAACTGCATTAAGGACTAAGTGCACAATCACAACACGACATCAATAGGGTATTCCTTTTAGTTTGATATGTGACAAGTTTGTGTTTGCTAAAGTATTTAAGAATCGTCTGGGTTATTATGGTTTTTTCTTCATCTTATTCTTTATCCTCAACTTTTCTTTTGCAGGCATAATCTCTCCTTAAGTGTGCAACTGCCAATTCAGTCCTTTTGTTTACCTCGGAGCGCGACTGTCGTCTTCCGAAGTTGCCTCTTTGGGCTTGTTTCTTTTGCATTTTTGACTGCGCTGGTAGTGGGTGTTAATGCTATCACTCTTCTTTACTTGCTCAAATGTTTTTCTCTTTTGATCCTGATGTTTTTCTATTTTCAGCTATCATAGCTGGTTATGTTAGCTAGCTCTGTTGGGTGTTTTTGGTTTCCAGTTGAGCTTTTAGGCTCTATTTTTTTGACCGCTTGGCCTTTGGGAAGACTATGTTGTTATCTTCTTGTACTGGGCTTTACTGATGATTATCTGTGGCTGTTTGGTCTCTTTTGTTAACTATGCGCTATTTTTGATTCATGTTTGCTGACTGAGCTATGATCTAACTGAGCCATGATTTGCTTATTCTGATTTTCTTTTTTATCTTTTCTTCTTCTGTGCGTTAATCGTTTCTGTGCTGAGGCCGCTTCTTTCCCCCACTTCAGCTGCTAGATCGGTTGTTAAGGGTTTTTGAGTTTTGATTTTAGCTCAGGTCTGTCTACCATCAGCTCGGCCCTTTGCATTTTTGGATGGTGGATCATGCTTTTGAATCGCCATTTCGGCCAACGCTCGATGCTAGCGGGCAGGAATCAGCGGATACAGCGGATTTCTCTCTAGTGTGGCCCTATTGTATTATTGTTATTCTGTTACTGTTATTATTGTTTGTATGCTTATTCCATTTTACGGCTTGTAAAATTGACGATTATCTGATTTTATATAATGTGATTATGATGGCTGGGGTCGTAAGGCCCTATCCGGTTCATCAAAAAAAAAGTATTTAAGAATCGTTATACTGTTTCCGGCATAGAGAGGATGGCCGTGTATAATATTTCGTCAGTTGTAAGCAATTGACGCGCCCACAGTTTTATATACAGGAATTGGAGTTACATGAAGATATAAAGATGATTTGATGCTGTTGATTACTTAAATGTTAAAGTTGTAACAATTGTACTTTTATTATTGTTGTATTTTATTGATTCCGCTGCGTATTGATATAAAAGACTTTGATGTAATTATTGTTGAAATAAAAGTTTTAAATTCCTTGTAAAATTGTACGAAAGAAGTGTAAAGATCCAGTGGAAATCTCGAATTCAGCTGTTTTTGGAATTTGGGGTGTTACAGGGTGGTATCAGAGCCACGCTTCAAAGTAGTACAAATTTATAATGAACGACACCCTAGAAGTGGACATTAGAATGTGAGTTCAGTTTATAGAGATTTAAATGTAAGCGATTTACATTTGTGTTGCTCTATACCCTAATGTTTCCTCTTTCCTTTTCATATTGGGATGGTTGGAGTCATGAATGAAAGTTGTTATTGAATTTGCATTCAAATTTATTCATGATGCTCTCCTCGTATACATTGATGTGAGATTGTATACGAGCACATTTTTTCTGGGTATCAGAGTGGCGCAGTGGAAGCGTGGTTGGTTTGAACCGTCATTCATGATACCTTACACATAGACACACTTTTCCCTCAAATTATTTTCTGTGGATTTTCATCATAGTACTTTTCAACATTTAATATTTTCTAAATAAATATTTTCTTATACTATTAAATTTATTATGTCTCTTTTATTTTGTCTATTTTCCTTAGTTTTTATTTTTATAAAATTTGTTTTTCCTTCAGTTTTAAAATTCTGTCTTTCGTGTTTTATGTCACATTATGTTCATCCGTCTATATCTGCTATTACTTTACGTATTCTGTTAAATTTATACTACAACTATTATTTTCAATTACTATTACATTTTGAATTTTGCTTGGGAATTTTTGCTTATGTGCATTCATTTTACATGATTTGATTGTGTGATACGATATTCTTTTGTTATCTCGTATTGTCTTATATACTTCAATATATTTTAACAAGATTGAAATATTTTATCCGTATAAATACAACATACTAATTTGATTTATTGTCTGCATTCAATATTATTGTTAGTACATATTATCTACTAATTTATTTGTTATATTCATTAATTTTGTAATTTACGTTTCCTTAATATAATGCATATACTCGCTATTCATACTTTACTCTATCCTCTAATTTTAAATTGTCTTTACATTCTTGATTACTACATATGTTTTCCATTGAATTTTTATGTATTTCAAGATACTTACTATACATATAACTTCATCATCCTCCAATTATCACATTACTATTTTTATGTATAATTGTTTGTGTCAAATGTCCTAAATTGCTACACGACATCATTATTGTTTTCAATTTTATTTCCGACATGTGTATATATTTTACATTATTTTAGTGTTATAAATAATTTTTCATTACTACTAATTAGTACTGCCTATGTTTGATATATCCTATACACCTCTTTTGATATTTCATTGTGTAAAATCTTTTTTCTGTATCATTGATTTTCAAACATAACACCATACTTTATTAAGCATCCCATATCTAATCTAAGTATACAGGGAAGATTACATCTTTCCATCTTCCGCTTTGGTGCAACTTAATGTCGAGAGGGCAAATATGCAACTAGACATCATTGGATGCAAACTGCAATTGGATGTCGGTGAGGCAAAGTTTGCAACTGAATGTCTAGAAGGCAAACTGCAACCGGATATCGTAGAAGCAATTATGCAACTTGAGATCAAGACAGGCATGTCTGCTGTTGGATACCAACGAGACGAACCTACACTAGAAGAAAATATTATACTTAGATAACCTCTACCTTGTTTTTCTATAATATTCACTTACAACTATTCCATTTTTTGGTACTAGCTTATACTATTTTACAACCTAGCATTATACTGTTTATACTGATTTCATTATTTATCAAACTTGTGTATTTACCGCTTAATCTCAACTATCTTGCCGTCTTCTTCGTAGTACTTTGTATTTTATGTGAGGTAGTATCTCATACCACTTTATCGTATTTTGCTATTTTAGATTTGGTGGCTACTCACATAGCAAAAACATATCTCTTGTTATTTATGTATTTTGTTTATGATTCATAAATTTTCTTTTATATCCTCGGTTTTGTGACACGTCATTGTTTTTCAACTATAATGTCTTGTTTTACTGCTACAAATCATTTATGATTTTCATATCATGCTATTTGTTTCACCCCTATAAAAATTTTTTTTTCTTATGTACGTATATAATTTCGCATACTGGTTTTCTTGGTCTACTTGACAAATCGAAATTATTTGGATTTCTGCCTTTTCATTTTTATCATACACATATGATTATTGTATTTACCTTACAAATTACTTTATGATATCAATTTATATACAAAATCATTTTAATGTTGTCTATACTTTTAACTTTATTTCCTTCTCATATATTTTTCAAACTCTTATTCAATAGTCTTCTTTTAAATCTACTAATTCAGTTTTCGATATACAATGCCAAAAATAGTTTGCAACTTTCTACCACTTATTACTTTGATAAATTTTGACAACTAAATCTACTTATAGATTATCCGTTAACTATGTTCTTCTTTATTGCATTATTTCTGAACTATTTCACAATTAATGATTAAGTTTATTTATCATTGTATCTAATGGTTTACTTAATAGTATTTTTGTATGAAAACTCTTTTCAATATATACTATCCCTTAGTGTCGCATTATTCTCTTATACTACTTTCTAGATTTCCTTGTTCAGTTCTTATAAAAAAAAATTTGATACTCATAATTTTCTTAAATACATTTCGTCTTATTCTTCCACATTGTTTACTTTTATGCTATATGTATTTTATTAATGTTATACTGATATTTACTTTGGTGTGTACAAAATACAGCCTTTACCATAGTGAGTTCCGGGAACGGAACTGTTCTAAGGGGAGGAGAGTGTAACACACCGCAAAATTTAATTGACAATTTTGCCCTCGGGTGTTACGTACGTGCATTTTGTACTGCTATTAATGATATCCATAACGCATTTTGATCTGTATTTTGAACTCCGATTATTTATGCAATTCTGTATTCCTAAAATCCCATTGAGACAACTCAAATGCCAAATTTCAATCTTTGAGTTTTTACGTGCTTTTTACGTATTATCGATGCACGTGTCGATTTCGGATATTCCACCGTTACGTTCAAAGTTTTCAATGGATTTCAATTATTTATTTTTATAAACATGCTTAAATTCATTTTGTAAATAGAATTCAATTTTTGTTTATTTTAATTAAAATAAACTTTTACGTGCAATACACGTGTTTTCCATACTTTATTGAATATGTATATTAAATATATTCTTTATGTTGCATTCCAATTAATTATAAATATTTTTTGGTTGACAAAATCAATTTTTTTATTTTTGAGATTTTACGGGCGACGCACGTGTTTCGGTGCACGTGTTTTAAGCGTATTGTTCTTTCAAAATAAATTTCATGAAATTATTTGTGTCTATTTTTATTGTGCATAAAAATTATAATTTCTAAGTTAATTTTATATATTTATTACATATATAAATAAATTGTTTTAAATAAATAAATTATTTTGTACACCAAGCACGTGCACGTGCACACGTGCGATGTGCACACAATTTTGGGGACCGGACTGTTTAGAGAGGAGGGAAAATCTAAATATTTGATTTTGAAAGTAGGAGGGAAAGCAAGTTGTAAATTTTAGAAAATGGGGTTAGTGGTGTTCATGTAGGAGGTGGTTATTCTAACTACCTACTAGTTGATCTATAAAGACACACCTAAGTTTCTCTCACACTCTCATTCTCTCCTTTCTTCTCTTCTCTGTTCCATACCCGAAAGCTCCAAACAAGCTAGACCAAGCTATCTCACCTACTCACCTATCCAACTTTATTCATTATATATATAAATATAGATGTATATATAGGCATATCTATGTATATATGTAGATATGTATATAGTATGCACATGATGAGGGTTTTCTCTGTTGGCCGTGGGTGATCTTGCTGTGTGATGCGGAGGCTTGCTTTGGTGCATGGATTTCGAGGAGGTTGCAATTGGAGTTTCCTTTAGGAGCTCCTAATTCTAGGAGTTCATTTGAGTACATTTCTTCAACTTTAGGTGGGTGTTTCTTAAATGCTTTCTAATTTAGTAATAGCAATTTGCATGATAGATGATATACAAACTAATTATTGAAATTGAATTGGTATGATGAGATTACATGCTAGTTGTTGTAGAAATTGATTGTTAAATTCTGATTATTGTGATAGATGTGAATTGTTAGATTTATGATTCACAATGTGTTATGGTGATTATTAGAATATTTGCATGCAAGAATATGTGTCATTTGGTAAGTTTTAATTGTATGATGCATGGTTGAAATAGTAATTGAAATAATATAAATATCTGGAGAAATGACTTTCGATGCTAATGTAGCAAAGAAGTGCGATTCTAGCCTCAAAATATTTATTTATGTGAGTATAGAGATTTTATAAAGTGATTTTGATAAAAGGCAACAGTTTATTTGGGAAAATTGATTGAATATATGTTTTGATGCATTTTAAGGATTTCATTGAAAAAATGAAAAACTTGTGAATTTGAGAACATATACGAAATTGTTTTTAAGAGGAATACATTTCTGGAAATGATCTATATTTTGTATATGGAAGTACAAATCAATTAAAAGGTCGAAAAATATATGCAAGCTGCAATTGGTGTAATTGACAGTCGACTGTCTATTTCCACAGTCGACTGGCAAGTATAAGAATTTGTTTTTCGTCGGTGGAACGGTCGACTATCTTCTTTCACAGTCGACTGAACCGAACTGACTGTTGTTTTTGATGTTTCAAAGTTTCGCAGAACAGCCGACTGTCTACGTTCACAGTCGACTGCTGCTGTCCTGAATTTTGGTATTTGAGCTTTCAAAGTATTAATGGAACAGCCGACTGGTTCCTTGTCAACAGTCGACTGAACCGACTGTGATGTTTTGATATTCGCAGAACAGTCGACTGATACTGTCACCGGTCGACTGAACCGAACTGGTTTTTGGTTTCTGAGTTTGGATTTGATTTTGACAAATGAAAGTAAATAAATTTGAATACGAGATTTATGATTATTAATATTTGATTGAGTTTATTTTGAAATGCGCACCAGGATATGAATGGTGAAATTGATATAGATACCGAATTGAATTGTTCTCATGTTATGAGATTATAAAAGAAATGTTTTGAGAAAGAGTTTGTGAACAAAAGAAATGGAAATGATTATTTGAGATTAATTATGAAATATTGTTGATCTCTAGAAAGAGATAGTTGTTGAAATCTAGAGGCTAGGCGAGACCCTAGTGACCGGCAGTTTTATTTATGATTTTGAGAGCTAACTGTTGAGGGTTGAGCGTCTCTTGAGAAGTAGTCAGGTAGGCTGACTGTATCTGTTATTTTGATTTAAGTCCAGTAGGGTAAGCTAGCTCTAGGTTGTGATGATATTCTTTTAAAACAAACATTGTAGGGATGTAATGAAAGTAAGAGCAAAACATGAGTATGAGGGCCATTGGATGGGTGTTGTGAGGGTATGCACAGGCTGTCTTCACGATGCGTCGTGACATGACGTGGATACTACTCCAGAGTACCATCCCGGTAGCAATGCTTGTGGGATGTTTGGTGGCTGCAAGAGGATCGTGTGCCATGAAGGAGGCTGAATTACCGCAGAATACATGCTTGATGAGTCAAGACATGGCGTGGGATTTCCCTCCAGGTTTTCTGTACACGTGCTTGTAATCATAGAACATCTATGATACTTACCGAAATTACAGAGAGATACATAGTGAAGATGTGATGAAAGTGAGAGAAAAATACAAGTATGAGAGTTAGAGTTTACGGTGCAGGGGTGAGCCACAGAATGCATGCTTGATGAGTCAGGACATGGCGTGGGCACTACTCAGTAATGATCGGACTTTAGCCACGCTTGTGGGATGTTTGGTGACTGCAAGAGGATCGTGTACCATGAAGGAGGCTGAATTGCCGTAGGCTATCTTCACGATGCGTCGTGACATGACGTGGGATTCCCCTCCAGGTTTTCTGTACACGTGCTTGTACTCATAGATCATCTGGGATACTTACCGTAGTTACAGTAGTAGATTAAGTCATGGCGAGGGATTGAACCCTACAAGATGAAGAACGATTAAGAGGCTTGCCCTCAGACCTATGTAGTATGGGATGCATAGAATCCGAACAAGTGTGCATTAGTGTCATATAATATAAACAACTGCATTAAGGACTAAGTGCACAATCACAACACGACATCAATAGGGTATTCCCTTTAGTTTGATATGTGACAAGTTTTTGTTTGCTAAAGTATTTAAGAATCGTTATACTGTTTCCGGCATAGAGAGGATGGCCGTGTATAATATTTCGTCAGTTGTAAGCAACTGACGCGCCCACAGTTTTCTATGTAGGAATTGGAGTTACATGAAGATATAAAGATGATTTGATGCTGTTGATTACTTAAATGTTAAAGTTGTAACAATTGTACTTTTATTATTGTTGTATTTTATTGATTCCGCTGCATATTGATGTAAAAGACTTTGATGTAATTATTGTTGAAATAAAAGTTTTAAATTCCTTGTAAAATTGTACGAAATAAGTGTAAAGATCCAGTGGAAATCTCGAATTCAGCTGTTTTTGGAATTCGGGGTGTTACGGGGAGGGGGGGGGGGGGGGGGGGGGGGAAGAACCACTCCTCCCTCGTCTCCTTCCTTATCCTCCTCTTCCGCATCCTTAACTCCTCCCTGCTCCACCTCCTCATCCTCTCCCTCGGTTCCTCCCTGCTCCACCTCCTCTTTCTCTCCCTCGGCCACTCCCTGCTCTACCTCATCTTTCTCTCCCTCGGCTCCTCCCTGCTCCACCTCCCCTTCCTCATCCTCCTCGCCCAAAGCCTCTACCACCTCCGGCTTACGACTTTGGAGGGGGACGACGTCCAAAACCTTATCATCCGTGTCCCAGGACGTGGAGTCCAACTCGCGATCCCGCTCATCTCGACCAGAAGAACTCGCTTCAGAGCTGGACTGAGAGTACGACATTACAAAAGAAAATACTAACCTGAATACCGTAAACGGAGAGATCACCGTAAAAGTCACCGTTGGTTGGTTAGGGAGAGAAGCTCCTACTTTTTAGAGAGAGAAGACAGTGAAGAAATGGAGTGGGGAGTAGGGGATTTATAGAGTGGAAACGATTCCTCGAATTCAGCATCAAAATCCTCACCATCCAATCTTGATCATCAAGATCTAACGGCCACTAGGATTTCAAATGCCTTGAATTTCACTCCATGACATCAGCATCACATACAACTTCCTAGCTTTTACAGCAAGCTGGGGGTCTCGATGCTTGGCAGTGACCTCGAGTCATCCCCTAGCTTTTACAGCAATCTTGGGGGCTCGACAGTCGGTAGTGATCCTGAGCTATTCCCCAGCTTTTATAGCAAGCTGGGCAGCTCGACGCTCGGTAGTGACCTCGAGACATCCCCTAGCTTTTAAAGCAAGCTTGGGGGCTTGATGGTTGGTAGTGATCCCGAGTCATCCCCTAGCTTTTACAGCAAGCTAGGGGCTCGACGCTCAGCAATGACCTCGAGCCATCCCCGAGCTTTTACAGCAAGCTTGGGGGATCGACGGTCAGTAGCGATCCCGAGCCATCCTCTAGCTTTTATAACAAGCTGGGGGGCTCGACGCTCAGCAGTGACCTCGAGTCATCCCCTAGCTTTTACAGCAAGCTTGGGAACTCGACGGTCGGTAGCGATCCCGAGCCATCCCTTAGCTTTTACAACAAGTGGGGGGCTCGATGCTCGGTAGTGATCTCGAGCCATCCCCTAGCTTTACAGCAAGCTTGGGGGCTCGACGGTCGGTACCAATCCCGAGTCATCTCCTATCTTTTACAGCAAGCTTGGGGGCTCGACGGTCGATAGCGATCCCGAGCCATCTCCTAGATTTTATAGCAAGCTGGGGGCTCGATGTTCGGCTGCGACCTCGAGCCATCCCCTAGCTTTTATAGCAAGCTTGGGGGCTCGACGGTCGGTAGCAATCCCGAGCCATCCCCTAGCCCTTACAGCAAGCTGGGGGGCTTGACGTTCGGCATTGACCTCAAGCCACCCCCTAGCTTTTACAGTAAGCTTAGGGGCTCGACGCTCGGCAGCGATTCCGAGCCACACCCTAGCTTTTACAGCAAGCTTGGGGGCTCGACGCTCGGCAGCAATTCCGAGCCACCCCTAGCTTTCACAGCAAGTTGGGGGGCTCGACGCTCGGCAATGACCTCGAGCCATCCCCTAGCTTTTACAGCAAGCTTGGGGGCTCGACGGTCGGTAGCGATCCCGAGCCATCTCCTAGCTTTTGCAGCAAGCTAGGGGGCTCGACGCTCGGCAGTAACCTCGAGCCATCCCCTAGCTTTTACAGCAAGCTTGGGGGGTTGATGGTCGGTAGCGATCTCGAGCCATCCCCTAGCTTTTACAACAAGCTGGGGGCTCGATGCTCGGCAACAACCTCGAGCCACCCCTAGCATTTACAGTAAGCTTAGGGGCTCGACGCTCGGCAGCGATGTCGAGCCACCCCCTAGATTTTACAAACAAGATTGGAGCTCGACTCTCTGCATCGATTTTGAGCTGCCCCTAAGCTTTCTCAAACTGGGGGGCTCGACGCTCGGTAGTGACCTCGAGCCCCCCAGCTTTCACTACAAGCTTCGGGGCTCGACGCTCGGCAGTAAGCCTCGGCATCCGAGCGCATGGGGGCTCGACGCTCGGCCTTCGAAGCGCCGTTCATAAACTTCGAGCCAAATCCCTGGCCCCACAGGCTCGGTTCGGCGCTCGAAGTTCGGCTCCCTACCATCGGTCCCCGGCCCTCAACGCCTCTTCCTTCAGAGGATCTCCTTCATCCTACCCCACTCACCGCTCCACTCTTCCGATAGGGACAGACTACTCCTACACGGCTGGCTTACGCCGTCCTCCAGGAGTGTGGGGCTCCTGATATGAGGTAAGTGACGTGGCCCTATCTGGACCACCAGATCCCCTCAAACTTCACTCCCCTGTGATTATCAAGTCAAACGAGTCAAATGGGCTTCAGCCCATTCAGGCCCGCAGGCGAACAGGTCCGACCCGGTCAGGGTCTCAAACCCGTTTACCTTTGCCTATAAATACTAGACCCCCTCCTCACTTATAAAGGTAATAAACTTTTCCCTACCTGAACCCTAGCTACTATTGCTTTCTCAGTGACTGACTAGATCGTCAAATGGGCCTGTCGCCGGGACTTCTCCCAGTATTTCTAGGAAGTGTGCAGGTACAAAAGACCGAGCCGAGCCTCAAAGATCCGAGCCGAGCTGCTGGATCTGAGCTGAGCACCCGGCCTCCACCTCTCTCCTGCTACTCCCGAGCCGACCCTACGAGCTAGGATCGGATCAACACCAGTACCACATCTTCCGCTACACAAATTATAAGAACTCACACCTATTGCCCCCACACCCAAAAAACAAACAGCATCACTTATGATGAAAACAAATGCTCACTTGCTGAATCTATGCTTCCCACTCTACATAGATCCGGTACAAGCCTTTATCTTTCTCCACTTTATAAGGTTCGATCCCACGTTATGCAACTAACTTACTACAGTGATTACTTTATGATTTAGATATCCCATGAGTATCTAGTCCATGACCCAGTAATCGATGGAATCAATCCCCCAACACAAGTGCTCACACCCCGAAGGTCAGGTAATGAAACTCACACCGCAAAGCACATAGTAACTCATCACGCAAACATCCCATGGATGTCGCCTCAATCCCGATAATCAGGAAGACCAGACACATCACGAGTGCTCGCACCCCGATAATCAGTGAAACCGTCTCCCATCGATGACCATATGAGGCCCCCCTACCCATGTTTGCTCATATTTCGTCACGACTCCAACTAGTGCATGTCCTTAAATTTGTTATTATTAATTACTTTACAATCTCCCCTAGAGTTGATTTACCCCCAACAGGACTTAACACAACTAAACCAGGAACGAAGACCCCAACTGGTCAACTTCCACAAAATCACAACTGCAGATACACAAGGGTCCCACTTAACCTCTAGAAACTTACAACTCAAGTTCCAACACAAATTCTTCCTTTGTAAGTAATTTCAATGTCAGCTCATTCATATTACCAATTTTCTTCAATCCAATCCCCCTCACATTCTTACAACCCAAATGATTGATCGTAGAAATCTGGAGTAATTTGACAATTAAACAGGGATTCAATTTCTCAAATTTAAAAAAATCACGAAATATTATTTACTCGAAAACTCTAAATACTTTACTTGCTAAAATAGACGAAATTCTGATTTAGATGTTAATTCGAATTATAAATACAGCTCTCTAAAAGGCATAGTAATATGCAGCAAAACTCTTTTTTGAAATATAAAAACAATGATTTGTAAGTTTGAAGAACTGACGATTCAAAGAAAACGAGTAAAAAACCCAACAGGGTGCCTTTCGGTCGACTGCCCAAGTCAGTACAATTTGGGCAGTCGACTGACATGAAGAAAAATCCAAATAAAAGAGTTGTCGGTCGATCGCTGTTTTTAGTTCAAACTCGTGCGGTCGACTGACATTCGGCCTGGAGATTATTTCGGCTATATCAGATACCAGGGGTATGTATATACATATACAGTTTTGCTTCAATTTACTAGATAGAATACTGATGATTCATGTTCCTATAAGTACAAGAACAACTCTGAGGACTCAATTCCGATAATGAGATCAAAATCATGTTTGTTTCTTCAAGAACTCGAAGAACTCTAATCTAATCAAACCAATTTTTGAAATACATGAATATATCGATTGTGAAATATGCAAAATATCAAAAAAAAATTGCTTTATCAATCTAGTTCTTGTATCAATCAAATTCAATCAAAAATTTTGCAAAATCTTAAAAACTTATGTTCGGCC
This sequence comes from Hemerocallis citrina, assembly GCA_017893485.1. Classification (NCBI taxonomy): domain Eukaryota; kingdom Viridiplantae; phylum Streptophyta; class Magnoliopsida; order Asparagales; family Asphodelaceae; genus Hemerocallis; species Hemerocallis citrina. Next base: position 18,846,413 of record CM030358.1, on the reverse strand, counting down.
AACACACAGACTCAAATTTAAAAAAAATAATTCAATCTTTACTTATACTTATGATTTCTACTATCCAAATCCGCATCTTATGATTGTTATACACCCATCAATCCACTGTCTAACATTTATATTTTGTTTCGATATTCAAATCTCAATAAAAATCAAGTATCAATCCAAAAAACTTTAAAAAAAACGCAACTCAGGTATGAACAGGAGACTTCATTAATTCAATATACATACTAGTTTTGTGCATTCTTGGTGATGTCTAACTTTTACATGATTGTACCATTATAGATTTGTGTCTCGTGAGTATTTCTACTACAGATCCCCCAGTCATACATACACAAGAGTTTCTCATCAATTTTCTATTCTTGCTCATATATCATGTTTTTTATATTATTCAATCCATACAATATATTCATCATGTTATCATACAATTTTCTAGCATGCATCTACTATACAAACTATCATACTCAGCCATTATAGAACAACAGAACATCACTCACCTTAATGAAGAAACCAACGAAGACGAAGAATTATAATAAGAAAAGCTCTTTCGCAAGAAATCCAAGATCCTAGCTTCGAAACTCCAAGAAGGCCAATAATAAAAATAACTTGTTTGAGTGCAGGAAAGAAGACGACTGCAGCAGCCAATATATAGACCGAAATCTGGAGAATTAGGGTTTTGCAAATCTTTTGAAAATATCCCTTAACAATTTATTTTATTTACATATATAAATCCTCCTTTAAAAATTAGTTAAATAAGTCAATTAAATTAAAATAAAACCAAATCCTTTTACTACTGAGTTTACTGGCCGTCAAACATAGGCCAGAATTTGAAAATTTTTGGATTTGTACCAAAGTGGTAATTTTGCACAAAAGTCCATCTTTTTGTAATATTTGCAACCGTGTCATAAAATATCCGTAAAAATCCAAAAAATTCAGAAAAATTATCTACTAATAAATATAAGATTTCCCAAATAAATTTTCTGACTTTTTAGTTTCCAAGAAAGATATTTGCATGTGTTTTGCACGTGCAGAAAAGTAAATTTCAGAAAAATATATAATAAATCAAAAAAATTCTCAAATAATCACTTATTAATTTCATATTCATATTTAAATTTTCTAGGGTGTTACAGTTACCTCCAAAATCTATTAAGATTTCTGTTATATGCATATTGTTGGAATTGGGGCATCAACAAATATCCGGTATCGCAGCAGAACTAAATAGAGTAATGAAGAAGTCGAAGTAGATGGGACGAATGAATTGAGCAAACAAGTAGATCCACCAATCCAACACAATCTCAACGATGATTTTGTAGATTCTTGATTTTGATGACTACAACACAATACATAATTGTTCTATCTTACATATCTTTTGCAATGTGTACCAAAAGTGTTCAAGGCAACAATACATTGAAGGCTTCTAAAAGTTCTATATCAAGCCACAAAGACAAGATCAAGACTCAAGATCAAGACGCAAGTCAAGGACTTCTCAAGAGCTTCGAAAGTGTTTTATTAAATAAACATGTGTCCGTGTCTTAGATTTCTTGTAAAAGCCTTGTCACACAAACACACTCACACATCCCCTAAATAAAAATAAAATTTTCCAAAATAAAAATGTCAAAATGAAGCTTGTATAAGTTTAGTTGCTGAGTACCAGTCGACTTACTCTTGAGAACAATCGACTGTTCTAGTATGAAACTGACTGAACTCACTCAAGCTCTCTGACCAGTCGAATCATATGGCAACCCTGTTGACTGTTCAAGCAGTTTTTGACAGTTTTCTGATATTTAAATTTTGTTTTTTTTAAATTTAAATTCTTACTGCCGTTGTATGGCAGTTAGGGAACTGTTTCTCAACGTCCAAGAGAATCTAACTCTATAAATAAAGTATAGAATTCATTTGGGAAAGGTTCCAAAAACTTTTTTCAAGTCATTTTGTTTTTGAGAGAAAAAAGAACAAGTTTACAAAGTACTTACTTTCTTTAAGACTTGGTTCTCTGATTTCAGTCTTGTATAACAAAGAATTCGTTATAGACTGAAGTTAGAAGTTGACCTTTAGCCACTAAACAAAAAGCACAATCAAAACGAGGCTTTAGGTCATTGTAATCTTCACTTTTATTGTTGTTTCACTCTCGGATTGTGATAGTGGTTCTCTCGGTTGGAGAGTAGAACTCTTGGTATAGAGTCGATTTCACTTTAGATTGTAGAGTAGATTTTGCACTCTCTAGTGGTGAGAGAGGTTTATGGATTTGACATAGTTGTTGTTAAATGCCGTAGTGTGTTCTTGTATTTTTTTCAAGAATAGTGGAAAATCTCAAGTGGGTTGTTTGGGGACTGGATGTAGGTCGGGAGGACCGAACCAGGATATATCGTGGTGTTTGCTGTGCTGACTCTCTGTGGTTTGATTTCTCCATCTTGAATTTCATTTTCGCTGAGTTATATTGAAAATCGAGTCTGTGCAGTCGACTGGTTTCCGCTTTAAGTTGACTTAACAGACTGGTTGCTAGTTAGTTCATTTACTCCTATATTTGCGCTGACATTCGACTGATATTTCTGATACAGTCGACTTAACAGTTGCGAAAAACTCAATTTATTGTTTATTTTTTATACAACACTATTCACCCCCCCTCTAGTGTTCTTTGCCTTGCATACAGGATCCAACAGATTTATCCACGTTAGCTTTCACTTAATCCAGGAAAAAATATAGAGAGATCTAATATTCAACTAGAAGAGATTACAAGGAGTTAATGATTCACTCAATATCTCACTCACCAAGAACTATCTCTCTCAAGTCTCTTTTTGCAATGAAGAAAATATCAATGAAGCACTCTACTATCATATTAGAGGAGTTTACAATATATATAGAAGAATAGAGAGAACCCTAGGTTTAATCTTGATTCTCTGTCGTCCAATATAACCTGTAGAAGAAGTAACTGAATAGGAGTCATACGTTCTAACTTGAAGTTGAAGATTAAGCTGAAAACAACCTAACAAATCGATGTCAAGAAAATATACAGCACCGCGGGCGATCGACCGTCCAACAAGACCGGTCGACTGTCCTCTTCTCAGCCAAACCCTGTATAACTGTGGTCGGGTATGCGGTCGGGGGGTGCGGCGACCTTCCCCAGAACAATCGACCGTAACTCTGTCTGCACCTTATTGCTGCGGTTTTTTCTTCTACGCTCTTGATGCTTCGACCTCCGTGTTTCATCTTACTTACTTTCTTCTAATATGAATCACGATTATTCAAAACACATTCCTAATACATATATGAACCTTAACTCACAGTAGTCGGCTAGCAAAATGTTTTGCTTATGTTGATTATATCAATGAATTTATTTGGTAGCCGACTAGTCCATCATGTACTACAACTTTCAAAATGTTTAAAACATTTCATAAACTCATCTCTCTCCTTTTTTAAAAATTTTGCTAAAGGATTTTCTGCATACAGGTCACTATTAATTTTTAAAATTACTAATTGTATATACATCACTAACAATATGGTGTTCTTTTAGAGGAAAAAAAACACCTTATTATCTTCCTTCCAAACTAGTGGAATATTCATTTTTCTTTTACCACTCCGAAATTATTTCTTTCACCTTCTTCTATACTCACCCCCACATTCGAATCACAAAATGGTTGCTTCATCTGGCTCAACCACTACCTCTATGTCCTCATATTTTCACACTGAAAATTGAACAAAGAAGAATAAGATATAGAAGGAATTGAGATGAGATGAAATGAGATGAGGGGAGTTTTTTTTATATATATAGTTTGAAGCATTTTGCTAATTAGCCAACCAAGATATAGAGCTAACCTTGGTACCAACACAGTGACAATTTTGAAATAGGCCCAACATTGTCAGTTGTGTATATACAAATAATTATTTGTGTTGGACTCGTCTGCAATTTAGTGACATGTGGGGGAAAAAAAAAAAACCCTTGCTAAAATAGGGTAATGCTACACCTACTACCTTTACAACCTTACAACCTTATGTGGCACAATCTCATTGGAGATGTGTACAACTCATTACAACCTACTCTACAATACATTTCAATAAGATTGTGCCACCTAAGATTGTAAAAGTAAAGGTTGTAAGAAAGGTTATAGGTGTAGCATTACCCGCTAAAATATGAAAGACATTTCTTCATAACTACACACCCTTAAGTCCAAACCCCTCACTATCATCTCACATATTAAATGATTAAATATGCCCATTCAAGACTTCACCATTTACTCAATTGACTAGAATGAAGAACACAACCCTACCACTAAAAACGTGGAAAGAAAGAGAGGATGCCATCATTCATACTCACACAAAACTGGGTCCAAATTGAAGTTTCTTCATCCATTTCAAGTCTAACAAAGAGGCATTACGTATCATATTACATCTACTACCCTGTATTAAAATGTGTATATATATCTACAATTCAAAAAAAAAATCCTTGCATATTTCTCAAAATTAATTCTAAATGCGCCCATCCCTTTCTCGACTAACATTCCAGAACTGTCTCCCTAGATGCCTACTTGCTAAAATGGTCGCAAATCGCAAACTGCATCCTTTTTCCACAAACTATAGTTTTGGTTCTCTGAATACCGCAATCTGCAGCGACAAATCTCAAAGCTGATCGCGTTCCCTGAGATGCCTACTTTCAGAGAACCAAGGACCGAACTATCGGAATTGTTTTGTGAATGAAGGCATATATTCACTTTTTTTTTTCTTCTCTATTTAATTATAACCCACTTGAATACCACTACTCCCTTTTGATCTGTATTTGTACTTGCAGGCCCAAAACAAGTAGTGCACAAAGTTGACACAGCTGAGCCCACACATGAGCCAGTAGAACCTCTCTAAATGGTACTCATTCAGATTGCTTCCTTTGAGCCAAGCCCTATGGCTCCCTTTCCCACTCACACTGTTCACTATGTTCACCAAAACCGAGCTCAAATAGTACCCCATTGCGAGCGACACCCATGAAAGCGATATCACCAGCGACTTCATTCCTGCAGGGGCCTCGGTGAAGAAGAATTCCAGTAACCCTCCCAGTGAAAACAAATCTGCCGAGCCCAGAAACAGGTACTGCATAGCGATCCAAAAGAATGTAATTGGCAACGGGCCTTTGGAGTCCGAATTGAGTGCTACATGTTTCCTTTTAACCTCCACTAATGCCGCAACTGCCATTGCGACGATAGAGAGGATTAACCCGATGCCAATGCGTTGTAGGTGGGTTATACCGGTTTCGGTCTGGGTAAGGGTACGGAAGAATGGGACGATAACGTGGTCAAAGAGCGGGGCTAGGATCATGATGAATACGACAGGAAAGATGGGGAGGGAGGCAGGGGGGACAGTGAGGTGGCCAACTTTGGTGTTCATCGTGGCGGCTTGTTGGACGGAGAAGGTGGAGAGCTGAGCGAGGCAGCAGTTGAGCATGATGGTAGAGAGGAAGATTGGGAGTATTTTGATCACAATTTTCACTTCTTCGACTTGTTGGACCGTGCACTTGAGGCCTGTTTGGGACGCAGGCTTTGCTTGGATGGCCCGGTTGAGAAATTTCAGATGGTTGGATGGGATTTCATCCTCGATGGGCTGAACAACGATGGGCTGCTGTTCAGGCTTTTCTCGGCCATGGGATTTTGTTGGGGCCGGCATGGGGGGGCTCAATGCCATGTCAGCTACAGCGTTGCTTGGGCTTTGGGCTGCATTCCAGTTGAGGATGGCAGCAACCAGGACCTGTTGGATCCAAACATGGTGATATATCATCTCTACAGTTCGCACCCATTTTATTAAATAACCATTAAAAATAGATGATAATCCTTATCAATGCAAGCTCGCTCTTAGTGACGAACATTATGAAAAACAAACATGCATGCATGCATGCATTATATATGCTAAAAAATACTTTTTTTTTAAAGGAAAAGATGGAATATGACCACCGTATTTCATTAATAAGAAATTAACGAAACAAACCCAAAGTACTGGGCTAAAAGATGACTTTTACCTTGGCTATAGTAGTTAAAGGACTTCCAACCGGCATTTTGATCAGGTAAACTGTCGATCCTGATAGGAAAACCGGTATCGACAGTAGAACTGCCAGGGTCGATATCCCAAACCCCCATTGCCACCCTTTGTTGTCTTCAATCCACACCACAAAAGTAACGGCAATGAGGCCACCTGCCGAGAGGCAAAAGACGAAGTAGTTGAAGAAGGTGGACCGCTGTTTCCGGCCAGCGACAGTATCTTCATCAAACTGTTCGGCTCCGTGGGAAGGGAGGGAGCCTTTGATCCCACCGATGCCTAGGGCAGTGAGGTAGAGGCCAGCGAAGAGCATGACGGCCTTACTGCCAGAGACTTGGTGGCAGGGATTGGAAGCAGTGGCAGTGCATGGTGCCGGTTTTAAGGATGAGGATTTGGCTTGGATTGTGAGAATCACCAGACCCTGTTTCATGTTAGGCAAGGAAATCGATGAGTTTCTACTAAAACAAAAAAAAAGGAGAACAAAAAAAGTATTACATAATGCGTGTAATGGAAGATATAACTCTTGAAAATACCAAGGAAAAGGGGACACATAGACTGTTCTAGGTATTGGAAAATATGAAGGAGAGAAACTTGAGGGGATATATATCTATATCTATATAACTATTATAATAGGAGAGATGGGTTCCAAACAAATAAACAATTTTTTATTGTTTTTTGTTTGTGTGCAAACACGTGCAGCGTACGTGTTGGTAGGGTTTTTTTTTGTCCTTTTCCTTCCTCCTCCACGTGCTCCTCCACGTGCATCGCACGTGCATCATACTAGTATCTCATAGTGAAAACTAAAGAATGTGTTTAACCTGAGGGGATATATATGTCTCGAGGTATTAAGTAGGTTATTAATATCAAAATATCAAGGAAAAAACATGTAATTCACATGCTCGTAGATTTTGTCGGGGTCATAGCCATAACAGGAAACCCATTCTTCGCGTAATTTGTACCAATGCATATTTGAATTTTTTCGGTACTGACCCACTTTTGGAAAATATTGAGCGAACTGACAAATTTTCGAAAATATTTACCCAACTGACCGAATTTTGGATACGTCAGCATTAATCATTATTGAAAATAACAGCATAGGTTAATAACAAGCCGTTCCTATGCCGTTCGGTATCAGTTTAATTTTTTTTAGCATGCCGCTGTTTGGAAAAACGGCATCAGTACATTTCTTATACAAGTGTGAACCTTTTGACTTGAAAAAAAATTCGAGTGCTGAAACAACTTATAAATAATGTCGTTATCTCCAAGAACGGCATTCGCATTACTGATGCCGTTGTTGGAGATAACGACATCAGTAATAATATTAATTAAACTATCTTCCTCAACAATCGTTCCTCCAAACAACAACATGAGATAACTGTTATCGTTCTTAGAAACAACGGCAACAGTTCACACAAATAGATTAGCCAAGTATAAGTAATAAAATGAACTGTTGCCGCTGTTCCAAACGACATTAGTTATCCCTAACAAATAATATTATAACTGATGTTGTTGTTTCTAACAACGGCAACTTTAATGTTATTGCCGTTGTTCCAAATAACGACATCAGCTATAGAAATTTTTTGCACTTGCATTTTTTTTTAAAGTCAGAGAAAGTACACGATTGAGAATAAGTTAACTGATATCGTTACTCCAAATAGCGGCATGCGGAAAATTTTTTTTAGCAGATGCCGCTGTTAGAAACAACAACATATAAATAATTTATGTCGTTATTTCTAATAACGGTTAATACTGACGTGTTCAAAACTGGATCAGTTAGATAAATATTTTTGAAAGTGGGTCAGATCGTTCAATACTTTCGGTGCAGTTTTTCCGCACAAGAGCACACGATTTTCTGTTGCAATGTAACCAAAATTGTCTTTTCTAAACTTCTGCTTCTAATTTTCCGTTTCCTTTACCAACTTTAATCTAACTTTTCTGTTAAAAAGTTGCTTAAAAACATAACAGTCACAGAAGCTAGTTTTGTAAAATCCCTTAAAAGTAGAAGTTGGGAGGTTCGATGTACACTTACAACTAGACCTAAACGTTGAAAGCCTATGCAAGAAAATAATCCTCTCTCGACGTTGTTTATCGGATTCCTCTATAAACCAAATCCATAGCCCTTGGATGAGTGTACTCAATTCAAAGTGTTTCTGTGAAAAATCTTTCCCAAATTTCATAAGAGCATCCAATAATTAAGACTTATAGTACCACTGGTTTATTTGAAAATTTTTGCCAAATTCTTATACTGCGACTAACTATGTCTTAAAATATGTTGTTATTGAGATTCGTGCTTGGTATCTTAGAGCATCCACAGTCGTGATTGTTAAAAAATAGCAAAATGCATATTATTTCTATAGCAATCGGACGTTTGCTGCAGTGATGAAATGCAATAATATAGCGCGCACACACAAAAAATGCCCTGCGAAAAAAAAAATTCTGAACATTTTTTAATAATTAATTTGAATATTTTAATAATTTTAATAATTAAAAAACAGTTTAAAACAAATTTTGGTACGGATCTTAAAGATCCGTCCAAGGCCAAATAGTGGGAAAAAAAACTTTTCTGATCATTTTTTAATAACAAATTTGAATATTTTAATAATTTTAATAACTAAAAAAAGTTTTTTTAATAAAAGATTGGGACAGATCTTAAAGATCCGTCCAAGGCCAAATAGTGGGAAAAAAAAAACTTTTCTGGTCATTTTTAAATAACAAATTTGAATATTATAATAATTTTAATAATTAAAAACAAAATTTTAAAATAGTTAGGACGGATCTTGTAGATCCGTCCAAGGTTAATAGTGAAAAATATATATATATATATATATATATATATATATATATATATATATATATATATATATATTTGGGACGGATCTTTAAGATCCGTCAACTATAATATGCATATTCTCATATCTGCTCTCATATATAGTATTGTTTTGTGATGATTTTGCCAATATATGAATAAATAGCAAACGAATACAGAATCAAAAAAGCTATAATATTGATAAAAAGAAAAATAGCAAACCACTGTGGATGCACTTAGAGCACTTGTAGTCGTGGGCTAAATACCCAAAATTTGAAAAAAAATGGAAATAAAATCGTTGTAGTCGTCTTCTAAATACGCAAATTTTGGGTGTACGATGAATAGTGGACTGCCAAATATAGCAAACGATTTAGCAAAAGCCAAAATATAGCTCACGGGAAATTTTCTTTCGTCCCTGAAAATAGACGAAAGATAATATTCCGTCGCTTTACTTTTTTTTTTCCCGGACAATAAATAATGTGCCGTCCTATATTATGAAAAAAAAAAAAAATTTGTCGGACGGTGTTTAATACACCGTCCCAACAATTTTGAATAAGACAAAATTGTGGACCGGTGTATTATCCACCGTCCCACAGTTTTTGATGTTTTTTTTTTTTTCTTCTAGTGCCCAAAAAAAAAAATTTAAATTTTTTTTAAAACAAATTTTGAAACGAGAGATAATCGATCGTTTGGTCATATTTTAACTTTCAACTACTACAGCGTGCAGCCATATTTTCTATTTTCAATTGCCAAATACCCAAAAAATAGGTTAGAGCGACTACAGATGCTCTTACTGGTTTATTTACCTCGGGGTGAAGGTCCCACCGACAGTCTTGTGTGGGCCTATAACTTTCCGGTGGGGCCCACCATGAAAAGGATCTCCATGCCTTGCATGGTTAGAGGCTTAGAGCCCAGGTTGATCTCACACAGCTTGTATCAAGTGAATAAACTCACATGTAGCATATGTCAAGACAGAGAGAACAGTAACTCATAAAAAAGTGGCCAGAAATTAAGAGTAATGCTTCAGCCACTACCAATTTCACTACCATTCTCTTCACTGCCTTAGGTGGCATACTCCTATTGGAGAGTTCTCCCACCTACTCTATCTTCCTCTACCTATTGGAGTGTGTCACCTAAGGTAGTGAAGAGAAATGTAGTGAAATTGGTAGTGGCTCTAGCATTACTCAGAAATTAAATGCCACCTCAATTTTTTATAACAGTAAATGTATTACTGTATTCCATTTCAAATCAGCGAGTTCCCAGAAATCAAGGTCCTTCATTCAATGTTCATCAGAATATATATTGGGCCACAAGCATGACATCAATTTATACTCGACCTATGGGAGAAAAAAAAAAGTAATGCTAGAGCCACTACCAATTTCACTACATTTCTCTTCACTATCTTAGGTATTTCACTACATTTCTCTTCACTATCTTAGGTGGCACACTCCAATAGGTAGGGGATGATAGAGTAGGCAGGAGAACTCTCCAATAGGAATATGCCATCTAAGGTAGTGAAGGAAATGGTAGTGAAATTGGTAGTGGCTAAAGCATTACTCAAAAAAAAAAAAGGGAAAAAGCTAAAAAAAACCCTATCATTTTTTAAAAGCATTTTTTTGCCGTACTGACCCACTTTTTAAAAATATTTGACAATCTGAGGATCTAATCCACTTTCAAAAATATTTAGCCAATTGATCAAGTTTTGGACACGTCAGTATTAATCATTATTGAAAATAACAGCATATGTTAATTTTATGTCGTTGTTTTCAATAGCAGCATCTCTATATAAAAAAAATTTACGTACCGCTATTTAGAGTAACGACATCAGTTAACTTATTCTCAATTGTGTACTCCATGTGACTTGAAAAAAAATCAAATGTGAAAATTTTTTATAGATGATGCTGTTATTCCCAACAACGGTATTCTCATTACAAATGTCGTTGTTAGGGATAACGGCATCAGTTATAGAAATTTTTGCATATATAGATGATGTCACTATTTATATGCAAAAAAACATATAACTGATGTCGTTATCCCTAACAACAGCATCTGTAATGAGAATGTCGTTGTTTGAAATAGCGGCATCAACTATAGAATTTTTTCACACTTGCAACTTTTTTCAAGTCACATAGAGTACATGATTGAGTATAAGTTAACTATGTCGTTACTCCAAATAGCGACACACGAGAAAAAAAAATAGAGATACCGCTATTGGAAACAACAGCATAGAATTAACCTATGCCGTTATTTTCAATAACGGTTAATACTGACGTATCTAAAACTGGGTTAGTTGGCTAAATATTTTTAAAAGTGGGTCAGTTCGCTAAATATTTTCAAAAAGTGGACCAGTACGGCACAAATTTTTTTAAAGATTTTTTTTTTTTTTTTTTTTGATAACGAGGATAGAATCGTTCGATTCCAGCCTAATATATATAAAGCAAAACCAAGGAGGTTACGACGAGACTAAATTTTTCAAGCTGTAAAACAAAAAGTCCACCAACGAAGATAAATGAAAAATTACAGACACCAGCAATGGAGCTAATTGCCTCGACCAATAACTCCATCCATTATTAGGAGAGACCCTAAACAACGGCTAAGGGATCCGAGGAGCAGGGGTCGCAGAAAGAAAACTGGCCGATAACCAAATCTGGCATCCGAAGGAAGAGCAGATCCGAAGACTCACTCAAAGGTTGTGTTGCTGAGAAGAGAGGGAGAAGCGAGGGAAGCGAGTAGAATAGACCTCCACTGAAGCAGGTGAACCAACAGGATCAAAATGCAGGGACTTCGGAAAGGATCGCAGCTCACAATCCTCTACGTTTTTTTAAAGAAATTAATAAACCCTCTACCGTTAATTTGAATAAATTCACCCCCAATCGTTAGTTTTCTATTAAAATTTCTATTTGTGAAAGACCGTGTTATCTAGAGCTTGGACAGAAGATAAGAAAAGTAAAAGGTTCTAAAATAAATATAAAATGAAAGGAAAAGGCATAGCAAGTTAGCCGGAAAAAAAAGCAAAAGATGTCAGTCAGGGGATGAATTGATTAATCAAATTTAACAGTAGCGTTTTAATAAGATTTTTACAGCAAAGGGAGGGTTTAGCTTTTTTCCAAAAAATATATATAATGATTTAGTTAATGATCATAGAAAAAGGTTATTTTGAGTGATGCATGAATATGAAGGGTAAGGTTATTGTACTTGTTAGAGCATCCACGGCAGTGATTGCTAAAAAAATAGCAAAATATATATTATACATATAGCAATTGGCGTTTGCTATAGTAATGAAATGCTATAATATAGCAATGAAAAAAAAAAATGATAGAACAGAACTCTAAGTTCCGTACCACGAAGGAAAAAAAAAAATTGAACATTTTTTTAATAAATAATTTTAATAATCAAAAAAAAATTAAAAAGAGACGACACTTGAAGAGCAGTCCAAGGTTAGATATGAGGGGAAAAAAAAAAAGATGGAACTTTTGAAGTTCCATCCGATATATTAAACAAATTATCTTTTATTTGGGACGAAACTTGAGAATTATTTTTTTATATAAGACACTTTTCGAAATATTTGCAAATTGAGGACAGTTGCCTAAGGGAGTGTTTAGTTGGAGGGGAATGGAGTGGAGGGGAGGGGAGGGATTTTTTAATACTTTTCTTGTTTGGTTCATTTTTTAGGAGGGGAAGGGAGGGAAATGGGGGGTGCAACACCCCTCCTGAGCCAATTTTGGCTCCCCTCCAAAAGTGGAGGAATTTGGAGGGAAGAGAAAGTAGGGCTAATTTTTAAAGTGACTGGACTAAATTGCTCTTTAAATCTAAATCCTAATATAATAAAAAACCTAGTTGCCTTACGACTGTTTCTCTCCCGCTCTCTCTTTCTCCATTTTTTGCCTCTTTTGTGAATTAGGGTCGACACATCGCAATGCAACCAAAAGAGCTTGCCTCAATCATGACAGGAGCATATAGGTGACTGTCAATCATAGTATCATTTGTTGTATCATTCTAATTCTAAACTGTAATAAGTTACTTTTTGAACCTGATTTTTTATTCATAATAAATGTGTTAAAAGTGCTCAGGTAGATTTAAAGTCATATCAGACTACAGATGAATAGTTAAAGTCCACGAGTAGCAAATTTTGGTTATGTTTCCTTGGGTCGGTCTTGCATAATCTGTGCTTTACTCGGTTCATTTCCTATTTACTCGGTTCATTTCCTAGTTCTTCCATTAACAATGGATTGCTGGACATTTCTTCATCTACTTTAAAAACTTCAGTGCATTACCAAGACCGTTTTTAGAAAAGTTCGAGTGAAGCTCTAAATATGAGACTCATTATATAATAAAGTTTGCTTTAATGGTAGTATTTGATTAGTGTAGAAAGCAGATTTTGTCTCTGGTATTGATACTTGATATTGCAGGACACTATATAGTAACTCACCGTTTACTTCTCTATATGTGCATTACTCCAAAGTGAAAAAAAGGAAGAAAGAATGAATATTACTCAATAAGAATAACTTGAATTTAGAATTAGTAAATGCTAATTAATAATCTACAAACCAATCCAAATGTGCCCATCACTCGTGTTGTGACATAGCTACTCTCCAAGCCCAAGAGCTTGGCAAAAGTAATTTTATATCAAGCTGCACTTTCTTATCAAGCTACACTTTCTTATTATATGTATAAGGGTATAAAAGTAATTTTATTATAAAATCCATTCCCTCCCCTTGTGAACCAAACAAGAAGATAATTATTTTCCTTCCCTTCCCCTCCTTTGAACCAAACAGAGTCTTCATTAAATTCCTCCCCTCCCTTTCCTTCCCCTCCCCTCCCCTCCATTAAAATCCCACCCTCCTCTCCCCTCATTTGAACCAAACAGAGCCTAAGTATTTGCGCTCATGAACTCCACAACTAAACTCGCAGTTCCCAACAGCGAGTTTAGTTATTTCATCCTCGCCATTGGGCTCGCCATTGGGCAACGGCGGGTTTAGTGCTAATTTTTAGTTCAAAATTTTCAAAGAAGGCTCGTTGTTTCCAACGGTGAGGACATTTATACTAGACTCGCTGTTGGAAACAGCGAGTTTAGTTCAAAATTTTCATAGAAGACTCAGTGTTCCCAACGGCAAGGACATTTACACTAGACTCGCGGTTGGGAATAGTAAGTTTAGTTCAAAAAAAAATCTATGGAGTTTTTTTTCGAAAATTCACTAAGTCCAACAGAATGTTTCACTCTATAAAATTTCCTACATCCTCGCCGTTCCCAACAGCGAGTCTAGTATAAATGTCCTCGCCGTTCGGAACAACAAGTCTTCTTTGAAAAATTTGAACTAAACTCGTTGTTATCAACAGCGAATCTAGTATAAATGTCCTCGCCGTTGGGAACAGCGAGTCTTCTTCGAAAATTTTGAACTAAAAATTAGCACTAAACACGCTGTTTCCCAATGGCGGGGATGAAACAACTAAACTCGCAGTTGGGAACGGCGAGTTTAATTGTTGAGTCCATGAGCGCAAATACTTGGGCAACTATCATCTTTCTGCAAATATTTTCGAAAAGTGTCTTATGAAAAAAATTAATTCGAAACTTGAAGATCCGTCCGATATAAAAAAAAATGGTTTATTTGAAACGGAACTTGAAGTTCCGTCCTCTATAATATGCATATTCTCATATTATCTTTCAAATATAGCAATCTACTGTAGCGATTTATTCAAAATATGAATAAATAGCAAACGATTACAAATGGGCATAGGCTAAAATATGAATAATATCTATAACTATTATAATGGGAGAGATGGGGTTCCAAACAAATAAATAATTTTTTATTGTTTTTTGTATATTAGTCAACACGTGCAGCGCACGTGTTGGTAGTTTTTTTTTCTCTTTTTCCTTCTTCCTCCACGTGCATCGCACGTGCATGATACTGGTAGAAATTTAACAAACGATTGTGGATGATCTTAGTACTACTATTTAAGGTGACAAAATTTAGCAAAAGCATGTACACACCACAAAGATAAATTTTCCATATTGGATGTTATTCACATGTCATGTACCATCACAAGTCTTATATCATAAAGAAAGTGATTAGATGGACCAAGAATGCATGGATTTATGTGATGTGACACATTATGGGTAAATGTTGAAATAATTCTTGTTCAAAAGATGCTCTAGAATTGCAGATAACCACATGGTTAATTTTCTTTAGAAAATCATGTTAATGCATCACACCAAACATTTATATGATTAAGATGATCACATAAATCCAAAATTAATGATCGAAATGGCTTTAATTGTACTCAAATATTCTAAAATGTTTTAGGAAAGCTCAGCGAATTAATAGTAAGGAATTTTGACATGTGAGAAGAGTTCCGGAATATTTGTTTTCTTCTTCTTTTCGTTCTTTTAAAAAGGGGTTCCGTTCTCTACTTTTCAGAAAAAAAAATTCAAAAATTGGAAGGCGAGAGTGACAACATAAATATTTTTCTTGGTCCCAATTCAATACTAAGTAAGTCCGAACAAATTGAATATTTGTGTGATAAATTCCTCGAATTGACTTTCCATTTTCAAAAAGAATATAATTGACAACTCTAAGTTCGACATTATCTTTTTCCTGCAAGAGATCTTGCGGGAAAAGTTTTGCAAAATTTACCCCATCAGCTATTTCGTGTGACTACAAGACGAACTAAAACAAAATACTTCTTTTTTGTGGGTATGATCCGTTGGACATAGATCCAATTTTGCAAATTTTTGGATTCCTTAGCATTCTTTTTTTTTTTTTCATTCCTGGTGGTATCAAAATGTCGCTGTGTCTGGATATCTTATCTGTCTCTCCGAAAAAATGAAGTAATTTTGTAGAAAGAAATTTTAATTTCACATTGCTAAAACTAGAAATTTTAAGTAATTTTGTATAAGTCAATGGCGTATTTCATGTGAAAAAACTGAATAATTTTTTACTTCCAAAAAAAATCCAACCGTTTGACTGTGTGAAGGTGACACATAATTTGGCCTTAAAGTGCAAATAAACAGCATAGACATGTGAATAAAAGTACATCAGGGTTAACAAACCCATACCCATCACCAAAATCACTAGTTGCAGAATATCTATCAGCCCCCAAGTCTTACACGTAATTCCGCTAAAAACACATGAAGTTTCACAAATGAAACAGACATATAGAGAGTGATTTGGTTGGTTGTAAAATGTAACCAATCTGTAAGTGAATAAAAGTACATCAGGGTTAACAAACCCATACTCATCACCAAAATCGCTAGTTGCAGAATATATATTAGCCACCAAGTCTTACCCGTAATTCCGCTAAAAACACATGAAGTTTCACAAATGAAAGAGATATAGAGAGTGATTTGGTTGGTTGTAAAATGTAACCAATCTATAAGTGAATAAAAGTACATCAGGGTTAACAAACCCATACCCATCACCAAAATCACTAGTTGCAGAATATATATCAGCCCCCAAGTCTTACACGTAATTCCGCTAAAAACACGAAGTTTCACAAATGAAACGACATATAGAGAGTGAATTGGTTGGTTGTAAAATGTGACCAATCAATAAGTGAATAAAAGTACACCAGGGTTAACAAACCCATACCCATCACCAAAATCACTAGTTGCAGAATATATATCAGCCCCCAAGTCTTACACGTAATCTCGCTAAACACACATGAAGTTTCACAAATGAAACAGACATATAGAGGGCGATTTGGTTGGTTGTAAAATGTAACCAATCTATAAGATTACTATTTAGAAATAAGTTTAAAACATGGTTTGCTTAAATTTAGTTGTACTATAGTGTAGAATAAAGATGAGAGAGAAAGAAATTTAAAAAAAGTAGTAAAAAATAATTGTAGAAAAGTATGTGAAGTTGTTTTATTGGATAATGTAAAAAGAGATGAGAGAAAAACATATTTTAAACCCATGAATAGTGCACTCCATCAATTTTCTCTGATTTTGGCTTGAAAATAAAAGCTCCAAAAATTGCTATAGTATTCCTTCACCGAAATCAAATCAAAACCCTTTTACTCGTAAACAAAAGCTATGAACAGTACTCCCCAAAAGAATTCATTTTCAATTAGTATTTTTTCATCCAATCAAACCACCCCATAAACGTGAAAACTCAATTTCCAAAGGTGAAATATAGTATGAATATAGTATAGCATTCTCAGAAACGGATATAGAAAATTGCAAACACTGTCTAAATTAATTGAAATTTGCTTTATAAGAGAATAGTGAATTTGGGTTTGAAATTAATAGAAAGCGATGCAATTCGACTTTTTCACTTTTTGGAACTTTCTTGTGTGCAAAAGTAAATAAGTACTGACAAGAGCACCACTCATTATACAAATTTAGCATTAACAAACAGAAAAAATAAGTGAATTTATCGGAAATAATGACTGTACAGCTTTGTACTTATATCTAATGATATTCCCACGGTACTGCTTTGGTAGTATAATAGGCATTTCCTTCCGAAAAGTTAAGTGTACTAATATACTATTTAGAGAGACTCCATGGATTTACGCAAAATTAGTTTTCAAGATCTTAGGCTGGGGAGAATTCTTAAAATATCTCCATTATTATAACCATCAATGACTATGAAGCTGGTTCATTTTATGTTGACGATCAGCACAATAACAATAGCAACAAAGCATTTTCCCAACTGGTTGGGATCGACTACATGAATCATGGTTTTCCATTCTACTCGGTTTAGCGCAATATATTCTGTAAGATTACAGGCTATCATATCTTTTCTCACCGTTTCCACCCAAGTTAGTTTAGGTCTTTCCATACCCGTAACTCTACCCTCAATACTTATTGAATCACTATTTCTAAAAGGGACACTGCTAGGTTTACATGTGATATATTCAAACCACCTGAGGCGATTTTCTCTTAACTTATCTTGGATTAGAGCTACTTTTAGCATGTCTCGTATATGCTTGTTTCTAATTTTATTCTTCCTGGTTTTACCACATATCCATCTTAGCATCCTCATCTCCGCTACACTCATTTTTTAGGCATGTTGTTTCTTTGTTGCACTCTGCTTCATACATTATTGATGGTCTAACGGCCGTCCTATAAAAAAATTTCTTCAACTTCAAAGGTATATGTTTATCACACAAAACACCACTGACACTTAAGCTACCCTGTTTGGATCCTATGTATAACATATTCACAAATATCCTCATCTTTATGTATAATTAAGCCTAAATATCGGAAACAGTCTCTCTTAGGTATCTCTTGACCATCAAGCTTCACTACTTCCTTAGTTGTGTTCTGAATATCATTAAAATTACACTTCATATACCCTGTTTTAGTGCTACTTATTCTAAAGCCTCTAGATTCCAAAGTTTCTCTCCACAATTCTAATTTAGCATTGATTTCTGCTACAGTCTCGTCCACTAAGACGTCATCGGCAAAAAAGCATACACAAAGACACCACATCTTGTATTCATCTCATCAATTCATCCATACATAACCAAAGCAAAAAGGTAGGGGCTTAAAGCGAACCTTGGTGTAAACCTACTGTAATAGGAAAATTACTGGTTTCTCTTGTGGTCGTTCTAATTGTGGTCTTTGCCCCTTCATACATATTTTTAAGTACCTCAATATACTGAATAGTTACTCTTTTATTATTTAACATCCACCATACTACGTCTCTAGGGACTTTATCATATACTTTTTCAAGATCTATAAACAACATATGTAGATCTTTCTTATTCTTCCTATATTTTTTTATAAGTCTCATCAGTACATAAATTGCTTTCATTGTTGACCTCTCATGCATAAATCCAAACTGATTCTCAGACACTGTAGTTTCTAGTCTAAGTCTATGTTCGATTACTATCTCCCAAATTTTCATCGCATGGCTCATTAATTTGATCTCTCGGTAGTTGGAGCAACACGATGCAAACACATAAAAAATCTATCTTATTTTTACTGCATGTCCTCAATTGTCCTAACTAATTCTCTGTGTGAACAATAGAAAGAAACTTGTACATTAGACATACCGTAAGAAGTAAATTTAACAAAAAAAGGTGAGGAAATATTTGCTTACCAAGAACTCAATGAGTGCACTTATCAGGTAGATGAAATAAGTAGAGAGGAAAGCATCAGAGAGGAAGCCCCCAAGTAGGGCCAAAAGGAAGGCAGTGCCCATGAAGTTGGTGACATTGTTGGCTGCGTGAGAAGGGCTGAGGTGCATGAACTCCAACAAATAAGTCACCAAGTTGCTTGCATTGGCTAAAAATGCTAGATTCTCCATTATTTCCACAACTGCACACCACAACTTCAATTATATCAAAATCATTCAAATTCATTAGTTACGACTATGACATGAACTTACCTTATGACCATATTTACACTATAAGAAAGAGTTCCTTACAACCATATTTAGTATCATTAGAATAAGATGTATTTGACCAAATATCATGTTGTGAAATATGGGTATGATGCTTTTCCCACTTGTTTTGTTCGTGTGTGTGTGTGTGTGTGAGAGAGAGAGAGAGGGAGGTGTACAAAACTAAACCTAGCTAACATGGATCTCCAAAAGAATTAAGGAGCTCCCCTAATCAAATGCCTACATGACAAGCCTTCATGGAAATTTAGTTTTAAAAATGAATGAATCTTTCAAGTTTTGGTAACCTTAATAGTAAAAATAAGTTGATAACCAACAGCTAGTATTTTTTACATGGGTCTATTAATTCCAAAAAAAAAAAACCCTTATAAATTTTATGAAGGTTGATAGCCTGAAAAATCGTTAGGCAAAGAGAATTATACCTAGCACAAAGGAAGCTGCAACCATACCCCCATGCTTGCCTCTCAGAGCTGGCCTTCCTCTCCAATCAACATACCCTACCCAACTCCCTGACCCTTCTTCCTAAAATAAATAAAAACAATAAACAGAACCAGAAAACTATCAAAGGATATTTTGATTTGAGAACATTGGAGAGAACAAAAAGAATTCATCATTACTTCATGCATGAGAATTATGATCAGAGAGAGAGAGAGAGAGAGAGAGAGAGAGGTAAAAATGATATCAAGAATTGAAAGTACATAGAGGAACCCACCATTTTCCTTTTGCTCACTTGCAACTTGGGTAAAGACTCTTGCAAGAAGGAGGAGGAGGAGGAGGATGCAAAAATTTCAGTTAAGAAAGAGTTATGGGAGGCCCTCATATTTAAAGACAGCTAAGGTGGGGACTACAAAATGAGAAAGGTCCTAGCTCCATGTGAAAAGGACTCATCATCATTATCAATTGCAAAGTCCTTATCACCATGCACTACTACTTAAATTGCCTTGCCCACAGTTATACTTTTTTACCGGTCTATTTTCTCCTGTCATTTCTGTTTTTCAGGTTTATATGGGGTAATTTACAAACGAAAACAAATATTTTCTATAACTTTTTACATATAAGCTATTTGCACATTAACAGATAAAGACTCTAGTGAGTTTTAAAATTTACAGTCTATTACCTTCCATTAGGCTTTCGATGAATTTTTAGAACAATTAGTATCAAGCTCTTAAATATCGGGTGATACATTAGATTTAGATACTGACTACATCAATAAGGGTACTTCTGATATATAAAATATTACCAGTTAAAGTTGAACTACTCTCTAGCTTACAATGGTAGTGTTTTCAACAATGTTTGATGAAGTTCAAAGTGTTCAGCTGTAACATTTCCCTTTCTATATATAGTGCAGGTTAAGTTACATCTCTTTCCAAAGGAATGAAAGAAACAAATGAGAGACACAAAAATTTAAAGGTTCATCTTTATCTTTTGGTTGCTTTGTAGTAAAGATTTGTTCTTAAAAAAAGAAAAGAAGAATCCAATCCTATTCCCCCTGGTTGATCACCTAGCCACAATAATAAGTGCAAGCCTCTCAGCCGACCACCATCCTATTACTAGAATGTTAGTGGGATCAAATTACTTTTGATGCAATAGCCAAGAAAAGAAGCTGGGGTGCATATCCTTCCTTTTTTCTAGTATTCACGAATAATCAAAATATCGATATAAAAGGTTTCCCTGATTTAGGTTCCTTAATAAATGTGGTATCTGTGATCAGTTCCTTCCTCCAGTTCTGGTAATCAATATTAGGCCTTGTTGTTACTAGTTATAAGCCCTATTGCGAACAAATAACTTAACCCGTGTCTGTTAACTCTAACCCATGACCTAAAATTAGCTTATATAACCTAACTCTGGTTACATTACTACTTTTAATTCACACTCCCCTTCTAACGAACTATGAGCTAACCACATTTTGGCCATCTTGATGCCTTTTATTGTTAGCACTACAACACATGTGCGATTTACCGGCGTATATTCCCCGGCGTTTTACCAATCGCGCCGGGGTAGGAAGTGACCAGGAATGGGGCGTCAGATTGGATGGTTATACACCGGCAGCCGCTATAAAACACCGGGGAATCATGATATTCACCGGCGTTTTGTTTAAAAACGCCGGTGAAGTGTAATATATATTCAGAATCTATCGATCGCTGTTTTCCTTTATATCCCCCCTTCCCCCAATTTTCCACTATCTCTCTCCATCTCCATCCTCCCCAATCGAAAACCCCTCTCTCCATCGCTGCCCCCCCTACCCTGCCGTCGGGCCTTCCCCCATCGCCGCCCCGGCTCCGCCTTCGCCCCTCCCCCACCATCGCCCCAATCGAGCCACCTTCTCCACTTATAGGGTTTTTGTGCTAAGTCGTACGCCGTCAGATCTCCGTCTACGCCACTCTCTGTGAGCAGCTTGTCGAGATGCATAAGGCGTTCACGGCTCACAACGACTCCGTTGCAGGTTTGCACTTTCCTTGATCCCCGTCAGTTTTCTCGATGAAAGATGCAGTCTTTATAATTTTTTAGGATTTTGGTTGTTTTTAGTTCAAATCTGGGTGTTTAAAGTGCTTTTAGTTTTGTCGGTTGAGTTTGAAATTTTGAGGAGATAATGTTGAATATTTAATTTCATAGAAAGATGCAAACTTTAGGTTAGTTTTACGCAAATTTAGTTTAGGGAAAATGAGGAGGTAGTGTTAAATGTATGTGTTGTTTGTTATGTGATTGATTTGTGGAGCTTGTGGTTCTATCTATTTGGGATTTATGATTTTTGTGTCCCACACTATAATTTAAGCTGTTGGGGGGTTTTTCGTTGGTTGTGCTTTCATTTCCATTTATTAAGGTCAGAGTCGGGGCCAAATGATGTTTGTTATGTTGTTCTTACATCTTAGTGAAATTTTGAATTGTAGAAAACTAATCTGAACTCGAATTGTTTTAAAAATTTGCATTAACCTGTAGGAAATTCTATTATGAGGAACTCCGCAAACTTTCAGTTTGATCTTTTGGAAAACTACCTTTCGGAACATAGTACCTTGATTGGCACTTTTAAGAGTGTATATAGATTGATGGGCATTAATCGAACTATGAAAATCGTGTGATTTTTCTTTGAAACTAGAATAGTTCATGGGAGTTGCGCTTAGTAAAGGAAGTTTTGAAAACATATGGCAGTGTTTTGTAATTTATCTGTGACTGGATGTGCACAGATAGCTATTTGTTTTTCTGTATTGTGCTTATAATTCAGATTAATGAAATATATTGGTCATTTCTTTTATTGCCATTTTTCCTCTTTATCTTTATCATTTGATTAATGGCATATATTGGAGGTTAAAGTTGAGAATCTTGGGAAGCATGTGAAGCTATAGGGTAAGAAATTACAAGATGGAAGCCTTCTTTGTTGACATGTTATTATAAACCGAGATCTTGATGTTTGGGTAAATATATATTTGGTCTTTAGGTGAGATTAGATCTTTATCATCTAAGTCATATGTGATGGACTTTTGGTTTTGAAGTTTTTTGAATTGTGATTGTTAGAAGTTGACTTCAAGAAATTTAAGGCAAGAAGTGAATTTTTGACTATTTTGCGTGGAGACACTAGAGGAAGCTTTTAGAAGCATCTGTGATGTGAAGTCTTACCTAGTCAGTGAGCTCATTGTTTAGGACAATTGACATATTGCTTAGCTGAAAAGAATCCAATGCATCAAAATTTAGTAAGGGGAAGAAAAGATTAGAAGGAGCACATTATTATATCTTATAAATTGTAACACTGATGTTTATAATTAGGTTGGGCATTGATAATGATTATAGATTTTTGGTCTCAGTTAAATTGCCTTCATGTTCAGTTGCATCATGTTCAGTTGGTTTAACCACATTCAGTGGATGAGTTTGAAGAATCGGCTTTTATCTTTATGCTCGTCGAACCCAATTATATTTTACTGAAAGTATTGTGAGGAAAGATTAATACGGGATCAAACTAGTTTTATCTCTTTCGCTGGAAAACGCCCCAAATGTATGTTAATTGTTTGGGGCTGTTTTGTCTAGAACTGAGCAATGATTTGTCTAGAAGTTTGGTTTCACGAGTTGCTTTTTTGTCTGAATTTGGAGATGAGATGGATAATGTATCTGAAGTTGCACACTATGATTTTTTTATATAGGAGTGACTAGTGATGGAAATTTTTTTATCTAAACTTTATATACAATTATATCATGATGTCTAGATGAGTATCATTTTCTAAGATAATGTTCATGCTTGTTGCTTGGGTTTTAAAATGAGATTGTTCTTTCTTATTGGTTTTAAGTGATGATGAGATGGATTATGTAACTGAAGTTGCATACTATGATTTACAGAGTGACTAGTGATGAAATAATCCTGTTTGAACTTATGTTGTGGTTTCAATTGACAGTTATCTCATGAGTATTATAAAAGTATAAGTTTCATCTCAGTTAGTATCTTGACAGTGAAAATAATCTTTTTCACTCTTTGTAACTCAATATTTTGAACTCTATATTTTGGTTATGAATGTAGTGAGATCACATTATTATGTTTATGAGATTACAATTTGATGATATTATACTATTATGCTTCATTCATATATATTATTCATATATATTATAATGGGTCTCTTGCATTTGGTTTTGATTATAAGAGTGCTGAATTGTTTTTTTTTTAATATAGCTACATCGGCGTTTTTACAAGCGTCGGTGTAGCTTTCAGCAAGAATTTGGCAGTCTATACCGGCGTTTTAAAAACGCCGGTGTAGGTGATGGCCGAAAATGGTACCCACACATTCACCGGCATTTTTACGGCCGCCGGTGTAGTTTTAACCTACACCGGCGGCCGTAAAAAATGCCGGTGAATGTCCCTAAGCTACAGCAACACACGATTCAGCGACACTTGCACCAACGATTTATAAAACGTCGGTGGTATCTACAGCGGGGTTTATAAATGCAGGTAAATGTGCAAAAAAACGCCGGTAAAGACTGTTAGTCTTGTAGTGCTAATATTGTTATTAACTTTTCTCCATGTACAAGTGGCCGATAAAAATGTAACTATTAAAGATTAATTACAAAACTACAATTACATGAAGAAATATAGACAAAAGATAGAGTGAAATATGTCATTTAATAAACACTAGTAATTTACACGTGCGATGCACGTCTTAATAAATATATTTTTTTAAAATAAAAATTTAGACATAATCTGAATTTGAACTTAGAACCTCCTTTATAATAGTTATGCACGTGTATTGCACGGGTTGGTAGATTGACAAAATATTTACAAATGACACTAAGGCATTCTCCCATTATAATATTAGAGATTAGAGATAGGAGTATTTCTTAGTTTTTAAAAATAGTAGGGGTATATGCTAGTTTTCACATTTTAAATTGGGGCATTTGCTAAAATATCCCTTTTTGGAGGACTGCACGTGCATCACACGGGTATGTTTGGTGGATTTAGTTTGTCCGTATATTGCACGGATTTGCTCAGTTATAAAATTAGGGTTTGTTTGTTTACAACCCCAACTCTCCCATTAAAATAGTAGAGATATATTTTTAAATATAGTGCGGAAAGCTTACTAATCTTAGTGCATCTTGTCACATGGTTCACTTATTCACCCTAATGATTAATTTGTACCATCTATCACTAATCCTTATCTAGGATTGGAATTACTCTGGTCTTCATGCTGCCACCAAGGCTAATAGGAGGCTTATATTAGTGTAGGATTTCTTCCAATTCCCCCTACATCATCCTGAGCTCACTGATTTAATAATGTTTAGATGCTACTAATTATTTTAAAGTAGAATTAATGAAAGGGATTAATCAAATTTTACTTCTTAAAATAATGTGAATGCTTGCGATGAGATGAGTTGACCCACACAAGCTGGACCCAAAGGTTATCTCAACATTAATTTAAAATTAGTACAGGTGTTATGTTTAAGTGTATGGGAAATATAATAAACACTGTATTAAACAAACATTTGATATATTTGTCCTCATGTATGGCTGGATAAAAAAATCCCAAAAAAATCGGTTTCTAAATGATCCAAATAATTGATGTCAATAGTACATCGTATTAATTAAAACCATTCTTATAATACAAGTTAAAACTTATAAAAAAATACTAATTCTTATATAAGACATATGCCCATTATACAGTAATAATGTTTAACCGCTCTGTCTTAATACCTACAAAGCACAAGGCATTTCTATTTGGAAGTTCGATGCTGTTAAAGTTCAAAACCCCCTATCAAGCAAAACTACGTGGCACAAATGCTTTCAGATTATATGCAGTATTGTAGAATTGTTCATGTCTTTACACCAAAAGGAGTTTCCACAATATTTTGGGCGATGAGAGGTTTGAAGTTTATAAAATAAAGCCAATAGGCTAAGGGAAAATCTTGGTCAAATGAGGAGCTTAAATAAGGCTTTCCTTGGCGTAGCACGCCCGTCATATGTGTTTGTCAATGCATTCAGATATAAGCCACAGTCTAGCGAATAATCAATGGCTTGATTGGATTAAGTGTAATGGACCAGTAAAAGAAAATTTAGTAGAGGTTCATCAATGAGCTAATAGTAAAATGATACTAGTCAATTTTCTCTAACAAGGACAACAAAATGGTAGATTTACTTAACAAATCAAGATTAACTTTTTAAATAAACTCAATCGAGATGATAACTCTCAACCCTCACTTTCACGAGGGAAATTGATGAGGACATCTTTCCTGTTTAGTTTATTTCACTACCATTTTTATTTCTGGCAATTATAGCCATATGTAATCTTTTTGTATTTTTTAGATTTTGAGAATATTTTAGAGATTTATATCAAGATGTATTTTGAGCATATTTAAAGGCCTTGAGATTAATTAAAAGTGTTCCCCTGTGGACAAATATCAAGATGTATTTTGAGTATTTTGAGCATATTCCCCTCCCTCCCCTTCATTAAAAGTGTTCCTCTCAGCATCCTCTCCACACCCTTTTCTCCGTTTCCCCTGTGGTTTCCCTCTCCCGAACCCCCAAGTGGCCCCTCTCCCCCCCTCCTGCGTTCAACCTTCTTTGTCCTCTTCCTCCCCCTTTTCTTCGCTCCCCTCGAGTTTGCCCCTTACCGTTCGTCCGCCTGACCCCTCTCTCTCTCTCCTTCGTCAGAGATCGGTTCTCTCCTCTCTCAGCGCCTGCTTCCTCGCTGCTTGGAGCCAGCGTCTGCTTCCGGGTTGCTTGTTTTTCATCCTCTGGGCTTTGCCCCTCCCTCCGAGATTAGCCTGATCCGGATTGCGTTTTCCCCCTGGTGCTGGTGTTTTAACTTCCTCCCGGTGCTTCGTCCCTTTCCCAGTGTGTGCGCCCCTGTCCATTCTCCTTCGTGATTCAGGTGATTAATCTTGGTGTTGTTTCCCCCATCACTGTAAGTATTCTCCTCTTGTCTTTAACTTTTAGAGCGTTTTTTATTATTCTGCTTCGGGTGGTTGTGCTGGTTTTTTTGGGTGCTAGTTGTTTAATTTGCTTTAGCTCTGTTCTCTAGCATTTTTCTGTTGGGGCTACCTGGACTTTGCGTCCTGGTTATTGTGCGTCGTTAGCTCTACCTCTTCTCTCTCATTTCTCCTCTCCTCCCTCTTCTTCTCTATTATCTTTCTCTCTATCTTGATTTCTCTTCCCTTCTCTTGGATCTCGCACGCAGATCCTCGTCTAAGTTGGTTTTCCCCTGGGTTTTCTTCGTCTTAGCCTCTTCTCTTAACTTGATTCTCTCTTTGTGGGCTTTTTTATTTTGTTTGGCCCATGGACCAATCTTGGGTCGAAGTGGTTAAGAGAAAGAGACCTATATCGAGATCTGGTTTGATCTCACCATCATTTCCTTTATTGAGTCAGGACTGTTGTGGGCCGAAGCCCTCGCTTGCTTCGATCCCGATCCTTCCAGACTCTTCCTCCTATAAGCGTTCCCGCCTACTGCACTCCACTATCTCTTCATCTTCTTCCATACCTCAAAATTGCTCTCTCCGCCATTCCCCCATCTGCTTCCGTTGTCTCCAAAAAGGACACTTGAAATTCGACTGTGCTGCTAAGATGAAGTGTCTGTTTTGTCTCAAAGACGGACATGCTCGTCATCGATGCTTCTCGCTCCAAAAACATTTAGGTCTATCGGTGGGTGTACCGATTGCTGAATCGGTCTTAGATGCTCTTGACTTCCCCTCGCTACAAAAGAAACTAGCTGAGCTTCCGTCTTCTAAGACGAAGAAGCAAAAAACCTCGGCCCGTTCTCCCCTCCTTCCCACTCCTGCCGTTTCTTCTCGACTGACTCCCCCCATCACGACGCCTCTTCAGAAGCCGTCTGCTATTTCTCCTCCTCCAGTTAAGCCCCAAGTAACCCAAGTCTTTCTTCCTAACACGGAGCTATCCGATCGCCTCAAAATTTACAACAACTTTGGAGCTATCTCCTTCTCTGAAGGCTCCATCCCCTTCTATACCCTCAACTCCTATCTTTGCAACTTTTGCAATGTTAGAGAGTGGGAATGGGTTCTTTATTCCTGCACCAACGGCGATGCAGTGATTCAATGTCCTTCTTCCAAGGTCCTTGAGGAGTTGTGTGCTAACCAGTCCCTTGCGATTGGCTCTATTGCTCTGTCGATTCGTAAATGGGTTTCTATTTCGTCTTCTACTAAAGCTCTTGATCCCATACCTGTAAAGGTATCGATGTTCGGCCTCCCCCCCTTCTGCGATTCTCTCAGATGGTTGCTGCATTCTCCAAATGCATCGGAGATATCATAAGCATCTCCTCTTGTGCTCGATTGGCTTCGGGCAGTATTCAGGTTGATGCGCTTTTCCGCTGTCCTGCTCCGAAAGAGCGCATCGAAGCTTTCTGCCTTAACGACGGGCTCTCTGCTTTTAGTGTCTCGGTGCAATACCACGTGAGCTCCCCTCCGCTTCCGCCTGCGAAGCGTAGTTTTAGCTTGACCCCAACCCCCGCATTTCACCCTGGTTCTTCCTCAGGTCCGAAGTCTTTGTCTTCTTCAGGCAAGGCTGTCGCCTCTCCTTCGGCGCCCAAGCCGCTTTCTCTCACCTGGAAGCCCCCAGGCTCTTCGGTTGCTCCCAAGATTTCGCCGGCTAAATCTCCCAATCTCGTCTGGATCAACCCCGACCGCTCTTTACAATCTCTCTCAAAACAGTACCCCCCTTCCTCTTCGCCTCCTATGGCTCCTCCGACCTTGTTAGCTACCTCTTCTGTGGATACTGCTCCTGTTCCCCCCAAGTCCGAGGATTGGCCGGCCTGGCAGATTAATCCTTCGTTCGCTTCTGACTGGGAGCAATTTCAGAGATCGGCACACTTCCCTTCCTCGAGTGCTCCCCGCCCCACCTCCCCTGTGCTTTCCGCTAAGTCTCATTCCCTCCCTAAAGGTAAAGATTGGGTGGATAAAGATGATTTACTAAGCGAAGAACTTGCCGAGCTGGATAGCAGCAAAGTTTCGCAACAGGTCTATCTCCCCTCTGTCTCCTTTAATTTTAATCTTTTATTGCAGTTATTTGTTTCTACAAGTTATTTCGCGTTCTCTTTGGAGTTTACTTTTCCGCATTTTAGGCGGTCTTCAGTTATACTGAGGCAGTCCTATCTCTCCATCTCCTCGATTTCTCTTTCTTTTATTAAACTACCTTCTTGCATTTCGGACTGTTGTTGTGACTCTCGCGAGGCCCAGCCTCCTGAGATTCGAGCGGTCGCAGATTTCCCTGACCTTTCTACCACGTTTTCTTCCTCCCCTATCGTCTCTCGATCGAAAACATTTAAGGTTTCGGCCGAGCTTTCTTCCTATCCCCTGTGCCTTTCTTCCCCGGTCCTCTCGCCCACTCCCGCGCGGGGCAGGAGCGCTTATAGTTTTATTCGATCAAGCGCCAGACTTAAGGCACAGCGATCTCTTCCCTCTCCTTCAACTGCTTCGACCGATTCGGCCAGGTTCTCTTCTGATCATTGCTCCTCGCCCACCTTTTTAGGGTCTCTGTATCACCTGCAATTTGACGACCTTTCTGATGCTGAAATGTTGTCCATCACCCACTCGTTAGGCTTTTCCATCCCTTCTGATTCACCCTCCCCCATCTCCTTCCTTAGAAAGATGGAACATTCCCGAGTTCTGGAGCACCGTATCAATCATGATTAGTGTCTCTTGGAATGTTAGGGGTCTTAATTGCCCCGCCAAACAAAGGTCCATTTTCGATGTTATAGCATCTTCTCACTGTGACCTCATCTCTATCCAAGAATCGAAAATCGAGTCTCCTTCCCCGCGCCTATTTCGAGCGCTTGGAGGTTCCAACATCTCCAACTGGATTTCCCTTGATGCAACGGGTTCTCGTGGTGGTATCCTTTTCGGTTTTCGCGACTCGACTTTCTCCTTAATTGCTGTCCATCGACTTCATTTCTTCCTTATCGTTCAACTTCACTGGACTATCCTTCATGTTGTCTTAACTGTTATTTCCGTTTACGGCCCGTCTTCCTATGAGAGACGCCCCCTTTTCTGGCAAGAATTTCGTTCCCTCTCCCAGTACGTTCAGGGTCTTGGCCTTGTTTGCGGTGACTTCAACGTCACTCGTTTTGCCTCCGAAAGGTCCATCTCGAGTCCCGTTGATTCCCAATCGGCCATTTTCAATGATTGCATTCGGGATCTCCAATTATCCGATATTCCCATCAATGGTAGGTTCTTCACTTGGTCAAACCAGCGCCTTATCCCTACTTTTGCCAAGCTAGATCGCTTTCTTGTTTCTCTATCATGGTTCGCCAAATTTCACAATTGTTACGCTAAGGCTCTCCCCAATCCGTCTTCTGACCACGTGCCCATCATTCTTTTCTCAGACTTTCATTTTCCTCGCCGTCATCAATTTCGTTTTGAAAAGTTCTGGCTTCAAGACCAATTATTAGTTAAGTTAGTTGAGGATTGTCTCGCTCTCATCCATGGTTCTCGTGGTCTTGGCAACCTTCTTCTTAAACTTCATGCCATCAAATATGGTTGCAAAATTTGGCGTCGTGAGAGACAATCCAATACCAACTTTCTCAAAGACCTTCTCCTGGCGTCCATCCAGGCCTTTGATTCCCTGGAGGAACAAGCTCCGCTTTCGACCTACGCCCGCAATGAGCGGTTGGCTTGTAAACGTGAGTATGCGGACCTCCTCCTTCAAGACCATTCTAAGTGGGCTCAGAGAGCCAGAGTGCAGTGGTTGAAAGAAGGCGATGGTAACACCGCCTTTTTTCAGCATTTTGCATCACATCGTAGGCGTTGCAATCATATCCCTATGATACTAGACCTTAACGCAGAATTGCGTTCGGACCCCGACATCCATCGTGCTTTTCACACTTTCTACAAAGATCTTATTGGATCTTCCAATCCTCGGTTGATCTCTCTTGACTGGGAGCATCTTTATGGTCCCCCGACCGTTAACTTATCTTCTCTTGAGGATCCTTTCTCTCTGGATGAGATTAAGGCTGCCGTTTTCGCTCTAAAAAGCAATTCGGCGCCAGGGCCGGATGGCTTCCCGGCCTTTTTTCTTCCAAAAGTTCTGGCCTTGGATTAAGGATGACCTATTCGACCTCTTCCAGGACCTGCATCAAGGTTCGCTGTCTTTTGACCGCATCAATTATGCCCACATTGTCCTTATCCCTAAAGTGCCTAGTGCCAATGCGGTTTCGCAATTTAGGCCCATTAGTCTTATTAACTGTACTTTCAAAATTATTATGAAAGTTCTGGCATCTAGGCTTAGTGCTTTAATTCCTCCCTTGATCGACCCGGCCCAGTCTGGCTTTATTAGGGATCGCTTTATTCTTGATAGTGTCGCCGCCGCTCAAGAGGTTATTTCTCTGAGCCATCATCATAAAATTGAGGGGATTCTCCTTAAGCTTGATTTTCAAAAAGCGTATGATAATGTCAATTGGGATTTCCTTCTTGACATTCTAGCCCATCGCGGCTTTGGTCCGAAATGGATTGATTGGATTAAATCCAGCCTTCTTGCTGGTACTTCTTCCATCCTTATTAATGGCTCAGAAGGCCATAAATTCAAGGTCCGGCGTGGTCTCCGTCAAGGAGATCCGCTCTCATCCCTCCTGTTCGCCCTAGTGGCTGATGTCTTTAGCAGACTGCTCCGTAACGCTCGCGAAGCTCATGTCATTGAGGGCATTGGTCGATCCCGGAACTTTGATGGTATCCTCAATTTGCAATATGCAGATGATACCATTATTTTCTCCAAACCCGATCTCGCTTCCATGCGCAACCTGAAACTCTTGCTTTATTGCTTTGAACAGGCCTCTGGCCTCTCTATCAACTTCAACAAATCTTCGGTTTATTGGCTCGGTGGGGATGATAGCCGTCATCAAGAGGTTTCTCTATTTTTTAATTGCCGTATCGCGACTCTTCCCATCTCCTATCTTGGTATCCCTCTTAGGTGGGGTAAGCTTCACCGTGCGGACTGGGCTCCTATTATTGATAAGATAGAAGCCAGATTGAATGTTTGGACTGGCAAACTGCTTTCCCGCGGAGGAAGATTAATTCTCCTCAACTCGGTCCTCTCAGCTATGCCACTTTATATGATGTCATTCTATCTCTTCCCTTCCTGGGTTCTTAAAAGAATCGATCAAATTAGAAGCAACTTCTTTTGGTCGGGTGCAGCTCAGTATAAACAGGGTTCGCACCTTTGCTCTTGGGACATCATTTGCTCCTCGAAAGCTAATGGTGGCTTGGGTGTTCTTAATTTGCGTGACCAAAACATCGCTCTCCTAGGTAAATGGCTCTGGAAATTCCATAAATCTCCCCACCTAGCTTGGGTTCAGTGCATCAAAGAATTTTATTTTTTTTCCTCTCCTTGGTGGCAATTCAACGCCCCGGTTCATCGTTTCGCTTCTCCATTCTGGAAAGGTATCTGGAAGGTTGCTCCTGCGTTTCAGGCCAGCATTTCCAAGCTTTGCTCTAACGGTTCTAGGACTTTGTTCTGGACTGATCTTTGGGTAGGCAACACGTCTCTTGCGACTGCCTATCCCTCTCTCTTCAACCTTGCGGTCTGGCCGTACGCTTCGGTCGAAGAGTCCGTCACGAGGACCTCGACTGCTTTGCACTGGCTCATCCCCTTTTCTTCGCCATTATCTCCTCCCCTGATTGCTGACTTGCAGCATTTGGTTGATTCCCTCAATCTCTTTGAGTGGAAACAAGCTGAGGACATCGTTTGGCGATGGAATTCCTCTGGGTCGTTCTCGGTTAAATCTTTCTACAAGTTTCTCAATTTCCGCGGTATCACTTCCTCGTCGGCTGACTTTATTTGGAAATCCTGTCTCCCTCTCAAGGTGAAAATTAATTCTTGGTTAGCTATCAACAACAAGCTCCTGACTGTGGAGGTGCTCAACAAAAGGAACCTAGCGTGGGGACAGCTTTGTCCTCTCTGCTCTTTAGTTTCGGAAGATATTAACCATCTTCTTGTTGCTTGCCCTTACATCTCTCCTCTCTGGAAAATTGTGGCCCTTGCCTGGGGTAACCCGACCTTACCTATTAATTTACTCTCGTGCTGGCATTCCCTCTCTGTTCCCCCGAGATTTCGCAAGAGTTGGAACTATTCCGCTCAGATCATTATGTGGATTGTTTGGAGAGAAAGGAACAGTAGGTTATTTTCTCACAAAGCATCCCCTATCACTTCCATAATTGAAGAATTTGTTTTCCTTTTTAAGTTCTGGTCGTCTCAATTGAAAGAGGAGGATAGGCTTACTTACTACTATCATCGGTTAGATGATTCCATCACTGTTCTTAATAACCTCAATGTGCTATGATGTTTCTTTTACTGTGTTGGGTCTTGTTGTGCTGGAGATTGTGTTATTTCTCTCCTTTCACTTTTAGCCTGTACTGTGTGTTTATGTCTTTAGTCTTTGCTATTCTTTGCTATTGTTCTATACTCAGTCTTCTTCCTCCTTTGCAGGTGGTTCCATCGAATACTTAATCTTGCCTTTGTGGCTCTCTGATGTTTTTGTCCCCATGATTTGCCTGCTAGCTTCTCTGGCGGCTGTTCCTTGCTTTTGCCATGGGATTTCGTTCGGGCTTCCTTGTTTTGTCTGTGTGGTGATTCTCTTCTGGGCTGATCGGGTGGTTGGTTTCTGTGTTTTCTCTTTTGTTGTTTATAGCTACTGATATTTTTGGTGCACTTTTGTTAAGAGGGTGAGCGCATGATGTACCTATTAACGCTCTATCTCTTGGACCTTAGTGCCTGGTGGGATGTTGCTTCCTGTTGTTCTATAATTTAGCTTCTTTCTGATGCTTTTTTATCATGTGTTTTGTGTTTCGCTGCTGCTAGAATTTCTTTCATGTAGCGTTGTTTTTCTGGTGGTTGTGCTATTCTTTTACTCCCTGTCTGTCAACAGGTGGCGATGTTTCACATTAGATTTTCTCGACTGACTTGTTCTTGTCAGTTTTTCCTTCCTCATCTTACTGTCCAGGTTTTTATAGCATGCTTGGCTCCTTCGTTTGATTTGTGTTGCTGTCTATGGTTGGGTTCGTTTGTGACTGCTTCGGGATTTGCTCCCTGATCCGGTTCAGCTGTCTTGTGACCCTCCGTTACCTGTAGCTATTGCCCTCCACTTCTGGGAGCTGCCCATCCTGATTCTCCCTACCCTTCATTTCGGTACCTGTAGAGCATCTCTCTTTTGTGCTCACTTGCGCATGGTTGCCGCGCGATCGTCATTTGGTTTGCGCCGTCCCCGCCCTCTCTGCAGTTTCAGCTGGATCTTGGTGTTTCTGGCTATTTTGGATGGGTGTCTCGCCGCTCTGTTTGGATCCCGGCCTCTCTTCTTTGTTCGGTCTACTCTGATTGTTATGTTGCTCTATTTTTGGGTCTCTGTTTGTAGTCTTTCCCTGCGTGTTGTCGTCTGGGTGTCGTGTTTTACCTCTTGTAAAACCTTATCATTGCGTTTGTACAGTGTATTATTCATTATTAATATATTTTTTGATCGGGCTGGAGTCTTGCGACTCTATCCGCTTACATCAAAAAAAAGGCCTTGAGATTAATGAGAAAGTATGCCATTATTGATTAAAAAAATCTGTGTTGAGTTTTTGCTCTTCCTCCTTCTCTTTTGTGTGATACAACTGAGATCCCCATTATTAGGGTTTGTGATAAATCCTAATACAGTTTTAGGGTTAGTGATTAACTCTAAAATCTACCCCAAATTAACATCCCCAAATAACACCAATTCCCAAAACCCTAATTTCCCAAATTCCTAATACAAACCCTAATCCAATATTTCCCTCCTACAACAGCCGCCACCTCTTCTCCTTCTTCACCTTCTTCTTCCCTATCCAAATCTCGATCCCACAAAAGAAAAATCAACCCATCGTCTTCCCCAAATCCCCTATCCCGATCGTCGACCTCATCCCCTTCCCCTCATCGACATCCCACACACTCCCGACCCCCCGTCGCATTCCCCTGGCGCGCACCTCCAGTGCCGACACCACCAGGCGCACACCCCGACCTCCTGTGTTTTCTGTGTTTTGTTATATATTTCTGTGTTTCTCTGGTAAGTCGACTGGCTACAAGCATATCAGTCGACTGATGTTACTGTATCTGTGATCCTACTATGTATGTTTATTTTTGTCTGATCAGTCGCCTCCTCTATTGTTAAGTCGACTGATACACTTACTTTATGATACATCTTTATGTATGCATGTTGTGTTTTTAATAGGGGGAGCATATCATTACTATGCTTGTATATTTTCTGTTATTATCAGCTATTGTGTTGTCATCATCAAAAAGGGGGAGAATGTTGATTCTTGATTTTGATGATCACAACACACTGCACATGTATCAATGCTAAACTTACAGGTGCTATATACAAAGGACTTACTACTAAACAGCTGAATAAATGAACAAGCACAAAAGCTCCAGATAAAGACAATGGCTAAAGCTTCATTCAAGACTCAAGACTCAAGACTCAAGACTCAAGCTCAAATGTGTCAATATTTTGTCATGACTTGTAAACAATGTAATTTTTACTTTTGTTGAGTCTTAGCATGATTGTAAAGCCTTGTCACACACACATACACTCACTATTTTATAATGTGTGTTTTTCAAAAACAACAAAAAGAGTCAAAACAGTTTGAAATAATTTAACTGTTGAGTACCAGTCGACTGATGCCTCTGACAGTCGACTGGCAGTACAAAACTGTTTAAATTTATTCAAACTCTGACCAATCGACTCATTATGGCAACCCAGTCAACTGTTCGAGTGCTTTTGACCGTTTTTTCTGTTTTCAACATCGATTTTTCAAAATCAAAAGCTTTAAGATCCGTTGGTTGACAGTTGGAATAACTGTCTCCCAACGTCCAGGAGATCTAACTCTATAAATAGAGTTCAGATCTCACTGAAAAGATCTAACAACAACACTTTTTAAGATTCCGAGCATTCTTGAGATTTCTAAGAGAAAAAGTGAAAAAGCTTTCAAAGTTTCAAATCTCTGGTTCTCTACACTCAGTCCAGTATAACAACGATTTCGTTCTGGACTGGGTATAGAAGTCGACCTATTTTTAGCCACGTTCTACAACACATAACACCAACAAGGCTATAGGTTGACTGTAAGATTTTTATTGTTTCTTTTTGCTCTCGGTTGGAGAGTTAGACTCTAGGGTGTAGAGTCGGTCGTTCACTCTTGGTAGTAGAGTGGGTCTGCTTTCTCTGGTTGAGAGAAAGGTCTACGGGTTAGACAAGGTTGTTGTCTTAACGCCGTAGGGTATTCTTGTAAACTTGTTTTTCAAGAATAGTGAAAATCTCAAGTGGGTTGCTTGGGGACTGGATGTAGGTCGGAAGGACCGAACCAGGATTTATCTTGTGTACTCTGTGATTGGTTGTCTTGATTTTGCATTTACTTTTTGTTTACTTAAGTTCTGTGAAACTTGTCTGGACAGTCGACTCCTTGCACTATCAGTCGACTGGTCAATCTCGTATAAGTTATACATTAACTGTGCCTTCAGTCGCCTGTCTCATCTTTAAGTCGACTGCACAGAGTTGTTATATTTTCTTTTATTTGGTCATATCAGTCGACTGGTTCACAACTAAGTCGACTGCACCGAAGAAAATTTTATTTATTCCGCAGTTTTTTAATTAACACTATTCACCCCCCCCCCCCTCTAGTGTTTGTTGCTTCGCCTACAGGATCCAACAACCTCCTTCTTCCCTACCACCATTAACCAGAGCTCCTAACCCCCACCAATCCCTCTTGCTCCTCCCGTTCGACCGACGACCGCCACTGCCTTCGCGTCGCCACCTCCTGTTCGCCGCCGCACCATTCCCCCGCCTGACGCCGCGCCGCCGCCGGTCAGATCCCGATCACGCCGTGCCCTTGTTGCTGCCTTTGCTTGCTGTGTTCTTGGTTGCTGTCCACTCCTACATCTACGCTGGTTTTCTTCGCATTCGGTATATTCTTTCCTTTATTAAATATTTGTGTTTACTGCCCTATTATCTAGTATATTATCTAATTTGCCTGTCGTCCACAAAATAACTGAGATTAAGTGATCCACATGCTAGAGTAGAGTACAAATCAATATTGAACTTATTACTTGCTAAAACACGTAGCATTTAATTATTGATCGTAAGGTTGAATTATTAATTGGAACTGTTACACTTATTCAATTCTTAAAAACCCATCGAACCTATTAACTGTTAAAATTTCCAACTTAGATCCGCACTTTCATGTTGGTAAAATTAACCCATTAAGATTCTTGGAAATTCTCTATTTTAGGGTTGGTTTTACATCATTTTGGTATCAGAGCCAGGTTCTTAAAATCCTAGTTCTTGCATCGTAGGCATCATTTTTGCATTCATTTAGGATTGTTTAGTCTTTTATTTTATATTTTGTCTTTCTTTTATTTTAGGTCATTTCAGATTCATTTTAAAAAAATAAAAAATTAGGACACACACGACCCCTAGTTTCCACTTTTGGTGAATGCGTCTTCACAGCACCATCACAGATCTTGAAGAGCCTTTCCTATCCCTTCCCAATCACCCAATTAGGAACCCTAGACTCCCCAGACCTGAAATGGATAACCCTAATATCTCCGCTACCCTAGCTCCATCCAAGCAACTCTTGCCAATATCAATCAGAGGATTACGAGCTGATCTTAGGAACGAACTAATCTATAGAAATGTGGACTCAATAGCGGCAGCCTACGCCCTAGTCCTCGATATGGATTCCCTTAAAGCTAGTTCCCATTACAAGTCCAGCGATTCGATGGATCATTCCTCTAGAATGAATCCTCCTGACCCCTCTAGACCTGAGCACTCATCTCCTTAGTACCCTAATAAGTCTTACCCAAATAAACATACTTCAAATTCCTATCCACTTAAAAATGCCAATACGGGTAAGAACACTGAAAGAGACTATTCTAAGATTGATCCTCTCACTAAGTGCTATAAATGTAAGGGATACAGTCATGTTGCTGGCAACTGTCCTAGTCCAAGTAGGATCAATATAGTAGAGGGTACCGCAGTCATCGCTGATGAGCCCGACAATGAGTTTACCTATGAACCTAATATAAGTGATGACTTTGATGAAAAAGAGGATGACTAGTCTCTCAATTGTATTCAGCCTGTCCAGTCACCTCCATTGAGTATACCTGAGTCACCCATTCCTTCCCAAGTCACTTGGCAACCCATAGATTTTACCCGTGTTAGAACATCACAAAGTCACAGAGTCTGCACCACATTTGCATATAACATTCTTGACTTGCATAGAGAAATTTCCAAGGAACTTAACGAGAATAATTTTAACTACAAGTTAATAGCAGATACTAGAAGGAAATTTATAACTTTTGATATTGGTGACGAAGTGATGGTTCGGATTCATCCGAAACGGTTTCCTGTTGGACCCGTTAAGAACTTGAACATACGTGCTGCAGGTCCATTTAAGATTCTACATGCAATCAATGATAGTACCTATGTCGTTGACCTTCCTGAAGGTTTTGGCATAAGTAAGATTTTCAATATTGAGGATCTAGTACGTTATAAAGGCTCAAAATTCAACCCTAGAATGTTTTATATAAATGAGCCTACCCTGCAGCCTAATGGTGAGATTCCCACATTTACCCCTTTACCTGATACTATTTACCCACCGACAGAAGAATTAGATAATATTTTAGATAATCAGATAACCTCCACAAGAGATGATGGTATGCACAAGTATTTGGTGAGGTGGAAAAACAAGCCGAAGTCGGATGATACTTGCAGTGATCATAAGGGGCTCCTGCAACTAGATCCAGATCTTTTGGAGCACGATGACAGGATCACTGGTTTTGTCTCGACTAGGTCGAGCTCTCTCCCACCCAGAGAGAATGATGAGGACATCTTTCATGTTTAGTTTATTTCACTACCATTTTTATTTCTGGCAATTATAGCCATATGTAGTCTTTTTGTATTTTTTAGATTTTGAGAATATTTTGGAGATTTATATCAAGATGTATTTTGAGCCTATTTAAAGTCCTTGAGATTAATGAGAAAGTATGCCATTATTGATTAAAAAAATTTGTGTTGAGTTTTTGCTCTTCCTCCTTCTCTTTTGTGTGATACAACTGAGATCCCCATTATTAGGGTTTGTGATAAATCCTAATACAGTTTTAGGATTAGTGATTAACTCTAAAATCTACCCCAAATTAACATCCCCAAATAACACCAATTCCCAAAACCCTAATTTCCCAAATTCCTAATACAAACCCTAATCCAATATTTCCCTCCTACAACAGCCACCACCTCTTCTCCTTCTTCACCTTCTTCTTCCCTATCCAAATCCCGATCCCACAAAAGAAAAATCAACCCATCGTCTTCCCCAAATCCCCTATCCCGATCGTCGACCTCATCCCCTTCCCCTCATCGACATCCCACACACTCCCGACCCCCCGTCGCGTTCCCCTGGCGCGCACCTCCAGTGCCGACACCACTAGGCGCACACCCCGACCTCTTTCTTCCCTACTGCCATTAACCAGAGCTCCTACCCCCCACCAATCCCTCTTGCTCCTCCCGTTCGACCGACGACCGCCACTGCCTTTGCGTCGCCACCTCCTGTTCGCCGCCGCACCGTTCCCCCACCTGACGCCGCGCCGCCGCCGGTCAGATCTCGATCACGCCGTGCCCTTGTTGCTGCCTTTGCTTGCTGTGTTCTTGGTTGCTGTCCACTCCTACATCTACGCTGGTTTTCTTCGCATTCGGTATATTCTTTTCTTTATTAAATATTTGTGTTTACTACCCTATTATCTAGTATATTATCTAATTTGCCTGTCGTCCACAAAATAACTGAGATTGAGTGATCCACATGCTAGAGTAGAGTACAAATCAGTATTGAACTTATTACTTGCTAAAACACGTAGCATTTAATTATTGATCGTAAGGTTGAATTATTAATTGGAACTGTTACACTTATTCAATTCTTGAAAACCCATCGAATCTATTAACTGTTAAAATTTCCAACTTAGATCCGCACTTTCATGTTGGTAAAATTAACCCATTAAGATTCTTGGAAATTCTCTATTTTAGGGTTGGTTTTACATCAGAAATCTTCTCCAAACATATAGACAGCCGACTTTCAACTTTCAAGATGAGACTTCTCATTTGGTAAGCAAGTCCTCTATCAATACTCAACATTCTTCTCTTAATGACTTAACCCTTATTATATTTATTTCATTTATCATATATATATGTTCTGCCAGCGTTTGTCAACTGCATTAAGTTGGTTAGAAGTCTTCAATATGGACAATTAGTTAATTTGATCAATAATCCATACATAATTTTCCTTCATTCTAGGCAGTCACATGTTTTTTGTAATCTTTAAGGTAGGAAATACGAGGAACATTTGTATGCAAGTATAAGTTATGAAACACCGATAGACATGAACAATTCGACAATACTGCATAATTAAGTTGGTTAGAAATCTTCAATTAGAACAATTAGTTAATCTGATCAATAATCAATTCATAATTTGCCTTTAGATGAAAATGTTCACATTGAAATATCTTTCTTTACTTTTCTTGTTAAGATGGCTTTACATTAAAACCTAGTATTCTATAAGAAAGTAATGTACTATATTTTGTTAAACAAGAATTTACTTAGACGTACAAATTCTGGTCGAGTGTAATTATGCAGGAGAATCAAGTTTAACTACTATATGAAACAGAAAGGTTTCTCCAAATTGTGTAGAGGGTGACAGATTTAAAGTGCACAAAAGATACTCAAAGTAGCGCCAGTATAAAATCACCGTCAAATGACAAACATTGAAGAAATTTCTCTAATTAAAATTACTGAAGAACGCATAGATATTGGCATAGAGTAAGAACTAAAACCTCATCTTTATCAGCTCGGTCCAACTTCTATAAATAAGAACGTCTTGATGTGGAACTTATCCAAAGCCAAGAGTAGACTCCAAATCTGTGGTCATCTTTCCAACTATATGCTTATATTTCTTATATTTTAGATCAGTTGTAGTCTTGCACTCAAGAGAAGAGTCCAAGGTTCAGTTATTCAGCTCTACTTGACATCATTCCTACTTATCTTACGATTTAGGCTAAAACATTCATACACAATTCATATGGGTTGGTGTATGTTTGAAAAAGTCTATACTCTACAGGGTGGAACTAAACATTGTCCATGTCAATTTTAGGTCCATGCATACCTAGAATGTTAAGTCTATACTCTACAGGGTGGAACTAAACATTGTCCATGTCAATTTTTGGTCCATGCATACCTAGAATGTTAAGTCTATACTCTACAGGGCGGAACTAAACATTGTCCATGCATACCTAGAATGTTAAGACAAAACTCTACAGGGTGGAACTAAACATTGTCCAAGTCAATTTTAGGTCCATGCACAATAATTAATGAGATGAGTTGCACTAGATAACGGGGGAAAATCAAATCAACATATCAGATGAATTATTAACCCTCAAATATTAGAATTTTATTCCAAACTGACCCACTCACAGTCAGCGAGTCTAGTTCAAATAAGGTCGATGTTTGAAACAGCGAGTTTAGCTTAAGTGTTTTGAGACTTGGCGAGATTTCTCCAAGTGATGGAGAAATTCCTATAACTAAACTCGTTGTTTCAAACATCGACTTTATTTGAACTAGACTGGCTCTTTGAAACAGTGAGTGGACCAATTTGGCAATTAGTTTCGAAAGTGAGTCAGTTTTGTATTTATTTTTGAAAAGTGTCATTTTTTATATAAAAAAATGACACTGTCATCGCTTCATTAATGGTAATTAACGAAACATGTAAAAGACGATACAAATAAAGCCGTAAGGCTAATCTAACAACAGAAGTCTCAAAACAGAGGCTATAACCTCAACAATTAGCCATCTCGTGGCAACAAAACAACGCAACAACTGATACAACCGATACCAATAGTAGCTAGTCCGACGCCTCCCTTATGCATAATCGTCTGAACTGTCCCCAATTCTGACAAGCACCTACTCCTCCTCCTCCAACCGCAGTCTCTTCTTGGATCCGTTGTGCCCTGTCCATTCATAAATGCAGAGATAAATTTTGTGCATCAAAACTGATAATCTAATATATGTCTTGCGAAAGCATAAATCATTTCGGTCTAGCCATATGTTCCAAATTGTAGAGGCGACAGCTATGTCCCAGTCTAATCTATCCTCCTTTCTAATGATGTTAGTTCTAAAGTTACCCCAGACCTCCGAACTCGACCCAGGACAATCTAAGATTCCAAACCTAAGACCCATAATCTCCCACACTATTCTGGCTCTGGAACAGTTAAAAAGAATGTGACCCGTATCCTCCTCCTAAGTTTGACATCTAGTGCACATGATGTTTATCATAAAACCACATTTCGCCATATTGACCTTCGAAAGGATAACGTCGTTAGACACCAACCAAAGAAAGATTTTCACTTTAGTAGGAATGTTAATGTGCCATATAACATCCGCCACCTCGCATCTTCTTCCCCCATCGTTCAGCCTTTTGTAAAGTGAAAATACTGTGAATTTAAAGCTTGGCTCCAACATCCATCGTCTCTCGTCTTCAGCCTCTTGCGTGTATCTCCTCTCTATACGAATGAAATTGTTTAGGTTTTGAAGTTGATTGATGGAATCTTGGTCTAAGGTGCCCTTCACTTCAATTCTCAGCCAACTCTTGTGCCAAACGTCACTCACCAAGGAATCTCTGTTTACGGCCGTGTTTGCTGCTAAGGGAGGAAAAATCCAAATACTTGGGATGAAGACTTTGGCTCAGTTTGGCATTTTTTTTGGAGAGTGCTTTATCGAGTTGTTCACAAGTCACAACCAAATCGACTAAATTTAGACCACATTGATCACCAAACCCCAAATTTTGATTCCATGTTCTTCCTATTATAAAAAAAATTAGGTTGCATTAAACTAAGATAAGCTTAACATAATGAACCTCATTGCATTTGCAAAGGAAGCAACTTTACATCCCTAATTCCACAAATAGGTCATAAAAACATTATTTTTTTAGGACTGAATGACTTAGGTCACACATTTCAATGCATTTCCACTTCAATTGGCAACTAATGATTACAAAAGCAGCACAAATTCAAACTTCAACGAGATAGGGAGTGAGAAATCATGGGATTTTACCTTGTAAGTGAATCGGAGAGAAAGATAACTGATGTCGACTGAGGATTGTTCTTCTTCTTCTTCTTCCTCGTTTTTGCCCTAATTTTTTGAGAAAAATTCAAGAACTTGGGGGGGGTTGTGTGTGTTTAAAAAGGTTGACTTTAAATTTAAAAAGGGCAAAAACCAAAATAAGCTCAATGTTTGGCCCAAATACAATATGCCCACGTGACGTTTGGAAAAATTCACTAAACTCATTACTCTGATAACTTAACTTATTCCGTTAAGTTAGAATTATTGAATTACCTTTCTACCCTTACCCTTTCATATCTCAATCCCTTGTTTCTTCCTTTCTTCTTTCCTTTTTTTCTTCTTTCAACTTTCCCTATTAACAACGATTTTTTCGACAACAATTTCTTCGGTCCACAAACATTTTAGAATAGTGGGATGCTACAGTAGTGTACACGTATTATTAAATGAACAAGATTAAACAAGTTAATTTTCACATGAATATCTGTTTGTAAAAGTAACAGCAAATTGTTTCATTGGTCATGTAATAGATCCATGAACGTTTATAAAATTGCATGTGGCAGTTTAAGAATTAACAAGTCAGATCACGTGGAACTTCTTCATTTATCAAAAGAAATCATTGCCGAATAAATCAAAAGAAATCACGTGGAACTTCTTCATATATATATACTATTATTATAATATATATTATTATTTCATATATACTATTTTATATATCTATATAATAAAACACAAAGAAAGCTATCAAGCGGCTCTCCTTAATCTCCCCAAAAATCAAAGGTCGAGATCTAACCTCACAATACATATTTTCCCCCCCAAAAGTTTCCCTCCAAAACTCAAATTCAAATCCCCACCTAAAACAACTCCTACATTTATTTAAATTTTTTTTTCCTCTCTCTCTCTCCCTCCCTCTTCTATTAAAAAAAATTAAGAAAATACAAATTTAAAAATTTTTTAAAAAATTAAAAATTTAAAAACTTTTAAAATAATTCAAAAAAATCAGAAAAAAATCAAATATATGTTTTTTGCTGACCCCCAAAAGTTTTTCATATAATATGTTTGCTAATTCAATTAATTTGCTGGATCTCCAAAATTATTTTATATGATCAAACAAGGTTCACCGTTCCGAAGACGTGCCGTAGGCACGTGTCAACGGGCAAACCTAGTACTATTATATTATTCTATTATTATTATAATATATATTATTATTATTATATATTACTATTATATATTATTATATATATATTATTATATATATATTATTATATAATTTATTATTATTATAATAAATTATTTAATATATTATTATAATTATTATATGTTATTATATAATTATAATTAAATATGTTTATTATAATAAAATATTTTATATTATTATATAATATACAATTATTATAATATATTATTATTTTATATATACTATTTTATATAGAATATTATTATTATTATATAATTATTATAAATATTCTTATTATATATATTATTATTTTATTTATACTATTATAATATTATATTATTATTATATATATTATTATTATTATATATTACTATTATATATTATTATATATATTAATATAATATATATTACTATTATATATTATTATATATATTATTATATAATATACTATTATAATATATAATAATATTATTATATATTACTATTATATATTATTATATATATTATTATATAATTTATTATTATTGTAATAAATTGTTTAATATATA
Source organism: Hemerocallis citrina (assembly GCA_017893485.1). NCBI lineage: Eukaryota > Viridiplantae > Streptophyta > Magnoliopsida > Asparagales > Asphodelaceae > Hemerocallis > Hemerocallis citrina. Next base: position 18,801,960 of record CM030358.1, on the reverse strand, counting down.
ATTATAATAGATTATTATTACATATATATTATTATAATTATAATATGTTATTATATATATGTAAATAATTAAATATGTTTATTATAATAAATTATTTCATATTATTATATAACATAGAATTATTATAATATATTATTATTTTATATATACTATTTTTTACATATTATTATTATATTATATTATTATTATATATTATTATTATTTTATATATACTATTTTATATATACTATTATTATATTATATTATATTATTATATAATATTATTATTATATATATATTCTTATTATATTATTATTTTATATATAGTATTTTATATATACTATTATTTCATATATACTATTTTATATATACTTGATACGGCTAAAAATAGGATTAAATCGGGACCGTTCACATCGGACTCGAATCTTAAAGCTCAGGGGTAAAACGGTAATTTCACATGCAAATGGGTCCGAAGCAGGTACTGGGTCTCCTTCTCACAGATCCAATAACCCGCAAACGGATCCACCTCAGCTGGGTACGGGTTTCAACCCGCTACCAACCCGATCCGACAAGATACAATCAAGGTCCCTGATTAGATCTAAATCAACGGCCATGATTCACAGCTATCTTTTCACTGGGGATTAGGGATTAAATTCCTTAACTGATTATAGGGGATATACCTTATCAGATTACATGCCTTATCTGATTACGGGGAATATTCCTTATCTAATCACGGGGATTACATTCCTAAAACCAGTCCCTAAGACGCCTATAAATACCCCTCACCCATCTCCATTAAGAGGTAATCAATCTTTCTCTAGTTAAACGCTCTTTCATAATCAATTCTGGTTACTGACTTGAGCGTCGGAGGGTGCGTCGCCGGGAACAACCCCGGTGTCTCGCACTTCCTTGCAGGTGCACGGCGGGAGTCAACGGTCAAGCTCCGGCGGAACAGGTTAGGTGTTTGCTATTCAGGTTTTCTACGAACTCACAAATTCATCTGCTTGCCCCCACACCGAATTTAGCGGCAACAGATTGGCGCCGTCTGTGGGAAACATACGAATAGCAGCCCCTCCTCTTTCCGTCGACTAGATCTTCTCCAGCCATGCCTCCGAGAAAAGCCAAATCTAGGGGGTCCAACCGTGGACCCAACCCCGCTGATCAGTAAGAGGTAGTTCCCGTCCAACCCGCTCCGCAGCAGGGACAACCCCCGCTTCAAGTGGAGGACCCTCTTCAACAAGATCAGCCTCTTCTTCAGAATCAACAATCCCCCAAGGGTCCTTCCGGTCCACAGAATGCCGGTGCGGGGGGCTCCCGCATGAAGCAACCTCTCCACCTAGACCGCGTCTCCATACACAAAGCCTCTACGGATTCCATGGCCTCTCACAATCCTCAAAACCGGTAGAAGTTGGAGGACTTACGCCACCGTCTGGACGAGAAGCGGTCCCGAGAGGGAGCCTCCCGCCAGCAACGTCCGGGTGAGCGATCCCCACACCACCGAGACTACGAAAGGTCCCATGTCCGAAGAGGGAGGAAGGAATCCCCCGAGCATCACAGAAGAAGACCACGCTCCCCTGCGGGTCGGCAGCAGCCTAGGAACGATGAGGCGCCAATCACCCGTGCTGAGATCCAACGAGTTTGGAGCACAACTCTCTCATAGAGTTCCTCCTCACACTCGTCTCACAAACAACTCTTTCCCAGAGCCGGGCTCTTCCGCTACGCTCACCTCCGAAGCGGACCTCTTCTCAACGAGTTTGGAGCACAACTCTCTCCTAGAGTTCCTCCTCACACCAGTTCTGAAAACAGCTCTTTCCCAGAGCCGGGCTCTTCCGCTCCGCTCGCCTCCGAGTTCGGAACTCACAACTCTCACCAAGAGCTCCTCCTCACACTCGTCCCGAAAACAACTCTTTCCCAGAGCCGGGCTCTTCCACTCCGCTCGCCTCCGAAGCGGACCTCTTCTCAGACAGTTCGGAGCTCACAACTCTCTCCTAGAGTTGCTCCTTAAACTCATCTCCCGAATGGCTCTCTTCCAGAGCCGAGCTCTTCCGGTCCGCTCGCCTCCGAAGCGGACCTCTTCGCAACAGTTCGGAGCTCACAACTCTCTCCTAGAGTTGCTCCCCAAACTCTTCTCCCAAATGGCTCTCTTCTAGAGCCGAACTCTTTGCTCCGCCCACCTCCAAGGCGGACCTCTTCTCAACGAGTTCGGAACTCAACTCTCACCAAGAGCTCCTCCTCACACTCGTCCCGAAAACGACTCTTTCCCAGAGCCGGGCTCTTCCGCTCTGCTCGCCTCCGAAGCGGACCTCTTCTCAGACAGTTCGGAGCTCACAACTCTCTCTTAGAGTTGCTCCTTAAACTCATCTCCCGAATGGCTCTCTCCCAGAGCCGAGCTCTTCGCTCCGCTCGCCTCCGAAGCGGACCTCTTCTCAGACAGTTCTGAGCTCACAACTCTCTCCTAGAGTTGCTCCCCAAACTCTTCTCCCAAATGGCTCTCTTCCAGAGCCGAACTCTTTGCTCCGCCCACCTCCAAGGCGGACCTCTTCTCAACGAGTTCGGAACTCACAACTCTCACCAAGAGCTCCTCCTCACACTGGTCCCGAAAACAACTCTTTCCCAGAGCCGGGCCCTTCCGCTCCGCTCGCCTCCGAAGCGGACCTCTTCTCAGACAGTTCGGAGCTCACAACTCTCTCCTAGAGTTGCTCCTCAAACTTGTCTCACAAATGGCTCTCTTCCAGAGCCGAGCTCTTTGCTTCGCCCACCTCCAAGGCGGACCACTTCTCAACGAGTTCGGAGTCCAGCTTCTTCTACATGGCTGCTCCCACAACTTGCTAAGCACCACACGATGGTTCGGAGTCCAGCACTCGGCTCGACTCTTCTTCCTCGGCTCGCCCACAGACGAGCCGGAAGTAGATCGCCGTTCGAAATTGCTCCTGCAGCCGTTGAATGGATCGGAGTCCAACACTTGGCTCGATTCTACTTCGCAAGTTCGCTCCTAAGCGGACTAGAAGTAGCTCGCCATTCGAAACTGCTCCTGCATCCCTTAAACTAACCACACGATGGTTCGGAGTCCAGCACTCGGCTCGACACTTCTTCCTCAGCTCGTCTACAGGCGAGCCGGAAGTAGATCGCCGTTCGAAATTGCTCCTGCAGCCGTTGAATGGATCGGAGTCCAACACTTGGCTCGGCTCTACTTCGCAAGTTCGCTCCTAAGCGGACTAGAAGTAGCTCGCCATTCGAAACTGCTCCTGCATCCCTTAAACTAACCTCACAATGGTTCGGAGTCCAGCACTCGGCTCGACTCTTCTTCCTCGGCTCGTCCTCAGACGAGCCAGGAGTGGATCGCCGTTCGAAATTGCTCCTGCAGCCGTTGAATGGATCGGAGTCCAACACTTGGCTCGATTCTACTTCGCAAGTTCGCTCCTAAGCGGACTAGAAGTAGCTCGCCATTCGAAACTGCTCCTGCATCCCTCAAACTAACCTCACGATGGTCGGGGTCCTATGGCTCGACTTTACTTCACCGGCTCGTCCTTAAACGGGCCGGAGGAAGATAGCCATTCCGAACTGCCCCCACGACCATCCGAGCTGAGCTACCCATCTACCGAGAAGCAAAGTGGCGGAAAATGTGCCCCAAAATCCGTGCTCGGATCTGCCGAACAAGATGCATCTACCGAGCAGCTAAGCAGATGAAGAGCAAGAAGAAAAAGAGGCTAACGGGTCAGGGTCGGATCCAATACCCTCGGTCCGACCCATGCCCTTGTTAGCTCCCTCATTCTTCTCCCTCTTCAGTCTTCCCGCCAAAGGTACCCAACACTTCTGCTCTTCTTCACCGTGCGGAAGAACAAGGCAGAGGAGAGAACCCAATTGCCTCTTCTCCCCTTCCTCTTCTCCTCTTCTCTACCGTGCGGAAGAACAAGGCAGAGGAGAGAACCCAAATGCCTCTCCTCCCCTTCCTCTTTCTCCTCAGAAATGCTACCGATCCGAAGTGCCGCCGTACCGACCCTCGTTTATGGAGAAAAATTCGGCCGACCCCATCTAACCGTTGGATCATCTCAAAATTCACACTCAAGCGTGATGGACGGATCAGATCGCACCACGTCACCGCAAAACGACAAGATAACGTTTTCTCGAAACTCGTGCTTCTTGCCTCGTGATTCGCGCCACGATCGTGATCAGCCGTCCAGATGGCTCTTCTAAAAGTCGAGCTCCCCACTCCGCTCGCATCCGAAGCGGAGCTCTTCTCAAACGAGTTCGGAGCTAGAACTCTCTCCTAGAGTTGCTCCTCAAGCTCCTCTTCCTGATGGCTCTTCTACAAATCGAGCTCCCCACTCCGCTCGCATCCGAAGCGGAGCTCTTCTCAAACGAGTTCGGAGCTAGAACTCTCTCCTAGAGTTGCTCCTCAAGCTCCTCTTCCAGATGGCTCTTCTACAAATCGAGCTCCCCACTCCGCTCGCATCCGAAGCGGAGCTCTTCTCAAACGAGTTCGGAGCTAGAACTCTCTCCTAGAGTTGCTCCTCAAGCTCCTCTTCCTGATGGCTCTTCTACAAATCGAGCTCCCCACTCCGCTCGCATCCGAAGCGGAGCTCTTCTCAAACGAGTTCGGAGCTAGAACTCTCTCCTAGAGTTGCTCCTCAAGCTCCTCTTCCTGATGGCTCTTCTACAAATCGAGCTCCCCACTCCGCTCGCATCCGAAGCGGAGCTCTTCTCAAACGAGTTCGGAGCTAGAACTCTCTCCTAGAGTTGCTCCTCAAGCTCCTCTTCCTGATGGCTCTTCTACAAATCGAGCTCCCCACTCCGCTCGCATCCGAAGCGGAGCTCTTCTCAAACGAGTTCGGAGCTAGAACTCTCTCCTAGAGTTGCTCCTCAAGCTCCTCTTCCAGATGGCTCTTCTACAAGTTAAGCTCTTCACTTCAAAGAATGGGTCTTCCCATGGCTCTTACGAGGATCTTCCTAGCACCTCTTCTCCACCCCTAGGAGTGGAGCTCCTCTTCAAAAATCTCCAAAAGCCAAGCAGAGCATCACCTCTTCCATATGCCGACTCATCCCCTTCATCAACTCACCGAGCTTCTCCTCACGCTCGAGCCGTCCGAACAGCCGAGCTACCGAACAGCTCAGCCGAACGGCCGAGCCACTGAGCACGAAGGGGCGGAATCTTCAAGGAACACTTAATTCAAAACAGACAATTCAGCACCTCGGCCAAACAGCCCTGATGCGCCGAGCCGAGATACCGGGGTACCGACCCTCGTATATGGCAAAAAATCGTCCCGAGGCGATCTCACCGTTAGATCATCTCCAAATTCGCACTCAAGCGTGATGGACGGATCAGATCGCGCCACATCACCACAAAACGACAAGATAACGTTTTCTCGAAACTCGTGCCTCTTGTCTCGTGATTCGCGCTACGATCGTGATCAACCGTCCAGATTGAGCCGTGCAGCTCGGATCTGCCAATCTACCCAACTGCGGAGCGGCGAAAAATGTACCTCGAAATCCGGGCTCGGATTCGCCGAACAAAGCAAGCAGATGAAGAGGAAGAAAGAAAAGAGGCTAACGGTCGGGGTCGGATCCGATACCCACGGTCCGACCCCTACCCCTCTTAGCTCCTTCATTCTTCTCCTTCTTCCCCAACACTTCTCCTCTTCTCCACAGAGCGGAAGAACAAGACAGGGGAGAGAACCCAGTTGCCTCTCCTTCCTCTTCTCCTCTTCTCCACCGAGCGGAAGAACAAGACAGGGGAGAGAACCCAGTTGCCTCTCCTCCCCTTCCTCTTCTCCTCTTCTCCACCGAGCGGAAGAACAAGACAGGGGAGAGAACCCAGTTGCCTCTCCTTCCTCTTCTCCTCTTCTCCACCAAGCGGAAGAACAAGGCAGAGGAGAGAACCCAGTTGCCTCTCCTCCCCTTCCTCTTCTCCTCTTCACCTCTCCAAAAAGTACCCAGCACTTCTCCTCTTCTCCACTGTGCGAAAGAACAAGGCAGAGGAGAGAACTCAAATGCCTCTCCTCCCCTTCCTCTTTCTTCTCAGAAGAGCTACCGACCTACCAAACAGCAAAGTGGGAAAAAATTCTCCTCAAAATCCGTGCTCGGATCTGCCGAACCAGACTCATTTGCCGAGCAAACCAGATGCTCCCAGAGAGGATCCGAGGTGCCGATCCGAGGTGCCGGGGTACCGACCCTCGTATATGGAGAAAAATTCGACCGATCTCATCTCACCGTCGGATCGTCTCAAAATTTGCGCTAAAACATGATGAACGGCTCAGATCTCGCCACGTCACCACAAAACGACAAGATAACGTTTTCTCGAAACTCGTGCCTCTTGTCTCGTGATTCGCGCCACGATCGTGATCAACCGTCCAGATTGAGCCACGTAGCTCGGATCTCAGATCCGAGCTACCGAACTACCGAACTGCAAATTGGCAAAAAATCTCCTCAAAATCCGTGCTCGGATTTGCCGAACACGAAGCAGAGAAGAAGAAGAGAAAGAGCGAAGAAGAAGAAGAATGAGAAGCAGCAAAAAAAGAAAAAAAAAAAAAAAAAAAAAAAAAAAAAAGGCCACGTGGCATCATCTCAATGATCCGAAGTGCCGATCCGGGGTGCCGATCCGAGGTGCCGGGGTACCGACCCTCGTATATGGAGAAAAATTCGGCCGACCCCATCTCACCGTCGGATCGCATCAAAAAGCGTGCTGGAACATGATGAACGGTTCAGATCGCGCCACGTCTCCACAAAACGACAAGATAACGTTTTCTCGAAACTCGTGCCTCTTGTCTCGTGATTCGCGCCACGATCGTGATCAACCGCCCAGATTGAGCCACGTAGCTCGGATCTCAAATCCGAGCTACCGATCTACCGAACAGCAGAGTGGGAAGAAATTCTCCTCAAAATCTGTGCTCGGATCTGCCGAACCAAATGCATTAGCCGAGCAACAAAGAAGCGGAGGAGAAAAAGAGAAAAGAAAAAAGAAAGTGTGGGTTCGGACCCGTTAGGATCCAAACCCGAACTCCCCACGTCATCCTCTTCCAATCACCTGCCCAGGCAAAAAAAAAAAAAAAAAAAAAAAAAAACTAAACAAAACTCAACCCTGTCTCATCTTCTCCAAACTCCTGGCGCCAAAACCAAACGAAACCGAATCCCATAGTCTTCTTCAACCTCGGGCTCCGCCGAACCCATCTCCGCGCGAACCCGACCTCGCCGACTGCCTCCTCCATCAAGCTCCCCCCTACTCACAGTCGTCACTATTGAGCTCCATCTTCATTGCCGAACTCCTCTCCGTCGTCGCTACCGAGCCGAGCTCCACTGCCGAGCACCACGCCAAACCGCAAGCTCCAAGTTCCATCTTCCCTGCCGAGCTCACTGTCGAGGGTCCCCACGAACAAGCCCCGAGCCTCACCTTCGCGAGCTTCATTCGTGCCGAGCTCCAATACCGCCGTCGAAGCTCCGAGCTCCGCCTTCGAGTGCAACGCCGAGCCGAACCCATCAACCCGGTCACTGCCGAGCTCTCCCTCTCTCCGAGAAACGCCGAGCTCCGAGCTCCTATCCTCTTCTCCTCCTCCAAGCCCCACGAACAAGCTCCGAGCACCACCTTCGCGAGCTTCATTCGTGCCGAGCTCCAATACCGCCGTCGAGCTCCCCACAGCGCCGACAGCTCCTTCAACCCCACGCTCGCCTCTTCTCTTCGTCGAGCACCGAAGCATCGAGCTCGTCAAGATGCCGACCCACTTCGCCGAGCTCCCACTCTCGCCGAGCTTCCCTCGCGATTGAGCTCCGAACTTGAACCCATCACCATGGCGCTAGCAAGCATCCCCTACATCGAGCTCCGCCATGCTCCTCGCCATTACTGCCGAACTCCACCTCGCCGAAGCTCCGCATCACCGAGCGCTTCGCTGAGCTCTCCTTCATCTCCCATCGAAACTCCGGTGCCAAGCTCGAAGCTTCGTCGAGCTACAAATCCACTTCGTCACGAGCTCAACCCATCACCGTGCTCGCCACCTTCGTCGCCGAGCTCGCAACAATCGCCGGAGCCTCCCACTGTCGAAGCTCACGACGACGAAGAAGAGAAGCAGCAGCGAGAAGGAAGAAGAAGAAAGAGAGAAGCGAAGAAGAGAAGCAGAAACGAAGTAGAAGAAGAGAGAAGAAGCAGCGGGGCCAGAAAAAAAAAAAAAAAAAAAAAAAAAAAAAAAAAAACGCCACGTGGCATGCCACGTGGCAGCATCCTCCGCATCTGGCCGAGCCGAGCCGTCTTTGCCGAGGCGCCGAACCGAAGTACCGGGTTACCGATGCTGTAAATTGAGAAAAAAACAGACCGACCAACACGATCCGTCCGATCGTCTCAAAATTCGCGTCGCGACACGATCGACGCTCAGAAACGCGCCACGTGTCCAGATCGTGATCTGCCTCACGATGCGTGCTCATCTGATCATGATGGACGGCCAGAAATCTGCCACGTGTCCAGATCGTGATCTGCCTCACGATGCGTGCTCATCTGGTCACGATGGACGGCCAGAAATCTGCCACGTGTCCAGGTAATATTTAAATTATTTATTTATTTATTTAATTGTTTTTTTTATTTAAAAAATCCGAAAAAATAATTAAAAAATCGAAAAAAATTAATTAAAAATTCTAAAAATAATTATTAATTCAGAAAAAATTATTTTTAAATTCTGAAAAAATAATTATTAAATTAGAAAAATTAATTAATATTTTTGATAATTAATTATTTAATTCGGAAAATGAATAAAAAATTCAAAAAAATGAGAAAAAATTCAAAAAAATCTGGAAAAATCACCAAAAATCCAGAAAATTCTGAGAATATTTTTGGGCATTTTACAAGCCCATAATAACACTGTTACACCCCGAGCAAGATTCCAAACTCCCTTGAGAACACCGATAAAATCCCGTACGCCATTGAAACAGTAAAACTACTCCTCAAAGGCTGATCACACTCAGTCTTTAGGAGTGGGGGGCTCGTGATACGGCTAAAAATAGGATTAAATCGGGACCGTTCACATCGGACTCGAATCTTAAAGCTCAGGGGTAAAACGGTAATTTCACATGCAAATGGGTCCGAAGCAGGTACTGGGTCTCCTTCTCACAGATCCAATAACCCGCAAACGGATCCACCTCAGCTGGGTACGGGTTTCAACCCGCTACCAACCCGATCCGACAAGATACAATCAAGGTCCCTGATTAGATCTAAATCAACGGCCATGATTCACAGCTATCTTTTCACTGGGGATTAGGGATTAAATTCCTTAACTGATTATAGGGGATATACCTTATCAGATTACATGCCTTATCTGATTACGGGGAATATTCCTTATCTAATCACGGGGATTACATTCCTAAAACCAGTCCCTAAGACGCCTATAAATACCCCTCACCCATCTCCATTAAGAGGTAATCAATCTTTCTCTAGTTAAACGCTCTTTCATAATCAATTCTGGTTACTGACTTGAGCGTCGGAGGGTGCGTCGCCGGGAACAACCCCGGTGTCTCGCACTTCCTTGCAGGTGCACGGCGGGAGTCAACGGTCAAGCTCCGGCGGAACAGGTTAGGTGTTTGCTATTCAGGTTTTCTACGAACTCACAAATTCATCTGCTTGCCCCCACACCGAATTTAGCGGCAACAATACTGTTATAATAATCTATTATTATTATAATATATATTATTATTATTATATATTACTATTATATATTATTATATATATTATTATATAATTTATTATTATTATAATAAATTGTTTAATATATAATTTGAATATATTATTATTACATATATATTATTATATATGTATATTATTAAATATGTTTATTATAATAAAATATTTTATATTATTATATATCAGTATGTATGTATATGTATACAACATGTATGTATCAGAGTATATATACTGTATACAGTATATACATACAACCAAACCTATACATACATTATACTCCTATTTTCAAAAAACTGTTTTCATAAAAAGTTATTACCAAACAGCTTTTGCATTCTCATTTTCAGAAAACTGCTTTCAAAACAACAAACTAAACGCAACCTAAGTAACCAAACAACCAAAAGAAACTGGGCGAAGCAAAACAAAACAATATAAAGCACAAAATCATTAACCTCTGAGAGCATCCACGGTTGTTGGCTAAAAAATATGGCAAAATGACAAATGAAAATAGCAAATGAGAATTTCTTGTACAACGGTGATTTGCTAAAATTTGAGAAGCGACAGTACATGTTGTTTTAAGCGAAATAGGCTTGAAACGGAACAGCATGTCTCGTTTGAGCATTTTTAAATTTTTTTAGTTTTTTTTTATTCAGACAGTATATGTTGTACCGTCTGATCATTATAAAATCAAAAAAAAAAAAAAAAGGTCAGACGAAACATCGTGTTTTATCTGATCCCATTAAAAAAAAATTTAAAATAGGGATGGAACCGTCCCTTATAATTTGAGAATCGCAATTTCGTTTCTCATTTATGAGAATGAACTGTAGCAATTTTGGCAAAATAGCAAACGACTACAGAGCCTTAATTCTCAAAAAATGAGAAATTGACAAATATAGCAAACGATTGTGGATGCTCTAACAACTCTATGTACACTAACCAGGAAAAAGACAAACAAAAAGTAAAACATCAACCCCCAACAACCCTGGGTGGTAAGCTCTAACCACTGGTAGGACCTATATCCAGGGGCGAATCCATGATTGAAAAGTGAGGGGGGCTGGAAAAAAAAATCGCACAAGGTAACATGCAAAATATATATAAAGTTGTTATAGATACTAGAGAAGTAAAGTTGTTATAGGTACTAGATAGAATAGAGTTGAGCTTGGGCCCAAAAAAACAAATAGAAGGCTCAAATATATATGGTGTGGGCTTTAAAAAATATTTTTTTTGGGGGGGGGGGGGCTAAAGCATATATATATTCCACACTAATATACCCAAAAAAAAAAATTACAAACAAATACCAAATATTGGGGGGGGGGCTGTAGCATACCCTAGCCCCCCCCTTGGATCCGCCCATGCCTATATCGATATCCTCGTCGTCATAGGTTTGCAATGGGAATGCCTCGCTGATGCGGTCTCTGGCTCCTGAGTCCTGAGGCTGCTTCCTCTAGCTTAATAGTATTAACCCACTATAGAGAAATTTGGTTTGAAATTCCCTTTGGACAGTGACAATTGACAAAGATGTTTTGAAACAAAATAATTTTGAGATTATACGGAGCATGTGTTTTCACACTTATTTTCCTCGTTATTGTAGTAAAGTCTTTTTTCCTTCCGTTAGAGCATCTGTAGTCGTTGAAGGTGAAAATATGGATATATGAATAAATGGAAATAAGAATCGAACTTTTGCTGCACTCGTTAAAAGCTATTTTTTAGCTTTCTATCGTAAAATAATAAGCGACGACACATGAAGTGCCGTCAGAGGGAAAAAAAATAAATAAAGCGGAAGGGAGGGACGGCACTCGAAGTGCCGTCCGACACATAAAAAAATTCGTCCTTGGAATGCAAAAAAAATAACAAAAAAATATAAAAAATTACAAGAACATTTCAGAAATTACGAAAAAATTACAAAAAATTACAAAAAATTACAAAAACATTTCGGAATTTACAAAAACATTTCAGAAATTGCAAAAACAAATAAAAATTTTGCAAAAAACCCCGGACGGCACTTCATGTGCCGTCCGACATAATTGGAAAGTTTCGTAAATAAAAAATTACAAAAACATTTCAGAAATTACGAAAATATTACAAAAACATTTCAAAAATTGCAAAAAAAAATTTTAAAAATTGCAAAAACATTTCAAAAAATTGCAAAAAAAATGAAAATTACAAAAACCTCCGGACGGCACTTCATGTGTCGTCCGAGGAATTTGGGCTGGAAATTTTTTTTTTTCTTCAAAGGACGGCACTTCATGTGCCGTCCGATAGGACTTGGGGGTTTTTTAATTGAAAAAAAAAAATTAAGGGACGGCACTTCAAGTGCCGTCCAACGGGAAAAAAATTGTTTTTTGGGTGGGACGGCACTCGAAGTGCCGTCGCTCAAATATGGATATTTTTCAAATCGATTCTCAGTTATGGCACACGACTGTAGCGATTTATCGATAAAATGGATATTTGACAAACGAGTGCAGCACGTTTCTCAGCCAAATATTCATTTTATCGATATTTGGCAAACGACTACAGATGCTCTTAGATATCCCTAGTGTACTCCACCTACCATATTGAACACTCTAGTTTATGTGACTTGTATTGTCTTTACACTTGTATGACTTCTTAATTGCTTACATGGGTAATTGGTAAAATGTAGAAAACCCCTGAATATTATCATGTCAAAACATATAACCTTTTTGGGTTTTTTGTCAACGCAAAAAAACCCGCAAGAGGGATCACGATATTTGAAGTCAGTTATGTATTTTATTATACGTGATCTGCACGTACTTTTGAGGACGAAAATACCCCCTCACTGCAAAGAATTTTTTCCGTACTGACCCACCTTTTGAAAATATTTACCAAACTCACCCACTTTCGGAAATATTTACCCAACTGACCCACTTTTGGACACGTCAGCATAAAAAACACTATTGACAATAACGGCATCTGTTATTTTGATATTATTGCCAATTAAGGCACCTATAAAAAATAATTCGTTTCCGCTATTGGGAGTAACGACATCAGTATATCGCGCATTTACTTATAAGTCGTCTTACTCAAGAAAAAAATTGTAAGTGAAAATCGCTTATAACGGATGCCTCCATTAGCCTGATGCCGCTATTGGCAATAACGACATAATTAGCCTGATGTCGTTGTTGGCAATAACGGTATAGTATAATCCATAGTGTACTCCAAATTTGGTGCAGGTGCATCAACTTTAGGCCTGATTTTGACCTTGATGCGGCCAGTATCTCTCAAAACTCAAAACATAAAGTTGTATATATTTTTTTGGCGTTTCATAGCATTTTGAATCATCTCAATCGGAGTTCGGATGATAAAGTTATGCCCAGAATACGAAGCGATATTGAAACTGCCCAGAAAAAATTCCAAGTGAAAATTGCTTATAACTGATATCGGTATTCCCAATAAAGACATAATTAGCCTAACGACATCAGTATAATTCACAGTGTACTCCATATTGCCTGGACAGTTTCGACATCGCTACATAACCTGGCCATAACTTTATCATCCGAACTCCGATTGAGATGATTCAAAATGATATGGAACATCAAGAAAAAGCTCTACAACTTTCATATTTTTAGTTTTGAGAGATATTGGTTGCATCAAGGTTGAAATCGGGCGTGAAGTAGATGCACATGCACAAATTTGGAGTACACTGTGGATTATACTGATGCCACTATTGTTAATAGCGGCATCAGACTAATTATGCCGTTATTGAGAATAGTGACATCAGTTATAAGCGATTTTCACTTACAAATTTTTTTCTCAAGTCAGAGAGCTCCTAAGGGAATGCGATATGTATTGATACTGTTACTTCCAATAGATTCAACGGATTTTTTTTATACAGGTGCCGCTATTGGCAACAACAGGTTTGATGCCGTTATTACCAATAGCACTTTATGCCGACGTGTCCAAAATTGGGTCAGTGGGATAAATATTTTCAAAAGATGGTCAGTTTGGTTAATATTTTAAAAAATTGTGAATGACCTATTGGCACCTAAAGTTAGTGTAAATTACCTATACATGCCTAAAGTGAAAAAAATACCCCAATAGCACCCAGACTTTTAACATTTGGGCCTAAAGGCCTCAACCGTTTATTTCTCAGTTAAGTTAGTGGAATATTTCAGGAATATGCCTCGGGTTTAAACCCGTTAAAAGCATGTGAAATTACAAAAATATCCCTCTCCAAAAAATCAAAACCCCTTCTCTCACCCTAGCCCCAGAAGCTCCTTCTTCAGCGTCGCTCTCACCACTGTCGCCACCCATTTCTATCTCCCTCTTGTGCTCTCGACATCCCCCTCAAATCCCAAAACCCGAGCTTCTTCGTCTTCTTCGTCACTTCAAATTCAACCCCCAAATTCATCCCTTGCCCCACCTGAGCTCTCCCTGACACCCCTCTTCGCCGTCGATCTTGATGCCCCATACGCCCCTATTCGCCTTCGTTCTTGATGCCCCCGATGCCCCTGATTCCTCTCTATTTTGGAGGGAAGTGTTTGATTCTCATACTTGCTTTTAAGCTTTTGATTCAATTTCTTGCGATTTCTTTTGGTTGTGTGCGTAGGCAATGATGATTCACAGTTAGATATAAGTTGGTTCTTGCAATTTCATTTGGTTCTTGTAATCTCCCAACTGCAATTTCATAAATTGGTTCTTGCAATTTCAAACTTTACAAACAGGTCTCACATCTCCATTAAAGGATAAGGGATTTGAATATTGTGTTACCAGTTTAATTTAGAAAAAAAAATAGAACATCTTATAAATACACTGAGAGGTAATCTTGTGGGTTTTGGAGAAGAAACAAGTGTAATATATTTGGAAGGGAGACTCATCCTATGGTGATACACTGATATTAGTGGCACGAGCTGTAAGAGCAGATTAATTTGCTTTCATCAATTATCTACTTTTATGAATGAATGAATGAATATAAAGTGTCTGCTTTTATGAATACTAGATACATTCCCGATCAATTAAATATCAATTATCTGTTTTTTACTTGCTTCTTTGGTTCTTACCTTGGTTCTTTGGTTCTTTGGTTCTCATAGAAGCATTACCTGGTTTTTTGGTTCTCTAGAGCATTATTCTGGAGCATTACCTGACATTACCTGATCTCTATGCTTATTTACTTATATGAATTGTCAGTTACTTATATGCTTAAACAGTTTGAGCCTACTAGTATGCTATGCTATGCTATATGCCAGTTACTTATATTCTATGCTATGCTTATATGCTTATATGACATGTTATGCTTATATGCTTATATGCTTATATGCATTGCCACAATGCCACTCTTAAAGAGTCTAGTACATATCTTCTATTTTTGCTTCATTAAACTTGTTAATAGAAAACTATGCTTTATCAAATTCTGTTGTAGGTTAAATGGTTCATGAGTATATTAAGTCATTCATGTTACTCAATTGTGAATTTACTATCTGTCATAGAACTTGGACTTGATACTTCCTGTTACTCAATTGTGAATTTCAATATGAGGGAGGGTTATTTTTGCATTTGAACTAGTTGGTATCGCATTTCAATGCAGCCCCGGTGACACCATTTTTTATCTCTTTGTGAACTGATGCTTGAATATTTGGCAAATTTGATAAATCCTTGCTTAAAGTTGTGTTCTGAGCCTACTAGTAATTGTTACATGTATTGTTTAGTTTCATGTACATACAAATACATGATTATTTATGAAACTTTTTTTTGTGGTTGGCGGCAGCAGCAAAAGAAGAAGAAGCAACATCAGCTTGCTTCATTATGTAATATTGAATGTGTAATTGTTTCATGTTATGTGTAGTACCCTAAATTTTTAAATAATGTTTTTAAGATTAATAAATGAATTAAAATAATTTTTGGAGATTTAATAAATATTTTTCTGAAGATTTACTCTTTTTACACGTGCAAATGTTTTCTTGGGGAAGTTCAAAGTCAAAAATTATTTTGTGGAAAATCATTATTTATTATTATATATTATTTGTGCATTTTTTAGATTTTTCTGACAATGGTTGGACCTATTTGCAAATATTACAAAAAGAAGGACTTTTGTGCAAAATTATCAAATGGGGGTGAAAACTCCAAATTTTTGGATTGTTTAGGCTGGGTCTAATGCCTAGTCAACTCAGGGTTAAAAAGTTTACTTTTTATTTTAATGAATTTGGTTTATTTTACAAGTTTTGATAAAGGAGGATCTTTTTGCAAAATTGCTATTCATATGGATGAAAATGCAAACTTACTTTTTTGGGTTTTTCAAAGAGTGACGGCTGACTTTATGATGGTTATTTTTGTTTTTTAAATCTCAAATAAATTGGTTTCATCAAGTTTCCAAATATATGGATCTATATATATGTAAAGTTATATTTAAAAGGAGTATTTTTGCAAATGTGTTCAAAACCCTAATTCTCTTGATTTTCGGCCTATTTAAAAGGTGGAGTGCAGCCGTCTTTCGCTGCACAACACAAAAGTTTTATTATTATTATTTTCTTGAAGATTTAAGGAGGAGATATTGGATTTCTTGCGAATGAGGGATTTTTCCTATTGCTTTATCATATTCGTTTGATCTCTTCAACAAGGTGAGTGATATAAATTGTTTTGTTTTGTTCTTTGAATGTTGTATGTGGTGTTTAATCTATTAGAAAGCATGCTAGGGTTTTGATATGAATACATATGGTGGATTGGATGAATTGATAAGTTAAAAATTGGATCTTTTGTGAAAACCTTAGTTATTTATGAGTAGAATTGCATGTGAATGATTTTAGATTGTAGGAGAACCTAATATAAATTATGAGTAAGTTATTTCTATGGATTATTGCTGATTTGATTGAGTACGGTGAATGTTATGCCTAAATTGATTGAAGATGAGATTTTTGGACTATTAGTGAGTTGGATGAATGCAACTTGGCCATCTTTATGATAAATTTGTTTTTGTTCATGAATTAACTATTAAGAATAGTTGAGATTGAGTCTGAGGAATTTTGAGAAGGAGTAATGGATTAAAAGACCATGTCTTGAGGATTTGAGTTGTGATGACTAGATTTGGGTTTGATACATTTTGACTAAATTGGGGAATTTTGTGATTTGTGAGAGGTTTTACTTGAATTTGGATTTCTCAAATACTAAGATTTAAATCTGAATATGTTGTTATTTCTAATCGATGGATTTGTGAAGTTTTCTTTGATACACGAACATACACAAACAATTTACATGAATATCGTATTTCATTATTTTTGAAGAAAATGAGTCTTTATGTGTCTTCGGAGGATTTGACTATGTTACCGCTGATTTCGGTGTGGGGGTAAACAGATGAGATTTGTGAGTTCGAGAAAACCTGAACAGCGGATCCAAGCCTTCTGATTCCTGCCGCAACCTGCAAGGAAGTGCGAGACACCGGGGTTGATTCCGGCGACGCACCCTCCGACGCTCTTGTCAGTAACCAGTGGTGATTAAAGAAAGAGCTTAAAGTCGAAAAAGAGTGATTACCTGGTCACAGTGGTAGAGAGGAGGTATTTATAGTCGCCAGGGGAGTGATTAGGGACTTGATTCCCTGTGTAACTGCCAGGAGTAAAATCCTCACAGTCTGTTTAGGAAACTAACCCCTGATTCCCGGTGAGAGTAAATCAGGCCCGTTGACTTGGTCAAATCAGTGGCCCTGATTTGTCTCTTGTTGGTCTGGGTTCGCCTCGGGTCGGGACCCGTACCCAATTGGTGTGGATCCGTTTGTGGGTTATTGGACCTGTGAGAAGGAGATCCAGTACCCGCTTTGGATCCATTTGTATGTGAAATTACCATTTTACCCCCGAGCTTCAAGATTCGTGCCTAATCTGGACGGTTCCGATTTAACCCCATTTTTAGCCATATCACGAGCCCCCCACTCCTAAAGACTGAGTGTGATCAGCCTTTGAGGAGTAGTTTAACTGTTTTGGTGGCTAGTGGAGTTGTATCGGAGTCCAAATGGAGGATTTTGAATCTCGAAGGGGGTAGTGAGGTAATTTTTTGATGCCATGTGCTGCTCTCTAGCCATATCGAGTATTTGACGGCTTTTATCTATTTTGCGGATTATTTGTTTAATTTTGCGATGTGTTTACTAATTGTTCGGGAGCCTTAACAGTACATTCTAGGCAATAATTGTTCGTTCAGGGGCTCAAAAATATACCCCCGAATTTTTAATTATTTTCTAGAATTTTTAGTTAATTTTCCCGAATTTTTAGCAATTTTTTCGCAATTTTTAAATAAATAAAACGATTTAAATAAATAAAAAAATGATTTTAAATACCAATTTATGACGTGGCTCGATTTGGGCCGTTGATCATGGACGGGCACGAATTTTTGAGAGATCCATCGGTTGTTATCGCTCGGGAGCTTTTTTCTCCGTTTGCGAGCTCGGGAAGGCCCTTGCTCGGCCACCGACCGGAGGGATAGGGGTTCAGCCGGCCGAGCGACGTGGCGCAATCTGAGCCGTCGGATGATGGTGTGAATCCCAAGAAAATGCTATCTTGTCTTTTAGCGCACGTGGCGCAATCTGGACCGTTCATCATTAGAAGCACGAAATACTGAGGGATCCAACGGTCATAGTTGCTCGGTGTCTTTTTTCTCTGTTTGCAGGGTCGGAAAGGCACT
The DNA here is from genome assembly GCA_017893485.1 of Hemerocallis citrina. Taxonomy (NCBI): domain Eukaryota; kingdom Viridiplantae; phylum Streptophyta; class Magnoliopsida; order Asparagales; family Asphodelaceae; genus Hemerocallis; species Hemerocallis citrina. The sequence continues at coordinate 18,783,716 of CM030358.1, read as the reverse complement.
TGCTCGGCTGCCGACCGAAGGCATGGGGTTTCGGCAGTCCGAGCGACCATGGCGCAATCTGAGCCGTTGGATGACGACACGCATCTCGAGACGAGCACATTTCTCAAGAAAACACTATCTTGTCGTTTAGTGTCCTCGGCGAGATCTGGGCCGTCTAATCGAGATCTTACACGAAAGTTGAGGAGAAAGTGTGTTTTCTCCGTTTGCAGGATAGGAAAGGCACTTGCTCGGCTGCCGACCGAAGGCATGGGGTTTCGGCAGTCCGAGCGACGTGGCGCAATCTGAGCCGTTGGATGACGACACGCATCTCGAGACGGGCACATTTCTCAAGAAAATACTATCTTGTCGTTTAGTGTCCTCGACGAGATCTGGGCCGTCTGATCGAGATCTTACACGAAAGTTGAGGAGAAAGTGTGTTTTCTCCGTTTGCAGGATCGGAAAGGCACTTGCTCGGCAGCTGACCGAAGGCATGGGGCTTCGGCAGTCCGAGTGACGTGGCGTAACGAGTTTCGAGACGGTCCTGTTCCTAAGGGCATTAATGGTGCCCCGAGATTTGTGCGGCGTTCCATCTTCCCGGGATCATTAAGAATGGTGCCCCTCAATTAATGCGTGGCGTTTCAACTTCCGAGGGTCATAATGGCCGGATCCTGGAGAGTAGCTTATAAGTACCCCATTCCCTTTGTCATTTTAATCGCAGCAATGTTGAGTTTTAGCCCTCTGGGGCATCTGCCTTGGGTGGTTGCTCTTCGGAAGGACGGGTGGTCGTTCTTCCACCATGGTCTTCTCCTGACTCTGACGGCCCCGAAGTGGATGTCAGGGTTAGGGGAGATCATGGTGGAAGAGGTGATGACCAAAGTCCGGATTCGGGGGACCATGTGTTTCGGAAGGACGGGGGGTCTCTCTTCCGCCAAAATCTTCTCCTGATTCTGACGGCCCGGGTGGAGGTGTCAGGGTCAGGGGAGATATTGGCAGAAGGGTTGACCGCCGAAGTCCAGAACCGAGGGGCGATGTGCCTCGGCAGGACGGGTGGTCGTTCTTCTACCATGATCTTCTCCTGATTCTGACTGCCCTGGAGTGGGTGTCAGAGTCGGAGGAGATCATGGTAGAAGAGGTGATGACCCAAGTCCGACCCGAGGGGAGAGTTTGCTTCGGAAGGACGGGTGATCGTTCTTCCACCGTGATCTTCTCCCGATTCTGACTGCCCCGATGTGGGTGTCAGGGTCGGGGAAGATCATGGTAGAAGAGGTGATGACCCACGTCCGGATCCGAGGGAGTGCAGCTTCAGAATGATGGGTCTCTTCCGATCTTTGTCTTCCTTCCGGGCTGATGGCTCCTGATGGTTGTCAGCCCGAGGGAGTTAGAGATGGGAGGCGCGCCGATCTGCTTTTGACCGGGCCCCATTGGTCGGCGGTTTCTCTCTAGTCCCTGAACAATTCGTGGCTTCGGCTCCGAGGCCGGGGGCTTTGTTTTGTTCACGGGTGAGAGGAATGCCGGCCGAGACCTGGGGCCTGGGGGGCTCACCGAAGGCGGTGCCTTAGAACTTTGAATCTAAAATTTTTCCTGGCTCCTTTAGACCGAGGTGGGGACCTGAGGGCACGGTCGTCCGAGCGACATTGAGAGCCAACGGATGTGCACTTGCTCGGTTGGCCGGCCGAAGATCTTAGGTAACGGTTGTACGAGTGATTTGGTGCAATCTGAGCCGTTGGATGGTGGCGTGAATCTCGAGACGGGCTCAGTCTCCAAGAAAACGCTATCTTGTCGTTTAGCGTCGTCTGCGAGATCTGAGCCGTCTGATCGAGCTCATACACGAAAGTTGAGGGGAAAGCGAATTTTCCCCGTTTGCAGGCTCGGAATGGTACTTGCTCGGCAGTCGACCAGGCTCTTTGCCGGTGGGCTCGGATTGTGTGTAATTCGGATTTAGATCCTGTTGTGCCGAGCTAGTTGACTTGGTGAAGAAGACAGGGTTGTGTTGGGCCTTCGCGACGCTTCAAGAGCGGCCCAAGAGTCGCGCTCTTTCGTTTGGAAGTCCAAGGGACGTTCCTTTTTTACTATAAATCTTCACTCCCCCTTGATCCAAGTCTCATTATTCACTTTTACTCTCTCTCTCCAGTTTTTACTTTCACCTTCGAAGTTTTTAGCTCCTTGGTGGCACTGCTAGCTGTCGCGGCAAGGCGTTGTTTGTCTCCGGTGAGCTTTTCCGACCGTAGCTGTCACTTCAAGGTCAGTCCCCTTCTTATCTCTTTTAGAAAATGGTTAAGATTACATCCTCGGATGAGACTCTCGCCTCGGAGCAAGCAGTAGGCCGAGCGGGTAAAGGACAGGAGGTGGTGGAGCCGAGCGATCAGAGCGTCGTTCGGCCGGATAAAGAGGGCGAAGTAGCCGAGCCACCTCAGGAGGTCGCGGCGGCGTCTCAGAAGGGTAAAGTAGTGGTCACAATCGTTGAGACGCCGAAGACGGCGAGGGCGTTCGGTCGGCAGCCTATTGCTCTGTCGAGCGTAGGAGGCGTTCGGGACTACGCCGAGGATATCTTGGAGAAGGTGACCCAAGGCACGGCCAAGTCGGTGGAGGAGAATGAACCGAGAGAGTTATCCGAGGTGGACCATACCATCTCGTCTCTTACGGAGGCTGACTTACATCTGATCCGAAAGGGATTCCAGATTCCTGCCGACTACGGGCTACTCCTCCCCGGGCCGGGTTTCCGAGCCAACACGAAGTCTTCGACAGACGTGTGCGTCTTTCCTCTAGACTCCCTCTGTGCCGGGCTCCGCTTTCCCCTTCATCCGTTCATAGTAGATGTCTTGAATTGGTATGGTCTGAGCCCCGCCCAGCTGATGCCGAACACCTGGAGGCACGTCACGGTGTTTGTTCTTCGGTGCCAAGAGGTCGGCGCCGTGCCGAGCATGTTTCTCTTTCGGAGCCTCTACCGCCCCTGCCAGCCAAACCGAAACGAACAGAGGTTCTATCTTTCGCCGCGGACGGGCGTGAAGTTGATCGAGAACTCGGACTCAATCAAACACTGGAAGGAGAAGTATTTCATCATCCGAGTCCCCGTGCCGTGGGCGATACCGATAGTTTGGGCGAAGGATGGCCTGCCCAAGCGAGCCAAGAAGGAGCCGGTGCTGAGTGATGAGGAAACAGAGGTCCACAAGAAGCTCCTCGCTCTGCCAGCGCTAAGCTGGAAGGATATTACCGAGGAGGCTCTGTTCCGAGGGGGTCTCAGTCCGATCGACCCTAGTACGCTTCTGGTATTTATACTCTTTGCTTAAAATTCATGAAAATTTTTCTAAGTTTTTTCATTCGGCTTGTGCAGAGACGATAAAGATGGACTATAAGGCTTTGATGGCGAAGGCCAGGGCGACGGAGCAGGAGACGAGGAAGAAGAGGCCTTCGGCGGGGCCACAGGGCGGCAGAGCCCCGAAGATACCGTCGGTCGGGAAGACGAGCGACCCGCAGAAGGCCGTTGCTCCGGGGACTGGCCCTCAGCAGGAGAAGTCCGTGGCTACGGATCCTCCAGCTTCTGGTGTGCCGGCGCCAACGGTGGAGGGGGATGCAGCCGGCTCGTCGAGCGGTGCATTTGGTGTGAACGAGGTGCTGTCCCTCCAAGTTCTGCCCCTCACTGCCGAGGCGGAGAAGATCTTGATCGAGCGGCACAAGCAGATCTTTGTCCCTGACTGGCAGGTGATGAATGTCGACAGCTTCTTGGGCGACGGCAACATCTGCATGGAAGCGGTGAGGCACCTGCCGACCCCAAAGGATCGAGCGGCCCTAAAGGTCGGGCTGGCCGGGGACGCCACGATGCAGATCGCTCGGAACACGATGTCGGTAAGTGGACCGAACTCTTTCCCATCGACACTTTTTCTGATTTTTTCTAAGTTCCTGGGTTCGGATTCTAATGGGTTGTTCTCTTTTCAGACCCTCTGCCACTTCAACTTCCTGCTCGAGAAGTTTGCGAGCAAGGAACAGGAGTATGAGCGGGAGAGAGTGGAGCGTGTTAAGGCCACGAAGCTGCTTGATGCCGAGCAGCTCCTCTCATCAAAAAGGGCTGCTGAAGTGGCGGGGTTGGAGAAGCAGCTGGCCGACGCCATTCAGCTGTCGAAGGACATGGCAGCCAAGCTCGAGGCCTCGGAGAAGGAGAACGCCGAGCTGAAGGTGGAGCTGGCCAATGCTCGGTCGGAGGCATAGAGGGCTCGGAAGAGGGCCAAAAGGATCATGGCCAAGCACCGGTCTAAGGTGGCAAAAGCGAAGAAGGCTGTCCAGGAGGAGGCCGAGCAACACATGTACAAGAACATGGAGGACGCCTACGGCCGAGCACTGCTCCACGTCGCTGCTCGGAATCCGGGTTTCGACACGTCCTCTTACCGTTTCTACGACCCCGTGGAGGGGGAGGAGGAAGTTCCCCTGGGGATGCTCGGCCCCGAGGGACAGACGGACGGTGTCGAAGGCCCGGGCAAGACCGAGGCCGAGGATGAAGAGGAGGATGACTCTGAGGAGGAGAGTGGGAGCGAGGACGAGGACGAGGACGAGGGCGAAGACCAGGACAAGGCCGAGGGGTCGACGGACCCGAACGACAAAAAGGTCGACCCCTGACTCGGTTGCCTCTTTAGTCTTTCGTTGTTTTGTTTCTTTTTGTAAGCCTAACTGCGGACTGGCCACCGCTCTTGTAAAACTTTCTTCTCGGTTTTGAATGAAAACAGTTTGTTTGGCCAAAATTTATCCAAGTGTTGAGTCTCGGATTTTGTGTTTGATTCGGCGTAGAATTCTCCAAGTGTTGGGTCTCGGATTTATCTCTGATTTTCAGGTAAAGTTCGGTCTGGTTACGGAGGTTGCACACCTTCGTAATTAGCTGGCCAAAACGATGGGTGAGCTCTCGAGTAGCCGACAGAGGTGGTTTCTCATGCTCTTGAAGCTGGAGGAGACGAAGGCAGCTGTGAGGGGGTATTGTCGCGAGTTGAAGCAACTGCGGAAGAAACCCCAAGCCCCTTGTCCCGAAAGTGAGGTCGAGCAGCTTCGTAGAGAGCTTGCCGTCGTCGAGCGGAAGAATGACGAGCTTTTGGCCGAGATCCGACACTTGGAGTTAGCGGAGAAAGAACGCTCGGTGGCGGAAGAGAAGCTAACTTCCGAGCTGGAGAAGGCGTCGTCCGAGCGCAAGAAGTTGTTGGCCGAGGTCGACAGGCTTAGGAGGATCACGATAGATAGGGGGATCGAGGTCACCCACTTCCGACGGCTCGCAACCGATAGCACCAACGTCTCGGGCTCGTCAAGGCCTCCTCGTTTGAAGAAGTTGGCGAAGGATGATGCTTTGAGAGACAGAATCATTGAACTAGAGGAAGAGGTCGCGTCACTCAAGCCTCTGCCGGAGAGCGCGAACGTCCGCAGTACATCGTGCACTCGCGAAGAGAGCGAGAGGGGGATTTCCTTTTACGAACTCGCGACACGTTTGCCCGTGGCTAGGCGGAGCCCTGCTGACGCTCAGAGTAGTGCGGCCGTCTCGTCGAGCGGTGCCTCGGTCGGCGCCACAGTCAGGGTCAGCGGCAAAGGGGGGTCACGCTTCGTTGGTTTGGAATCGAGCTCGGAGGTCAGGCCTCGCCGTCCTCGCGTTTCCTTGAACCGAAGCGTTCCCCTTCCGAAGAGACCCTGATCATGTCGTTTTGTGTTTCTTCTGGCTGTTGTAAAACTCTATTGTAGGGTCGGTCTTGTTGTATGTAGAACTATTATATCTGAATATGAATCTGAAAGTTTGATTGGAAAATTCTTCAAGTGTTGGACTTCGGAAGTATATTGAAATTTTGCCATTCGTTTTCCCTTCTTTTCAGCTCGTGGTGGCAGCCCAATACACTGATTCCGATGGTCCGGACGATAAAGCTGAAACCGAGGTAACCTCAGGGGCGACGAAGTCACGCTCGGCGAAGTGCCGAGAGCGGCTTCATTGTGTCGAGCTGGAGTTACGCCGAGCTGAGAGCGAGCGGGCCCACCTTCAGTCCATCCTCGGCCTACGAGATGCCGAGATCCAACGTCTGGAGAGTAGGATCATCGAGGCGACCCCCGTAGGAGAGGACGAAGACTCGCAGACTGCTTTTAGCAACGCTCTTCGGGTTCAGTGTATTCGGCACAACCAGTCGAAAATATTAGCCGAGCGGGATGATTTGCTCTCTGAGATCCATCACTTGCAGACCGTGGAGGTGAAGCTTCGGAAGGAGGCGGAGGAGCTGTCAGCCGAAGTGGATGGACTGGCGACCGAACGGATCAGTGAAGACATTTCTGTTTGACGACCAAGTGTAGTGGGTCGGCACTGTGTTTTTTGTTTTCTAATACTTTGTAACCATGGAAAGATTGCTTTGTATCGTGTCCCAATCATTAATAAAATTTCTTTTAAGGATTAGCATCTTTCGTTGCTCTGCGTATTTATCTCGCTTGTGAGTGTGTTGGTCGTGCCGGGATTTACGAGCCGAGCGCATAGTGCCGTCGGCGAGAATCTCGAGGCGAACCAGTTTGTACGGGAACGCTATCTTGTCGTTAGCGGCGCTGATAAGATCTGGGCCGTTAGATTTTGGCATGAATCTCGAGACGACTCTGTTCCCAACAAAACGCTATCTTGTCGTCTAGCGTTGCTGGCAAGATCCTGGCCGTCTGATCGGGATCCTACGCGAAAGTTGAGGAGAAAGTGATTTTTCTCCGTTTGCAGGATCGGAATGGCACTTGCTTGGCACCCGACCGGAATGGCATTGGCTCGGCACCCGACAGGAATGGCATTTGCGAAGTCGAGGGGTGAGCCGAGCTCTTTTCCATGGTGAAGTTTGCCGGTTATGGCGAATGTTCGACGGTTGTGGGAGCAATTCCGAATGGTGATCTACTCCCAACTCGCCGAGAAGCAAGTTTGGGGAGTGGAATCGAACCAAGTGTTGGACTCCGGAACCATCGGTGTAGTCCAACGATTGTGAGAGCAATTCCGAACGGCGATCTACCTCTGGCTCGTCCGGGGGCGAGCCAAGGAGGTAAAGTCGAGCTGAGTGTTGGACTCCGAACCATCGGTGTAGTTCAACGGTTGTGGGAGCAGTTCCGAACGGCGATCTACCTCTGGCTCGTCCGGGGGCGAGCCGAGGAGGTAAAGTCGAGCCGAGTGTTGGACTCCGAACCATCGGTGTAGTTCAACGGTTGTGGGAGCAGTTCCGAACGGCGATCTACCTCTGGCTCGTCCGGGGGCGAGCCGAGGAGGTAAAGTCGAGCCGAGTGTTGGACTCCGAACCATCGGTGTTGTTCAACGGTTGTGGGAGCAGTTCCGAACGGCGATCTACCTCTGGCTCGTCCGGGGGCGAGCCGAGGAGGTAAAATCGAGCTAGACATTGGACTCCGAACCATTGGTGTAGTTCAACGGTTGTGGGAGCAGTTCCGAACGGCGATCTACCTCTGGCTCGTCCGGGGGCGAGCCGAGGAGGTAAAGTCGAGCCGAGTGTTGGACTCCGAACCATCGGTGTAGTTCAACAGTTGTGGGAGCAGTTCCGAACGGCGATTTACCTCTGGCTCGTCCGGGGGCGAGCCGAGGAGGTAAAGTCGAGCCAAGTGTTGGACTCCGAACCATCGGTGTTGTTCAACGGTTGTGGGAGCAGTTCCGAACGGCGATCTACCTCTGGCTCGTCCGGGGGCGAGCCGAGGAGGTAAAGTTGAGCCGAGTGTTGGACTCCGAACCATCGGTGTAGTTCAACGGTTGTGGGAGCAGTTCCGAACGGCGATCTACCTCTAGCTCGTCCGGGGGCGAGCCGAGGAGGTAAAATCGAGCTGAACATTGGACTCCGAACCATTGGTGTAGTTCAACGGTTGTGGGAGCAGTTCCAAACGGCGATCTACCTCTGGCTCGTCCGGGGGCGAGCCGAGGAGGTAAAGTCGAGCCGAGTGTTGGACTCCGAACCATCGATGTAGTTCAACGGTTGTGGGAGCAGTTCCGAACGGCGATCTACCTCTGGCTCGTCCGGGGGCGAGCCGAGGAGGTAAAGTCGAGCCGAGTGTTGGACTCCGAACCATCGGTGTTGTTCAACGGTTGTGGGAGTAGTTCCGAACGGCGATCTACCTCTGGCTCGTCCGGGGGCGAGCCGAGGAGGTAAAATCGAGCCGGACATTGGACTCCGAACCATTGGTTGAAATCAAATTAAAAACAAAAGATAAGGGCGGAGACAGGCATGCAAATTTATAAGTATGAAAGAGCATTCTTCATTGATAATCGGCGGCGAACCGCTTTTACATATTACAACTTATGAAATAGATTACAAGTTAGAGGGGAGGAATGGCTCGATATCCTGTGATACTTAGAGTGGCGCCGGGGCGCTTTCTTGGTATTTCAGGAGGTGGTCGGCATTCCAGGTCCTCAGAATCTCTCTGCCCTCTAGATCTTCCAGACGATATGCTCCGGGTCGAACTACCCTTGCGATCTTGTAAGGCCCTTCCCAGTTCGGAGCCAGCTTGCTCTTCTGATTGGGAAAGGATATGGCCAGTTTTCTCAAGACTAAATCCCCTTGCTTAAGGTTGGTGGGTCGGACCTTCTTGTTGTAGGCCAACTCGACCCTTCTTCGGTAACTCTGTTGCCGAATTGACGCTCTTTCCCTCAGCTCATCTACCAGATCTAAGTTTGCCCTGAGGTCTTTGGCGTTCTGTTCCTCATTGTAGGCTGCAAGGCGAGGGGAAGGTATGCCGACCTCGAGGGGTATCACCGCCTCGGACCCGTAGGTGAGGTTGAAAAGGGACTCTCTTGTGGGGGTCCGCTTGCTCGTGCGGTAGTTCCATAGGACGTTGGGGAGTTGGTCGACCCATAAGCCCTTGGAACATTTGTCCAGCCTTTTCTTGATACCTGCGAGGATCTGCCGATTAGCATTTTCTGCCTGTCCGTTCGACTGAGGGTGAGAGACGGACGAGAAACGCTGCTGGATGGCAAGGTCATCGCATAGAGCTCGGAATGCTGCGCCAGTGAACTGAGTCCCGTTGTCTGTCACTAGGACACGGGGGACGCCGAATCTGCAGATGATGTTCTTCCAGAAAAATTGAACCACCATGTTCTCGGTTATAGTGGCGAAGGGCTCGGCCTCGATCCACTTCGAGAAGTAGTCGATGGCTACGACCAAGAACTTGAACTGACCCGGAGCTGGAGGGAAAGGCCCTAGTAAATCCATCCCCCACATTGCGAAGGGGATAGGACTTGATAGGGAGGCGAGGTTGGCTTGAGGGAGGCGACGAATGCTGGAGTGTCTCTGACAGGAGCCACATTGCCGAACGTGATGCTCGGCATCTTGAATGAGTGTCGGCCAGAAGTATCCATAATTCAAGGCTTTCCGAGCCAAGGACCTAGACCCTGAGTGAGCTCCGCCGATACCCTCGTGGAGCGCTTGTAGAGCGTAGTCGGCCTGTTCTGGAGAGAGGCACCTAAGGTACGGTCGGCCATCAACCTGCGAGAAGGAATGCTTGTACAAGACTCCCTCGATCAAGACATACCGCTCGGCCCTGGTCCTGACTCGGCGTGCTTCTTTGGGGTCTTCGGGGAGGAGTCCGTCCCTTAAGAACTCCACCAACGGCTTCATCCAATTATCTTGCAGCATGACCGGCAATGACTCCACCGAGCCGGATGTCTCGTCTTCTATGCTCGGCCTTGAGAGGACCTCGATCAAAATGGTCTGCTCGAGACCTTGGAGGGAGGACGAGGCCAACTTGGAGAGAGCATCGGCCTGGGAATTCTCCTCACGAGGGACCCGTTGGATGAGTGTCTCTTCGAAGCGGCTCATAAGGGCTCGGACCTTAACGAGGTATTTCGCCATCCGCTCGTCTCGCGCCTCGTATTTGTCCAAGACCTGGTTCACAATCAGCTGAGAATCACTGTGAATTCGGAGGCGCTGCGCCCCAGCACTTCGGGCAAGTCCGAGGCCTGCGATGAGTGCCTCGTACTCCGCCTCATTGTTCGAGGCCTTGAAGTTCATACGGATCGCGTACTAGAGGACGAAGTCATCAGGGCCGTTCAGGATGATACCGGCGCCGCTTCCTTCGTTACAGGAGGAGCCATCCACGAAGACCGTCCAAATAGGGGGTCCGTTCGGGACGTGGCTGACCTCACGAATAGTAGACTTGACGATGAAGTCGGCGAGGGCCTGTGCTTTGATTGCAGTCCGAGGTTGGTACGAGATGTCATGTTGGCTCAGCTCTATGGACCACTTCATTAACCGGCCCGAGGTCCCAGGCTTGTGGAGGATCTGCTTTAGAGGTTGGTCGGTGAGGACAACAACCGAGTGGGATTGAAAGTACGGACGGAGCTTCCTTGCCGCCATGACCAGGGCGTAGGCCATCTTCTCTATCTTCGGATAACGGAGCTCGGCAACCCGAAGTACCTTGCTCACGTAGTAGATGGGCCTCTGAGCTCGGTCTTCCTCTCTCACCAAAACAGCACTTAGCGTCTGCTCGGAAGCGGCTAAGTAGATGATGAGGGGTTCCCCCGGAACGGGCTTGCTGAGTAGAGGGGGGTTCACTAAGTAAGCCTTTAGTTGGTCGAACGATTCCTGTTGTGGTTGGCCCCATTCAAATCCCTTAGCCCCCCTGAGTGCCTTGAAGAAGGGGAGGCACTTTTCTCCGGACTTCGAGAGGAACCGGCCAATAGCGGCGAGCCAACCAGTCAGCTTCTGCACCTCCTTGACGTTCCGGGGCGGGGCCATGTCCAATATGGCCTTGATCTTCTCGGGATTTGATCCCTCGCTGGCTCACCATGAAGCCGAGGAACTTTCCCGATGAGACCCCGAACGCACACTTGTTCGGGTTCAGCCGCATGTTGTGCCTCCTCAACACACCGAATGCCTCCTGGAGGTCGGCAACGTGGTCAGTACCTCGGACGCTCTTGACGAGCATGTTGTCGACGTACACCTCCATGTTGCGGCCTATTTGGCTCTGGAAGACCTTGTTGACGAGGCGCTGGTAGGTGGCGCCAGCGTTCTTCAACCCGAACGGCATGACCCTGTAGCAGTAGAGGCCCTGATCGGTGATGAAGGAGGTCTTCGGAATGTCCGGGGGGAACATTCGGATTTGATTATAGCCGGAGAAGGCATCCATGAAGCTGAGGAGCTCGTGGCCCGAGGTGGCATCAATGAGGGTGTCGATGTTTGGAAGAGGGAATGGATCCTTCGGACACGCCTTATTTAGGTCAGTGAAGTCGATGCATATTCTCTAAGAACCGTTGGACTTCTTGACCATTACAACATTGGAGAGCCACTCGGGGTAGTTTACCTCCTGTATGAACTTAGCCTTCAAGAGTTTATCCACCTCCTCTTTGATGGCCTGCTGTCGCTCGGGAGCGAATTTTCGTCTCTTCTGCTGAACCGGTTTGCACCCCGGTTCGACACTTAGGCGGTGGACTAGCAGCTCCTCGGAAATCCCAGGCATATCCGCGGCTGACCAGGCAAACAGGTCGCGGTTATCCCGGATGCATTGCACCAAGTCCGAACACAGCGCTGTCGGCAAGGACTTGCTGATGAGGAACTTTCGACTCGGGTCCTCGTCCGAGAAGAGCACTTCTTCCAACTCGTCCGCTGGCTCGGACGTGGGTCGGACTTTCGGCTCGGGGATTTCTAGCATTCGAGGGAGAGCACTGGTCCCCCAGTGGAAGTCATGTAACACTTCTGAGCCGTCTCCTGGCTGCCCCTGACTTCCTCTACTCCCGACCGAGTGGGGAACTTCATTTTAAGGTGGTACGCTGAGGGGACAGCTTCCAGGGTAGCTAGGCCGGGTCGGCCTAGGATGACATTATATGCGGCCAGGACGTCGACGACCATAAAGTCCATCGGCTCGGTCCGGGTAGTAGGGGTCTTTCCAGCAGTTACGTCTAGGGTTATCACCCCCTCGACAGTTACTGGGACCCCCGTGAACCCGTGGAGTGTGTAACCGGCCGGCTTGAGACGGTCCCGAGACAGCTGCAGCCCTCGGAAGGCCGTGAGGAAGAGGATGTTCACCGAGCTCCCGTTATCTACCAGGACCCTCTGCACCTTGAAGTTTGCCATGCGAAGGTCGATGACGAGGGCGTCACAGTGGGGAGTTCGGACCCCCTCGAGGTCTTCATCGGAGAAAGTCACCGGGACTCCGAGGCCTTTGGGAGGAGGGGCACTGTGAACTGAGTTGACCTCTCGGACGAAGGCCTTCCGAGAGGAGTTGGAGGAGCCCCCCATAGGGCCTCCGTGGATGAGGTGCAGGACCCGTTCTTCCTCGAACTCGGGCGTCTCCTCGCGCCGCTCGGAGCGCTTGTTAGCCCCCCGAGGCGGAGGAGTGTTGCAATCCGCCCGATCGTTTGCCTTTACAAATTTGGCTAGTTGCCCCCTCTGGATGAGGGCCTCTATTTCATTTTTCAACGCCCGGCAATCGTTGGTGTCATGGCCATGGTCCCGGTGGTAACGGCACCATTTCTCCTTATTCCTCCTCTTAGCCGGGGTGTTCATCCTCGGAGCCGGAGGGAAGACCCCCTCTTTCTCCACTTCCATCAGGATGGTGGAGACATTGGTGGTGAGGGGAGTGAACTTCTCGAACCTAGGGGAGGACGGCGCTGACCGCCATTGTCCTTCTGCATCTTCTTCGACCCCTCCTCCTCTGTCGCCTTCCTCTTCGATCCGGAGGCCGATCCTCCGAAGTTCGGGAGGCACTCGGCCTCTTCCGCCCGGATATACTTCTCGCACCTTAGGAGAAGGTCGGCGAAGTTGTGCGGGGGCTTCTTGGCGAGGGAAGACCGGAGGTTGGAGTTGAGGACGTTCGACTGGAACGCAACAGTCGCCACTGACTGGTATAGAGAGGCGATAGACCTGACCTCTGCGGTGAATCTCTTCACATAGTCCCTTAGCTTCTCTCCCCTTTCTTGCCGCAGGTTGAGTAGGGAGAGGCTCGTCTTCTCGGCTCGCCTGCTACTCACAAAGTGAGTTATGAAAAGCGTCTCGAACCGCTCGAACGAGAAGATGGAAGAGGGGGCAAGCCGGGAGTACCATTTCCGAGCCGACCCCCTGAGGGTGGCGGGGAAGGTCTTGCAGAGCATGGCATCGGAAGCTTGATGGATCAGCATTAAGGTCTTGAAGCTTTCGACGTGATCAACTGGGTCGGACTCCCCTGAGTACGTTTCAAACTGCGGAGGTTTGAAACCCCTCGGTATGGGGGCCTCCATGATCGTCCGAGAGAAGGGAGGTCTGCTGGGACGGACGGTCCCTGCTCTGGACTCCTCCTCTCTGTCCATGCGACCGATGCGCCTCTCTACCTCATGGAGACGGCGGTTGAGGGCATCGTCCCTCCGCTGATAATCAAATGATCCCCTGGATTCTTCTTCATAGGAAGGGGAGCGGGGACTGCGGCGCCGGTAGTCCTGGGATCGGCGGGGACTATAGTGCTGCTGCTGGCGACTGGGAGCCGGGAGAGGACTTCGGGATCGGCGGCGAGGACTGGGAACCCGCGGGGGTGTTGGAACCCTATGGGCATTTTGGTTGTTGGGGCGAAGGTTGAGGGCCTGCAGCACGGTCTCCTGAAATTGTAGGAACCCGGCACGAGTGATAGGTGCCTCATTGTTCCTCAGATGATGCCGATCCGCGGGGGAATGCGGCCTCCTCCTTCGGTGCTCGGGAGATGCCGCTCGGCCCCTTCGGTCCGGAGACCTTCTACCGTCTCGGCGGTGAGGAGACCGCTCACCCTGATGCTGGCAGGAGGCTCCCTCTCGGGCCCGCCTCTCATCAAGGTGGGTGCGAAGGTCCTCATCTTTTTGGCGGTTCAGGATTGTGTTGCGGAGGTCGGGGTGATGAGAAGCCATTGAATCCGAGGATTCATTATGAACCGAGACATGGTCTGGGTTGAGGGGCTGCTTCTGCCTTCGCCCGTTATGGCCGGAAGGGCCATTGGGGGGTTGTTGTTTAGGTAGAGGAGGTTGGCCCTGCTGGACCGGGGGAGGAAGTTCAGGCTGTGGAGCAGGATTGACAGGGACTTCCTCTGTCTGATCGGCGGGATTGGGCATGCGGTTGGACCCTCTGGATCTGACCTTTTTTGGAGGCATGGTCGGAGCAGGGCTAGACGATGAGGAAGAGACGGAGGCTGTTCGTGTGGTGTTTCCCACAGACGGCGCCCAATCTGTTACCGCTGATTTCGGTGTGGGGGTAAACAGATGAGATTTGTGAGTTCGAGAAAACCTGAACAGCAGATCCAAGCCTTCTGATTCCTGCCGCAACCTGTAAGGAAGTGCGAGACACCGGGGTTGATTCCGGCGACGCACCCTCCGACGCTCTTGTCAGTAACCAGTGGTGATTAAAGAAAGAGCTTAAGGTCGAAAAAGAGTGATTACCTGGTCACAGTGGTAGAGGGGAGGTATTTATAGTTGCCAGGGGAGTGATTAGGGACTTGATTCCCTGTGTAACTGTCAGGAGTAAAATCTTCACAGTCTGTTTAGGAAACTAACCCCTGATTTCCGGTGAGAGTAAATCAGGCCCGTTGACTTGGTCAAATCAGTGGCCCTGATTTGTCTCTTATTGGTCTGGGTCCGCCTCGGGTCGGGACCCGTACCCAATTGGTGTGGATCCGTTTGTGGGTTATTGGATCTGTGAGAAGGAGATCCAGTACCCGCTTTGGATCCATTTGTATGTGAAATTACCATTTTACCCCCGAGCTTCAAGATTCGCGCCCAATCTGGACGGTTCCGATTTAACCCCATTTTTAGCCATATCAGACTATATCTCAACTTATTTTGGTATTGATAAAGTTTGGAATATAAAACGAAGTTATTTTGATGTATGACTGATTCTTAAAAACTATACTTTTGATATATGCACATATTCATGTTTCAATTTGAAGGAATTCATCAAAAAGCTATTTTTATCAATTCAAAGTGGTTTTGATTGGCTTTGTGAACTCTTATATACTCTACGAGTCGTATTTGATCATATCAGAAATACACTTTTTATAGATTTCGTTTTTATAAAGTTGTTAGATATTATAGTCCCACATTGGGTAGTTGGCTAGTTATGTATTTGGTTCCTCCTATATATAGGAGATATTGTACTCAGTTATTTCTCAATTCAATATTTAGTATTGTCATCATTTCTCTCTGATTTATCTTATCATGGTATCAGAGCCAATTATCCAAATTTTTCCTTCTTAAATTCCCTCTACTACAAAAATTCTCAAATCCCAACAGCCAAGTTATACAAATTCCTCTTTCCAAAATCCTCAAATTCCAAAAAAAAAAATTCTCATCATCTTCTTCACTGCAGAGTCTCCGCCGTGCATCGGCGTTATCTCATCGTCTTCTTCACTGCAGAGTCTCCGCTGTGCATCGACGTTCGGGATCCTCGCCGGAGTCTCCACCACCGATTTTGTCACCGCTACTCTCACCGCCCGCTTCCTCCCAACATCGTACACCTTCCAGGTATCGGCAACCCATCATCAACTGTCGTCGTCCTCCCTCGTCTCAGCCACCCGAGCCGCCGTCCAGTAACTGACCCTAAAATCAAGATCCAGCCATATTCTGTTGAAGTATCCCACCGCCATACTTCTATTGAAGATCCAACCATATTCTGTTGAAGTATCCCGCCGCCATACTTCTGTTGAAGTATCCAGCCGCCATATATTTTTTTTTCTGTTGCTCTGTAACCCTAATTCTATTGTAACCCTACCCGAAACCCATTACCCGTTACAACCCGAAACCCTACTTCTTTTGTCACTCAAATAAAAAATTAAAAAAAAAATTAAAAAAAAATTTAAAAAAAAACGAAAAAAAAATTTCTTCTTACAGGTACTTGAATCTCTCATGGAGCCTCAATTTCGTCAGTACCTTCCAGTCTCCACTGATTTCCTTCTTTCCTCTGCTAAGGATTGGACTGATTGGTCTGCTTCTGTTGAGGCCACTCTTCTTGGTCATTCTTTATGGGGTCACATTGATGGTTCTACTGTTCGCCCCAAAGATCCTGATACTACCGCTTCCGCTGCCGATAAGCAATTGATTCACACATCTCAAACCACTTGGGATGATCATGACCGTCGAGTTATTTCCTTCCTCATATCCTCTGTTGACCGTAGTCTTCGTGCTGATCTTCTTCGAGTTCGTCCTGCCAAGGCTCTTTGGAAACACTTGGTTACCCAGTATGTTCAGAATAGTGGGGCTCGTGAGTATCAGCTCCTTGTTCAGTCCATTCTTGATCGACATGGTGATCGCAGTATTCAGGAACATTACACAACCATGCGCAATATCTGGCGCGAATTACAGCAACTAGAGAACAGTGAGGTGCATGTCACTCGTGAATGTCGTCAGTTTATATTCTTCATGATGGGTCTTCGACCAGAATATCAGTCTTTATGCAGTCAATTGATCCATCGGGATCCGATCCCTCGTCTTGAAGCTGCTATTACTGAGCTTGTTGCTGAAGAAACCCGGTTACGTGCTCTCCCAACTCCTACTTCTCACTCATCCTCTACCAGTGAAAGTGTCCTTGCCATTGCTCATCGTCCATCCTTCTCACGCAAGCCACGCCCCAGCTCTACACCTACTCCTTCTGTCAATCGCAGTGTTCCTGATCGTCGTTCCCATTGCACCCACTGTTAGCGGGATGGTCATACTCATAGTAACTGCTTTATTCTTAATCCTCAGCTTCTAGCTCAGGCACAGCAGCGCAGACAGCAACAGGGTTTACCTCCTCTCTGCACACCTGGTGCGATGGTTGTCACTCCAGCCATGCCTTCTCCTGCTCCCTATGATATTCCACAACACCGTCTAGCTCAGCTGGATCTTCAGAACTCGGATCAGCTTATCAGTGCTGGTTCATCTGCCTCTGCTTTCTTGTCACTCCTGGTATGTCTTCTTCCTAGCTTTTAGATTCTGGTGCTTCACATCATCTCACTAGCAATTGTACACTTCTCACCACTCGCACTCCACTTACCTCTCATTCACCGTCACTTTACACTGCCGATGGTTCACTACTTCTCACTACACACTCTGGATCTATTAACACTCCAACTCTCACTTTACCTTTTGTCCTTTATGCCCTTCGTTTATCTACGAACCTTTTTTCCATTAGTGCTTTATATAATAGTGGCCTTACCGTTACCTTCACTTCTTTGGACTGGTTATATTACTACTCCTCCTCGTCATGTTTGTAGACTTCGTCGTGCTATATATGGTGTGAAACAGGCTCCGCGAGCCTGGTTTGAGTGTTTTCGGCTTGTCATCACCAAGGCTGGCTTTCGTCAGAGTTCACAGAACCATTCTATGTTTATACGGTCATCACCGCATGAGAGGGTACTTCTACTACTATATGTTGATGATATGATCATTACTGGGGATGACTCTGCCGGCATTGTATCCACCCAGAAATATCTTCACCAGTAGTTTCATATGAAAGACCTTGGTAAGCTACGTTACTTTTTGGATTTAGAGATTGCTCATGGATCTCAGGGGATACTCATTTCTCAGCATAAATACACATCAGATATTATTTTTGCTGCATGTCTCTCTGACAGTCGATCAGCTGATACACCTTTAGAGCTTCATGTGAAGCGTCGTCCCACAGATGGTGAGCTCCTTCCTGATCCCACTAAATACAGGCAGATTGTTGGACAGCTTGTCTACTTATGCATGATCAGACCCGATATTGTTCATGCAGTTAGTATTGTCAGTCAGTTTGTTTTCGCTCCTACATCAATTCACTACGGTGCTCTTCTTTGGATCCTCAGATATCTTCGGGGCACTATCACTCGTTCATTATTCATGCCTTCTACATCCAAACTAGAGCTCAGTGCATATTCTGATTCAGATTGGGCAGGTGATCCGACTACCAAAAGGTCTACCACAGGTTTCTGTCTATTTCTTGGTGATTCGTTGATCTCATGGCGGAGCAAGAAACAGGTAGTTGTTGCATGTTCTTCCACCGAGACTGAGTACAGAGTAATGACAGCTACTACTAGAGAGATTGTTCATGTTCGTTGGCTGTTATTAGATATGGGTGTCACTCTTACAGGAGCTACTCCACTTTATTGTGATAACCGGAGTGCATTGCACATTGCAAGCAACCCGGTCTTTCATGAGCGAACGAAGCATATTGAGATTGATTGTCATTATGTTCGTGAGCGTTTTGAGGCAGGGACCATCTCTCTCCATTCTGTTACCTCTTCCCAGCAGACTGCAGACTTCTTCACCAAATCTCATACTGTTCAGAGATTCTGACACTTAGTAGGCAAACTCACATTGTTTGACCCATCGTGAGTTTGAGAGGGGTGTTAGATATTATAGTCCCATATTGGGTAGTTGGCTAGTTTTTTATTTGGTTCCTCCTATATATAAGAGATATTGTACTCAGTTATTTCTCAATTTAATATTCAATATTGTCTTCATTTTTCTCTGATTTATCTTATCAAAAGTAAAACTCCGTATCGGTTGAAATGTACACAACTAAAACTGCAGTCTAGAGGACTGACAGTCGACAGACCAATGTCGACAGTTGACTGTCGGGGTCTTGACCAAAGTATTTTCTTGAAGTCTCGAAATTTCCTGTGGGACAGTAAACTGTCCAGGTTATACAGTCGACTGTGACTGCTCAGATTTGTATTTTCTTGATGTATTGGATTTTCATACGCAACAGTCGACTGACCACATTACACAGTCGACTGGTCTGCTCTGATTTATGTTTTCTTAAAGTTTTGGATTTTACGCGGAACAGTCGACTAACCCATTTTTACAGTCGACTGACTTTGCTCTATTTTGACGTTTTCTCGAAGTTTTGGATTTTCGCTCTGGAAGTCGACCGATGACTTTTACAGTCGACTGCCGTTACTTAGAATTATTTTCTTGAAGTACTGGTTTTTCGCTCTGGACAGTCAACCGACTCCAGTTTACAGTCGACTGTTACTGATGTTTTCTTGAGTTATCCTGATGTTCTTTAAACAATTGATTCTTTAAAAGTTTTTGGATATATAACTTACTATTCTAAATTTCATCCTTTCTACAGGACATATGTTTTCAAGATATTTTATTGTTGGGTTTGGACTCTGTAATTTTATAAAAGATTTGGGTTTTGTTGATTGGAGAAGTTTCTTCACATGATCGTTTTGACGATGGATTTGTGAGTTTTGGTCTTGGTGATATCTCTAGGAGTTGAGTGGGAGTTCTGTGAACCGGCAGTTGAGATTTGTTGATTTAGACCAGTTGGGTCTTGGGGTTGTTGTTGAGTATTTAAGTCCGGCAGGATACACTAACTTTAGAGATGAAGATTTTGTGTTTTAATAATAACAAACTTAAGGACAGGTACAAGTGGAGATGTGATGGAACTTGGGAAACGTGAGTATATGCTCTTGGTTTTGTTAGTCCAACGGATGCGTTCCAGGAATGTGTGTTGTTCTGTCTCGAGAGGACATTTATTTGTTCGCGTGTCGAGGGTCTGCAGACCTATTCACGGAGCATGCAAGGTGCATTCGCGTGTCGAGGGTCGGCAAGCCTATTTACGGAATGTACCTGGTGTATCTACACATCGAGGGCCTTGCAAGCCTATTCGTGGGGTACACGATTGGGAGGTGATTCTTCGGTTTTTTAGCTATCTTATATGATGCTTACGCGTCGAGGGCTGTGGTGCCCATTTGCGGAGTATTCTGGATCTTATGTTTCATCACCGTAGTAGGATTAGTTGCATGATGAGGGTTTAACCCTATAAAGTGGAGATCGTTAAGGGCTTGCACCGGACCTATGTACTATGGAATACATAGAATCCGACAAGTACGCATTAGAGAATTAGCATATAAAGATTGTATTTTCTTGACTTGGTTTTATGCTTGTGTTTTCCTGTTTTTCTTACACTTGACACTTAGTCTAGATTCACTTGATGTTTTCATGTATTACTATTTACTATCTTATATTCCTTGATGTTTTCATGCTTTACTTATTGTTATTTCTCATTTCATTTATTCTTGATGTTAATACATGTTGTTGATGACTCTATGCCTTATGTTTTATTTATGTTGTTTTCTCTTATGTCACTCACATCGTTATGGCTGACCCCTGTAGTTTTGGGGGTTTGGGCTATCTTTAGCCTCATGTTTTACAGGTATGTGCTTATAGCTTGGGATTTGGATGCTTGAGATAGATTGATGTTATGGCTTATGTAATTTGTAATAGAAGTGTTGTAAAAGAAAAGTTTTGTAATTCAGGTGTTTTGTATTCCGCTGTGTTTGTAAAGATTATTGTATTGAAAGTTGAAATATAAAAAAAAAAAATTATATGTGTTTTTGGCTATGTTTACTATTGCAATTGAAGTTGATGCTGGAAATTGTGCCACGTATTTCTAAGATATTATATTGGAAATTCGGGGCGCTACATTATGTAATTGCGGTTTTATGTTATGTAATTGTTTCACGTTATGTAATATTGATTGTGTATTTAAAGTATACAAAATAGTCATGCGTTTAAGATTGTATCAATATTCTCAAGTTCTTTCTTTTCTATTTGTTGGATACTTATGATCTAGAGATAAAGTATCTCAATAAACTCTTTACTCTATGTTGGTTCTGAATAATTTGTTTGTTCTTGATGTTATGATATACCGATATATGATGATTAAAGATTTTTTATTCTGAACAAAGTATGGCCTCTGTTAAGGATTTAGAGAACCAAAATTTAAAAGATTTTTGAAGGATTTTTGGTTCAGTTGGCACTCTCAGTTGTAGAAATAGACTCTCAATTTTCAAGGACTTTTTGTTCTATTTTAAAATTATTTTTAAAGAAATTTGAAAGAAATTTGAAAGAAATTTTTAAAGGTATTTTAAAGTAAATTTTATGGAATTTTAAACAAATTTAAAAAGAATTTTAAAGGAAATTATAAGGAATTTTAAAGGAATTTAAAAGAAAATTTTAAGGGAATTTTGAAGGAAAATTTTAGGAATTTTTAAGGATTTTTTTAGAATTTTAAGGAATTTTAAGGAATTATTAAGGCATGGGGGTAAAAATTAATTTCACCCCATAACTGTTAAAAAACTAACAGAAGTGAACGGCGGGTGCTTATAGGTCCAATTTTAAAAGTTCATGTGTGTTTAGAGTATTACCGTAACTTCAGGTGTGTTTAAAGTATTATCATAAATTTTAGGTGCCGATAGGTCCATCACCCTTTAAAAAATGGGTGAGTACGGAAAAAAATTCCACTACAAATCTCCTTCTCTTAAACCCAATATTGAGTAGAATATAAATCCAAAACCCATGTTATAATCCATATTCCAAACCCAAATTTCACTCCATCAGTCATTTATATATATTCTCCTCCCCTACGCATCCAAACCCATTAGTAGTAGTTTCATCTTCTTCCTCAACATATCCAAACCCTCTATTACTTCATCTTCTCCTCTGCATATCTAACTCCATGACCACCATCACTGCTGCCACCACTTCATCTCCTCTTCCACATACTCACTTTCTAAATATGCCTTCAAATCCCTAACTTACAAAAAGAAAAAAGTGTTCAGTTTTGTGAGAAATTAACAATTGAGAATTAGGGTTTATCTCTAGATCTAAGTTGCTTGAGATATTCACCCTAGGTATCAAGATTGGAATACCTAGACTGCTATCACAAGCCAGTATTTATTCCTAAATACTGGTTTGGGTATCGGGTTATAAGCCCACAAACCCGCGTTCCAATATCCAATCAATTGTACGTTCATTACACGTGTTACATATATGCACGTGCTATATTTATATAGAGAGAATATACCAATATATCCAACAATCTCCTCCTATATTCTCAATATATAAAGTACAGAATTATCTCATCAGATCAGTATACAACTGACTGGCTGTTAGTAGTCCATAAAGGAAAAGCATCATAAAGGTATAGTTTCATAAGAACCAATAGAATTATAAAATTGAATAGTTCAATCAAGACTAAACCAATATAATTAACTAGTTCCAAACCATATCCAATTCAGAATAGTTCACAAAGACTAAACCAACTGGAATAATCTGTCGTAGTTTCAAAATCAAACAAAGCAAATAAACTTCAAGAACAAAATATGAGTTTTAAGCTCATGAACACAGGAGTCTTAAACTCAACAGAAGTTTTACAAAGCAAGTGACTAATTTATTCTCAAAAGAAATAAATTGAAATTCTATCCTTGCACACTGCTTTATGTTTACTCCTCCATTTTGAGCAAATCATTATTTTGTAATCTATGTTGACAGATTCAACTCCTCCATCTTTGCTAGCTTATTGAAAACAAGAATATCAAGAGACACATCTCTAAGAATTCCAACAATTTCACAAAGTATCTAGTTCCACAAAAGAACTTAGTACAATTCATAATTAGCTTAGCAAAAATGTAACGCAAACATCACAATCAAGTAACTTTAATAAGTAAAGTACATGAACTTTATAGTTTCTACACAAGAACCATACTATGTTTCATATTGGAATGAAAAGATTGCTGTTTCAATCATGGTTTAACATTGAATCATCAAAATTGGAATGAAACATGTATCCATAAAAGACATATCATCAAAATTGGAATGATATTTAGGACAATTTAATTATCGGAAACACATCGACAAGTTTTCATGTTTCGTATTGGAATAATATGATTATTCTAAGTAAATTTCCTAGATATATAATACCATCAAAATTGGAATGACATTATATATTTGTGGAATTTATGTCGAATCATCAAAATTATCTAAAACATGTCAACTGCCTAAAATTGATGCTTAAGTTTGAATTTCTCTATGGCTACAATTGGATTCTAAATTTCAAAACAACTTGGATGTTAAAGCTTTTTACTCAATAGCTTTCAACTCCACTTTTCCCCACAGTTTTGATAATTAGATCACTTTCAAGTCTCTTAGCAAGAGCATTAGCCATACTTGTCGCAATTGCACTTTATCTATGAGAAAGTTCAACTAGGCTTCTTTAAGCCTTAATATACTCCTCTTACTGTTATAGAGTGAGTTATGAGCTACAGTGCATTGTAGCTTGATAGTCGCATAACAGAATTAGAGAGTTACTTAAACTTTTTAATGGATAACTAGCAACAATTTCTTCAATCCACTCAGCCTTTTCCCCTGCAGAGGATTACACATAGAGGTCTAATTTCATGGATGATAGCACAGTGCCTGTTTGCTTTTTATCTCCATAACATTTCTATTTCTCCTAGTGTAAACACATATCTACTAGTTATCGACTTTCACTAAATTCTGAGCAACATAATGCATCAGATCAGCCATTCATTTGAAGAATGACTAGAGTAGCACAAAGCAAACTCTTGAATACCACTCAGGTATCTCATTAGCCTCTTAAGGGCACTCAAATGGGTATGAGATTATTAGTGAATCTGCATCATACCTACCTCAAAAGCTATGTCTATTCTAGTGCAGATCTTTGTATACATGAGACTGTCAATTCCTTTAGAATGATCTACATGTCTCATAGTTGCACCATCATTAGGTGTCAACCTTTTATCATAATCATAAGGTGTTTCAAAACACACTTTCTTCCAATCACTATATCCCCACTTTTGAAACACATTTTGATTCGATGAGTTTGACTAAGAGTTATCCCTTGCCAACTGAAAACTCACCCTTATACCTATGGTGTCCACATTACCTAGATTTTCATGTTGAATTATTTGGATAGCACAATTTTAACTTCATTTGTAATAAAGAGGTCACTTCCAAGAACATGCATATCAACAGAACAAGTAAATAATAGCCACTATATTTGACACACCACAAAGTTGAAGGCACTGATCTGAATTACTTGATTCATATACTAGGCTCTTTCAAAAATTTGTCAAATTATTTATTCGTTGGCTATACATGTTTTAAGAATATACCATAATTTTACTAAATTGTAAATCTTGTTCACTAAACATATTAGTTCAAAACTTTATAGTTTAAAACTGTTCAGTACAAAGCCTATTAAATATCCTTTATGAATGACAAAATTTTTAATAGATGTAAGGGTTAGAAGAATACTTATTGTAGCAATATGACAAACATGTGAGTCGACTTCAAATAAATCTACCTCATTTTTCTTAGTCAATATGTTAGCTACTAAAAAGCATTAAAATTACTACTGAACAATCAAAATTAAGTTTCTTCTACAAAACCCCACTTACTTACTATAGTTTTAGCCTCTTTCGGCAGAACAACTAAATTAAAGTATTATTGTATGATACAGAATCATCTCATTGTCTACTAAAGACTCTTCTTAGCTCATTTGTCATTCAGGTTTTCAAGTGTCAGTAAGGCTAGTTCTTGATACCAACTGTGAATCATTGAACATGTCTGTAGGACTAGATTATTTCATATATTTATCTTTGATGAACATATCCTCAAAGAACTCTGCAAGTCTAGATTCTTCTAACACAAATTAGATAGATCCAATATCTGTCCACAGAGCTACATTCTGCACTTTCTAAACACACACAAATATTTGTTGTAGGTCCTACTTTAGGCCTTCAAGAGTCATGTACTCTAACAAAAGTATCACAACACACATTTTCACTTTAACAAAACTATTTGTGTTTTCATACCATGATTTACAAGGTGTCCTCCATTTAGAGTGTAGTAACACACTAGAGATATGATTAACAATACAACATCACTCATAATTACACAAGACAAACAACAGTCAATAATATAGAATTCAATATTTCACTAAGTGTTTGATTCTAACTTTTATCAATACCGTTTGACTGTTGTAAGTAGAGTGCTCTAGAGATTATGCCCAATGCAAACTTCTCTAAAGTTGTTAAAACATATTCACCACCTCTATTAAATCTGAACCCTTGAGTTTTAATATTTAACTATAATTTTAATTCATTAAGAATCACAAGTGCTTCATTCTTCATATATATGACAGACTTATATTAATTATCTACAAAAGCGATTAAATACTTCTGACCAACAATTGTCTCATCTAGTCATAAAGCTACTGAGATCACAAATATCAGAATGTATTGACTCAAGAAGTTGTGTGCTCCTAGAGACCATACTAAATGATTTTCTAGTGATTATAATCTGAGCACGACTTTCATATTTGTAATATTTTAATGAAGTGTCATTTAGTAGAGTTATGAGTTTTAACAAGAACAAACAATTTAATATATTGTTCATAGTGATTCTAAATTTCAAAACAACTTGGATATTAAAGCTTTGGCTCAATAGCTTTTAACTCCATTTCCCCACAGTTTTGATAATTAGATCACATTTCCTCACAAATAATTGAATATATAGTTCTCAAATCTTAGCCAATTATGCTATGTTCAAGAACACAATTAGAACTATTATTATTAATTGTCTCATTTGTTAAACTCAACTTATACATATGATTGACAATATATGCACTTTACAAGAGTTAATACAAAATTACTCTATCACATTTTACAAAAATTATTTGCTTTCTCTAGTGTATCTAACAATGTCCATTTGCTCAAACACATTGAGCGAAGAGTTTTTTTCTTTAATCGTTCTTCATCATCTTCATAACGCTAGATGAAATAATGACTAACATATTATAATTTAACTTTGCACACACAGTACAATGAACGAGAGGGAACACAACGTAACTAGTAGTCATATTCTACATTAAGAGATGCTCTCTCCTAAGTTACAGACATTTGTTATACATCTTATACAATTTTATTTTATTTTAAATTTTAGAGAAGCAGATATGTAATCTCACACAAACTGCAAACAATAGATTTGTCAAAATATCTATACACATAGTATGATAAAACACTTAACAACCCTAAACATGCTAGTTTTCCAGAGCGAGAATAACTATGATCTAAACTCTCAATCATATGATCAAACGCACAAAACGTTAACACATTCATCGCATGAAAAATACTGAGAAAATTAAAATAGATCATACCGACACTTCAAGTTAGAAGTGTTTTTCCAAATTCGATGGAGAAGCCTGCGTAGTGCAGACTTATCATACCATGATGCAAATCCATCGTCTCCAACATACACAATTTGTAGGTAACATTAAAGTTCCTACATTCATCAAATTGTTAAAGATTAGCCAATTAAACAAATTATTAGCACATCTAATTCTAGCAACAATTTAATTGGAGATCCGAATTATATAGTCAACATACTATTTAACAAAATAGATATTGTGTTTTAGCACATAGCCAAAACAACTGTTCAACTTGTATTAAATTAAACAAATGATTAATACAGTCTTGAACTTAACCACTCTTAGCATCATAGTAATTCTATAATTCAAAACGTAATCTTAGAACGAGTGTGTTGAACTTCCAGCACATAGCAAAATATTTAACAGAAATTTAATATGAGAAAAGTAAAGAACTTATCTTTCACCATCTCTTCCCCTTCAATTGATTAGACCCATGTATGTTGGGAACAAATCCAAACAACAAACCATTCTGCGCCAAAGAGACCCAACATCGAACAGCTTGTGTGCGTCTAAACAGATCTGATGATGAAATACAAAAATCCCTTCACTGTCTTCTTCAAATTAGGGTTCCACACAGACCCAATCAAATCTTGATGAGATTCAAAATTTCTCTTCACTGTCTTCTTCAATTAGGGTTCCACACAAGACCGAGTCTGTTGAAAGGTGAAGAAGAGGGAGGATCTCGGAGTCGGCGCCTGAGGGAAGGCTACCGTCGACTGCGATCGGGAAGAGAGAGGGCGGAGCCGGCGCCTGAGATGCGACTGCTGTCGACAGGAATCGGGAGGCACCTGACGACCTCGCGACGCGATCAACTTCGTGGGTCGCGCTTCGACCTCGCGACAGATCGGCGAGCGATCGGCTTTGGCTTCGCGACGCAGTCGACAAGGAGATCTCGATGGACGGAGTTAGGGTTCCGACGTCGTTCTTCGTTTCCGACGTGAGCGACGGCACCACCTAGATCTGACGATCTGACGGGTATCCCTCACTCTTAATTAATTTCACAAAATTGATTATTAATATCTCAAGATTGTTAAGTTTTGTGAGAAATTAACAATTGAGAATTAGGGTTTATCTCTAGATCTAAGTTGCTTGAGATATTCACCCTAGGTATCAAGATTGGAATACCTAGACTGCTATCACAAGCCAATATTTATTCCAAAATACTGGTTTGGGTATCGGGTTATAAGCCCACAAATCCACGTTCCAATATCCAATCAATTGTACGTTCATTACATGTGTTACACATATGCACGTGCTATATTTATATAGAGAGAACATACCAATATATCCAACAAAAAGAACGAAAATTCTTTCATCTCCCACAAAGTTTAAGCTTCTGATTTGGAGAAGAATTAAGAGAAGGAGGATTGCATTAAATTAATCCATGGATATCTCTACTATTATAATGGGAGAAGGGGTTAGTGTCATTTGTCACCATTTGTCATTTTGTCAACACGTGCAGCGCACGTGTTGGCTTTTTTTTTTTTTTTTTTCATTCCCCTCTTTTTTTTTCCTTTTCATTCCCCTCCACGTGCACCGCACGTGCATTATATTTTTTTTTTCCGGTAATTTTCAATCCCCTCCACGTGCATCGCACGTGTTGATGTATATATTTTTTCCTTTTCATTCCCCTCCACGTGCATCGCACGTGTATTATAGTTTTTTTTTGTCCTTTTCATTTCTCTCCACGTGCATCGCACGTGCAAGATACTAGTCACATTAATGTGATGAGTCCAAGGGAGGTTATGCACTTTGACCTGCGAAAAAGAGGAGGGGGCGGGGGGGGGGGGGGGGGTTCTGTATTTTACCCCTTTATTATCATTATTGACTCCATAATTGTTACACTTAAACTTTGGAAATCATGTTAAAAAGATAATTCTTAGTGGTCTAGCAAATGGGGGGAAACGGAAAATAGATGGAAACAATCACTAACAAGTATGGAAAATCGATGTTAAACGAGGAAAAATAGGAACTAAACACAAAGAGGACAATTTATTTTTTCTTCTTTCAATTTCCGGTTTTTGGACACATGTATATTGATATTCGACACAACAGTTCATTTCAGTATTATTTGTGTATTAGTAGTTTGTGTTAACACTGGTGTCAAACACACTAGTAATTTCCACGTGCGATGTACGTATTAATAAATATATTTTTATTAATAGTAAAAACTTCAATGTAGTCTAGTCTTAAATCTAATCTTCCCTTTATATTAGATTAGATATGCACGGGCAACACACAGATTTGTTTGTCTACAAATGTTTACACAGATTTGTTTGTCTACAAATGTTTCTATTAATTGAATTTAATTTGGACGTAAATTGCACGGGTTTGCTCAGTTACAAAATTAGGGTTTGTTTGTTTACAACCCCAACTCTCCCATTAAAATAGTAGAGATGATGTGACCTGATACTTTCTATTTTCACATAATATCTCAGTTGTTTTGACATGTTCCTACTGTAACTGTTATCGTGAGTCCATTTACGCGTCTTTCTATGCATTTATTTCGGTATGTGAATCGCACATGCTCAAGCGCACGACATGGACATAAATTACACCTTACATGATGTTTCTAGAGGGCAGTGATCCCCCCGGAAACATAGGTACACTCAACAAATATGATTCCCCTTAACTTATGTCCATGTATTATATGTCCAACTTCTAATCTACATAAAATTCAATTTCTCATTAAATTCGGACATTCAATTATCCACCCACATAGTAACCCCATAACATTCCATCTGGAACAGGATTCCCAACAACATCCACATATTTTGCTAACCATGATTCAGTCTACAACTTATAATTCCAAAAACAAACTAGCTTTCTGTTCAAATCCCAATTAAGGCAAAAGAAAGATGCACTAACCTTATTCCAGGTTTAGCAGGTGAAGACTTTGGTGATGCTTATAATCAGGCCATTGATATGAGGATCAAGGAATGTTGCGGTACAATGTTCACCTCATCACCTGAAAGTTTATGATGATACTGATTCAATTGCCCTAGAGGTAACTTTTCTTTAACTTATCTGGGTATTCCTCTTAGAAATGGTAGCCTTCATAAGTCTGATTGGATCCCTATCAATGAAAAAATTGAGAAGAGACTCAACTCTTGGGCAGGTAGATCTTTATCTAGGGGTGGTAGGTTGACTCTTATCAACTCTGCTCTTTCTTGTATTCCTCTGTATCTTCTATCATTTTTTTATATTCCTATTTGGGTTATTAAGAAGATTGAATATATCAGGAGGAATTTTTTTTGGACTGGATCTTCTTCTTCAAACTCTGGTAAATGCCTGATGAGTTGGAATAGGGTTTGTATGGATAAAAAAGAAGGTGGGTTAGGTATTATTAACTTACACAATCATAACTTGGCACTTCTTGGCAAATGGCTTTGGCAAAGTATCAATTTAGAGAATCTTACCTTGATTAGAATTATTAAGAACAAATATTTTAGACATAGAAACATCTGGAATTTCAATGGTAGACCCCCTACTATAACTTCTTCTTTCTGGAAAGGTATTTGGAAAACTGCTGATACTTTTAAATGTGGTATTCAAAAGATTTGTGGGGATAGTAAAGCTATTAGATTGTGGACTGATATTTGGATTGAGAATTGCTCTCTTGCTTCTACTTATCCTTCTCTTTTTAAGATTGCCTCTAACCCTAATGCTACTGTTTTCTCTCTTTATCATACTAACAATTATGGTAAAGTTTGGAATTAGAAGATCTCTATCTACTCCCAATCTCATGATTTTAAAAAACTTATTCATCTCTTCAGCAACTATGATTGGTCTATTAGGAATGATTTTAAATGGAGATGGTCTTCTTCTGGCTCCTTTACTGTTAAATCTTTTTACAAGTTTCTTAATTCTGGTGGGGTTCTTTGTCCTTTCTATAAAATTATTTGGTAGAATATTGCTCCATTAAAAGTGAGAATTTTGGTTTGGCTTGCTATCAATAATAAGTTACTAACTATTGACAATCTTAATACAAGAAATTTAGCCTTGGGTAAAATTTGTGTCCTTTGTTCTCATTGGGCTAAAACTGCTTTTCATCTTTTCATTAAATGCCCTTTTGTGAGAAATATTTGGCTTATTTTAAAGAGTGCCTGGAATATTAAAGGGTATCCACCTTCTATTAAATCTTGATGAAGTGTCTGGAGGAAAAAATAGAATTAAGCCTAAGTTACGATTACTATGGAACATTCTCATGAAGGCTATTATTTGGGTTATTTGGAAAGAACGGAATAATAGAATTATCATCAAAAAAAGTTTTGATATTATTTCTATTCTTAACTCTATTTTTTTTGGGTTCTCTCTGGTCGAAGATTCTCCCCCCTTCTACAAAGAATCTAGTTGAATTTCGTCCTATTAACTCTGCTATTCAAAATTTTGTTCATGCTTCTTCAGTGACATGTGGTTCTGCTTCTCAGGCTAGGGTTCCTTCAGCTCCACCCAGTCAAGTTGCTGATCAGCCTCCTATTGCTGTAGTCCAAGATGGATCTCTTGCTAACAATCATCCTGTCGAGGTTGTGTTTGTTGATATTTTTAAAGTGGTAGACTCTCTGGTTGCTTATCCTAATTTACCTCTGGTTATCCCTACTATGGATGGGCCTAATTCTGGTGATGTTCCTGCCGCTAATACTGATGCTTCTTCTTTTGCTGCTAATGACCACATTGAAGACAATATGGATATTGATCCTATTTCATCTACTTTGGAATCTATTTCTTCAATGTCTTCCCATGATCAAGAGTACATTACTGGGATTCTTCTGATTTCCTTTTTCCAAGCTGCCCATGAATGTGGTGTGACTCATGAGAGGAACCATGTGGTGGTGCTTGATCCTTGATTTATCCTTTCTGTAGTAGTTTTATTTTGTATTCTGATACTCTTTAATACTCTTAGCCTTCTGGTTGCTTTTTGTTGTGAAGCTTTATGCTTCTTTGGCACCAGTCTGTGCTTTATGTTGGTTGTAATGACTTGGTCTAGTTTTTATATACTTTTTGTTGGCTGGGATCCTTTAGGATTCCATCCTTTTATAAATAAAAAAAGAGTGATTCAAATGTTAATGTATGCACACCACATATCTCTCTGAGTGTTCTGAGTAGGTTCTGGAGTGTTCATAAGTTTATAGGAAAGAATTTGGTGGGTGACCAAAAGAGCACAACCATTCTCATTTTAGAGGTTACAAAACAAGTTGCAATTTTTCGGTATTTGTTTTACTGGAGTCTAGTACACAGAATCCAAGTTGAACAAAGTTTTGGAATTTATGCGACATCTGTCAAAGTAATATGGAATGATGGATCACAGACAATCGTTGACATGGGGATTGCTTCAGATAACTGAACGGTCTTGTGCGATTAATACTCTCAGTTTAAGCGGACTCTCTTGAAACACAATGTACACAATTGGAGTTTTCTATGGCATTAATCCTATTCTAGAAAGTAATCAGTCATGATCTTCTCCAGGTATACATTCACTACTATTTAGTTATGGATTGGTTCTAGTGAATACGGTAATGGTATTTCCTACTTGTCAATAAAAGTTGGCTTCAAACACCCCATATAGGTCATCTAAACATATGACTATTCACAATAGACAATAGTCTAATGGTTCAAAAATATTGTAAGAAAAGAAGGAAAAGAGATTAGAGTTCTTAGAGCATCCACTATCGTCTACTATAAAGTTAAAAAATAGAAATTTTGAGAAAAAACACGCCACTATCGTCTGCTATAAACCAACTTTTTAGCCGACTAGTGAACAGTACTCTGCCATATATAGCAGAGTGAAATAGCATTTGGAAAATATAGAAGACGGTAAATGATCCTCCGTGCGTTCAAAATTTCGAATTGTTTGGAATAAAAAATTGTAATAGACGAAAGAAGATCTTTCGTCTACAGAGATTGACCGGTTAAAATTATAAAAACGGAAGAAGATATTCCGTCTCAGAAATAAGTTTATTTTATAAAAACAAATCCAAACGGAAGAAGTTCCTCGTCTTTCCCATTTTTAAAAAAAAAAAAATGAAAGAGACCGTACCATTCATTATTAATATATATTTTTTTACTTTTCGTCCTTTTCCTAAAAGACGAAAAATATATATATATACTAGGTTTGCCCGTTGACACGTGCCTACGGCACTTCTTCGGAACGTTGTACCTTGTTTGATCATATAAAATAGTCTTGGAGATCCAGCAAATTAATTGAAGTGACAAACATATTATATGAGAAACTTTTGGGGGTCCAGCAAAAAACATATTATATGATTTTTTTGATTATTTTGAATTATTTTTAAAGTTTTTAAATTTTTAATTTTTTCTTAATTTTTTTAATTTGTATTTTCTTAATTTTTTTAATAGAAGAGGGAGGGAGACAGAGAGAGAAAAAATTTAAATAAATATAGGAGTTGTTTTAGGTGGGGGATTTGAATTTGAGTTTTGGGGGGAAACTTTTGGAGGGAAAAATATGTATTGTGAGGTTAGATCTCGGCCTTTAATTTTTGAAGGGATTGAAGGAGAGTCACTTGATAGCTTTCTTTGTGTTTTATTATATAGATATATATATATATATATATATATTTGCCCAAATGAAAGAAATTCTTCCGGCTGGATTATTTAAAAAATAAATAAATAAATAAATATCCTCAGACGGAGGATCTTCTACTATAGGAACTATTTTAATTTTTTGAATTTTTTTTCAAACTGAACTTCATCTTCCGTCCATTCATTTTATGTATTAAATTTTATTTTTTTTTCCGTTAGACGGAGGATGTTATTCCGCCTATATATTTTATGATTTTTTTGTGTGCAAATTATAGTTTTAACGATAGCGGCGCAAGCGATTCAATTGTAAAAGCAAATTTCTAAATACCTAAAAAAATAGCATAAACGATAGTTGATGCTCTTAGAGGGCTAACAGGAAATACAGAACAAAACATCATTCCTTTTCAGATAGATCATAGATCTAGCCCAGAACTGAATCCTTTTTAAGGAAATCAAAATCAAAAGTCTGTAAACTGACTAATTAACCCAAATCCAACCTCCGAAATCTCAGTACATTTATTTATTTTATTATTATTTTATTATTATTATTTTTTTCCGTTAAAGGTGGGTCTAACGCCCCCGCACTTCATTAAAAAGATTTTAATAAAATATACAACGAGTATAAAGGGTATGATATTCATGGCGACATGCACCATGAGGCTCATCCCCCGACCAAAACAATATCAATAACTCATCCCATACAAGATTGTTCCCTATTCCAGACAAAAGTAGCGAAAGTACATACAAAAGGTGTCGTAATCTGAGCCCCCATCCTAACAAAAAGGACCCTCATCACATGGCTCGTCATCCTGGCAATCACTCGTTCTCCATTGCATCCTCCCATTCATCGTTGTCTGCCTCATTATTTGGATTAGCTACGTCTTCATACAATTCCTTGACTTTCTTGTTTGTTTCTGACCCTGTCAATCGAGACCAGAATTTGATATTAGCAATAATCTTGAATAGTAATTGGCGATGCATAATGTGTTTGTGTGTAATTTTAAAGATTCTATTATTCCTTTCAAGCCATAACACCCAACAAATCACTGCTACCCCAATTCTCCAAATGTCAATATAATTTTTTCCCACATTGACATTCCTCCATTTCCCTCAAAGATCCGATACGGTTTCTAGCCCGTGTACCTTCTCACAAGTGGATCTTGTAGAATATTCCAATCCGAATACTATTCATTGCAGATCATCAATCTTTTTCCTTCTGTGGTAGGCAAGAGCTAGTGCTAATTATATCAGGATAGAATAAGACCACTTTTGATTAGTCCAGCTGTTTGGTAACTTGATTACATAATTAATTACACGCATATGCTGTTGGTTCTAAAGCACAAAGCCATTATAAAGAATGATTACCACCATACTAATTAAGACTAACACAGCCAAAAGTATAGGGAAATATATGAAGATAAAGATGAAATTAAGAAAGCAAGCTAGGCCTTGTCAAAAAGTATTCAAAAGAAGAAATCTGGTTTGCCAAGATGCAGTATTGGTTCCTCAAATAAGAATTTTAATATAATTTTGAAAGTTTGTTATCAAGGATCCAAAGAAGTAATCTCGCATTGGTTCTTCAAATAAAAAAAGATAGAATAATAATTGGATTAGCTAGTTCTTTGTCTTTGCATGTGAGGACAGATATAGTAGGCCATCCAAATAGATATGGACACTTGACTTAGCATATATATATAATAATATATATATGTACTAGGTTTGCCCGTGGACACGTGCCTACGGCACGTTTCCGTGAACGATATGGGTGTGCAGTATGTGTGTAGTATGTGTGTGTAGGTTGGCTATATGAGAATGAGTGTGTGCATGTGTGTGCGCATGCGTGCAAAGTTACGGCCTTAAATATTGTGGTAGGCTCCTTGACCTCCATTCAGCTTTTGTCAAGGTTAATCTCCTCTTATCACATTAAAAACTATCAAATCTTATATTTACGACAAGATAAATCATAGCAACTCAGCAACTTATCAATTAGACACCAGCTAGCAATCAAAATAATTTGCAACCGAACCCTAATTCCCAGTAACATCCTCAGTTAATTACTAATTTAATCTAATATAATCTAACAGATAATATACTATCCAAGCAACAATACAAAAACAAAATATCAACTACCTCAATCTATTTGATTCAACTAACACCAAATTCAACTAACTCAATACCAAAGCTCACCTATCGAAAGCAATTTCCTGAACTGCGTCGTCGCCTCGAGCTGTAAGCTCCCATCATCCAAGTAAACCCCGGCTACCATCGTTGCAAGCTCTCCAACTAAAAAAAAACACAAAACCAAACATCAGATTTACCAAATACAAATCCCAAACACTCAGATCTAATTACCAAATCGACTAATCAATCAATCACCTTCTTCTAAACGGCAGAAGCGTGAATCGACTGAGGAAAGGCCTGAGCTTGCATCCCCTCCCTCCTCTTCTTCTGCAAGTTCTCCTCCCTCTTGCTCTTCCGGATCTCCACCATGTTGTCCTCCCGCCGCCGCCGCCCCTCCTCGGCGTCGACGGCAACCTTGTACTTGTTACGACGAACCTCGGTTCTCTCGTTCAGACGAAGCGACATGGCTGATTTTGCGATTGGAAATTTGAGAATCGAGATTCGAAACCCTAGAAATTTGATCGAAGAAACCCTAAAGGTAGATCGACTGAAGTGTTAGGGGACTTTTTTTTATATAACTTGAGGGGAGAAAAAAAGTGAGGGGCGAGGAGAGCGGGGAGAGAGAGGGATCGCGACTGGAGGTTGAGGTGGGGGCGGGGAGAGTGGGGGTAATTTTGGGCGATGAAAGTGAGAGAGCGGGGAGTGAGAGGGAGACAGTGAGAGAGAGAGAGACTGAGTGAGCGGAAAAGATAGAGAAGGGGGGAATTTTGGGAGAGAGAGAGTGTGTGTGGATTTTGAAATTGTGGGATTTGAATTTTTTAGCGGAAAAATATGTTTTGTGAGAATGAATTTGGGCCATTGACTTTAGGGGAGATTGAAGGAGAGCCACTTGATAGCTTTCTTTGTAATTTATTATATAGATATATAGTTGATTTCAACTTTATCTTTTGAAAAGAGAAATCTTAGGATTGAAGGCTTTCAAATTTGACAAGATCACAATGCCCAACCAATGGAAATATATCTGGTGCTGTAACCCTCATTTGTCTGCCTATAATGAACAAGCAAATATAGGGAAATCTTTAATTATAAATCTCATCTATTCATTGTTTATACACATTAGATGCTGCTCTATTGAGACTTTGCTAACAGCTATATATTCTATTAAAATAATATGATATATTATGGATTTTTGCCAATGGAATTTCGTGTTAGGATTGTGTCTTGTATACTCGTTGTTCAGATTAAAAGAAGGTAATATGAAGTACGAAGGTCGAAGCGTCGAAGCGAGTAGAAGAAGAACAGCAGCAGCATGTGCAGCTAGTTGCAGTCGACCGGTCTGGGTGACAGTCGACCGCACCCCCGACCGCTCGTTGTACTGGGAAGTCAGAGAGTGGTACGGTCGACTGGCCTTGGTGGACGGTCGACCGCCCGCAGCGGTGTGTTCAGTTTTGGGCCTCGATTTGTTATGTTGGTTCAGCCCAATCTTCAACTCCAAGTTAGATCGTATGGTTCCTATTCAGTTACTTCTTTTTCAGGTTTTATCGGACGACTGAGGATCATGATTAGACCTAGGTTTTCTCTCTATTCTTCTATATATATTATAAATTTCTCCAATATGAGAGGAAGTACTTCATAGATTCTTTTCTCCATTGCAAAGAGAGGCTCGAGAGAGAGAGATAGTTTTTGGTGGGTGAGTTTAATTCCTTATGTCTAGTGAATCAGTAACTCCGTGTAATTTCTTCTAGATGAATATCAGATCTCCCTATATTTTTTCCCGGATTAAGCAAAAGCTAACTGGGATAAGTCATCGTTGTTGTGTTTGTGTTAGTTTGGTGGATCTACTTGCTTACTCAATTTATTCGCCTTGTCTACTTCGATTTCCTTATTGCTCTAATTAGTTCCGCTACGACCAGAGGGCGTTTGTTGATGCCCCAATCCCAACAACTGGTATCAGAGCTTCAGGTTGCCGAGTTCCTTGGTTAAGATGACAGGTCACAGTATTTTGAAGATCAAGCAGTTTGATGGTAAGATCAATTTCAATCTTTAGAAGACTGACATGTATGATGTTCTTGTTCAAGAACGGTTGCAGTCAGCAGTAAAGAAGAAGAAAAAGCCAACTGATATGAAGGATGACGTTTGGGAAGATATTCGTGAAAGAGCCATAAGTCTAATCTGACTATCCTTGGCGGAGAGGTCAAGTGCAGATTTCTTGAAGAAACTAACCCGGCGAGTCTGTGGGAAAGACTCATAACTGACTACTCTGGTTTGTCATTATTAGATCGGATGAATTGAAAGAGGAAGTTGTTCAGTTTATCTATAAAGAAAGGTATCGATCTCCAAAACCACATTACAGAGTTCAATAAGGTATTACCTGAACTTAAGGCTATCAACGCAGATGTGTGTAAGGAAGATAAAGCTTTCAACTTGATATATTCACTGTCGGATTCGTACGAGCCTTTGATCACGACCATGCTACACGGTAGATTTGCCAAGGAAAGTATTTCGGTAGATGGCGTAATCAAAGCATTGAAAGAAAATCAATTTAGGAAGGAGACCCATAAATATTCATCGTCTATTCCTACAAGTTGTCTAGCAGTGGATGGTCCTTCGGGGGAAGACAAAGTGCTTTGCAAAAAGTTTCGACCCGTTGATGATATTGCAAGAGGCCAGGACATATCAAGAAAGACTGTTGGAACTTACAGAATCAGGAGAGCACAAATAACGGGAGTTCAGCCAATGTGGTTAGTGCCTTTGATTCAGGCAATTCGTGTCTTCTTGTTTCAAATTCTTTAGAAGTGGATTCTAATTGGTTTTTTGACTCAGGGAGTTCTTCTCATATTTGCTCCTAGAGGAAGTTATTTTCTACTTATAAGTCTATTACAGGGTGTTGTGTGACAATGGGAATTGGAGAGATTTGTGAAGTAGTGGGTGAGGGAACAGTTGAGTTGAAGATATCAGGTCTACACATATTCACTTTAAGGGATGTTTTGCATATTCCTTTGCTGAAACAGAATCTAATTTCCTTGGGAACTCTTGATGCACGGGGCCGCGGTACACAGCTCGAGGTGGAGTTCTGCCTGTTTTTCAGGATCGTCGTAAGGGATTAGAGGTATGAGAATGGTTGGGCCAAGCCAAAACAATCTCTACAAGCTTTGGGAAATTCGAAATACTTGCGGAAGTGTTGCTCCTTTTTCCGTTATTCCCGCAAGCTCAGCTAGTTTGCCGCAACTAGATTCATCACGACGAGACCACGACGTTCGAATATCGTCGAGAGGTGGAGAAAGCCTAAGGGTAGGTGGAGTTCGTGCAGAGTTCGGCAACTTCGTGAGTACATTTACGGAGGTGGGCCTTCGAGGGGCTGCACTGGATTTGGTGAGATTGGGTAGAGATCGTTTCAATTAGAAGAAGAAGCTATTGTTCTAAGTTTTCTTTGCAAGTGGAATTTGTTAGAGTGTGGAGATGAGTAACACATCATGTGATAGCACTCGTATGCAATCCAAGGTGGAGTTTGTTAGGATTGTGTCTTGTATACTCATTGTTCAGATTAAAAGAATGTAATATGAAGCACCGAGGTTGAAGCATCGAAGCGAGTAGAAGGAAAACAGCAGTAGTAGTAGGTGCATGCTAGTTACGGTCGACCGGTCTGGGTGACAGTCGACCGCACCCCCGACCGCTCGTTGTATTGGGAAGTCAGAGAGTGGTACGGTCGACCGGCCTTGGTGGATGGTCGACCGCCCGCAGTGCTGTGTTCAGTTTTGGGCCTCAATTTGTTAGGTCGGTTCAGCCCGATCTTCAACCCCAAGTTAGATCGTACGGTTCCTATTCAGTTACTTCTTTTTCAGGTTTTATCGGACGACTGAGGATCAAGATTAGACCTAGGTTTTCTCTCTATTCTTCTATATATATTGTAAACTCCTCCAATATGAGAGGGAGTACTTCATAGATTCTTTTCTCCATTGCAAAGAGAGGCTCGAGAGAGAGATAGTTCTTGGTGGGTGAGTTTAATTCCTTGTGTCAAGTGAATCAGTAACTCATTGTAATCTCTTCTAGTTGAATATCAGATCTCCCTATATTTCCCCCCGGATTAAGCAAAAGCTAACCGAGATAAATCATCATTGTTGTATTTGTGTTAGTTTGGTGGATCTACTTGCTTGCTCAATTTATTCACCTCGTCTACTTCGACTTTCTCATTGCTCTAATTAGTTTCGCTCCGACCAGAGGGTTTTTGTTGACGCCCAATCCAAACATTTCGCTATTGAATCAAAGTGTTTTTTGACATAAAAGTAATCAAGGCTTGTAAATTTATTCAAATACTAGATTTGTCCGAGGGCATGTGCCTACCATACGTCTTCAAAACGATACAGCATACGAAAAGCCCTGTATAACAGTAAAAAAATAATTATGTAGCTCAAGTTTGAATAGTATGACAATAATTATGTTTCCATTAGTATATGTCGAAAAATAATTATAAATGAGGTGTAAAATCCAACTTCTTAGAACTTTGAGAGTGGAAATTGATGAAATTTAACTATTGAGGAGATATTTGTTATTTTCAATGTAACATGAGTAATGTGGTAGGGTAAAAATGGCTTGGGGCCCAACCAGGGCCCAGCACAGCTCTCACTCAAAAACAGGAAAAACAACAATCTGGCTCGGCCTCGAGCCAGACAAGGTCGGTGCCGAACCTCAAAGGTCACCCCCGCAGAACTGGTCTCCTCGTATCCGACGAGCCTCAATGGTCCTCGGCCTCCGATTCGTGACAGCCCCACGGGCCGTCCCCCCATCCTGGCGAAGCATGAGGATGACCTGGCACAGCCTAGGCCCTCCGATTCTCCCAGAGGCACAGGAGACCCATGATCAGCCATGTCAGCTCCACCACCCAGGGTTTTGCCACGTCAGCCCTATACCACTCCTGGTATTGCCACGTCTGCCCTAAACCCCCTGGGCCTTCTGCCAGGTCAGGCCCATGGGCTTTCGGATTCAGACCCGGCCCCCAAGCGGATCCAAACCCGGTTGGAATTCTCTATAAATACTAGACCCTCACCCACCTTTTGAGGTAACCAATCTTTTGCCACTTAAATTCACCTAGTTATTGCTACTCTCTCACAGAGACTGACTAGATCGTCGGAGGGTCCGCCACCGGGATAAACCCCGGTGTTTCAGGACCGTCTGCAGGTACACAAGACCTCGGATCCGAACCCTCTGATCTGAGCCCAGACATCCACCTCATTCTGAGCCCGTCGCAGGTCCCGCCCGGTCATCCAAGGGTCGACTGACAAGCAGCATTCTCCTTCAATACAAATCGAGTCCGAACTCACACCTGGTGCACCCACACGTCTCCCAGAAACAAACCGCATCAGGTTGGCGCCGTCTGTGGGAACACTGCTTCAAAAGCCGACCCGAGCCCGACCATCAAGGTACCTCGATAGCCGAACTCTCATGGCCTCCAAGGGCAAGGGGGCTGCTTCCTCCGTCAACCGACGAGACTCGCCCCCACCAACTGCTAACGCCGGACCACGCATTTCAAAACACAGGGCTCCCCATCAGGGGTCCCAAAGGAGCGTCACCCGTCAAATCCAGCCCGACCTACGGGGGATAATCGTCAACTGGCAGATTACCCGCAGCAGGGGAAGGGCCGCTTCCAACCCGGCCCCGAACCATCCAAGACCGCCGCCTGAGGGACGGAGGCCAGCGCTCAGCCGCATCGGAAGGCAACCTTCAGACCGACCGAACAGGGTCGAGGGAGCCCCCGTCACTCACAAGGAGTTCCAGGACTTCCAAAGGGAAATTCTTGGAGCTCTCCGATGGACCCCCAGGGAGGAAGGCCCACGGGATCGGCGAGATGCTAGCAACCGGAGGCTCTCACCTCCGAACCGCATCCAGGGTCGGGATTCCGAGTCCGAGGGAGCCGTGGGTACGCCATTCATCTTGCACTATATCCAGGGGGGGTCAATGGGAGGAGAATCAAATACGTCCCGAAAAGCCTTCATCCAAGAAGTGAATACTGTCCAAGACAACCCCTCACCCAAGCTACTACCGAGGCCAGTCTCCTTCTCAGGAGAGGACCTCGAAGGAGTTCACCTACCCTACTGCGATGCCCTCGTCATTAGCCTCCACATAGCTAATTGTGAGGTTCGCTGAATCCTCGTCGACAACGGCAGCTCGGTAAATATTCTTTTTCTCAAAGCCTTCGAGAGTCTCAAGTTACCCAGAGGGAAGCTCAGACCAGCCGGATACACGTTACATGAATTCTCCGGCGTCCCGGTCGTAATAAAGGGGATTATTACCCTCGACGTCACCGCAGGATCGACTCCTGTCAAGAGGACCGAGTCCATGGATTTCATGATTGTCAACATCAAGACGGCTTACAACGCCATTCTCGGCCGACCCGGACTGAACTCCCTCCAAGCGGTACCTTCGGCCTACCATCTGAAACTTAAATTTTCCACCCCGCAAGGGATCGGCATCGTCCGAGGTAGCCACGAAGCAGCGCGGTCGTGCTGCATAACTGCCATCGGAGGGGGTGTATTCCCCCTCGACGCCGTTGAACTCGAACCCGAGAGGGACGGCCCAGCTCCCGAGCCAGTCGACGAACTAGAAGAGGTCCTGTTCGATGCTGAGGATGAATCGAAATGGTTCCGGGTGAGCCGCTCGCTCACCAAGGACTTGAAGACAGGCATCATTGCCTGCGTCCGTCGCAACGTTGATCTCTTCGCTTGGAAGCCCTCCGACATGCCCGGGATCTCCGAAGACTTGATTATGCATCGACTGAGCGTCATCCCTGACTCTAAGCCGGTCGTCCAAAAGAGGCGCAAAGTCGCCCCGGAGAGGCAACAAATTGTAAAGACAGAAGTGGACAAACTCTTGTCCGCTCGATTCATTCAGGAAGTCAGCTACCCCTAGTGGTTGGCCAATGTCATCATGGTGAAGAAGGCAACAGGGGGTTGGCGGATCTGCATCGACTTCACGGATCTTAATAAAGCATGTCCGAAAGATCCTTTCCCCCTCCCCCGCATCGACGCTTTAATCGATGCAACCTCGGGGCATGAGCTACTGTCCTTCATGGACGCATTCTCGGGGTACAATCAGATCCGAATGTTTCCACCAGACATCTCCAAGACCTCGTTCGTCACCGACCAGGGTCTTTATTGTTACCGCGTTATGCCCTTTGGGCTGAAAAATGCCGGAGCCACGTACCAGCGGCTCGTCAACAGAATCTTCAAAGACCTGATCGGCCGCAATGTGGAAGTCTACGTCGACGACATGCTTGTCAAGAGCCGGGCCGGGCCGGACCACGTCGCCGACCTCGAAGAAGCCTTCGGTGTCCTCCGACGCCACAACATGAGACTCAACCCGGCTAAATGCGCCTTCGGCGTCTCCACTGGGAAGTTCTTGGGGTTCATCGTCAGCCAACGCGGCATTGAGGCAAACCCCGAGAAAATCCAAGCCATTATTGACATGTCCCCGCCCCGGAATGTCAAGGAGGTTCAGAGGCTCACAGGTCGGTTGGCGGCAATCGGCCGTTTCCTCTCCAAGTCAGGAGAGAAGTCTCTCCCCTTCTTCAAGGCCTTGCGCGGAAAAGGGGGCTTCGAGTGGGGTACCCATCAACAAGAAGCCTTCGAATAGCTGAAGCAATACCTCGCCAACCCGCCTCTCCTCAGCAAGCCCGAGCCAGGCGAGCCGCTTTGGCTCTACCTGTCCGCCTCGGACAGCGCCCTCAGCGTCGTCCTCGTCCGAGAAGAAGAAGGGGTTCAAAGGCCATTGTATTATGTGAGCAAAGTGCTACTCCCAGCCAAGATGAGGTACGCAAATATAGAGAAGGTGGCCTATGCCTTGGTCATGACAGCCCGGAAGCTTCGTCCTTACTTCCAGGCAACTCCGTCCAAGTACTGACCGACCAGCCACTACAGACTGTCCTTCACAAGCCCGAAAACTCCGGCCGCTTAGTCAAGTGGTCAATCGAGCTGAGTCAGTTCGACATCAACTATCAGCCAAGGGTGGCCATTAAAGGACAGGCCCTCGCCGAGTTCATAACTGAGTGCACCGTCTCCGAGCAGCCCAGCCTCGAGGGGTCAGATCTGACCTGGGAGGTCTTTGTCGACGGCTCGTCATGCAAAACGGGGAGTGGGGCTGGCATCATCCTTCGTGGCCCCGACCAATTCCTACTTCAATACTCCCTCCGCCTCAACTTTCCGGCCTCCAACAACGAGGCAGAATACGAGGCCATGATCGCCGGATTGACCCTCGCCCACCGAGCCGGAGCCAAGCAAATCCGGGCCTTCAGCGATTCTCAACTCGTGGTCAATCAGATCACCGGAGAATACGAAGCCCGCGATGAACGCATGATGAGGTATTTGGTGGCAGTCCGACGACTCCTGGCGTCCTTCAGCTGCGCCACGGTTATCAGAGTCCCCAGGGAACAGAACGCTCAAGCAGACGCATTGTCCAAACTCGCCTCTTCCTCCTTCGAGGGCCTCGATCAGACGGTGCTCATAGAAATCCTCCTGAAACCAAGTATCAGTGACCCAGAGCCGGAGGCGATGTGTGTGCAAGATGGTACCAGCCCGGACAACTGGACCACTCCCATCCGAAGATTCTTAATCAGCGCTGAGCTTCCTGAAGACAGAGCCGAGGCCAGACGTGTAGAACCCCGTATTTTCAAATATTATTTTAGTTATTTGAAAATGAATTTAAATGAGTTTTGAGGATTTAATTGATATTTTCCTAGAAGGTTTATCTTTTGTACACGTGCAAAACACGTGCAAATGACTTTTGAGATGCTTGAAAAATTAAGAATTCTTTATGAAAAATCATTATTTATTATTTGGGATTTATTTAGTATTTTTCCAGATTTTTCTGAAATTAATTAGTACTATTTGCAAATTTTAAGAAAAGAAGGACCTTTTTGTAAAATTGACATTTTAAGGGCTAAAATGCAAAATTGGCATTCTGGACATTTTGAACAGTATTAGTTAGGATTTAGAAGTATATTTTCATATAAATCCTAATTTTAATGAATTATGAGATGAATTTCCAAAAGAAGATATATATATATAATTGTATTTGGATGGATTGTTTTGCAAATGTATTTCCTAAACCCTAATACTTGATCCCGGC
Organism: Hemerocallis citrina; assembly: GCA_017893485.1. NCBI lineage: Eukaryota > Viridiplantae > Streptophyta > Magnoliopsida > Asparagales > Asphodelaceae > Hemerocallis > Hemerocallis citrina. The sequence goes on along the minus strand of CM030358.1, from coordinate 18,740,025 downwards.
CTATATAAGAGAGATGCAGCCGTCATTCGCTGCACAACTCAGATCTTATTATATTTCTATTCTCTTGGTGATTGAAGAAGGAGTTCTTGGATCTAGCAAGAGGAAGGCTTGTGGATTCTTCTTGATTCTAAAAGGTGAGTGATATAGACTTGTTTTGTTTAAGTGTAAGATTTGCATGTTGCTTTGTTGATGTTATTTTTTTTTGTATCTGGTATGAAATCGATGCCATGGTTGTTATTCGTAATATACATGTGAAATCCATGATAGATTAGTAGATCTCGATTGACAATTCTTGATTGCTTGAAACATGTTAAGATTCGATTATGATTATTGAAGATAAGAAATTGGATGGAGGAATCTCTAGACATTGTTATTTACGAGTTGGATTAGATATGAGTAGAGGAAGAGATTTGGTATTTGAGATTGACTCCAGTATTGATTATTGATTTCAGACCTAAATTGTGAGATCTGTAGGCCGACAGTCGACTGGGACTAGGTATCAGTCGACTGGTACGACCCTAATATTGTATCTTTAGTTTTTCTCGAAATTCTCTCGGGTAAGTCGACTTATGTTCTTATAAGTCGACTTATGTTCTTATAAGTCGACTTATGTCCCCTTTTAAGTCGACTTATGTTTTGATAAGTCTTCTTATGATCTTTATAAGTCATCTTATACTTTTGATAAGTCTTCTTATGATCTTTATAAGTCATCTTATACTTTTGATAAGTCTACTTATGATTTTTATAAGTCATCTTATACTGTTGATAAGTCTACTTATGATTTTTATAAGTCATCTTATACTGTTAGCACTTGGATTGTTTCTTGAGAATTATTGATAATTATCTCGGGTAAGTCGACTGATGGTTGGTTAAGTCGACTTACTGCACTTGTTATAATCTTGACTATTAGTTCTCGAGGCAGTCGACTTATTACGGCATAAGTCGACTGGTTCTGATGAGTTTTCATGATCTTGAAGGTTCTTGTTATCGTTAGTTTACTTGTAGATGAATATGTTCGTCGGTGTAATAGTCACCATTGGTGATGCATGCCGGGTTCGTATTCTATCTATACCCTCTTTAGTTTGTTTGTAGATGAATATGTTCGTCGGTGTAATAGTCACCATTGGTGATGCATGCCGGGTTCGTATTCTATCTATACCCTCTTTAGTTTGTTTGTAGATGAATATGTTCGTCGGTGTAATAGTCACCATTGGTGATGCATGCCGGGTTCGTATTCTATCTATACCCTCTTTAGTTTGTTTGTAGATGAATATGTTCGTCGGTGTAATAGTCACTATTGGTGATGCATGCCGGGTTCGTATTCTATCTATACCCTCTTTAGTTTGTTTGTAGATGAATATGTTCGTCGGTGTAATAGTCACCATTGGTGATGCATGCCGGGTTCGTATTCTATCTATACCCTCTTTAGTTTGTTTGTAGATGAATATGTTCGTCGGTGTAATAGTCACTATTGGTGATGCATGCCGGGTTCGTATTCTATCTATACCCTCTTTAGTTTGTTTGTAGATGAATATGTTCGTCGGTGTAATAGTCACCATTGGTGATGCATGCCGGGTTCGTATTCTATCTATACCCTCTTTAGTTTGTTTGTAGATGAATATGTTCGTCGGTGTAATAGTCACTATTGGTGATGCATGCCGGGTATGTATTCTATCTATACCCTCTTTAGTTTGTTTGTAGACGAATATGTTCGTCGGTGTAATAGTCACCATTGGTGATGCATGCCGGGTTCGTATTCTATCTATACCCTCTTTAGTTTGTTTGTAGATGAATATGTTCGTCGGTGTAATAGTCACTATTGGTGATGCATGCCGGGTTCGTATTCTATCTATACCCTCTTTAGTTTGTTTGTAGATGAATATGTTCGTCGGTGTAATAGTCACCATTGGTGATGCATGCCGGGTTCGTATTCTATCTATACCCTCTTAGTTTGTTTGTAGATGAACATGTTCGTCGGTGTAATAGTCACCATTGGTGATGCATGCCGGGTTCGTATTCTATCTATACCCTCTTTAGTTTGTTTGTAGATGAATATGTTCGTCGGTGTAATAGTCACCATTGGTGATGCATGCCGGGTTCGTATTCTATCTATACCCTCTTTAGTTTTGTAGATGGATATATGGGTATCCGATCTATGGTATTATTGGAGATCGATTGTTGGACATACATCGTGGTATTGAGATTTATTGATAGTTGGGCATGATCAGAGAGGTGAGGATTATTGTTGTTCTGATCAGTCGACTGGTCCTTTGAACAGTCGACTGTACCGTACAGTTGAACTGTACATATTTTAAGAGAGATTGATTGATGGATACTTGATCGTTGGTATTGTTTCTCGACTTGGTTCACTCATGTACTGGCCTATCGTTCTTGTTTCAGATTACATGTTCAGTTTATGTATTTTGTTCAGTACATGTTGCTTATGTTTATTTGTTTGTTTATGTTTGTTGTTTATATCACTCACACCAGTTATGGCTGACCCCGTAGTTTTGGGGGTTAGGGTTCAACTCTAGCCTCACATGTTGCAGGTTATTGCTTAGAATTGGAGGCTTGGATGCTTGGGTTAGCTTTAGAGAGTATGAGTGAGATGATAGAGCCATGTGTAATTTTGTAAAGAATAGTGTTGTAAAAGAATTATTGTAATGTAAGGTGTTTGTATTTCCGCTGCTATTGAAAGAAGTTGTTGTAATAAAGATTTGGAATAAAATGACTTGAGTTTTTGGTCTATGTATATTGTTACATTGAAGTGGATCGCTGGGAAAGTGCCACGTATTTTCTAAAGTTTCGTATTTAGAAATTCGGGGCGCTACAGTTTGGTATCAGAGCATGCTTCAATGATAATAATAGACATAGTATGAAAACCAACCTAGGTGTGGACACTAGAGAGTGAGTACCTAGGTGTGGACATCAGAGTGTGAGTATCACATAGAATTAAAAAATGATGTTTTGTTTGAGGTCATGGTATGGTTATAGTTTTGCCATAGGATATGGATGTGAATGTGAATTGTGTTTGAGGTGGCTATCCTTAGTCATGTCCTTTCTAAGGAGGGAGTGACCACTGATTCTCGGAAGGATGAAGCAGAAGGTCAGAGTTGGATGCAGGAGTTCAGTAGTTGTTGCAGCGTGGCTTCCGATGACAAGTTATCAGAGTCGCGCAGCGGAAGATTGTCTTTTCTGAATCATTTGCATGATTTGTTTCCTATGTGTGATGTGTTTGTTCTGTTGGAATGCATTCTTTGATATAATTGTATTTCCTAAAGTTATATTTCTATCTATGAGTTTCAATCATTGTTAGTGGGTTGTTCGGACCTCATTAGCCGTAGTTCTGAGGACAGAACTCTTCTAAGGAGGGAGTGATGTAGAACCCCGTATTTTCAAATATTATTTTAGTTATTTGAAAATGAATTTAAATGAGTTTTGAGGATTTAATTGATATTTTCCTAGAAGGTTTATCTTTTGTACACGTGCAAAACACGTGCAAATGACTTTTGAGATGCTTGAAAAATTAAGAATTCTTTATGAAAAATCATTATTTATTATTTGGGATTTATTTAGTATTTTTCCAGATTTTTCTGAAATTAATTAGTACTATTTGCAAATTTTAAGAAAAGAAGGACCTTTTTGTAAAATTGACATTTTAAGGGCTAAAATGCAAAATTGGCATTCTGGACATTTTGAACAGTATTAGTTAGGATTTAGAAGTATATTTTCATATAAATCCTAATTTTAATGAATTATGAGATGAATTTCCAAAAGAAGATATATATATATAATTGTATTTGGATGGATTGTTTTGCAAATGTATTTCCTAAACCCTAATACTTGATCCCGGCCTATATAAGAGAGATGCAGCCGTCATTCGCTGCACAACTCAGATCTTATTATATTTCTATTCTCTTGGTGATTGAAGAAGGAGTTCTTGGATCTAGCAAGAGGAAGGCTTGTGGATTCTTCTTGATTCTAAAAGGTGAGTGATATAGACTTGTTTTGTTTAAGTGTAAGATTTGCATGTTGCTTTGTTGATGTTATTTTTTTTTGTATCTGGTATGAAATCGATGCCATGGTTGTTATTCGTAATATACATGTGAAATCCATGATAGATTAGTAGATCTCGATTGACAATTCTTGATTGCTTGAAACATGTTAAGATTCGATTATGATTATTGAAGATAAGAAATTGGATGGAGGAATCTCTAGACATTGTTATTTACGAGTTGGATTAGATATGAGTAGAGGAAGAGATTTGGTATTTGAGATTGACTCCAGTATTGATTATTGATTTCAGACCTAAATTGTGAGATCTGTAGGCCGACAGTCGACTGGGACTAGGTATCAGTCGACTGGTACGACCCTAATATTGTATCTTTAGTTTTTCTCGAAATTCTCTCGGGTAAGTCGACTTATGTTCTTATAAGTCGACTTATGTTCTTATAAGTCGACTTATGTCCCCTTTTAAGTCGACTTATGTTTTGATAAGTCTTCTTATGATCTTTATAAGTCATCTTATACTTTTGATAAGTCTTCTTATGATCTTTATAAGTCATCTTATACTTTTGATAAGTCTACTTATGATTTTTATAAGTCATCTTATACTGTTGATAAGTCTACTTATGATTTTTATAAGTCATCTTATACTGTTAGCACTTGGATTGTTTCTTGAGAATTATTGATAATTATCTCGGGTAAGTCGACTGATGGTTGGTTAAGTCGACTTACTGCACTTGTTATAATCTTGACTATTAGTTCTCGAGGCAGTCGACTTATTACGGCATAAGTCGACTGGTTCTGATGAGTTTTCATGATCTTGAAGGTTCTTGTTATCGTTAGTTTACTTGTAGATGAATATGTTCGTCAGTGTAATAGTCACCATTGGTGATGCATGCCGGGTTCGTATTCTATCTATACCCTCTTTAGTTTGTTTGTAGATGAATATGTTCGTCGGTGTAATAGTCACCATTGGTGATGCATGCCGGGTTCGTATTCTATCTATACCCTCTTTAGTTTGTTTGTAGATGAATATGTTCGTCGGTGTAATAGTCACCATTGGTGATGCATGTCGGGTTCGTATTCTATCTATACCCTCTTTAGTTTGTTTGTAGATGAATATGTTCGTCGGTGTAATAGTCACTATTGGTGATGCATGCCGGGTTCGTATTCTATCTATACCCTCTTTAGTTTGTTTGTAGATGAATATGTTCGTCGGTGTAATAGTCACCATTGGTGATGCATGCCGGGTTCGTATTCTATCTATACCCTCTTTAGTTTGTTTGTAGATGAATATGTTCGTCGGTGTAATAGTCACTATTGGTGATGCATGCCGGGTTCGTATTCTATCTATACCCTCTTTAGTTTGTTTGTAGATGAATATGTTCGTCGGTGTAATAGTCACCATTGGTGATGCATGCCGGGTTCGTATTCTATCTATACCCTCTTTAGTTTGTTTGTAGATGAATATGTTCGTCGGTGTAATAGTCACTATTGGTGATGCATGCCGGGTATGTATTCTATCTATACCCTCTTTAGTTTGTTTGTAGACGAATATGTTCGTCGGTGTAATAGTCACCATTGGTGATGCATGCCGGGTTCGTATTCTATCTATACCCTCTTTAGTTTGTTTGTAGATGAATATGTTCGTCGGTGTAATAGTCACTATTGGTGATGCATGCCGGGTTCGTATTCTATCTATACCCTCTTTAGTTTGTTTGTAGATGAATATGTTCGTCGGTGTAATAGTCACCATTGGTGATGCATGCCGGGTTCGTATTCTATCTATACCCTCTTAGTTTGTTTGTAGATGAACATGTTCGTCGGTGTAATAGTCACCATTGGTGATGCATGCCGGGTTCGTATTCTATCTATACCCTCTTTAGTTTGTTTGTAGATGAATATGTTCGTCGGTGTAATAGTCACCATTGGTGATGCATGCCGGGTTCGTATTCTATCTATACCCTCTTTAGTTTGTTTGTAGATGAATATGTTCGTCGGTGTAATAGTTACTATTGGTGATGCATGCCGGGTTCGTATTCTATCTATACCCTCTTTAGTTTGTTTGTAGATGAATATGTTCGTCGGTGTAATAGTCACCATTGGTGATGCATGCCGGGTTCGTATTCTATCTATACCCTCTTTAGTTTGTTTGTAGATGAATATGTTCGTCGGTGTAATAGTCACTATTGGTGATGCATGCCGGGTATGTATTCTATCTATACCCTCTTTAGTTTGTTTGTTGACGAATATGTTCGTCGGTGTAATAGTCACCATTGGTGATGCATGCCGGGTTCGTATTCTATCTATACCCTCTTTAGTTTGTTTGTAGATGAATATGTTCGTCGGTGTAATAGTCACTATTGGTGATGCATGCCGGGTTCGTATTCTATCTATACCCTCTTTAGTTTGTTTGTAGATGAATATGTTCGTCGGTGTAATAGTCACCATTGGTGATGCATGCCGGGTTCGTATTCTATCTATACCCTCTTAGTTTGTTTGTAGATGAACATGTTCGTCGGTGTAATAGTCACCATTGGTGATGCATGCCGGGTTCGTATTCTATCTATACCCTCTTTAGTTTGTTTGTAGATGAATATGTTCGTCGGTGTAATAGTCACCATTGGTGATGCATGCCGGGTTCGTATTCTATCTATACCCTCTTTAGTTTTGTAGATGGATATATGGGTATCCGATCTATGGTATTATTGGAGATCGATTGTTGGACATACATCGTGGTATTGAGATTTATTGATAGTTGGGCATGATCAGAGAGGTGAGGATTATTGTTGTTCTGATCAGTCGACTGGTCCTTTGAATAGTCGACTGTACCGTACAGTTGAACTGTACATATTTTAAGAGAGATTGATTGATGGATACTTGATCGTTGGTATTGTTTCTCGACTTGGTTCACTCATGTACTGGCCTATCGTTCTTGTTTCAGATTACATGTTCAGTTTATGTATTTTGTTCAGTACATGTTGCTTATGTTTATTTGTTTGTTTATGTTTGTTGTTTATATCACTCACACCAGTTATGGCTGACCCCGTAGTTTTGGGGGTTAGGGTTCAACTCTAGCCTCACATGTTGCAGGTTATTGCTTAGAATTGGAGGCTTGGATGCTTGGGTTAGCTTTAGAGAGTATGAGTGAGATGATAGAGCCATGTGTAATTTTGTAAAGAATAGTGTTGTAAAAGAATTATTGTAATGTAAGGTGTTTGTATTTCCGCTGCTATTGAAAGAAGTTGTTGTAATAAAGATTTGGAATAAAATGACTTGAGTTTTTGGTCTATGTATATTGTTACATTGAAGTGGATCGCTGGGAAAGTGCCACGTATTTTCTAAAGTTTCGTATTTAGAAATTCGGGGCGCTACAAGACGAGTCAGAGTCCGAGCTGAAAGGTTTGTCATGATTGATGACATCCTCTTCAAGCGCTCATACACCTTGGCTGACGGCAAACCATACCTCCGCTGTCTCACCAGCGACGAGGCCAGCTACGCCCTCAAAGACCTGCACGAAGGGATCGGTGGATGCCACATGGGGAGCAGGACACTTGCTCGAAAAGCCTGAATCAGGGGTACTATTGGCTAACCATGCTCCAAGACTCACAAGACTTAGTCAAGAGGTGTGGCCCCTGCCAAAGATTCTCCCCTATCAAGAGGCTTCCTCAAGCCAATCTCCGATCCCTGGCGAGCCCTACGCCATTCGCCATGTGGGGAATAGACCTTGTGGGGCCCTTCCCCCCAGCGGTAGGACAAAAGAAATTCCTGATAGTCGCCATCGACTACTTCACCAAGTGGATCGAAGCCGAACCACTGTCCAGCATCACCGAGCACCAAGTACAACAGTTCTTTTGGAAGAACATCATTTGCCGGTTCGGAATCCTTCGGGTCCTCGTCACAGATAACGGAACCCAGTTCCAAGGTCAGAACTTCCAAACCTTCTGTGCGGACATCGGCATCCAGCAGCGTTTCTCCGCCATTTGCCACCCTCAGTCCAACGGCCAAGCGGAGAACGCGAACAGGCAAATCCTCGACGGCCTCAAAAAGCGCCTCGACAGTTCCCCCAAAGGGCTATGGGTCGAGGAACTGCCTAGCGTGCTATGGGCACACCAAACCACCCAGAGGATCCCCACGGGGGAGACGCCGTTCAGTCTGACCTACGGGACAGAGGCAGTCATCCCCGTCGAGGTCGGATTACCTTCTCCCCGGATCATAGCCTTCGATGAAGCTGACAATGCGTCCGGCCTGAGGGCCAACCTGGACCTCGTCGCCGAGGTGCGAGAAAAGTCTTCAATCGGAGGAGCATCTACCAGCAACGGATCGAGAGGTTTTACAACAAGAAGGTCCGCCCCACAAACATCAAGGCAGGGGACCTCGTATTACGAAAACTATCTGTCTCTGATCCAACCAAGAAGAGGAAATTGGCTCCCAACTGGGAAGGCCCATACCGTGTAGTCGAGGCTGTACGTCCTGGTACATACCGACTGGCAGATATGGACGACCGGCCCATCAGCCGACCCTGGAACGCCGAGCACCTAATGAAGTTCTTGGAAGGGCGAACCTAGGTTCTAGCCTGGCTAAAGTAAATTAAATCTTTTGTAAGCTTTCATGTGTAAAGGGCCACTTCAGCGACCCTCCCTATCTTGTATAAAAGAAGTCTCTTTTTATCAAACTCCAAATGCCTCGGCAGCTCCGACCTAATACCGGACAATGGGATCGGCACCCGAGTTCTCACTTCGGTATCGTCCCCAAACGTCTCGGTAGGTACGACCCAGCTTCAAACCAGGGAATCTTCCTAATACCCCTCGTCGATCCCTCACGAATCGACGGAGCCAAACCTCGCCTCCGCCGCCATTTACTACGCTACTAACCAGAGCAAAAGAAGGAAAAGAATTCTTTATTCATACTCTTTTATTTTGTTCTGGGAAAACAAACAAGGACCGTTACAGGACCACTCCACTTATCTCAAACTGGAAGAAACCACCACCTTAGGGCCCCTCGGATCCGACGAAGGGCAGGATCACTCCGACCGAACGACTTGGAACTCTCTCTTTGTCGTGATGGTCCTTCGGCTCGGCCACAGTCGACGTACCGGCCACGGAGCTCTGGGCATCAACGGGTCGCCTACGCTCCATCAGCAGCAACGCTGAGAGAACCCCCTCCGCTCACCGACCCCCCGAGGAAGATGTCGAGACGCCCAATATCGTCCTGTAACGGTGTATCTCCATCTCCTTCTCCACTATCACATCACGAAGTAGCTTCTCAGAGGAGGGCCTCTGCACCGAAGGACTAGACATAGTATATCCGAGACCGACGCCCCCGAGCTCCCGATCCACCATCGCCCTCCTCAGCCGGCTTGCCTCCTCACTAAGGGCTTCAGACTTGTTCCTGTAATAATTGAAGGCCGCATCAGTGTCACGGGCCCCCTTACGGTACCGAACCAAAGTGGCCTCCAGGACCTCAACCTTGCTCCGGAGCCACGCCACGTCGGAATGACGGGGGTCCGCCTCAGGAGGGGGAGCCATAACCTACAAGAGAACCAGCCCACTCAAAACATATAAGCAAGGAGGTTCAGAAATATCCGAGGTCAAAACACTTGGCCAGTCAAAAACCCTCTTTTTATAAATTTAGTTGCTCCATACAAAAAATGCGGTGGCCAGTCCGCGGAAGGCAAATACAATCGAGAGAAGGAAAAAGAAGGACAAAATTATACAGCTTGTTTTCCCACCTCAGTGTCGGCCGGATTCACAGGGGGGTCGGCAGCCGGGTCATCATCGGGACCTTGTTCACCAGGGGTCTTCGGTGTCCCCTCGATCTCCATGTCAAACTCGAAGTTGGACAGGTCGACGGTCGGATAGAAGTGCCTCACATGACTGAGGGCTTTTGCATAACAGTCGTCCTGGGCTTTGATCACCAGGAGTTGACACGCCTCCGTCACCTCATCCTTCTCCTTCGCAAACATCTTCTTCTGAGCCGCCATCGTCTTCGCCCATTCCTCCTTCTCCTTGTCGAAGGTCGCCTTCGTCTCCGTCTCCCTCCTATGCGAGCCTTCGAGCTCTACCTTCAACTCCTTCACCTCCTGCACGGCCTTGTCAGCCCGGTCTCGCTCTCGCTGCAAAGCCGCCTCATAAAGGCCTCTCACGTGGGCCCCCTGCACGGTTGCCTGTAGTAGCCGGACACTACTAAGAAAGCCTTCTTTGCAACATGATCTGAAGAAAAGTGAGTTCGGTCGACTTACCAGCACATTGGCCTGCGCAAGGCGCACGTACGCCTCGTCCAAAGTCTGGGCCTTCATCTCCGAGCGGTCCCGGGGGGTCGCCAGCTTATCTGCAACCTCCACGGCCTGGCGCCCTCGGACTAGGCAGTCACCTTCGTGGATCGACCAATTCGGCACCCACGGTCGCCGAAGTCTCTCCTCTATCCCGGGATCCACCAGGGGACCCTTCCCCTTATCAAGGTCAGCAGCCCTGCCCTGATCCAAGCCCCCCTGAACCACCGCGTCCCTGCCTGTCTCCGAGCGAGTCCTTTTGGCCCTCGGCTGAATTGGGGCCTCGGAGATCGCCTGGGACAACTCGGTCGTCTTCGCTGCGTCCCCCTTCTTCTCGGCCTTCTTCTTCTTCATGGCGAGCCTCAGTGCCTTAATCGATTCTTCATCCATATCTGTAAAAAAATCCATTAAGAACAATGAGCAAGAAAGTACAAGAAGATCGAGAGAAAAGAAACAACCACATACTAAGCACGGCCAGGCTCAGTCCGACGCTCGCCAGGTGGGCCTCTGTCACCTTCGTCCAATTGATGTTGGTACGACAGACGGAGGCGCTCAACAAACCTCCACTCCTCAGCCGTCAGGTCCCTCGGCCTCGGCATTTTATAGCTTAGCTTAGAGTGGTTCCATCGAGTAGGGATATCCCAAGGATCCTCACTCCGGATCACCAGATATTTCTTCTTCCAATCCTTGATAGAATCTGGGTGACCGTGGACTACCTTCCCTTCACCCCGAGGCGAGACGTAGTATACTCCCTCTGCCGACGAGCCGATCATCAACATCGCTCGGAACACATTCAGCCGTAGGGGTACCCTCTGCTCCTCGCACATCAGCACGAAGCAGATGATCTGCTTCCAGGAGTTCGGCCCAAACTGCATCGGCGCCAAGGACGCCCAATTCAGCACCTTCCGAACGAATGGGTGGACTGGCAGCCTCAGTCCGGAGATGAAGGCGTCCACAGGGAAGATGCAATACCTATCCAGCAGGGGGTCGGTCGGCCGAAGAGTAGAGCTCGGCAGCATGAGCTCGTAGCTGGACCCTATGTGGTATGCCAACTGCAGAGCCTCCAAGTCACCTGCCTCCAGAACGGTCGGGAGTGCGTCCAACTTCACCCTCTTCCGGCTCGGCGACGACGGCTGGACCCCAAAGAGCTCCTTATCGGAGAGATCGTCGGGATAGCGACGGAACGGCTTGGGTTGTACGGGCGACCCTGTCATCAAGTTACTATAAACAGGCACCTGACTTGAGCCACCGGCCCTCGACCCCTTCTTCTTTGGAGCCCTCTTCTTCTTGGCTCGTTCCGGCGAGGGTGTAGACAATCGCCCCAGACCGGTCGGATTCCGAGGCCCTTCGGCTTCACCCCCTTCGGGACCACCCTCCTCTCTGGAAGCCAACCCTAGAATCTGAACTTTGTCTGAACTACCGCCCCCTCTTCAGAATCACTACTCTCCACTACAAAATGCCTCCGAGATCGCAACGGCTTCACATTGTGTACCACCTCCTCCTCGCCTACCGGCTCCTCCCACGAAGTCGATTTGGGGGCGGGCTTCACTCCCCCCCAGACGTCGACGCTGACGAGCCAGACTGAGCCCTGTCCATCTGTGCCTAAGCTAAACAGACTTACCAACTAACCTGGGGTCACTTCGGAAGAACGAGCCTGCTACAGCAATCTGAAGGGACGAGTGCTGAGGAGTTGGAAGATTTTTTGAAAAATAAGAAGCAAGAAAGAAGTGGGCGATAGGAAGAGAGGGGGGGAACATTTATAGAGGACAAAAATGACTCCTCGATTTCCGCAATTACTGTTCACCGATTGACGTGTAACTGCCACCTGGAAAATCGCGCCACGTCCTCGAAACGTGGGCCGCTGACGTCATCCAGTGCCAGGCTGGCAGCCAGATACAGGGGTCGGGTCGGATGAAGTGCTCGGCGGAAAAATTTCTTTTTTAATGATTTAAGGCTACAGGGCTCGGTTGGCTCCCCTCTCACCCGCGAACAACTTGGGGCTTACAGCCTCGGAAGCCGAAACCCCAAATTGTTCCCGGGTGGCAGAAAAGCCACCATCGCCTGCGCCCCAGGCTCCAGGGCTCGGTCGGCTCCTCTCTCACCCGCGAACAGCTCGGGTTTTACGGCCTCGTCAGCCGAAACCCCGAATTGTTCGAGGGAGGGAGGAAAGCCACCACCACCTAGAACCCTAACAGAAGGCGGATTGACCCGCATATCCGAGGCTCTTCAGCCTCAGGTCCAGAATACGGTGGGTATCCCTCCCGTCCTGATCTCTCTCGGGCCAAACAACCGTATCGGGGCCATCAGATCCAAGAGTAGACCCGGGCGACAGAGTAACCACCTCTCGGACACTCGGGGACAAAATTTTGCAAGAAAGAGACGTCCACCGAAGCAGACACGTCTGGTGGCCAATGGACCACCCTTGCTGTGATCAAACCCGCTGTGGGGGAGAGGTATTTATAGCCGCCCCCATGGACCAGCCATTATGACAGGGGGAAAGCCAATAGACGGAAGCCCATGCGCCACATGCATTTATTTGGCGGCGCCATTAATGCCCCTAGGAAATTGGAACATCGCACAGGTCCCGGAGCGCCTTCAATGCTTCGCAAAGCCGGCGGGCCACTCCGCTCAAACCTTCTAAGGCACCACGGCTCGCCATCACCCTTGCCGACCCATAATCCCTCGAAAACTCGAGGTTCGGTCTAGCACCAGGGTTGTCTTCTCAGGAAGGCTCAACGGCTCGCCCTCACCCTTGCCGACTTATAATCCCTCGAAAGCTCGAGGTTCGGTCTAGCACCAGGGTAATCTTCTCCGGAAGACTCATCGGCTCGCCATCACCCTTGCCGACCCATAATCCCTCGAAAACTCGAGGTTCGGTCTAGCACCAGGGTTGTCTTCTCAGGAAGGCTCAACGGCTCGCCATCACCCTTGCCGACTTGTAATCCCTCGAAAACTCGAGGTTCGGTCTAGCACTAGGGTTGTCTTCTCTGGAAGACTCAACGGCTCGCCATCACCCTTGCCGATCCATAATCCCTCGAAAGCTCGAGGTTCGGTCTAGCACCAGGGTTGTCTTCTCAGGAAGGCTCAACGGCTCGCCATCACCCTCTCCGGCTCGAGAACCGGTCTAGCACCAGGGTAGTCTTCTCCGGAAGACTCAACGGCTCGCCATCACCCTTGCTGATCCATAATCCCTCGAAAGCTCGAGGTCCGGTCTAGCACCAGGGTAATCTTCTCAGGAAGTTTCAACGGCTCGCCATCACCCTTGCCGACCCTTAAACCCTCGCCAGCTCGAGGCTCGCTCTAAACATCAGGGCAACCATCCCTCGCCAGCTCGAGGATCGCTCTACCATCAGGGCAATCAACCCTCGCCGGCTCGAGGCTCACTCCAACATCAGGGCAACCCCCTCAGGAAGGCCCAACGATTCGCTATCCCATTTCTAACAAACCATAAACACTTCTCCACAGCTAGCTCCCGCACCCCCGCAGGAGTGGGGGGCTTGTTTGGTAGGGTAAAAATGGCTTGGGGCCCAACCAGGGCCCAGCACAGCTCTCACTCAAAAACAAAGAAAACAACAATCTGGCTCGGACTCGAGCCAGATAAGGTCGGTGCCGAACCTCAAAGGTCACCCCCGCAGAACTGGTCTCCTCGTATCCGACGAGCCTCAATGGTCCTCGACCTCCGATCCGTGACAGCCCCACGGGCCGTCCCCCCATCCTGGCGAAGCATGAGGATGACCTGGCACAGCCTAGGCCCTCCGATTCTCCCAGAGGCACAGGAGACCCATGATCAGCCATGTCAGCTCCAAATACCACCCAGGGTTTTGCCACGTCAGCCCTATACCACTCCTGGTATTGCCACGTCTGCCCTAAACCCCCTGGGCCTTCTGCCAGGTCAGGCCCATGGGCTTTCGGATTCAGACCCGGCCCCCAAGCGGATCCAAACCCGGTTGGAATTCTCTATAAATACTAGACCCTCACCCACCTTTTGAGGTAACCAATCTTTTGCCACTTAAATTCACCTAGTTATTGCTACTCTCTCACAGAGACTGACTAGATCGTCGGAGGGTCCGCCACCGGGATAAACCCCGGTGTTTCAGGACCGTCTGCAGGTACACAAGACCTCGGATCCGAACCCTCTGATCTGAGCCCAGACATCCACCTCATTCTGAGCCCGTCGCAGGTCCCGCCCGGTCATCCAAGGGTCGACTGACAAGCAGCATTCTCCTTCAATACAAATCGAGTCCGAACTCACACCTGGTACACCCACACGTCTCCCAGAAACAAACCGCATCAGGTTGGCGCCGTCTGTGGGAACACTGCTTCAAAAGCCGACCTGAGCCCGACCATCAAGGTACCTCGATAGCCGAACTCTCATGGCCTCCAAGGGCAAGGGGGCTGCTTCCTCCGTCAACCGACGAGACTCGCCCCCACCAACTGCTAACGCCGGACCACGCATTTCAAAACACAGGGCTCCCCATCAGGGGTCCCAAAGGAGCGTCACCCGTCAAATCCAGCCCGACCTACGGGGGATAATCGTCAACTGGCAGATTACCCGCAGCAGGGGAAGGGCCGCTTCCAACCCGGCCCCGAACCATCCAAGACCGCCGCCTGAGGGACGGAGGCCAGCGCTCAGCCGCATCGGAAGGCAACCTTCAGACCGACCGAACAGGGTCGAGGGAGCCCCCGTCACTCACAAGGAGTTCCAGGACTTCCAAAGGGAAATTCTTGGAGCTCTCCGATGGACCCCCAGGGAGGAAGGCCCACGGGATCGGCGAGATGCTAGGAACCGGAGGCTCTCACCTCCGAACCGCATCCAGGGTCGGGATTCCGAGTCCGAGGGAGCCGTGGGTACGCCATTCATCTTGCACTATATCCAGGGGGGTCAATGGGTGGAGAATCAAATACGTCCCGAAAAGCCTTCATCCGAGAAGTGAATACTGTCCAAGACAACCCCTCACCCAAGCTACTACCGAGGCCAGTCTCCTTCTCAGGAGAGGACCTCGAAGGAGTTCACCTACCCTACTGCGATGCCCTCGTCATTAGCCTCCACATAGCTAATTGTGAGGTTCGCTGAATCCTCGTCGACAACGGCAGCTCGGTAAATATTCTTTTTCTCAAAGCCTTCGAGAGTCTCAAGTTACCCAGAGGGAAGCTCAGACCAGCCGGATACACGTTACATGAATTCTCCGGCGTCCCGGTCGTAATAAAGGGGATTATTACCCTCGACGTCACCGCAGGATCGGCTCCTGTCAAGAGGACCGAGTCCATGGATTTCATGATTGTCAACATCAAGACGGCTTACAACGCCATTCTCGGCCGACCCGGACTGAACTCCCTCCAAGCGGTACCTTCGGCCTACCATCTGAAACTTAAATTTTCCACCCCCCAAGGGATCGGCATCGTCCGAGGTAGCCACGAAGCAGCGCGGTCGTGCTGCATAACTGCCATCGGAGGGGGTGTATTCCCCCTCGACGCCGTTGAACTCGAACCCGAGAGGGACGGCCCAGCTCCCGAGCCAGTCGACGAACTAGAAGAGGTCCTGTTCGATGCTGAGGATGAATCGAAATGGTTCCGGGTGAGCCGCTCGCTCACCAAGGACTTGAAGACAGGCATCATTGTCTGCGTCCGTCGCAACGTTGATCTCTTCACTTGGAAGCCCTCCGACATGCCCGGGATCTCCGAAGACTTGATTATGCATCGACTGAGCGTCATCCCTGACTCTAAGCCGGTCGTCCAAAAGAGGCGCAAAGTCGCCCCGGAGAGGCAACAAATTGTAAAGACAGAAGTGGACAAACTCTTGTCCGCTCGATTCATTCAGGAAGTCAGCTACCCCTAGTGGTTGGCCAATGTCATCATGGTGAAGAAGGCAACAGGGGGTTGGCGGATCTGCATCGACTTCACGGATCTTAATAAAGCATGTCCGAAAGATCCTTTCCCCCTCCCCCGCATCGACGCTTTAATCGATGCAACCTCGGGGCATGAGCTACTGTCCTTCATGGACGCATTCTCGGGGTACAATCAGATCCGAATGTTTCCACCAGACATCTCCAAGACCTCGTTCGTCACCGACCAGGGTCTTTATTGTTACCGCGTTATGCCCTTTGGGCTGAAAAACGCCGGAGCCACGTACCAGCGGCTCGTCAACAGAATCTTCAAAGACCTGATCGGCCGCAATGTGGAAGTCTACGTCGACGACATGCTTGTCAAGAGCCGGGCCGGGCCGGACCACGTCGCCGACCTCGAAGAAGCCTTCGGTGTCCTCCGACGCCACAACATGAGACTCAACCCGGCTAAATGCGCCTTCGGCGTCTCCACTGGGAAGTTCTTGGGGTTCATCGTCAGCCAACGCGGCATTGAGGCAAACCCCGAGAAAATCCAAGCCATTATTGACATGTCCCCGCCCCGGAATGTCAAGGAGGTTCAGAGGCTCACAGGTCGGTTGGCGGCAATCGGCCGTTTCCTCTCCAAGTCAGGAGAGAAGTCTCTCCCCTTCTTCAAGGCCTTGCGCGGAAAAGGGGGCTTCGAGTGGGGTACCCATCAACAAGAAGCCTTCGAATAGCTGAAGCAATACCTCGCCAACCCGCCTCTCCTCAGCAAGCCCGAGCCAGGCGAGCCGCTTTGGCTCTACCTGTCCGCCTCGGACAGCGCCCTCAGCGCCGTCCTCGTCCGAGAAGAAGAAGGGGTTCAAAGGCCATTGTATTATGTGAGCAAAGTGCTACTCCCAGCCAAGATGAGGTACGCAAATATAGAGAAGGTGGCCTATGCCTTGGTCATGACAGCCCGGAAGCTTCGTCCTTACTTCCAGGCAACTCCGTCCAAGTACTGACCGACCAGCCACTACAGACTGTCCTTCACAAGCCCGAAAACTCCGGCCGCTTAGTCAAGTGGTCAATCGAGCTGAGTCAGTTCGACATCAACTATCAGCCAAGGGTGGCCATTAAAGGACAGGCCCTCGCCGAGTTCATAACTGAGTGCACCGTCTCCGAGCAGCCCAGCCTCGAGGGGTCAGATCTGACCTGGGAGGTCTTTGTCGACGGCTCGTCATGCAAAACGGGGAGTGGGGCTGGCATCATCCTTCGTGGCCCCGACCAATTCCTACTTCAATACTCCCTCCGCCTCAACTTTCCGGCCTCCAACAACGAGGCAGAATACGAGGCCATGATCGCCGGATTGACCCTCGCCCACCGAGCCGGAGCCAAGCAAATCCGGGCCTTCAGCGATTCTCAACTCGTGGTCAATCAGATCACCGGAGAATACGAAGCCCGCGATGAACGCATGATGAGGTATTTGGTGGCAGTCCGACGACTCCTGGCATCCTTCAGCTGCGCCACGGTTATCAGAGTCCCCAGGGAACAGAACGCTCAAGCAGACGCATTGTCCAAACTCGCCTCTTCCTCCTTCGAGGGCCTCGATCAGACGGTGCTCATAGAAATCCTCCTGAAACCAAGTATCAGTGACCCAGAGCCGGAGGCGATGTGTGTGCAAGATGGTACCAGCCCGGACAACTGGACCACTCCCATCCGAAGATTCTTAATCAGCGCTGAGCTTCCTGAAGACAGAGCCGAGGCCAGACGAGTCAGAGTCCGAGCTGAAAGGTTTGTCATGATTGATGACATCCTCTTCAAGCGCTCATACACCTTGGCTGACGGCAAACCATACCTCCGCTGTCTCACCAGCGACGAGGCCAGCTACGCCCTCAAAGACCTGCACGAAGGGATCGGTGGATGCCACATGGGGAGCAGGACACTTGCTCGAAAAGCCTGAATCAGGGGTACTATTGGCTAACCATGCTCCAAGACTCACAAGACTTAGTCAAGAGGTGTGGCCCCTGCCAAAGATTCTCCCCTATCAAGAGGCTTCCTCAAGCCAATCTCCGATCCCTGGCGAGCCCTACGCCATTCGCCATGTGGGGAATAGACCTTGTGGGGCCCTTCCCCCCAGCGGTAGGACAAAAGAAATTCCTGATAGTCGCCATCGACTACTTCACCAAGTGGATCGAAGCCGAACCACTGTCCAGCATCACCGAGCACCAAGTACAACAGTTCTTTTGGAAGAACATCATTTGCCGGTTCGGAATCCTTCGGGTCCTCGTCACAGATAACGGAACCCAGTTCCAAGGTCAGAACTTCCAAACCTTCTGTGCGGACATCGGCATCCAGCAGCGTTTCTCCGCCATTTGCCACCCTCAGTCCAACGGCCAAGCGGAGAACGCGAACAGGCAAATCCTCGACGGCCTCAAAAAGCGCCTCGACAGTTTCCCCAAAGGGCTATGGGTCGAGGAACTGCCTAGCGTGCTATGGGCACACCAAACCACCCAGAGGATCCCCACGGGGGAGACGCCGTTCAGTCTGACCTACGGGACAGAGGCAGTCATCCCTGTCGAGGTCGGATTACCTTCTCCCCGGATCATAGCCTTCGATGAAGCTGACAATGCGTCCGGCCTGAGGGCCAACCTGGACCTCGTCGCCGAGGTGCGAGAAAAGTCTTCAATCGGAGGAGCATCTACCAGCAACGGATCGAGAGGTTTTACAACAAGAAGGTCCGCCCCACAAACATCAAGGCAGGGGACCTCGTATTACGAAAACTATCTGTCTCTGATCCAACCAAGAAGAGGAAATTGGCTCCCAACTGGGAAGGCCCATACCGTGTAGTCGAGGCTGTACGTCCTGGTACATACCGACTGGCAGATATGGACGACCGGCCCATCAGCCGACCCTGGAACGCCGAGCACC
Source organism: Hemerocallis citrina (assembly GCA_017893485.1). NCBI lineage: Eukaryota > Viridiplantae > Streptophyta > Magnoliopsida > Asparagales > Asphodelaceae > Hemerocallis > Hemerocallis citrina. The sequence goes on along the minus strand of CM030358.1, from coordinate 18,721,017 downwards.
TAATGAAGTTCTTGGAAGGGCGAACCTAGGTTCTAGCCTGGCTAAAGTAAATTAAATCTTTTGTAAGCTTTCATGTGTAAAGGGCCACTTCAGCGACCCTCCCTATCTTGTATAAAAGAAGTCTCTTTTTATCAAACTCCAAATGCCTCGGCAGCTCCGACCTAATACCGGACAATGGGATCGGCACCCGAGTTCTCACTTCGGTATCGTCCCCAAACGTCTCGGTAGGTACGACCCAGCTTCAAACCAGGGAATCTTCCTAATACCCCTCGTCGATCCCTCACGAATCGACGGAGCCAAACCTCGCCTCCGCCGCCATTTACTACGCTACTAACCAGAGCAAAAGAAGGAAAAGAATTCTTTATTCATACTCTTTTATTTTGTTCTGGGAAAACAAACAAGGACCGTTACAGGACCACTCCACTTATCTCAAACTAGAAGAAACCACCACCTTAGGGCCCCTCGGATCCGACGAAGGGCAGGATCACTCCGACCGAACGACTTGGAACTCTCTCTTTGTCGTGATGGTCCTTCGGCTCGGCCACAGTCGACGTACCGGCCACGGAGCTCTGGGCATCAACGGGTCGCCTACGCTCCATCAGCAGCAACGCTGAGAGAACCCCCTCCGCTCGCCGACCCCCCGAGGAAGATGTCGAGACGCCCAATATCGTCCTGTAACGGTGTATCTCCATCTCCTTCTCCACTATCACATCACGAAGTAGCTTCTCAGAGGAGGGCCTCTGCACCGAAGGACTAGACATAGTATATCCGAGACCGACGCCCCCGAGCTCCCGATCCACCATCGCCCTCCTCAGCCGGCTTGCCTCCTCACTAAGGGCTTCAGACTTGTTCCTGTAATAATTGAAGGCCGCATCAGTGTCACGGGCCCCCTTACGGTACCGAACCAAAGTGGCCTCCAGGACCTCAACCTTGCTCCGGAGCCACGCCACGTCGGAATGACGGGGGTCCGCCTCAGGAGGGGGAGCCATAACCTACAAGAGAACCAGCCCACTCAAAACATATAAGCAAGGAGGTTCAGAAATATCCGAGGTCAAAACACTTGGCCAGTCAAAAACCCTCTTTTTATAAATTTAGTTGCTCCATACAAAAAATGCGGTGGCCAGTCCGCGGAAGGCAAATACAATCGAGAGAAGGAAAAAGAAGGACAAAATTATACAGCTTGTTTTCCCACCTCAGTGTCGGCCGGATTCACAGGGGGGTCGGCAGCCGGGTCATCATCGGGACCTTGTTCACCAGGGGTCTTCGGTGTCCCCTCGATCTCCATGTCAAACTCGAAGTTGGACAGGTCGACGGTCGGATAGAAGTGCCTCACATGACTGAGGGCTTTTGCATAACAGTCGTCCTGGGCTTTGATCACCAGGAGTTGACACGCCTCCGTCACCTCATCCTTCTCCTTCGCAAACATCTTCTTCTGAGCCGCCATCGTCTTCGCCCATTCCTCCTTCTCCTTGTCGAAGGTCGCCTTCGTCTCCGTCTCCCTCCTATGCGAGCCTTCGAGCTCTACCTTCAACTCCTTCACCTCCTGCACGGCCTTGTCAGCCCGGTCTCGCTCTCGCTGCAAAGCCGCCTCATAAAGGCCTCTCACGTGGGCCCCCTGCACGGTTGCCTGTAGTAGCCGGACACTACTAAGAAAGCCTTCTTTGCAACATGATCTGAAGAAAAGTGAGTTCGGTCGACTTACCAGCACATTGGCCTGCGCAAGGCGCACGTACGCCTCGTCCAAAGTCTGGGCCTTCATCTCCGAGCGGTCCCGGGGGGTCGCCAGCTTATCTGCAACCTCCACGGCCTGGCGCCCTCGGACTAGGCAGTCACCTTCGTGGATCGACCAATTCGGCACCCACGGTCGCCGAAGTCTCTCCTCTATCCCGGGATCCACTAGGGGACCCTTCCCCTTATCAAGGTCAGCAGCCCTGCCCTGATCCAAGCCCCCCTGAACCACCGCGTCCCTGCCTGTCTCCGAGCGAGTCCTTTTGGCCCTCGGCTGAATTGGGGCCTCGGAGATCGCCTGGGACAACTCGGTCGTCTTCGCTGCGTCCCCCTTCTTCTCGGCCTTCTTCTTCTTCATGGCGAGCCTCAGTGCCTTAATCGATTCTTCATCCATATCTGTAAAAAAATCCATTAAGAACAATGAGCAAGAAAGTACAAGAAGATCGAGAGAAAAGAAACAACCACATACTAAGCACGGCCAGGCTCAGTCCGACGCTCGCCAGGTGGGCCTCTGTCACCTTCGTCCAATTGATGTTGGTACGACAGACGGAGGCGCTCAACAAACCTCCACTCCTCAGCCGTCAGGTCCCTCGGCCTCGGCATTTTATAGCTTAGCTTAGAGTGGTTCCATCGAGTAGGGATATCCCAAGGATCCTCACTCCGGATCACCAGATATTTCTTCTTCCAATCCTTGATAGAATCTGGGTGACCGTGGACTACCTTCCCTTCACCCCGAGGCGAGACGTAGTATACTCCCTCTGCCGACGAGCCGATCATCAACATCGCTCGGAACACATTCAGCCGTAGGGGTACCCTCTGCTCCTCGCACATCAGCACGAAGCAGATGATCTGCTTCCAGGAGTTCGGCCCAAACTGCATCGGCGCCAAGGACGCCCAATTCAGCACCTTCCGAACGAATGGGTGGACTGGCAGCCTCAGTCCGGAGATGAAGGCGTCCACAGGGAAGATGCAATACCTATCCAGCAGGGGGTCGGTCGGCCGAAGAGTAGAGCTCGGCAGCATGAGCTCGTAGCTGGACCCTATGTGGTATGCCAACTGCAGAGCCTCCAAGTCACCTGCCTCCAGAACGGTCGGGAGTGCGTCCAACTTCACCCTCTTCCGGCTCGGCGACGACGGCTGGACCCCAAAGAGCTCCTTATCGGAGAGATCGTCGGGATAGCGACGGAACGGCTTGGGTTGTACGGGCGACCCTGTCATCAAGTTACTATAAACAGGCACCTGACTCGAGCCACCGGCCCTCGACCCCTTCTTCTTTGGAGCCCTCTTCTTCTTGGCTCGTTCCGGCGAGGGTGTAGACAATCGCCCCAGACCGGTCGGATTCCGAGGCCCTTCGGCTTCACCCCCTTCGGGACCACCCTCCTCTCTGGAAGCCAACCCTAGAATCTGAACTTTGTCTGAACTACCGCCCCCTCTTCAGAATCACTACTCTCCACCACAAAATGCCTCCGAGATCGCAACGGCTTCACATTGTGTACCACCTCCTCCTCGCCTACCGGCTCCTCCCACGAAGTCGATTTGGGGGCGGGCTTCACTCCCCCCCAGACGTCGACGCTGACGAGCCAGACTGAGCCCTGTCCATCTGTGCCTAAGCTAAACAGACTTACCAACTAACCTGGGGTCACTTCGGAAGAACGAGCCTGCTACAGCAATCTGAAGGGACGAGCGCTGAGGAGTTGGAAGATTTTTTGAAAAATAAGAAGCAAGAAAGAAGTGGGCGATAGGAAGAGAGGGGGGAACATTTATAGAGGACAAAAATGACTCCTCGATTTCCGCAATTACTGTTCACCGATTGACGTGTAACTGCCACCTGGAAAATCGCGCCACGTCCTCGAAACGTGGGCCGCTGACGTCATCCAGTGCCAGGCTGGCAGCCAGATACAGGGGTCGGGTCGGATGAAGTGCTCGGCGAAAAAATTTCTTTTTTAAAGATTTAAGGCTACAGGGCTCGGTTGGCTCCCCTCTCACCCGCGAACAACTTGGGGCTTACAGCCTCGGAAGCCGAAACCCCAAATTGTTCCCGGGTGGCAGAAAAGCCACCATCGCCTGCGCCCCAGGCTCCAGGGCTCGGTCGGCTCCTCTCTCACCCGCGAACAGCTCGGGTTTTACGGCCTCGTCAGCCGAAACCCCGAATTGTTCGAGGGAGGGAGGAAAGCCACCACCACCTAGAACCCTAACAGAAGGCGGATTGACCCGCATATCCGAGGCTCTTCAGCCTCAGGTCCAGAATACGGTGGGTATCCCTCTCGTCCTGATCTCTCTCGGGCCAAACAACCGTATCGGGGCCATCAGATCCAAGAGTAGACCCGGGCGACAGAGTAACCACCTCTCGGACACTCGGGGACAAAATTTTGCAAGAAAGAGACGTCCACCGAAGCAGACACGTCTGGTGGCCAATGGACCACCCTTGCTGTGATCAAACCCGCTGTGGGGGAGAGGTATTTATAGCCGCCCCCATGGACCAGCCATTATGACAGGGGGAAAGCCAATAGACGGAAGCCCATGCGCCACATGCATTTATTTGGCGGCGCCATTAATGCCCCTAGGAAATTGGAACATCGCACAGGTCCCGGAGCGCCTTCAATGCTCCGCAAAGCCGGCGGGCCACTCCGCTCAAACCTTCTAAGGCACCACGGCTCGCCATCACCCTTGCCGACCCATAATCCCTCGAAAACTCGAGGTTCGGTCTAGCACCAGGGTTGTCTTCTCAGGAAGGCTCAACGGCTCGCCCTCACCCTTGCCGACTTATAATCCCTCGAAAGCTCGAGGTTCGGTCTAGCACCAGGGTAATCTTCTCCGGAAGACTCATCGGCTCGCCATCACCCTTGCCGACCCATAATCCCTCGAAAACTCGAGGTTCGGTCTAGCACCAGGGTTGTCTTCTCAGGAAGGCTCAACGGCTCGCCATCACCCTTGCCGACTTGTAATCCCTCGAAAACTCGAGGTTCGGTCTAGCACTAGGGTTGTCTTCTCTGGAAGACTCAACGGCTCGCCATCACCCTTGCCGATCCATAATCCCTCGAAAGCTCGAGGTTCGGTCTAGCACCAGGGTTGTCTTCTCAGGAAGGCTCAACGGCTCGCCATCACCCTCGCCGGCTCGAGAACCGGTCTAGCACCAGGGTAGTCTTCTCCGGAAGACTCAACGGCTCGCCATCACCCTTGCTGATCCATAATCCCTCGAAAGCTCGAGGTCCGGTCTAGCACCAGGGTAATCTTCTCAGGAAGTTTCAACGGCTCGCCATCACCCTTGCCGACCCTTAAACCCTCGCTAGCTCGAGGCTCGCTCTAAACATCAGGGCAACCATCCCTCGCCAGCTCGAGGCTCGCTCTACCATCAGGGCAATCAACCCTCGCCGGCTCGAGGCTCACTCCAACATCAGGGCAACCCCCTCAGGAAGGCCCAACGATTCGCTATCCCATTTCTAACAAACCATAAACACTTCTCCACAGCTAGCTCCCGCACCCCCGCAGGCGTGGGGGGCTTGTGTGGTAGGGTAAAAATGGCTTGGGGCCCAACCAGGGCCCAGCACAGCTCTCACTCAAAAACAAAGAAAACAACAATCTGGCTCGGCCTCGAGCCAGATAAGGTCGGTGCCGAACCTCAAAGGTCACCCCCGCAGAACTGGTCTCCTCGTATCCGACGAGCCTCAATGGTCCTCGACCTCCGATCCGTGACAGCCCCACGGGCCGTCCCCCCATCCTGGCGAAGCATGAGGATGACCTGGCACAGCCTAGGCCCTCCGATTCTCCCAGAGGCACAGGAGACCCATGATCAGCCATGTCAGCTCCAAATACCACCCAGGGTTTTGCCACGTCAACCCTATACCACTCCTGGTATTGCCACGTCTGCCCTAAACCCCCTGGGCCTTCTGCCACGTCAGGCCCATGGGCTTTCGAATTCAGACCCGGCCCCCAAGCGGATCCAAACCCGGTTGGAATTCTCTATAAATACTAGACCCTCACCCACCTTTTGAGGTAACCAATCTTTTGCCACTTAAATTCACCTAGTTATTGCTACTCTCTCACAGAGACTGACTAGATCGTCGGAGGGTCCGCCACCGGGATAAACCCCGGTGTTTCAGGACCGTCTGCAGGTACACAAGACCTCGGATCCGAACCCTCTGATCCGAGCCCAGACATCCACCTCATTCTGAGCCCGTCGCAGGTCCCGCCCGGTCATCCAAGGGTCGACTGACAAGCTGCATTCTCCTTCAATACAAATCGAGTCCGAACTCACACCTGGTGCACCCACACGTCTCCCAGAAACAAACTGCATCAAGTAATAAAAAAAATTATAAAAAATTTGAAAATTACAAACCTGAAATTCGAAAATTTAAATTTCTAAGTAAATAAAGAAAGAATGAGAGATAGATGCGGGAAGAGAGAAATATGAAAAAGTGCAGAGAGAAGAGAGAGATATATAGTAATAAAGTAATGATGTTTTTAGTTTTGGGGGGAAAACTTTTTGGAGGGAAAATATGTTTTAGGAGAGTAAATATGAACCATTGATTTTGTTTTAATTGAAGGGAAACCACTTGACAGCTTTCTTTATGTTTTATTATATAGATAAATAGTATGGCATTTAAATAAATGTAGGTTAACTTAATTGGTTTTTTTTTTTTTTTTTTTTTTTTTTTTGAGAAAAAAGTGACATCATCACCGCTTCATTAATAAAATATTAACGAAACAAGTAGTACAATAATTATACATCAATCCGTTCCTAGAACGGAACAGTGAAGAACGATTACAAAACTAAGCCAAAATTTCTAACTAGCCCCTCTCCTAGTTACACTTGTAGACGAGACATCTGCACCCTGTTCTCCCTCATAACCCTCCAGTTTTGATTTGAATTACAAAAAAATACTAATTTTGCATTCAAAATCCATCGAACAATCACTCCACCCTAGAAAATTTGTCCACCTGCCCACAAACGCACCGAGGCAGCAGCCACAACCACCGTCTCTTGCTAGCATGCTTACTCCTCTCTCCACGACTTTGCCGTCATGTATCCACCAAACTAACCCTACCGCGACGCCATCTTTCAATTGCATCAAATTCAGTTCTCAATAGTAGCCGAACGCCACCGCCTATCAAACGAGACGCTTGTACTTTCCATTCACTCCACCAATTATAATTTGAGTTTCAAACAACATCTAGTTTGAAATTCAAATTACACCAAGAATTCTCCTTACATCCCCCCACTAAAATTTGAATTTCAAGAATCTATGTTGAAATTGAACATTCACGGAATCACCTCTACCACACTTCCAAATCAAATTGAATTTCGAAACTCTAATTCGAAATTCAAATTTGAATAACACAACCCTAATTTGAAATTCAAAAACTGAATTTCAAAATCCGGCTCCTCTTTCCATCTCCATCATCCGCTTCGTCCATCATCGAAGTCGAACTCACCTCCACTCCTAACCAGAATTTCCGTCATGCGCCTTCGTCGTTCGTCACTCCACCAAGTCGCCATCAATTTATGACACATCTAAATGACCTACAACCCCTTCGTCAGCCCTGCCGCAACTCGGATGATGCCACCTTTGACATCACCGAAGCGAACAAGCCTCCCGACATAGCAATGCTCTCTGCGCCGTCCGTCGACCAGGCCCAACACCTTTCCTTATCGCGCAAATCTCTAATTGGAATCTCGACGAGCAAACACACAACCTCCGACTAGCCACGATCTTGCGCCACTCCGACGAACCCTAGGTAGAGCCTCGCTGCGCTCTAACCCGACAATAACGTCACCGACCCACCAAAACCTCCTTCCTGCTGACCCCCTACCCAACAGCGCGCTCAGCGCAACCAAACTCAACTCGATTAGCCCACCCCGACGCACCTAACTCCGCTGATAGTCACCACGCACCAGATCGATAAGCCCATCCCGACGAAACCCTCATCGGCTGACATCAACACTGTCGACTAGGCTGCGTGCTCAAATCGAACCGCTGCCGCAATCGCCCATCACCGGAATATCACGCCTCCCCCTCGCACCCTACTCCTCTCCAGACGGCGTCGCTCCACCGTCGACCTAGTCCCCTTAGAATCGAACCTCCTCGCCGCGCCGTCCCTCTCCAAAATCTCTCATCTGACGAAACATGGTCGTCAACACACCGCCCTGCACCTTTATGGCGTCGAAGGGTGGAGAAGAGGGGGGGAGGGGGAAGAGGATGGGGAGGACGAGGGAGTCCTCCCCCCTCCCCGATTAGAGTGGGGTTTTTTTTTTTTTTTTTGATTTTTTTTGGGAGCTTCTCTCTCTAGATTTTCTAGAGAGAGAAACCCTTTTAATAATAATAATAATAATAATAATAATTGGTTTTGTAATATATTTTTTTACCTTTTCAGCATGCATAATTTTTTCTTCTTAGCATTCTTCCTCATATATATATGTCGTCTAGCAAATATTCTCAAATTTTAGTCTTCGGTCTTTTTTTAATATTGCTATGAAAAAGGGATACAAAAACTTATGTTCAAACGTGCACGACTCGAATTAACTAGCTAGCAGATAATATTCAGAATTGCAATAAAATCAAGAGTTAATATTTTTGATATTTCCTTAACAAATTAAACAACTGAATTGAAACTATAGTAGCATATCTATATTATACATGGCATATAGCTTAATCAAATTTTCAAAAATGACAAAAACACCAACAACAAAACTCATGGTGGCTGTGGTTGTTGCCTGGAGGACGTTTGGGGGATGTTGAGGGAGTCTGGGGTAGAGAGCTAGATCGATGGATTTTGAATTCCAAATTTGATTTTTGTTGGAACTCAAAGTACATCTTGGAGGTTTCGATAGGAGAATAGGGTGCAGATGCCTACTCTACAAGTTTAGCTAGGAGAGAGACTAGTTAGGAATGTAGGCTGTACTTTGTAATTGTTCTCCACTGTTCCATTTAGAAACAGATAGATGTAAATTATTTGTACTACTTATTTTATTAATTTTTTATTAATAAAGCGATGACGATCTCATCTTTTTTCTTTAAAAAAAAACTCACTTAACACTAAATAGTAGTAAAATGAATGATTGCAAATGCTCCACTATTTGAAGTGACACTCCTACAACCAAATCTATGATTTAACAGTCCAAGCAGAAAACAACTCTCTTTTTTTCTTCTTTTTTGATAGTAAAAAAACAGCTCTCTTTTTTAGCAAGTCATATTCAAATAATAGGGCCAAATAAGAGCACTGTCCTGGTCATGTTAGTGAATTTCATTCAAGAATCTAAGATATTTATATAAAGTCCCAATTGGAAGATGAATATCTATATTAGAATCCAACTTTCGGCATACCTTTGTCTTAGATACATGAGAAAGTTTTAAATCTGTTCTAAGACAGTAGATTCCCTACAATGTTCTTTTCCATCTTTTAAATTAGAAAAAAGAAGAAATAAATTCCTTAAAACTGCAAGTTTATATTCTTTGTCGTAGCGGACTGTGAAACTTTCTTAATGTGAACTCTTGTACATGATCTCCACAAATTTCAAAAGTCATTAAATGGCACCTCCAAAAGTAATACATCTTGTACAATACCCCTCGCAAAGGGAAGCCTTCATATTTCAGAAAAAAATCAATGAAAGAATGCCTTGCATTTTTCTCTCCATTTCTTCGTTGATATGAATATATGATCTACTATTGATTTATACTTTTATGATGTACATAAAAGTACTTCATAATGTGTTTACTCATAGAATTTATGTGGTGTAATTACAAATGGAAAATGAAAGATTGGCTTAAAATTACATCTCATGTCTCATATATCCATTTGGGGTAAGCTAGAAAAGCAGAGCCACAAGAACAAGAACAAGAACAAGAACAGACTTACCAGGAAGCATGGTGAGAAAAGAGGAACGAGAGAGGACTGAGGGAGAAAAGAGGAACGAGAGAGGAACTCATTGGGAGAGTGGAGCCAGAGCTTCGCACATCCCACTTTCGCAGAGGAGCGTTCATCCAGCAGGTATCCATCACAGACTCTCAGAGCAAGACGTTGAAGCTGGAAGAACAATGGTGAAACGAAGCAGGGACGAGGTGAATGAAAGAAGCGAGAGGTCAAGGGTAGATGCACGGCGGGATGGCGATCTCTCAAATAGATGGAGAGATCGATCATCTCACAGAGAACCTCATCTCTCCCATAGAGGGAGGACGAGCGTTCATCAAAGCAGAGAGAAGTTTAGAGATCAAGACTTTTCAAAGAGAGAAGCGTCGGAGGAGAGGAAGGAAGACAGGGCGCCTCGTCAGCGTATCACCTATCTCGAAGCTGTCAAAGGATCGGAGAAGATGGAGACTCCGGCAAGAGCTCCGGTTAGAAGAAGTTCGCCGACTATCACCAAAACAGATCACGAAGGGGAATGGGTTCTCGTACGCGCTCGTAAACCCACCAAAACAACCAGGAAGCAGCTGAGGAACGAGTCGGCGTCGGAGGGGTAAGGCCAGCGTTGTCACAAGTGTGCTCAATGGGGACACACGTTATCGCAATGTACGAAGGATTGGTTCTGTTACGCCTGCCGTAGAACTGGTCACATATCTAGGGACTGTCCAAGCTTCAAGAAGACTCCGACGCTAGCGTCATATGCTCTGAAAGGCGGAGCGTCGATCAATTCACACAGCAGTAAAACCCAAGGAAGCTTCGCCGGTGGAAGAGCAATGGTGAAGGTCTTAATCTCTCCTACTCCGCTAATGGCAGAATTCGAACGTCGTTTCAGGCTATGTAGCGTTATTAAGGTACAGAGTGGTAACCCAACGGCTGAGGAGATAGAACGGTTGCTCTGCGCCAACATTACTCAAAATGCAACTCTTCAATGGAGGGTTCAGTGCCTTACTTGCAGCTCCTTCTTCGTCCATTGTCATGACGAGGGGCGTTTGAACGAAGTGCTTGGCAAGAGGGGAATGGGTTCGGATGACTTCTATGTTACATTCTCTCAATGGTCACGTAAAGTCGGAGCGCTGAAAGAGAACGAGCTGCCGTCTATTTGGATCCGTCTATTCAACTTCCCTCTTCACTGCTGGTTACGCTCCGGTTTTCAGAATCTCGTTCGATCGTTCAGATTTTTGCAAGAGGTGGATAGAGCTACGATCACCCAGGAAAGGAGGGAATTTGCTCGCATTAAAGTGGGTTGCGACAATTTCTCCGACATTCCGTCGATGGTTCAGGTCGAGTTCGAAGGGGAATTCTACGAGGTCAAGCTGATCGTGGAGAGGAAGAAGAACGTTTCTTTTGGGAAAGTGTCGACGCAGGAGGATGAGGAATGCTCGGATGACAGGAAAATAGACGGGGATCAGGGTGGTTCCAAGGAAGACGATGAAGGAGAACAGTTGGATCGCACAGGTATTGATCTAGGCCGTTCATCCACTCTCAAAGAGAGGTTCAAAATCGAGGACCAGTATGGCTCGAATTTGAAATTAGGCGCTCACAAAGACGTACGATTGAAAGGTGATAGAGTTACGGCGATGTGGCAGTCTGTTCCTCAGCGGCGCGGCGATAGGGGTACTCTCATTGAAGGGACAGAGCACGTTGACAAGGGAAAGCGCACGGCAGGGATTTTGAAAGGTGTGAAGAGCGTGGGTATCGAAACAAAAGACAATCGGATTTCGAAGGAGGTCCCTGAAATCGCGCTACTGACGAAGGACGACATCCAGGCTTCGATCCAAAGGGCCATAGAAGAAATCGTACGTAATGGTGGTTTTGGCGCGCTGGTTCGTAAGGAAGAGGAAGGGGCAGGAGCTCAAGTGGGCCTGGAGCATGGGCTTGGGCCGCATGAGTCAATAGGGGAACATACAGCATCAATTACTGAGCACTTACTGGACGAAGGGACGCACGTAGCAGCTGGGCCTCTTGACGCAGCTGGGCCTCTTGACGATGTCGCAGCTGGGTCTCTTGACGAACCGGGTTTTGGTGAATTGGGTCCGTTGGAGAATGAAGAGGATATTGGGGATGATGAAAATATTTCCATGGGTGATATAGATGGCGGGGAAGAGGGTAACTCGGCTGAGCATGGGGTTTTGGAGCAGGCCATAGATCAAAATAAGAATGGGTTTGATACGGAGCAAATCAATGATATGATTGGAGCTTTGGATGGTATTCATAGCGGGGGAAGTGCGTACGACTCGGAGCACGAGAAATGGGCAAGACAAGTTAGAGAGTTGGCAGGAGGCGGAGTAGGGGATTGCGCCGGGGGGAGTGGTGTTAAGATTTTGGGAGATTCGCAGCGAAAGAGCAAGAGGCAGTTGGACAAATGGGGTTCGAGTGGCCCAAGGGAAGAAGATTTGATTAGAGCAGCGGCAAAGACCAGAGAACCAACCTCGGCCTGTCAAGGTATCTCCTTTGGTCACTTTTCAGTTTTAGATCTTTTAAATGATGAGTCGCTCATTTACTTTGCTAGTCTGTACGGTCTAGCCATGGGGTCCAACAAGGATGAACAATTGTTTCATGTCAATATTATTAGAGGGGATAGATCTCGACAGATAGACTTAAATTGAGATAGGAGATTTAGAGGTTAGGGTATAGAGATTTAAGTTTTTTAATGTTATACATTTTTTGGAATGTGAGGGGGATGAGGCAGAAAGCAAAAAAGAGGTTAATTGGTGACACTATTTCTAGATACAGACCGTGCATTTGCGCATTTCAGGAAACTAGGGTTGAATTTCCTAATATTGCGGAGTTCCAATGCATTAGAGGTATAGGATCGTTCGAGTGGAGGTTTAAGCCGTCGCGAGGGTTTTCAGGGGGTATAGCTATAGGAATTGATCCTACGGTCTTCGAGATTATAGATGAACTTCCGGGAGATTTTTCGATTACGATTACTATCAGAAGACGTGCGGATAGTAAAATTCAGACGGTGACCACAGTATACGGACCCTATGACTCGGCCCAAATAATTCAGTTCTGGAACGAGATTAGAAACATTAGAGGAAGGTGTAAAGGTCCGTGGGTCGTGGGAGGAGATTTCGACATTACAAGGTTCCAATTTGAGCATCTGGGAAGAGGCGCCCCGAGGGGGGATAGGGATCAATTTAATGCCTTGATTGACGATCTAGAGCTGGTGGAAATTGATCCCTCCAATAGGAAATTCACATGGTCAAATTTGCAGGCGGTTCCAACTTTGGCGAAATTAGATAGAATCTTTGTTTCACCCGAATGGGAAGACGATTTCCCACTAGCCAAGGTCAAAGCGTTGATAAGATTTACTTCTGATCACACCCCTTTAGCTCTGGATTGTGGGAAAGGGGAAGAAGGCAAGCATATCAGTTTAGGTTCGAGAAGTCGTGGACTTTGTGTGAAGGTTTAAAGAGGATAGTTGAGGAAAGTTGGAATGCTCCTACTACGCTAGATTCGGCAGTGGGATGTTGGATCCAAAAGACCAGGAGATTACGCTCAAAATTGAAGTCCTGGGCTAGGATGGAATTTGGGCAGAATCAGAGACTCAAAGAAGAGATAGGAGAGAGGATCGAACAGTTAGAAATCATAGAGGAAGAAAGAGATCTAATAGAGACCGAAGTAGAGGAGCAACGGAGGAATAGACAAGACATCCTGAATATTGGGAAGATGGAGGAATATTATTGGAAGCAACGCTCCAGAGTCCAGTGGTTGAAGGAAGGCGACGCCAACACAAATTTTTTTCATAGGATGGCTAATGGTAGAAGACGTAAGAATCATATCTCGGGGCTTATGGTGGAAGGAAGTTGGTGCGAGAATGAAGATAGATTTAAACAGCACATTCATGATTATTACAAGGATCTATTAGGTAATAGAAGGGAGCAGAGGTGCTCGTTGACTCAGAATATGTGGCTGGATTCTAGGATTAACGGGTCGAATAATATTGAAGGCATTTTCACAGAGGAAGAGGTACTCTCCGCTATCAATAGCCTGGGATCGGATAAAGCTCCTGGCCCAGACGGGTTTCCGATTTTCTTCTATCAGCTCTTTTGGAGCACCATAAAAGGGGACTTCATGCGTATAGTTGGGGAGTTTTACAAGGGGGAATCAAATCTAGATAGACTGAACTACGCGAACATTGTGCTGATACCCAAGCAGGCGGATGTTAAAGAGGTCAGGGACTTCAGACCTATCAGTCTTCTGAACGGCTCCTTTAAGATCATTTCCAAGGTACTGGCCAACAGATTGGGGCCGCTACTTAATGATATTATCGGTCAGTCACAGAGCGGATTCATTAAAGGAAGGGACATAATGGATAGCGTTGCCTCGGCTCATGAAATCGTCTACAGAGCGAACAGAGACAAAACGGATGGCTTCCTTTTTAAAGTGGACTTTCACAAGGCTTACGATTCAGTCGAATGGAACACGGTGGACGAAGCTCTGCTTCTTAAAGGATTTGGGGAAAGGTGGAGAAAGTGGATATTTCACTGCATCAGAGGTGGTAAATCATTCATTATTGTTAACGGAGCACAGGGTAAAGAGATCAAATGCAAGAGAGGTCTTCGTCAAGGAGATCCGTTGTCGTCATTGTTATTTGCAATTGTAGTAGACGGATTGTCAGAGATGATTGTCAATGGGAACAAGGATAGGGATCCCTTTGGAATAGATATCAGGGGCTTTTCTGAGCCTATTTCGATCTTACAATACGCGGACGATACGCTATTGTTTGGGAAGGCAGCTAAAGAGGATATCATTGCGATGGGAACGGTTTTGAAGTGTTTCGAGGCGTGGTCCGGAATGAAGGTCAATTTCAACAAGAGTTGTGTTATTCAACTTAGCGAGCTTTGCTCCGTCCCAATTCCTATGATCCAACAATTGCTTGGATGCAAGAGGGGAGAGTTTCCGCTCAAGTATCTGGGGATTCCCATCAGGCCAGGGAGACTTGCTAAGGAAGATTGGCAAGTGCTTATCGATAGGATCGAGAAAAGACTTGCAAGGTGGAAAGGACAATTCCTCACGTTGGGAGGTAGGATCACCTTGCTAAATGCAGTTATCAACAGTATTCCCATTTATCTGATGTCTATTTACGAATTACCGATATGGGTAATTCACAAGATAAACAGATTTAGAAGGAGGTTCCTATGGAAAGGAACCAACGAGGGGGGGGGGGGGGGGGGGGGGCGCCCCAAAGGGATTCACCTCGTTAGCTGGGGGAGGGTCTGCAAAAGGAAGGAGTTCGGGGGTTTGGGTATAATTAATCTCAGAGATATGAACAGGGCTCTTCTTAGTAAGTGGTGGTGGAAGTTGGCGGTGCAACGTAACAATTGGTGGTGTAAGTCGCTTACTAATTATAGAACAAGGAAGAAATTCAGATTTAGGGGGAAGAGCATCCAGAGTAGGAAATCTTTCTTTTGGAAAGGGGTTTTCAAAACCGGAGATATTTACCACAACAATACCCTATGTAGGGTTAAAGATGGCAGGAAAACGAGATTCTGGAAAGACAAGTGGTGCGGGAGTAACTCACTTATGAGCCTTTTCCCAGCAGCAGCAGAAGCAGTTCCCAACAAAGATTCGTTGGTCTCCGACGTTTGGAAGAACTTCAGATTGAGACTCGAGGTCAAGGATACACTTGAACAGACGGCGATCGACCAGCTGCAAAAGGTCAATAATTTCATTCGGTTAGAGGGAGAGTACACTCAGCTGTTGGAAGACGAGAGAAGATGGACGTTGGAGGTCAACGGAAAATTCTCGGTTTCCTCTCTATACAAAAGGCTTAATGATGGCGGTATTAGAAACGAGATTACGGAGGTGATTTGGGGTATCAGCGCTCCTTCCAGGGTGAAAGTTTTCCTTTGGTTGGTGGAGAACGACGCAATTTTATCAAAGGTTAATCTGAAAAAGCGGGGGATGGTGGAAAGTGGGTTATGTAGTACCTGTTTGTCCGACGAAGAGGATACGAACCATATTTTATTCAATTGTCATAGAGCTAGATGGGTCTGGGGGGAAGTGGGTAGTTCGTTCAGAGTGTTACAATGCCCGGGGTCTAGTTCCGAGGTTTGGGGGGCTCTTAGAAATAACAGGATTTCAAATGAGGATAGACTAGAGTGGAAAATTGTTGTAGCATCCGTGTTATGGAACCTATGGCTAGACCGCAACGACATTTGTTTCAATACTGTTCGTCAATCTCTTTCCTCATTGATACAAAAGATTTACATTTGTCGCTTTGATTGGACAGGTCTCAGCCGATCAAGGAAGAAGATGCGCTCAGGGGAGGGGGCAGAGTAGTTTCCAGGCAGGGGGAGTGTTCACTTTGGGCAGTGGGCTCCCAGATGCGGTTGGCTGTGATAGATGCCTCTCTACTTTATTGTATTTCCTTTCGATGTTGTTGTTTTTTTGGTTGTTCGGGTTGTCTTGCCCGGTTTAGATGCTTTTGGATCTTTGAGGCCTACGGGCCTGATGTAGTTTACTATTCCTGTTTCGTTAAGTACTTTTTAATGAAGCGATGACTTCGGTCATCTTTTAATCAAAAAAAAAAAAAAAAAAGTTCAGTCTTTTCATATTGTTCATAAAAAAGTATGGAATTTTAAACTTTTCATATATCCTTTAATAGGTGTTCTCATCTTTCTCTCATTTTTTCAATCGATTCATGCACTGGACATACTCGAGTCAAGTCTAAGTTACAAAAGGAAACTAGCTTTTCTCATACCCTTTTCACTAATAAAGCTCTAATTCCATAACTTCTATAGTAAGGTCACATTGCAATCAAAGGTTAGTATAAACAAGAAAGAACAAATCAATGCTTGAGATTGAAAGGAAATAAAGAGGACAAAAAAAGTGCCTTAAAGACACCACATTGCCTATAATACATAATTTTGAAACCCCTAAGAATGAAACTCCTTTATACTTTGCCATCAAATTGCTTTATCGGTATGATTAACTAGCGGTAGGGGTGTAAAATGAACAGGACGTTCCGTCGTCTATCCGAATCCGGCTCGAGAAATGGCCTGACCGTGGACCATCCGAACTGTTATACGAACCGAACTTGAACAAATTATTAGGCCCGATGTTTTACCGAGCTCGAGCCGAACATAAGTCCATCCTAGTATTATTGTTGTCTGATGCTTTATCGAACCGAGTCCGGAGAGTAAAATTTTTGTCCGATCTAGACCGAGTCGGACATAAGCCCGTCCGAATAGAATATCGGTCCGAGCTTGAACATATTGTTGTCCGGTTCCGTCCGGTCCGATTTACAACCCTAACTAGCGGTGATGCATAGGTTTGGGAATTGGCCAGGGCCGGCCCTGAGTTTCAGAGGGCCTAAGGCAAAAGCCCCAAATAATTATTTTTGAGGGTCCCTAATTACAATACAATTTTTTAATGCACAAAATACATGCTTATATTAACAAGGGGAATACTAATTTGGGGCCCCAAAAAGTGCAAAAAAAATCGGGACCTGAGGCGGCTGCCTCACCGGCCTCAAGGTGGGGGCCGGCCTTGGAGTTGGCTCAAGCTCGCGGCCAGGGTCCAACTTGATTAGAACCAAGAGCTTTATGCCAAGAGCTTTGATAAAACTAAATTATGTGCTGATTGAAACACTCAAAACTTGAACTTCGAGTTGTGCTGAACTGATGATGCTTTACCGGTAGTAATTATAGTCACAATATGCATTTTCTGTTCTCCACCAACTTCAATCATGATCACAGTTTTTAGTTTCAGTTTTTTCTTTGTGTTGTCAGTGATTGAGGAGGTTCTACTTGCTAGTGGTCTGCATTTAATAAAGTTTTATCATATTTCGATATTTTGTTTTACAAATTAGTTTTATCAGTTTCTTTCCAATTTATGAGTTTTTTTTTTTTTTCAATTTCTGTGGTGCAATATAGCATATCAATATCAGTAGTGAAAAATCATAAACCACAGTCGAAGGGACATCCAATAAAACCTGACATCTTGAACAGCTAGATCAAACATATTCTAGATCACCACGAAAATGGGGCTCTCAACATGTATAGCGTACATCTACGATTTAACGGAAGAAAACCACGATGTACACTGTTAAGCCAAACATTCGAAATCATACAACCCATGATCCATGACCAGGTGAAAGGAGAAATCAATAGACAGGTCATGTTGGATAGGACCATGAACAAATTATGATATGAAATGGTACGAACAACAATTACAGAATATGAACACACTATTTCATCAGTATTCAGAAAAAGTCTTTCAGTTCCAGTTCAACGAATCAACATACGTCATTTTTTTAGTAAATCATAGTACTAATGCATGGAGCAATTAGCTAGCTTCGGAACAAAGTATTGATGATGGATACGAGGATGAACACTCCATCCGGCAAATTTACTTTGATGGTGTATCTGTTGAATGCTTAGTGTGAGAGTCCAATAAAACGTGGTAGATAGGATCTTGATCAGAGAGTTTGAAAAGTTGAATGGCGATGTAGGTACATGTAGTGATGCTGAAATATTAAAACAACAAAGCCTCAGTACAAACTCAAATGTATATTATTTAAAAGATAACTCAAGTGTATACTCCATAAACTAATCACATGGAAATGTAGTGCTATTTTTCATATTCTTCAATAGAGTTGGATGAATTTCTTCAAAAATAACAAAGAAAAGAAAAGGGTTGGGTAAAGGCCTTGCTGTCATTATTTTTGATCTTGCTGTTATTGCATTTACTATAAATTATGTTTTGTTAGTTACAAACGTACAGTAATTCACTAGTGTCTCAGAAAGACGAAGAAAAAAAAACAAAGGAAAGGCAAGTGCGAGTAGTTATAGCTGGCAGCAATGTTCTCTCGTACAAGATAAATGCCAATATCAGTCAGATATGAAATGGATTGGAAAAGTACCTGCCGAAACAAATTAGGAGACAAATCCAAATGAATGCACCTATCCACGTTGATTCTTTGTGAACGACCCAAACCTGATAGATTAAATAAGCAACGATTAGCAAACATTCCACACTGAGATAGTACACAAGGAGCTGATTCACAATTTGATGATGAGAAAGTGAAACAAACAACTGTAAGGTATATATGCAAATGGGAGTGACATGTATTGTCATAGCAGTACAAGTGTTTCTCGTATTTATCAAAATTTTGAGAAAATCAGTCCCGCATCAGACTTTGCCTGAGAACTCTGCCTGTATTGACATCTAAAAACAGAAGAAATCTGCAAAGAAATCTGAAGATGTCTCTAACACATCAAACCACTATCGTATTGAAGAAATCTGAGAGATGCGGTGAATAGTGCATTTCACATTTGGAAGAGGTTTGTGGGTTCCTTTTTATGTGTTCTCTTACAATGTCCTGGAAAAGAAGACTATAGTTTGATCATATTTTATTACAGAGAATAATGAGATTTAAGGAGGGAAGTTCACAAATTTGAAGAATTCTTGGTATAGTGTAGAACTTTCTTAAGTGATAGATCTTTGTGGTTGTCTTCGCTTGTTAGCTTATCGAAGTTAAGACAACCATGTATATTTTATGTGTTACTTCTCATATCATTCATTAACTAGGCCCACGTAAAAGTATTACTCTTGAGAATAATCAAAATAAAACCATAGGAGAAAATAGAAGAAGTATTCAATCTTGGCTCACCGATATAGCAAAAATATTTATGTAGAAGTCAATCAAAGTAGCGGCCATCCACCTGCATTGCATGAGCTACTATTAGTTTCTGCAGGATTTCTTTATGTACACCTGACAGGTCTAAGAAATTCAACATCAAAGATCAGAATAATTGTGGATATTTTGCAAGAAATCTGAAAATGCAGAAGAAGAAGATAAAAAAGATCATGGCTTCTATAAGGGAAAGGCTGCAGAATGCAGCTTATCACGATTCACGTCTTAAGGAATTATAAATATGCGTACTATTTACTTAAACATCCTTTCAAATGGATGCTAGGCTGTGATGAAAACCTAGGAAGCACGGGTACTTCCAAACGGCCAACGTACCCGTGTCGGGGGATATCGGGTGCCGATACTCGCGAACCCAAGTAGTATCTAATTTCTTAATACGTGTTTGCAACTTTTGGACACAATTATGTTTAGATAAATGTTTGAGGCCCTAGTGTAATTTCAAAAACTTGATATTTCAAGTTATGATCAAACACAAAACAAGTATACCCACTGTTTTGATAGTTAGGTTGTCATTCTTTTTCTCCAAAAATGCTCATAATTATAATGTATCCTTAAAGTTATATGAAATGGTTCAATTTTTGTATTTTTAACAAAATAAATATTTATTGATATATATATATATATATATATATATATATATATATATATATAGTCCCCTTTCATTGTGCACTAGGCCGCCTAGTGCACTCGGCCTTCCCGCCTTCTTATGGACGATTCGAACCGTTCACATTGATCTATACATCTAAATTAGTCTAAATAAGTAAAATCAAATCATTTGAAATTCATTTGCACATCTATTGAATTGCTACAAAATTGTATGGTTGAAAATCGTTGTTTTTTCATAGTCACAAGATGGATGGGCAAATGGATTTCAAATAATTTGATTTTACATATTTAGACTAATTTAGATGTGTAGATCAATGTGAACGGTTCAGATCGTCAATACGAAGGCGGGGCCGAGTGCACACGAGTGCACATGGCGGCCTAGTGCACACGAGTGCACATGGCGGCCTAGTGCACAATGGAAGAGGACTATATATATACATATATTATATTTAATGTACCCACCAACGCACCCGTATTCTACTTTTTTGTGTAGAAAATGACGTATCTCCGTACCCATGTCATTTTGTACCCGCACCCCTATCCGTATTCGTATATGTGCTTCATAGATGAAAACATATGTCGGTATCTTAATAATCCTAGAACAAGGAACTTTGGCAGATGACTAGATATAGTTGAAGTATCAAATCACAAACCCGATATTCTAATACCAATAGATGGTATTATTGGTATGTCATTTTTAATAATCAACATGAGAAGTATGCACAAGACCCATAAAGAGTAACGATACTGAGAAAAACAACCATGTAAAGTAATCTTATTTTTATAAAAAACATAGAAACAAAATTATAGATGGAAAAGTGCTTACGGAGTTAACAATTCCTTACGAAATGGAAGACCATCAGTAATTACAGTATAAATAACAACTGCAGCCATGAAGAAAGCCAATAAACTGAAAACCATTCTCCAAATAAAAAGAGAGCAGCACTTCATCCTCAATTGAATTTCATTCCTGGATAAATCACAATTTCAATCTCTTAATGTAAGAGGTCAAAAGTAAGGCAGAAGTAACGAACAGAAAAATAATCAGTTCGCCATGAACTTGAGCACATCTACCTGAATAAGACAAGTCTGACAGGATCTTGTACAAGGCCTTGAGATGGAATGTTGAAAAGGTTCTTGACAATATAAGCACATGTAGTTATACTGAAAGCACGGAAAGAAAATCATCATTAAACTGAACTAAATTAGAGCATCATCTAAAACAATTTTATGTTATAAGAAAGTGAATCCTCTATCTTTGGGAAATTACAAGATAATTGGTAAAACCGATAAAGAAAACTACTTAAAATCTGATAAGAATAAAGATAAGCATGTTCTGTATGGAAGAGGAAAAAATATATTATGGTACACCATATCACATATTAAAAACAGTAGTATGGGGCTCAGCATCATTCATACTTCATCCCGAATGTAGGAAAGCGGAAATGAAGGCCCTTGAAAAATAAAGAACCAGTTTCGCCATTCTCACATATATCAGGCCTATCACTCGGTCTACCGAGTGTTCTATGTACTGGCTTCTTGAAGTGTTTTAACTTATTGTTTGTATAGAATCAGGAGACAACAATACATCTGAGATACATACCTGCCAAAACATACTAGCAAAATAATCCATAACATCGCGCTAATCCAGTTTGATTCCTTGTAGGCAACCCAGACCTGACATGATGCAGGATAGCAATGAACAGTACATTTCCAGAACACAAAGTAATGAAATAAATATACACTTTAACATAATAATGCACATGAGTGAAATGCATGAGCAGAATTTTTCTATACAGGATTACGGTGTTTGGTAGCTTGCAATTGCATTTACAAGTGGAAATTTAAAATTTGCCTCTAAAGCTTTTGGACTCAATTACCAAAATATTTCCTACTTTTCATCATAATCTCAATTTTATTTACTTCAATCATCTTTTCCCTCCAAAACTTAGAGGATATTTAAGGTAAAAGAGTCTATTAGATTTGGAGGGAAATTGAAATGTTTACTTGCAAATGGAATTGCAACTTGCATTTGCAAGCTACCAACATACCTCAAAGGTTTCGTGAAAAAAGTAAAAACGCACATGTAACCCTCCCTCATAGTAGAATATTAAATTTTTCGTGCATAGGTGTGTTGCGTAGACACATATTTACCAATTACACGTAATGTATGCAAATCTCCAATTCTTCCATGAATTCTCAAGCAGAAAACTTAGTGATGAAAAACATGTGAAGTACAATTGCATCCCACAGAAAAAGAACGTGTTTCATAATTATCAATGCATAGAGGAAAAAAAATGGTATAATAACAAAATTCCAATCTAAACATCTAAATAAAAGCGGGTCCAGGAATTTACCGATATTGCGAACACATTAACGTAAAAGTCGATCAAGGTTGCATTCATCCACCTAAATAAATTCAAGAAACCATCAAGTCAAGTACAAACACCAACAAAACAGTTTCATTTGACACAAACCCATAATTCAAGAGGCACACATCTTGAGACTTGTTAAGATATAATGCTCCCCATACATTGTTATTATTAGTAATATGTACTACTAGTTTTTTTCCTCCAATCTAATTGCTTGTGCTATTAGCTGTATAAGAGTGACAAAAGCGGTAGGCCCCTCTAGTTAAAACTTTTTTTTTTGAAAAATAGGATAGAGTCTTGCGACTCCAGCCCAAGATTAAAACCTTTATTGGAGAGAAAAAACTGTACAGAATCAGTTTACAAGGGGGCAAACTGAACGCTAGAGCGGCCAATACAAACACGCAAAACACACCACAAGCAGTAAAACATCTCAGACACAGCTAAAACATTAGCACCCGAAACTACAGCCACCAAAGAAAACACCCACCACTCACAAAGTAAAACAATGAAAGCCCCAAACCAACCAAAAGAACATGAGAACACTCCCGCCAACAAGAAAAGGCCCGCAAAGAGATCAGCAAGACGCAGAGGACGAGAGCACCCTTGCAGGCCAGGCTGAAGACGACGATAGCAACTCACACGCGCTACCAGGCAGACAACCAAAACAACACCAAAGCACCTCAAGAATGCTAGCAACCAACTGGAACAGCAAAGCAGCTGGGCAGGCGCTCCACATCAGTAACCCAGGCAAGCGTAGGGCATCTCAATAACAGACACAAGGTATAACAATCTGGACTAGCACGATACCAGACCCAAAAACAAATCCTGCAACAAGATAACTCCAACCCACACCCTGAGCCAGAGGTGAAAGGTCGGATAGCGCCGAACTCAGCCAACTCATCAAGGTAGCCCAAAAAACTGGGACACACCATCATCCAAATGAATACCCAAACAAAATCTCACCAGATTGAGAACAATAGAAGAAAAAAGAACAAGATTCGAAGATAAAAAGCGCTAGATTAGAAAGTAAGGTAGATACAAAATTAAGTAAGGGAAAGAGTGTATAGCCATAAAAGAGCTAGCCAACCGACCAGAGAAGCAACACCAAAATACATACAAAACATTTCCCATCATCAACACCAAACAAACTTCCCAGAAAAAAGAACAACCCAGGCACCAACAGCCACCAAAAACACCCTGAGAAGGCACTAGTCTGAGGCCGATGTTTGGACTTCACCTAGATCGGTACTGCAATAGACGAGAAGACATAGAAAACAAAAAAATAAGTGAATAGAGGTCATGGATGTAAGTAAACAGAGTAGAGCGGACTAAGCTAACCAACAAAGAAGAAGAAGCAAACAACCAAATAAGGAAGAGGTAAAGAGCTAAAAAGTAGTGGGGGCAACACCACAAAATATAACACCAAATGCAGTGGTTAAGAGAGAGAGCACAAAGACTAAAATCATACAAAAAACCCTCACCAAACAGCCACCGCAGACACCCCCAACAGACCAAAGAACTTAAGGGGGGTAAGTAAGTGTTTTGAAGAAAATTAGCCGCAGCTACCTCTAAATTATGAAGGTGCAGGTCCGTTAATTTTTTTTGGGAAAGCGTGGATGCCCAGAACTTGGAATAGTAGATTAGGTCGTCAACAAGACAACGGATGGGCCGAGAGGTATTATTAAAGATCCGATTATTCCTCTCGGTCCAAATAATCCATGTCATGGCCATCATGGTCAGATCCCAGGACTTGAGGCTCGATTGGTTGACATTCAGGATCCTCCAAGATGACCACCATGTGAAGATAAGGTTGGGATGGGAATGAGCATGACAAGCGTTTAAACAGATAGTCCAAAGAGGAGTTAAAAAGGGACATTGCAAAAAGAGATGATTAGAATCCTCGTGGTGCGATAGACAGAGCGAACACTGCTGCCCTAAAGCTAAATTCATCTTATTGAGCTTATCGACAGTCAATAATTTGTCCTGTATTGTTAACCAAACAAGGATCTTCACTTTAAGAGGAGCATGACAACTCCAAATAAACTTAACCATTGGAGAAGCAACTCCCCCGTGGTTAAGGAAGGAGTAAAAAGATTTAACAATGAACGCTCTAGAAGACGTCCATCTCCAAGAAACATCTTCGTGGGAGTACCACGAATAAGAGTGTAACTCCGACAGCAGGTGTACATAGTTGGAGATCGCAGATGGGGGAAGGTACCTACTGAAAGGGATCACCCATTCCAAATGGCCGTTATCTCTGTGAACGTAGTCCGCAACTGATGCGTTAATCTGGGAAATGGGATGCAAACTTGTAATTGCCGATCCATAAATCTGATCAGAACTTGGTTTTGGAACCATCGGAACATAATTTAAACAAGCTACAGCGGAAAGGTTCTACCGCTTTCCACACTCCTTTCCAGAACGGGGAAGCTGACGGAGAGAGATTCGACATGAGTTCCTAGATTTTGTAATGGGAATGATATTTGTGAATGCTCATTCTAGCCCAAGAAGAGGAGTTATCCTTCAGAACACGCCAAATCCACTTCCCTAGGAGCGCCAAGTTTTGGTTCCTAAGGTTAAGGATACCAAGTCCCCTATCCTTCTTAGCTTTACCCATCGAGTCCCAGTTACAAAGATGTTTACCAGCTCTATAATAAGCCGAACCTGACCAAAAGAAATTTCTTCTGATCCGATCAATTTCCTTAATAACCCATGACGGAACGTAAAAGAAGGACATCATATATAGGGGAAGAAACGATAGAACCGAATTAATAAGAACAAGTCTACCGCCACGTGATAGAAGTCTACCCGACCAAGAGTTGAGTTTTGCTTCAAATCTATCAATCATAGGCATCCAGTCCTCCGCACGGAGTCGACCCCATCTCAAGGGGATTCCGAGATAACTGATGGGGAATGAAGAGGAAGCACAATTAAAAAATTGGGCAATCTCAGCCTGCCGGTGAGGGGAGCCACCTAACCAAAGGACGAAAGTCTTATTAAAGTTGATAGAGAGACCAGAAGCCAATTCAAATAGATACAGCAGAAGCTTGAGGTTTCGCAACGCTACACCATTAGCTTTGGAAAAAAGAATGGTATCGTCGGCATATTGTAGGTTAAGAACACCTCTAAATCCTTGGAAACCTCCTAATCCTTCGATATAGTTGGCATTCCAAGCTTTCAGGAGGATCCGACTAAAGACATCCGCAACTAGAGAAAACAGAAGAGGGGAAAGCGGGTCTCCTTGTCGGAGACCCCACTTGCACTTAAATTTACGGCCTTCAGAACCATTAATGATGATGGAAGAAGTACCAGAAAAGAGACTAAGTTTAATCCAAACTATCCATCTGGGCCCAAAACCCCGGTGATGCAAAATAACAAAGAGGAATTCCCAGTTGACTTTGTCATAGGCTTTTTCGAAGTCAAGTTTTAAAAGAATATCCTCCGAGCCTGATTGGTGACAGCCAGAAATGATTTCCTAAGCACAAGCCACACTATCAACAATAAATCTATCCTTAATAAAGCCGGACTGGGCCGGATCAATGATAGGAGAAATGACTAGGCTCAGGCGAGCAGCTAGCACTTTCATGATGATTTTGCAAATGGAATTCAGAAGGCTAATAGGCCGGAAAGCCGACACTTTGTTAGCACCAATAATTTTGGGGATAAGAACAATGTGAGCATAATTAATACGGTCAAAAGAAAGTTCTCCGTGATGAAGTTCAGTGAACATGTCCAGTAAGTCAACTTTGAGATACTCCTAGTATCTTTGGAAGAAGAAGGATGGGAACCCATCCGAGCCAGGCACGGATTCGCTGTTCATCGCAAATACTGCCGCTTGAATCTCTTCCAAAGAGAACGGAGCATCAAGATTAGATAGATCGATATCAGTCTCACCATATAAGTGATCCCAATCTAGAGAAATGGAGCGGTTACCGGACAACCCCAGAAGGGTCTTATAAAAGGATAGGAAGGCTGAATGAAATTCCGAATCAGAATTAACCTCCACATCGTTAACTAAAAGAGAAGATATACAATTGCAACGTTACGATGAGAGGCAAAATTATGGAAGAAAGAAGTATTCGAGTCTCCATCCTCAAGCCAGCGTGCTTTAGCACGTTGATGCCACTTCAAGTGATCAAGACGTAGAATCGCAGCATAATTTTGTTTACACCCATTCCTACGTTGCCTAAGGGAGTCAGAAATGGGACCGGATTCTTCAAGAATATCAATGAAATGGATTGAGGAAAGAAGGAAATTTTTTAGGCCTTGAGATTGGCTAAATCTCTCAACACGCTAAATTCTACAACCATGCTTAATCGCATGAAGCTTGAGTAAAATCCTCCCAAGACCGTGGGAACCCACAACACTAGCAATGCAATTGGAAACGAGATTAGCGAAAATTTGGTCTTCTAACCAAAATTTTTCAATACGGAATTTCCAATGTTTAGGAAAAGAAAAGTTAGAGAAGAGAATGATGGGAACATGATCCGAACAAGGATTCGGTAACACTTGCGCAAACATATTTTGGAAGTTTGCTAGCCAAGGTTGGGACACCGGGAATCGATCCAACTTAGCCAAAGAAGGGACAAGGCGCATATTCGACCATGTAAAGGATCTACCGTTGATGGGGATATCAACCAGATCGAGATTCCAGATACAGTCATTAAAACGAAGAGAACTATTTATAACTGAAGGATTACCACTCCTTTCATGGGCAAATCTAGTCACAATAAAGTCACCACAAAAGATCCAGTAACCCTGCATAGAGCCGATAAACGAGTCGAATTCAGTCCAGAAGGACTGCCGATGATTGAGTGCCCTTCTTCTTACATTCTTAGAGACATCAAATGTTACCGCTTCCAACATTCATGACGAGAGAAGTTGGAGGCTTGTGCCCAACGGACAATTTTCGATAAATTTCATGTATCGGGCTCTTACCGATGGGGGTATGAGATGTGCAGAAAGTAGAGTTATTTGGAAGATGAGTGTCCTGCATAAAGTTCAGGATTTCATGTGGCTTGTCTCCAAAAATAAGATTTTAACTAGAGAGAATCTTCTAAAGAAAGGTCTCATTACATTGGTTTTGCGTCCTAGATGTAGCCTCTAGGAGGAATCTATTCGACATCTTTTTCTGGAATGTGTTGTACGTTTATGGAATTTCATTCTATTAGGGTTTGGATGCAGTACATTTCCCCTTACTGTTTTCCAATTGTGGGGAGAATTTGGAGACCGTGAAGTGGCCCCAGGGAGACGTAAGGATTGGGATTGTTTGGTTGCAGCGTCGTTATGGGTCATTTGGCTAGATAGAAATGATTTATGTTTCAGAAATCACTCTTCTCCTTTCCAACATTTGATTCATAGATTTTTTTTCTTACCAAAACTTGGATCTCCATTCCAGGTATCAGGAAGAAAGCTCGAGTGGGTCCTCCGTTTCCTACAGAGGGTGGTAACAGCTGATCGGGACGATCATTTAGGGTGCAGGCAAGGATTGCATTCTGGGATATTGGACGGTGTTGCTTTGCATAACGCCTTTTTGGTTTTCTTTATTCCGAATCCTTCTGTATTTTGAGATTTCTATGTCTTTCAGTCTTGTGTATTTTGAGTTAACTTCAGCACTTACGTGTGGGGTTGTATTTTGGTTGTAAGCACTGTTGTGCGTTGATGTATTTTGGATGTATTTGTGGTTCATTTTATATAGGAGTCGGATGGCACTTCTCATGCCATCTCTTGTTTCAAAAAAAAAGGACTGCCGACGATCAGGGGAACTAGGGCCATATACAGAAACAACCATGAGATCACAATTGAGTTCCACCCAATGTAGGCAGACAACAAGGAAAAACTGAAGACGATGAACAGATATAAGATTGAATACATCCTCTTTGAAACCAAAGAGGATACCTCCTCAAGCATCAATGGAATCTAAAGAAATCTATTTGGAGATCAGAGATCCACCTATAGTTCCAAGAATGGACGGACAGATGGAGTGGAGTTTAGATTCCACTAAGGTAATCATATCACAGTGGGAGGACATTATTAACTGATACACGGCCTGTTGTTTCAGGGCGCTGCTAAGCCCCCTCTAGTTAAAACTTGTTCACCCTATAGTTGCCATTCTTTTATGAGAAGCGGTATTATATATGTACTAGTAGTACAACTAGCATGACTCGTATAAATATCAAATGCCCACATGGGCACATGATCATTCTCCTGCAATTTCAATACAAACTTCTCAAGAAGAATTTCATCAAACAGGCGACGGGTAATACGAAGACTTACGGGGTTAGTAGCTCTTTGCGAAAAGGAGAGCCATCTGTGGTGATAGTGTAGATTAGCGTCGCTAACATAAAGCAACCCAGTGCAATGAACAGAGCTCTATAGGCTACGAGAGATGAAGACATCGCCATTTTTAGATGAGTATGAGAATAGGAGATGAAAAGGAGAAGATCCACAATACAAAAGGCAAATAGAAATGTTGAAAGAGAAGACTGAGAATGTGGAGCGCCAATTGACACGTTGTATATTCACATCAGTTGCATTTAGCCCCCTGTACTATAAGATATTATCATATTATCTAAATCTGAAAATTGCGAGTACTAAAATAAAAAGTAGCAGAAAAGATAACACGATTCGTTGGTTTGAAAAAAGAAGAAGAAAATGGCTTCTTTTTCTTCTCCTCCTACTTCTACTTCACTCCCACTCCCATTCTATCGTCACCCAAGCCCCCGCACCCACTTCTACACTCACCACCTCCCCGCCTCTCCTCGGCCCCACTGCCCACGTGGCCGGGTTTCCACCCGCGCCAAGTTCGGCAAGTTCGACGCCGCCGATGCCACGTCAGCACCCCCCAAAATCGAAATTCAAGAACCCATCGAAGATCAAGACAGGTCATTTTTCTTGAAATTTCACCAACATTTCCCACCAATT
Organism: Hemerocallis citrina; assembly: GCA_017893485.1. NCBI lineage: Eukaryota > Viridiplantae > Streptophyta > Magnoliopsida > Asparagales > Asphodelaceae > Hemerocallis > Hemerocallis citrina. The sequence continues at coordinate 18,691,824 of CM030358.1, read as the reverse complement.
TTAATTCGAATTATTTAGTATTAATTAATTAATTAATTAATTAATATAGTGATTTGCCGTCGGATTTGGAGGATGCGATTCGGCAGTCGAGCAAGGCGGCGGCGGCGTTCATAACGAGCGGGGGAATGCGAGCAATGGTGAGGTTTTTTGGGGATAAAAAAGGGATCTTTTTTTTGTGTGTGTGTGTGGAAAAGATGTGTTTTGGGGGAATTGGGGATTGATGGGTTTTCGGTTGGGGTGATGTTTAGGTGGAGCTGTTGATTCCGCAGTTGCAGTTTCTTGATGCGGAGGGGGCGCAAGCGGAGCTGTGGGAGTTGTCGAGGATTTTCATGGAGTCTTTGATGGAAGAATCAGGGGTTCAGGTTGGTGCTGTTTGTCAGTTTAGTATGTGTAATGTGTCTTTGTGGTCGTTAGGAGTTTCGTTTATGGCTCGATGCGTGGTATTTATCGTCGGTTTTGAATGTAGCTAGTGCTAGTTGTTTGGAGAGTCGTCAATCCCTAAATGCGAGATGTGCACGAGGTTAGATGTGGACTTGGCTAACCTCATAGGAAAGATACCCGCCCTAATAATTCAAAACATAGTTTAAAAAGTTGGTTAAATAATTACTAAATTTTGATGTAATTTGTATGAATACATAATTGGAGTGTGTGTGGTTGGACTTTTAGTTTCTTTTTTTTGGTGAATTTTGTGGTTGGCCTTTTTGGGATGCCGACAAGCCTTCCCTCTCTTTCGATATTTCCAAATAGATTCACTCCCTCTATAATAGTTAACATTATTATATAGTCTACATAACCTTTACATTGATATTGGAATTGGGAAAATAATAAGTCTCATGCAATGCACATGTACATATATATGGTATAGATTTATTGTACAAACCATGGTTTGAACTTTTAAAGATCGGTCGATCCCGAACTGGCCAATCCTGATCGTTTTTCAACGGGCCGCTTCGATACAATCCCAAAATCCTGTCGGTCGAGTTAGCAATTTGATCGGATGAATCGGCCCAATCCCAACCCGAAACCATTGATCCTATGATTAAAAAATTGCAATATGTGAATTTTTTATTCATGTGGATCCTCTTATTTAAGCAATGAAGATGCATATGTAATGAACATCATTTCAAATCTAGCTTATATTTTGTATATGTCTTGTATGTAGTGAAATTTGTATTATTTAGTATACCTATTTCTATTATTCTAGTTTTACTCTACTTTAATAATTATATGAAATTAATTAAAACGTTCAAGTTTGTAATTGAAAATATTAAATTTGTAAAAAGAATTATTTCACTTAATTTTTAAAAAATAATTTAATTATAGAAACATTTTAGATATTTTTTTTTAATTTTTAAAAAGGGTTAATCCAAATGTCCCGATACACAGATCCAATACTACTATCTTGCTGGTACCGATACCAATCCTGATCCTGATCCCGTTCCAAATATTTGAAAAATTCCAATTCCGTTCTCAATCTCGAGTTTTAAAACCTTGGTACTAAGTACAAACCATAGTATCATATTGACTGTATAATCTCGGTGGCTGGGTATTTTCATATCGACATCTTAAAATGTTTACAAATTGATTGATTGTGACAACTAGTTAAATATTTGGATCTTAAAAGAAACATATATAATATTTTTGAATTATAGAAATAGTTATCATAATTTTTTGTGTTTATTTTATCGTCATGTACAAAATATCTCAATTTATAAAGCATGATGGGCCGTGCATTTTAAATTATATAGTAAAAAGTTAGAAAAAACTATACAAAAAATGTACGATAAAAATATGTTCTATATATACTCATTGTGCTCAATCAATCGTGTTGTCTCTTTCTTACACTCCCTTATACCCAATTACCAAATCATCGGCGTTAGCACTAATACTACATTCTACAGTCTTTGGTTTCAATTGCTAGTCTTGTTTTGTTCTTCTTTCCTTGTTAACTTTAAACATTGGCAAATATCGAGTGTTTAGGCAAATTTCCTATTGGGTAGGTAGAAATTCGAGACAATCCGGAGTTCTTGTCTTGTTCTCGACCAAGATTTGATGTCATAGCACCAATGCTTCTACTCTGAAATTGTGTTGTGGCTAATACACTTATCAAGCATGATACTCCTGGCTGGGTCAGTATTAGCATTAATATAAATACCCAAAATCCGAATCCGACCCAGACCCGACCTGGACTGGAACCGACCTGGCCTATCCGAGTTCGGATCCTAAAATGGGACTCGTTGTACTTTCGGGTCCGGGTCCGCTCAAAAGAGACCCGATCCGGATCCGGACCCAGACCGTTAAAAAAACCCAAAAAATCCACATTGAAATAAATTCTATCCTCATCCCTCCCCTCCTTCATCCTCAATTCTAAATTTTTCTCTTTCAAACTCAAAACTCATACATTTTTCTTTTCTCATCTATTCTAAATCATCCACTCGCCGTCTCCGCTCGCCGCTCACACTCCCGCTCCTACCCATTCGGGTAGGAATATTTTAATGGGACCTAGACCTGGTCCTCACGGGTCCGGGCCCGGGTCCAATTTTTGGACCCGTAGGGGACCGGGTCTGGGTCCGGGTAGTGAAGGACCCGACCCGACCCGATACCAATGCTAGTCAGTATTGAATTTGTAAACTCCTTTAGAGCATTTAATTTGGCTTCTCACCTTGAAAGTCTTAGGAGCACCAACACTCAGAACATATTCTTAGTTTTTAATTATGATTTATTGATATATGACCCTGGGGTTGTTATAATGTTCTTTTTAGTCAGTGTCACAATACAAAAGTGGATTGCATCTGGTGTATAATAGTGTTTTTTTTTTAATTATTTTTTTATATAATAGAAATGTGGTATATAATAGTTGAAGGAACTCAACATTGCAATGTGTTTCTGAGGGAGAGGTTATGCGGGAACTTCTTAATTTAAACAAGCTTGGATGTCAGTAGAATTGATGAGTGACATCATGGGAAGTCTTCACTCAGGGGCAATAGTGATCGAATCAGAGGTAATAGGATCTAAAAGTGCTAAGTTCTTTGCTACATTTAAAGAGAAGCCAAACAGTAACTTGGGGGGGGGGGGGGTGTTGGTGTGCAATGTCACAAGTCCAAAGTTAACAATTTGTGAGTAGTTACAAAAGCTCCACAAATCAGCAAGCAACAGTACTAGAGTGGATACCTAATTTGTAGATTACAAAATTTGTATATCATGTAGTACGAATGTTAAATAGTACTCCCAAATAAACATGTATATGTATCAACTCTACTTGAAGAGATCCTTTTATGCAGTCTTAAACATAATAAATTGTAGGTTTCCCTCCTACATCACATTACGAAGAATAAAAGAGTACTGGATAAAATGAATTTAATCTATAATACTGCTGGAATTGTTTCTATTACTGCTTATAACTGTATTTATTTTGTACTTTTCGTTCTTTTATTATTATTCTTTGGGTTTTATTTCTCTTTCTTCATTTGTTTGGCTGTCATGACATTTTCTTTGTAATCAAATAATCATACCATCATGTTTATCAAACACAATAACTGTGCTAACAATTTGAATGGAAACTATTCCATTTAAATGCCAGCATTACTTATATTGCATTTCTTACAAGTTGATTATTACTTACTGGTCCATTTTTAGAGAGTAAGAGCCATATTTCCTGATGCTGGAGCAGCTGCTCTTCTAAAGTATCAGTGGAAGGATGTCAGCTTCGGGTTTTCCAGGTATTTATTCCTCTCTAATGAAACATTATGTTGAATTTAAATTAGAAATTTTCATTTACAACACATTAATTTGATTTTGCTTCCTGCTATTTTCAATATTGTATATGCTATGTAATGTATCAAAGCTATGTAGGTGTGAGTATAGAGATGACTGTTGGAATAATTAGAGAAAACAAAGATACATACATAAGGTTTTATTTATACACTAAAAGGATTAAGGGTGTTTAAAGAATATATTTTTGGGTTTTGGATTGGTAAATCGTGAGTGACAATTGTTTAATATGATTAAATTTATGTTTGCTGAATTAGTATCTGGTGTTAGAAAGATTGGTAGAGACTAGAGAGACAAAGTCAGTACTTACCATTGGATACTTCCATTGAAGACTACCACTAATCCTCACCTCTTCGTAAAACTGATAGACTATGGAGTATATACCCCAAGTAACGTAGCTAAAACAGTGAAATTTAGAAAATTCTCAAAATTAGCAAAACAAGTGGATTGTAACCCACAAAAGCTGCTAAAAGAGTGAATTTTCGAATTTCACCAGTAGGCAAAACATAATTGACTATAACCCACAAAAGTTGGCCAATAGACTAAAATTCAGAGTTTCTTTCTTTTGCATGTGGTCGTAGCCGCCCACATTGGAGAGAGATATTTCTCAACATCCCAAATTATTTATGTTTAAGGTCTGAACCGAACCTGCCACCTCTCACTTAAGCGTAAGAAACATTGCCAACTCAATACAAGTGCTGGTCGTCAACAAAGTTAGTTAGAAGAGTGAAATTAAGAATTTCTCAAATTACATGAAAATGGTCGAATACAACTAGGGGCTGCAACGAGTCGGGTTTGGGTCGGATCCTACAAGAGCCATATGCGGATCCAAACCCACTAAAGAATGAAGGATCCATTTGGGATCCAAACCCACTAAAGTTTCGAATCGGGATTCGAGCTTCAAGTTTATCCAATTTCATTATTTCTTTTAATATGATATTCAAATTTCTATGAAAAAAAATCAATTTGTATTAAATTATAAATATTTGAAAATTTTTCACTGCATATTCAAAATGAAATAAACATATAAACAACAATTATAAGACTAAAGATTATCTTATCCTAATAGTCAAGCACACATGATGAGGAGTATTTTATTTTGAGATTTAGCCATATATAGTAGTTTTGCCATTTGCACCCTTTATTTTCTGCATTAGAATATTTTGAAGATTTGTATTGAGATTTTGTTTTGCGCCAATATATAGGCCTTGAGAATAATAGAAGGTATGCTATTATTGATAAAAAAAAATATTGTGTTGAGTTAAAGCTCTGTATTCTTTTCTTATGTGTGTGATACCATAATAAATTATTAATGTTTGTGAAAAATCCTAAGAAATTTTAGGGTTTGTGAGAAGTTCTAAATTACATCAAAATCCCCAAATCCTTTACCCAAAATTCAGACCCTAATTAATCCATCTCCCTTTAATCATCTCATACAGCCGCCTAATCTTCCCCCTAACCCTTCTTCCTCCCGCCTGCACCCGAACCTCCATCACCCTGCCCCTAGTCGCCCAAACCAACACTTCCCGATGCCTCGCCTTAGCCTCACCACTACAACCTCCATCGCCAGTCTTGCCGCTGATCGCCTTCACCCTCGCAGCCCCGCTCGCCAGCCACTTGCACCACCCCTCTCCACCACTCTTGACGCCCCGTTGCTCTCCACCCCGTCGCCACACCCTGCATACACCAAAGCACAGCAACCCGAAGTTTCGTCCCCTCGCCACCGAACGCCGTTGCCGTCATCCTGAGCACCTCGACCGCAACCCGAGCACCAGTGCAACTTTCTTCGAACCCGGTAAACTCTTTTCATTTCTCAAATATTTGTGATACTGCTTCATCATCTCTATAATATTATTTGATTTATCTGTCGTACACAAATATTGAGTGTGTGCTTCTACTTGCTAATTAGGGTACAGATCTTCATTGCATATCTTACATGCTAAGAACGATTAAGTATCATTGTTGATTGATAGGATTGAATCTATAATTGGACTTGTTAAACTATTTCATATCTTGAAAATCCATCAAATCAATTAGTAGTTTAATTTCTGACTTAATCTGTATTACATGTTGGTAAGCATATTTTAATATTCTTGAAAATTCTCTGTCTAGGGTTAAGTTTACATCAACACATTTTCATCTTTTACTAAAAGTAAATAAGAGTGTTGCCACTAGGTGTATACTAATATTTTTTATTGCCTAGATTAAACAATTTGTTTATACTAGGATTAAAAATGAATATAGAATATCTAAGTAATAAAATCTATATACATTTAGAAATGTACTAGATTTGCCCGTGGGCACGTGCCTACAGCACGTCTTCGGAACGATACAACATATGAAAAGCCTTGTAAACAGTAAAACAATAATTATGTAGCTCAAGTTTGAATAGTATGACAATAATTAGTTGTAATTAAAAGTCCATGTTTCCATTAATATATGTTGAAAAATAATTATAAATGAGGGTATAAAATCTAACTTCTTAGAACTTTGAGGGTGGAAAATGATGAAATTTAACTATTGAAAAGATATTTGCTATTTTCAATGTAACATGAAAAATAAAAAAAAACTTAAAAATTTTGAAAATTTACAAACCCGAAATCTGAAAAACTAAATTTCTGAGTAAATAGGGGTGAGAATGAGAAAGAGAGATAAAGAGAGAGAAATAATTAAATAAATAAATGAGTTGTTTTTTGGGGGGGATTTGAATTTGAGTTTTGGGGTTTAAAATTTTGGGAGGGAAAATGTGTTTTGTGAGGTTAGATTTGGGCCTTTAATTTTGAGGGGATTGAAGGAGAGCCACTTGATAGCTTTCTTTGTGTTTTATCATATAGATAGCTAAATTAACATGTACTAATGTGTGTGTGTGTGTGTAGGGGTGTGATCATGTGAGAACTAGTCCTCACGACAAGTTTCGAGTGAACTTTTACATAGCCATCACATGGATGATCCAAACTGTTCACATTGTTTAAAATGACTAAATTAGTCTAAATATGTAAAATCAAGTCATTTGAAATTCATTTGTCCTTCTATCATGTCTTTTTTTTAAAACAACGATATTCCTTGTTCACTATTTGGTGTTTACGAGGAGATCATGTAAGGGGTAGGATATCAAACTTTACAGATTCTACATTATCATCAAAATTTTGATATTATGCAAAGGTGTTGCAACGGTCAATGAAACAAAGATTGGAGCCTTGTGGGATGGTTTGAAAGTGGGTTTTCTAATTGGCTAAAATTGGCTGTATTAATGAAATTCGGAATCTTCAAAATTAGCCGAAAATGGTGAACTATAACTTGCAAAAAATTTGTGAAATTGTACATTTGAGACTTACTCAAAATCAGCAAAAGATGGTGGATTATCACCCAAAAATTCTTTAAGAAAGTGGCTTGTTAAAGTAGTCTTAACTTTAGTCCCACATCTGAAATAAACTCAGATTAGTCTTTGTACTCTCTTATATATAGGAGGCAGTGTATCCAGTTATAATTATCCAATAAAGTATTTTTTTCAGTCTCTATACTATAACTTCAACATGGTATCAGAGCTGGAAAAATATACACAAAATTTCTACAAAAAGTTAGGGTTTCCTCTCTCTTTAAAAAAAATACTGTTCATCTTTCTTCTCTTTTCCTCCGAAACCCTAACCCTAATCTGCCCGAACTCCGAAATCCTAATCCCCCCCCGATGCCCTTCTTAAGCGCCGCCATCATCCTCCGTGCACGTCGCCGCCACCTCCATTGACACCTGTAACCTCACCGTAAGATTTTGCACCCCATCGAAACTCACAACCTCATCTTCACCACCATCAGATCCCGCCACCATCTTCGTCCACCTCTCTGAACCCGAAACCCCATCTTCATCAGCCCCCGCTCCCGCACCCTCATCCTCATCTTCCCCACAACCCACTCCTGCTCCCGCCGACGCCCCCGCTCCTGACTTCGACCTCCCTGCTCCTGCTCACCGCACCCGCCCTATTTTGCGTCTCCCGACCTCCACTCCACCTCCAGTAAACCCTACCCCTCCTCTCCTAACACACCCGATCCCGACCCCCTTTCCTGTAGTTCAAAAAAAATCGAAAAAAGATATGCCTCATTATGCGTGTTGTTCTGTGATGCATGCCAGTTTTTTATGCCTTCTTCACTCATCATTCTCACCCGTTTTCTCCTTCAGATCTAATCTAGATCTGCTCCTATGACGACTTTCAATACTTCAACGACAACCTCTCATACTCCTCCCATGGCGACCTCTCCTCCACCGGTGGACTCTTATTCCATTGTTGCTCCTACAAATGAGCCAACCTCCTCACAATTTACCATTTCTGTTGAAGCGTACCAAGCCTTTCGCAACATGCTGCCCCCTCCTTCTGGTAACTCTGTTCACACGAGTAATGCTTGTCATGTTTTCTCACATCGATTTCAGGTGCTTCTGAACATATGACTTCTTTATTGATTTCTTTATATTCTTTGCTTTCAAATTATTATGTGTGTATTGCTGATGACTCACATGTCGCTGTTGAAAGGGTAGGAGATATCTCTTTCTCCGCACATTCATCTTAAATCGGTTTTGCATATTCCTAACTTTCCTAATAGCCTATTATTTGTTCATAAACTTTGTAAAGATTTAAACTGTTCAGTGACATTTTCCCTTCTCATTGTGTGTTTCAGGATACTACGACGAGAAAGGTGATTGGCACCAGTCGTGAACAACATGGGTTATATATCTTGGATTCTCCAGTCTCGGCTTTTAATTCTTCTGCTAATCCTGAATTGTGACACCGACGACTAGGACATCCTTCCTCTACCTCCCTTAAGCACTTAGTTTCAAGTTGTAAGCCTTCAGTTAAGGTATTATGTGAGTCATGTGAGTTAGGTAAACATTATAGAGTTTCATATTCAGGACGCATCAATAAACGTAGTAAAAATTTGTTTGATTTAATGCATTCTGATGTTTGGGATTCTATTGGTTTTCCCACCTTCAATAACTATCATTATTTTGTTATGTTTATTGATGATTTCTCTCGCAAAACGTGGTTATTTCTTTTGAAAGATCGTTCTTGTAGTGCACCGAGGTGGTATTTCTTTTGAAAGATCGTTCATGTAGTGCACCGAGATCCGTATACTGGAAACTCATGACACAACCCAAGATCTCTGCTCCAAATAAGTGCACAACATAGGAAGAAATCACAGGAAATTCAAAACTTACATTGTACAAGGTAAACTATACCCTCCGCTTGGATGCTCCATAGCTCGAATTTCTTGCTCCCACGATCAGTCCTACAACTAACCAATTGTGGGTACGTCAGTTGAATGCAACTGACGCAAAATAAATGAAAACCGTAATTTTCCAAAATCCTCAACAAACAACATTAATGTGGAAAGAAATGTGGAAATCATATAATAGAAGTGTCGGTGTATGACATGACCTAGGATCTAATGCACATGATCCTCTTAATCTAATGCACACTTGGTTGGAAACATATGCATCCCATACTACATATTTTCCGGTCAAGCTTGAGCGTACTTCAGATTATAGGGTTCACTCTCTCGCAATGCTGACCTACTCTTGTACTCTTTTCTGTTCCTGACATTTATTTAGTGACCGATAGAGCTGCAGTATATATGGTCTATTCCTCCTACTGCATCGGATTAGTGGTCTCTCTCCACTCCTAAAGGTCGGTGATCACTCCGAGCGATCGGAATCAGTGGTCTCTCTCCACTCCCGACAGACTGGTGATTATTCAGCTCGGCTGTAGTCCTGTCAGAATCGGTGGTCTTTCTCCACATCCGGACTCTACCATAAGTTATCTAAACATAAGGCAAATCGGCTGGCCTTTTCCTACTCTGCCAGAGACTAAGAGTTGCGCTTTAGCTTCTTGTTCATATGGATAACTGAGAACATAGACGTGCTCATAAGGGTCAATTTTCCTAGATTTTGACATTTCTAATCACTAAATCTCATAAATTAATAGTCGAGACCATGCCGCACATATTCCCTTGACAGGTGAGTACACTCCCAACTAGTGCATGTCCTTATATTATTGGTCATGTGATCACGAGCTACTATAATCTAGGTTTAGTAAATACATTGCACCATGTTTTTACCCGATTCTAAAGGATCTATTTTTCCTTTTTATTATTTACAAATCCTTAACTAGATTACTTAGTTTTTTACTCAATAGTGGTTGAATACTAGGTAAATTTAACTAGTCCCAAAAGTTAGTCTTGTCTTACAACAAATTTATCCTAACCCAAATTTGGATTCAATGCAACTTTTCAACTAAGCTAAAGAGTAGGCTCAACATACATCCTCAACATACACCAAACTAGTGCACTTAATATGCATTAGGCATCACTGTATGCACATATATAAGTGCACTAATACCTCATTGGAAATTCTTTCCGTCTTTGAGTTTTACTAACCTTTTAATGGCATATCTACTAGCTTTTAGTTACCCATGTATACTTACCGATTCAATTCTTTTATACAAAATTCTACACAAAAACCTAACATAAGTATTTATTTTCTACCATTGTTGTGCATTTACTCATTTAGGATTATGGACTTTAACATGAAGTTGTTCTACACATGAATTATCATAGAGTTACTCTAGTCTCCCTTCTACCACTACAATATGAACTTAACATGAAGTTAAAGATAGGGTTGTTCTAATCACTTCCTTACTATTACTTCCTGAACTTTTATACATACCCATAAACTCCACCATACTCTTCTACTATCACAAGTGCTACTACAAGTAGACACTACAAGTAGTCCATTACAAGTAATTCACTACAAGTAGTCAACTACAATAACAACATGAATTACTATGTATTGAATTTACTACATATAAATCACTACTTCTACCTATAGATTACTACATGTAAAATTACTACATATAAATTGCTACATACAAATTACTACTACCACATATAAGCATATAAGTTGCTACAACTTACTACATACAACTATTTCTTCCATAACTAACAAATAGTTTATCTACTAAAGAATAGAACATGAATTGCAAACAAGCATACCACACCAACAATTCTTCGAGTAGATTTCTTTTCTTGCTATGTTTATTTTATATGATCATAACATGAACTTAAGTGTATGATAATTTCAATCAATGCATCATACCCTCATTCATATGAGTAAACTAGCAACTATTAGGATAAAGAAATTATCCACTTTGATTTAGCAAGCTTCCAAAATTTTCTTAGCTGCAAGCTTTCTTCTCCTCCTTGCACCTTTCACTTTTCTCCACTTTAGCTTACTATGGACAAAATAGCTCATAGGAATTTTATATATATATATATATATATATATATATATATATATATATATATATATATATATATATATATATATATATATATATGATGCTTGGAAATGGAAAATATAAAGAATGAGAAGGGGTTGGTATGTAGAAAATAGGCTAGGGTTTCATTTAACTCTCATATATATAGAAAGAGATGAAGGGGAGGGGTTGGCCGGCCATTTCAAAGGCTAGGGGCTGGTGGAGAAGTGTGGGTGTGTGTAGAAGGCTCTAGGTGAGCTTAGGTGTCCCATGGATTTACACGTAACTCCTTAGGTTTTAATCAATTACACTTAACCCCTTTTCTAAGTCAACATTTGTAGGCTATAGTATAATAGTGTATGTGTGTATATTTATAAAATGACAAATGGTAAATACAATTTAATCATATATGCAATTATTATAAATAGCAATTATAAATGGAAAAAATAATAATATATGCAATTATTCAAGACAATTTATTAATAAATTTGGTTGTAAAATAATGCAATGCTATTCATATTCAAAATAATGCAGGGCTATTCATATTCAAAATAATTGTTAATTATTTTGAATAATCCTATTCATATTCAATACTATTCAAAATCATTGTTAATTATTTTGGGGATATTATAGTTCTGAAGTTTTTAAAGTTTTTCAAGAATTTTTCTTCGAGATACAAACAAAATGTGGCATAACTCTTAAATGTTTTCGTTCTGATAATACTAAGAAATACATCAGTTCTTATTTTCAATAATTTTTTCTCAACATGAAATAATTCACCAAACTTCTTGCTGCTACACTCCTCAACAAAATAGAGTGACAGATTGCAAAAATCAACATTTACTTAGCACCGCTTGCTCTCTGATGTTTGAAATGAAGGTTCCCAGGTTTTATTGGAGTTTTGCAGTTTTCACTGTATATTTTCTTATTAATCGAATGTTTGCTCCTATTCTTCGAAATCAATCTCCATTTAACCTGGTATATCCCTCTAAAAATTCATTTCCAATACCATCTCGTATTTTTGGTTGTACGTGTTTTGTTCAAAATCTTAACTCAGGCACTGATAAACTTGACCCGCGTGCTACTAAATGTGTATTTTTTTGGTATTCGCGTTTTTCAAAAAGTTATCTTTGCTATTGCCCTTCATAAAAAAAATGTTTACCTCAGCGGATGTTTCTTTTTTTTGAACATAAACCTTTTTTTTGAACATATTTCTTCACATGATTCTGATTTACCGAGGGCTGTTGTAGAGAGTCTTGATTTTCCACCGCTGCCGCCGCCGCCACCACCAATAACACCATCCCCACCACCGCCACCACCACCATCGCCCCCGCCACTTCAGGTTTATGTCAGAAGACGCAAGACTCGTTCAAACTCGACCATCCTAGATTACCCTCTGTTGTTCAGCTAGTGCCAACCACTTGTATTGGTAATATCCCTAACACAAATGGTTTACCTATTGCTCACCGTAATGCTAAACGTTCTTGCGCTCACTATCCTATTGTCCAGTTTGTTTCTTTTTCTAAACTGAACAGATCTTTTCGGGTCTTTATCTCTTCCTTGGATTCCATCTCTATTCCTAAAAATGTTCAGGAAGCACTCAAGCACCTTGGTTGGACAGCAGCCACGGATGTGGAAATGCATGCTCTTTAGCAAATGGTACCTGACAGTTGGTTTGCCTTCCTGTGGATGATAAAATAGTTGGTTGTAAATGGGTATTCACTGTCAAACATAATCCTGAAAGCACAGTTGATTGACTCGAAGCTCAGCTTGTTGCTAAAGATTATTCACAGGAATATGGGGTCGACTATGCAGAGACTTTTTCCTGGTTGCGAAACTCACTTCTGTTGGTGTCCTTATCTCTCTTGCATCAAATTGTTCTTGGTCCCTTCATCAGCTTGATGTCAAGAGTGCATTTCTAAATAGAGACTTGAAAGAGGTGTTGTGTATGCAACAACCTCCTGGTTTTGAGCGACATGGGGAGAATCTTGTATGTTCGCTAAAAAATCTCTTTATGGCCTCAAATAGTCTCCACGAGCTTGGTTTGAGATGTTCGGCAAAACTATGTGGTATTCTCAAGAAGTAAGGCAGACCATTCTTTCTTCACAAAGAAAGGAAGTAAATGCATTGTTATTCTGTTAGTCTATGTTGATGATATGATTATCACAAGTAGTGATTCCCAAGGTATTGCAGACAGCAAGCAGCAGTTAGCTCAAACCTTTCAAACAACGGATCTTGGTCCGCTTCAATATTTTCTTGGCATTGAGGTTGCACGCACAAAGGATGATATATTTGTTTCTCAAAGAAAGTATGTCCTTGATATTCTTACGAGACAGGAATGTTGGGACCAGTGACACACCTATGGATCCCAATATTAAGTTGTCTTCAATGATGCATTGTTCTCCGATCTAGAACGACGATATCGCAGGCTAGTTGGCAAATTCATATATCTCTCAGTGACTATGCCAGATATTGCCTTTGCAGTTAGTCGAGTCAGTCAGTTTATGTATGCTCTGAGCATCACTCATTGAGAAGCAGTTGTTCACATTCTTTGCTATCTTTAAAAAACTCCAGGGCAATGACTTCTCTTTCGGCCTGGTAATTTTCTTTTCTTTACGAGTATATTCTGGTGCTGACTAGGCAGGATCAGTTGATGATAGATGATCTACTAGTGGATACTGTGTTTTTTGTAAAAAATCTGGTATCTTGGAAAAGCAAGAAGCAACCTGTTGTAGCTAAATCAAGTGTAGAATCTGAATACCGAGTCATTGGGCATTTGGTTTATGAAGTTTTATGGCTCAAATCTCTCCTTCGAGACTTGGCAATCCCAGGATCATATCTAATTCCATTGTATTGTGATAACCAAGCTGCTATGCATATTTCTGAAATTCAGTGTTTCATGAGTGCACAAGACACATCGAGATCGATTGTCACTTCGTTCGTGATGAGTTAGAGAAAAAAGTGATCTCATTTTCATATGTCCGGTCCGGTAAACAACTTGCCGATATCCTAACTAAAGCATTACCTCCTAAGCTTTTTCAAACTTTCTTGAGCAAGTTTGGCTTCGACAATATCTATGCACCAGCTTGAGGGAGTGTTAAAGTAGTCTCAAGTTTAATCCCACATCTGAAATAAACTCAAATTTGTCTTTGTACTCTCTTATATATAGGAGGCAGTGTATTCAGTTATAATTATCCAATAAAGTATTATTTTCAGTCTCTTTACTATAACTTCAACATGGCTAAATTAGTGAACTTTAGAAGTTCTCGAAATTGGATAAAAAGTTTGGACGATAGCCTACACATGCAAGCTAAAATAGTGTATTCCTTAAATTTCTCAAAAATAGACAGAAATAGTAGTGGACTATATGAAAGACCCTTCCAATAGACCAAAACTTCGAAGTTGTGGTAAGAGTGAGGGTTTAATATTTATTTTCTAATACCCTCACAGATTGTGGGCCATTTTTGTGGGCCAAGAACTGGACTATACGTAGTGGTATTTTTTTAGTTCGCATTTAATTTGCGTAGCCAGTGGGATTCAAACTTGGGTTGCTCTGATATCATGTGAAAGACCCTACAAAGACCAAAATTTCGAAGTTGTGTTTAGGGTGAGAGTTTAATATTTATATTCTAACAGACTACTACCTACAGAAGTTTAACATAGCACCAAATTTAATAATATATAAAGTTCACAAAGTTTGGCTAACACAATAACATATAAAATTTTGCAAAATCAGCCAAAAATCGAGGACTACCCAACAAAATAGATTTTGGCCAAAACAATGAGATTCAGAATTTTTCAAAATTAGGCCAACAACGATGTGATATATATGACAAAATCTACACAAATCGTGAAATTCAGAATTTCTAAATACCGGCTAAATATTGTGGACCATAACTCAAAATTTGGCTAAAACAATGAATTTCACCAATCGGTTGAAAATAGTGGATTAATGAATTTCAACAATCGGTTGGAAATAGTGGATTAGCCCACAAAATCTAGCCACAACAGTGAAATTCAAATTTTCTCAAAGTTGGCCGAAAATGGTGGACTACAGCTCTCAAAATCTGGCTAAATCAACGCGATACAAAGATTCTCAAAATCTTCCAAAAATTATGGTCTAGCACACAAAATTGAGCTAGAACAGTAAAATCCTAAATTGCTCAAAATCATCCCAAACAGTGGAGTATATATAAAATCACAGTGAAATTTAAAATGTCTCAAAATTGCTCCAAAATGGTGGACTAAAACGCATAAAATTTGACCAAAACAATAAAATTCACCAAGTCGGTCTAAAACATATTACTACAGACAATTTTTGGCAAAGCCAATGAAATTCGAAATTTCCCAAATTGGCCAAAATAGTGGACTATATCCCACAAAATTTGGCCAAATAAAGGTGATGCAGTGATTCTTTGAGTCGGTTGCAAACGATAGACTAACCCACAAAATCTGGCTAAATAGTGAAATTTAGAATTTTACCAAATTGGCCGAAACTGGTGGACTACACTCGACAAAATCTAGCCACAACACCAGTCGAAATGGACTATAACCCACAAATTCTAGAGAAAACAATGAAATTTTGAATTTCTTATAATCGGACTATACCCAACTAAATATGGCCAAACATTGAAATTCAAATATTTTTCTCAAAATTGACCAAAAATAGTGCATACAAAATATGGCCAAAATCATGAAATTCAGAAATCGGGGAAACTGGTGAACTATAGTCCCCAAAATCTTTGATAAATTAGTGAAATTTCGAGTTTCTGAAAATCAGTCGAAAATTGTAGGCTACTCATAATCAAGCTAAATCAGTGAGATATAGAGATCTTAGAAGTTAGCATTTCTTAGAAATACAACTCACAACTTTTTGAATTTCTTAAAATCAAACAAAATCGGTGGAGTAACTCACAACTTTTGACAAGAACAATGAAATTCAAAATTATTCAAAATCGGTTGAAAATGGTGGACTATAGCCGTTAAAATCTTGATAAATCAGTGGGATATAAAGATTCTCAAAATTGGCTGAAAGCGACGGTCTCCCACAAAATCTAGCCAAAACGGTCAATTTTTGAATTTCTAAAAATGAGCCAAAAAACAATGACTAGCCCACAAAATCTGGCCAAAATAGATAATTTTGAATTTACCAAAATCGGCTGAAATATTAGATTATTATACCCAACAAAATAGATTTTGGTCAAAACGGTAAGATTCAAAATGTCTTAAACTCGGGGAAAAATAGTCGCAATCACGATAAAACAATGAAATTCATAATTTCTTAAATTCGACCGAAAATAGTGCATTACAGCTACTAAATTTTTTCAAAACATTGAAAGTCAGAATTTGTCCAGATTCATTGAAAACGATGGAATATACCCTCACAAAATATGATCAAAACAATGAAATTCACAAAATTCTCCAAGTTGGCCAAAAACGATGGACTGTAACCCGCAAAATCTGGCCAAATCATTGTGATATAGAGATTCTCAAAATATGTCAAAAACAATGGATCTAAACTTTTCAAAGTTTGCTGAAAAATATGGACTATAGCCCACAAAATCTTGCAACAACAATAACGTTCCGAATTTTTCAAAATCTGCTGAAAATTGTGGACCCAATTTGGCCAAAACAGTGATACTCAATTTCTCAAAATTGCTAGGAAACGGTGGACTATATCCCAACAAGATCTGCCGAAACGGTGAAATTCACAATTTCACTTAATCGGCCGAAACCATGGACTTAGTAGAAAATCTGACCAAAATTGTGAAATTCAGAATGTTTTCATAGTTAGCCAAAAATGGAGTACATATAACCCACGAAAATGGCCAAATAAGTGGGATATAGAGATTTTCAAAAGTCAGCCAAAACAGATGGATGCAGCTCACAAAATCTACGCATAAATGTGATAAAAAGTGATGAACTACCGCACACAAAATATGGCTAAAACAATCAATTTTTTTATTTCTCAAAGCTGACCAAAAAATGTGGACTATATAGCCCACAAAATCTGATCATAACAGTAAAATTCATAAATTTACTAAATCGTTCGGAAATTGACTATAGGACACAAATCTCAAAATCTGACCAAAATAGTATAATTTAGAATTTCAACAAATCGGCTGAAAACGGTTTACTTTAGCCCATAAAAGCTGCCCGATATAGTTAATTTTTAAATTTCTCAAAACTAGCAAAAATTAGTTGACAATGACAATGAAATTTTGGCCAAAATGCCAATATTCAAAATTCATTTGAGACCGAAAACGTTGGTTATAATGGGAAATCCTCTATTTTTCGAATTCAGCGTAATGACGAGTCTGTGAAATGCGGCTAAAAGGTGATTATGAATTTCTCGAATCTGCCAATCTTGGTAACCCACAGAAGCAAAAGCAAGGGAAACTACTGAAATTCTGAAAATTTCTAAATTGGCTAAAAACGAGGAACTCTAGCTCTCGAAAGATGTTCAAAGCACTGAAGTTCAAAAGATGTTCAAAGCGCTAAAAAGTGGACTTTATCCCAAATAACTTAGTCATTACATTGATGTCAAGAAATTCTCAAAATTGACTAAAAACTATAGGCTAACATAGTTAATTTTCAAATCTTTCAAAATGGGTGAAAATAGTGGACAATCATTCGAAATTGCCCCAAATGGTGAAGTTAGTTGGAAGGGTGCAATTCAATATTTCTCGAAACTGGCAAAAAACGTCAACTAGAACCAATAAATTTTTGCTAACATGTTGACATTCAAAATTTCTTAGAATTGGCCAAATCCGTGGACTACAACCTATAAAAGTTAGTTAAAATTGTAAAATTCAAAAGTTTTTGAAATCGGACACAAACGGTAGACTATATATAGGTCATGAAAGTTAGCTATAATAGTGAAATTTACAAATTTTCAAAATCAACAAACAACGGTGGACTTTAACCCCCAAAATTTCATAAAATAATAGAAGTAACTGGGAACGACAAAGAACGGTGGACTATCACCCTCACAACTTTGCCAAAATAGTGAAATTCGGTAGTTGTCAAAATTGGCAAATAGCTAGTAAAATTCAAAATACAAATTAAGGTAGTTACATGTGAAGTAATAAGTAATTAAAAAGAAGCACCTGACGTATTATTACAAGTTGACTACTTGACTTAGGCACAGTTTAGTTTCCAGCCACATAGCGAAAGCATATTGTATTAAATACTCCTAAAGGCATGGTCACTCCCTTAATATAAGTATGAGCTTATGAAAAGCTATATAAACTTTATAATATTGTATATATTCCAATTTGGACTTATGTATTATGATTAGCTGCTCTTAAAAGGCCATTATGATTGATCAAGTTTCTTCTAAGTTATCTTCAGTTAAATGCTTATCTGGTTTCAAGACTGCCGTTCTAATATTTTAATTATGTTACAGCTTAAGTGATAGAAAGCCTGTAGATGATGAAGATGAAGTCGTAGTCATGTTAGTTCCAGATTATCAGATGTTGGAATATGTAGAGCGAATTGCATCTAAACTTTCAGGTGATACGGTATGTGCTTTCAATTTGTATTTCAAATCCAAATATCCTTATTTCACTAGAATATGGCCTCAACCCTCAAGACTGTTAAGTCATATGCAATTTGTAATTATGCTTTAGTGATATACATATTGTTAATACAAGGTACAAGTGTGCCTCTTCAGCTTAGAGCATCCACAGTCGTTTTTCTCATATGCTATAAAATGGCAGCTACAGTAATAGCAAATAGGATCGATCGCTGCAGTGGTCGTTTGCTATATTGTTCGCCAAAAATTGAGTGGGACGGTATATCATATACCATCTCAACTTTTAAAATTAAATTAAAATAGTTAATTACTTATTAAGTATTAAACTATATTAATTAAATAAATTAAATATTAAAATAATAACTAAACCTAATTATACAACTACCTAAACCTAATTAACTACCTAACCTACCCAAATAATCCCCAGATTTCATGGACGGGGTATGTTTCCCCGGCCGGTACATCATGTACCGGCCCACCATTTGGAATTTTTTTTTTCTAATCGGCCAATCATGGCCGTTCATTTATTTTAAAAAAAAAAAAAAGGAGAGACGGGGTTACATACCCCGGCCGGGGTATGTTTCCCCGTCTGAGGGAATCATAAAAAAAAAAAAATTAAGTGGGGGAGACGGGGTATCATATCCCGGACGGGGTATGTTTTCCCGTCCTTTATAATTTGAGAATCGCTATTCTGTTTCTCATATATGGGAAACGAATATAGCATGTTTGCTATAAAATGGCAAAATGACAAACGAATGCAGAGGTTCGTGTGCTATAATATGGCAAAATGGCATTTATAGAAAACGACTGTGGATGCTCTTAGAATTATTATTTTGTTAGACAGGTGATTATTGATGCACATTTTACACTGTCGAACAAGACTTGATTTTCAAACAATCCACCAATATGATCTGAATCTAAAAGGTTTTTTTCCTAAGAAAGCTTGTTCTTTACACTAGTTCCTTGTGCTGCCATTAGCCAAGACCTCTCATCATGTGGAACCCACGTCTTGTGAGCGAGGATGTTGGAGTTGGCTTCAATGTGCGCAACTTGCGTAAATATTTCTTAAGGTAAATCTATTGCACCATTTTCATACTTTTATGCACAATAAACATTGTATTAGCTGGTTACATCATGTGTGCTTTTGGCTGGCTTGAGTATCTAATTAGCTGAAAAACTCTGCCCTTCGGCATAGGGGTGAGCAATGGTTATAATCCATGGTTATTTGTATAAAATTAACCAACCAAAACCACGCCCAAATTAATTAACAGAATTATAACCATAACCAATTAAATTAACCAAAACATGACCAAACCGAATTTATTAATTCGGTTTTGGTTAACCAAGTTATCTTAAACATAAAAGAGAGGGGACCGAATTATCTTAAATATAAAAGAGAGAGGGACCGTGTGGGAGATATAAAATTTGGTTAATTTTATTGAATAAATATTCCAGACCAAGAGAGCAACTGTGCGATAAATAATAAATAACAAAATGTATTACCAATTAGTTAAGGCTAAATTTGAAAGAAAAAAAAAACCTGAACTATACCCTTTAAAACCGCACTGAACTATTTTTTGCACAAAAAAAACCCATGAAGTATGTTTTCAGAAACCCCCTGAAGTATATTTTCAAAAAACCACATCTAACTTTTTGGCTTGTATTAGATAACCTCATTAATCTTTGCAAGTTGGTTTAGAAAACATCATACATCTTTCTCATTATTGTCAAAAAAACATCACTCAACTTTAGCAGAAAGCTCACGCCGTCGGAGTGGGTTTTTTAAAACATACTTTAGGGGGGTTTTTTGTGCAAAAATAGTTCAGTGCGGTTTTCTGTAGAAAGGGTATAGTTCCGTGGTTTTTTCCCTAATTTAGCCATTAATTAATGAAGAGAAAAACTGGAAAAGGGGAGTGAGCATACGGGAGAATTAAAACAGAGAAATGGCAGTTGGTAATATTTGGGATCAATTTGGGATTTGCTATGGTACACTTTAACTACCTACATTCTGGTATTCCTTGCTTTCTTTCTTCCGCTCCACAGTTTCTCGAAAACGGCATATTATTAGTCATTTCTCTACAATAGCTGAAATTTGAAATAAAAATGAATGAAAATTCACTGAATCAATGGAAGAACCTATCGATCGTGAGGTCAATTTTTCATTCATCATTAGATATCCAATCAAAATAATTTACTTAGTTAGGGAATATTCATAATAGATTGACCTTAATTTGTTGGGGCCTCTATAAGGGTTTCTCTATTTCTCTTTACCATTAACATTAAACCATATCAAGCACTTCATTCCATTGATAGAAAAAAGTGATCTAATGCCACACTAAAAACATAATATTCCTCACATGGCGCTCACAAATATAAGGAAAAATATTTGACGCATTTGCCGAAGAAGAAAATGTTCGATAGTTTAGTTGTTCTTTAGTATTTCTAAGATCTAAAATAATATTATATGATGATTCAGATGGAAAGTTTGAGGATGAGGACAATTTAGATTAGGTTCTGAAAAGGGGGAAAAAAACTAACACAGTGAGAAGGAGGATAAAATTATGCCTAAAAATTAGGAAACTCCCATTATAATTACCCATATCTTTAGAAGAAATTACAAGTAGCTCATATACTTTTGTTTTTGATTAAAGTATTTCAAATACGTTTGATGCAGCATATCTTCACCTTTAGTTATCAATCTTAACATCTGGGATTAAATCAAGGATGAATGTAGTTAAAGTAGATAGGTAGTTAGGGGATGTTAGTCAGAGAGGATTTGAAAACCGTATTTTTAAAATCATGGTGTTTTCAAAGTTAGGTGTTAGTCGGAAAGGATTTCCAAGTGTGGGTTTAAAGTGAGGCGTTAGCGATAGAGGATATTCAAAACAATGTGATTTTAGTGAATTCTTATTTTTCTTTTCTTTTTTTCAATCTTCAAAGTTACACTATACCATAAATAAGCCCAAAATCATTTCTCCAAAGCCATACCTTTTAATTCTATTTTTTCTTAAATCTTGGCGAGGCTTCATCTTCTTCTTCCTTTCCTTCATGTCCGATAACTATTCTGCACCCCTCTTCTTCTTTTCTTCATTTTCTCCCTACTTTTCATCAGCTAAATTAAATTAAATCTTTCATAAGAAATTGGTTTTGATTGGGAGTCATATTTGTTTCTTTTTAGGGTAACACAGAAAAAGATCATAAATCAAAAGATTTTTTCTAGCCGTCGTCTTTTATTTTTGAAGCATAATTGAAACTAGAAGTTTTTTATACATATAAAAAATCAAAACGATCATGGAAGTTATGAAATTATCCTGATTGGCGTTTGAAATCATCTTGATTCTAAAATCATTTTGAAATCCTCTCCGACTAATACCTCCGAGTGTATCATAGTAAGGGTAATGTTACACCCACTATCAATTTTACTACTTTTTTCTTCACTATCTTAGGTGACACTCATGTTGAAGAGTTCTACCACCTACTCCCCACCTACTCTCCAATAGGACTCCAATAGGAGTGTGCCACCTGAGCTAGTGAAGAGATTGATAGTGGGTGTGGCATTACCCATCACAGTAAATCCCTTTTGTTAAAACAGTTATTCGGTTAAAATCCGGTTACCAACTAAACAAAACAAAATCTATTTAAATCCAAACAACCAAACCGAATCTGAACGAATTAAATTTTAATTGAACCAAGATAGATTTTTGGTTATTGTTCGGTTTGGTTTTTCGGTTTTCATTGAATTGTACTTACCCCTACTCTTTGCCTTTTTGTTTTAAATATATTCAAAAGTAAATAATTTTGCCTCACTTGCAGTACTTTTACAACAGTCTACTCAATGAGACCGCTTCCAACTGGTGCAATCTTTAGATGCTATCCTGGGTGAGTTGATTTCTTTTTTTTTCATATTCTCAAGTTCATAAATCAGTTAGCATCTGTCTACCCTTGTTTCAATGCCTATCCTCTTGTTTGCAGAATGTGGAAAGTGTTTTATGATGATGTAAATAGGCCAAATCGGTACTTACTGGCGAAAGAACTACCAAGCCGTCCTGATGCAACAGAAATTGAGGTCAGTCTGGAGGAAACCATATTGGTCTCAATCAAATACCAAAGTTTTCTTTGTGGTAATCCTTGTTACATGTATTTGATACATGCCTCGGAAGAAAGTTTCCCCCCACATCAATTTGCAAACTAGTAATTGCCAGTTTGGTTAGTGGCTGTTTTTTAAGAGCAACTTTCTACACATTAAAATTTTATTCAGTATGTAAGGGTCATTTCTGTTCAATCCAAGGGTTATATATAGGACAAAAAGATGGAGAATTCTTTTGCCTGTGGTGCAAGTTCTAACCTGGGGAATAAAAGATTCCAACTTATGTGCATATTGGCTCCAAAAGAACAAACTAATGTGCGTATTTTTCCCATATTCAGTTGATCTTCGGAAATGTCGCTGAGGAATCTGAAGATGGACCTTCATTGTTGGGTAGAGCCATGAGTATGTTCAATGAACTAAACCGATTTATGAAAGCCATATCCAGGTGACGTTGCTATTATTGCCGAAATGTTTTACTTCACGGGCTAGTCACTGAAATGTATCCTTCGACACCATAATTAAGTACTGTTATAACTATTTTTACAGTTGGTTATAGTGAAAATGTAAGTTTGTTTATATTATGGGCATATAGCAAGAGCTAATTAAGCGTTGCTAACAGCAATGTAATATATATATATATATATATATATATATATATATATATATATATATATATATATATATATATATATGACTAATGGAATGGTAGCATTTTTTCCAATTAAAAGAATTTCTATATGGATATCTTTATATAATTATATATAAATATTTGGACCGGGGAATGAACTATGCTGGTTTTCCTATCAAGAACTTGGAAGATTTTTTTTAGAATCAGGCTACTTGAGATTTATCACCTCAATGTCGACTATGTGGTCACTAATCTTTCAAGTTTCCTATCAAGAACTAGAATAAGATCTCCCTCTCATAATCTGATTGCCACCCTTATTGAGAACGGAAATTAAAGAAGTATAATACTAATCATTGACAAAGAATCAACAAATCGAAAGATTTATAATAATAAAAAAACCAGAAGATTACATATGAAGACTATATGTATATATATATATGGATATCCTTAATCTCTACTATTTTAATGGGAGAGTTGGGGTTGTAAACAAACAAACCCTAATTTTGTAACTGAGTAAACACGTGCAATATACGGCAAACTGAATCCACCAAATATACCCGTGTGATGAACGTGCAGCTCCTAAAAAAGGGATATTTTAGCAAATGTCCCCATTTAAAATGTGAAAATTGGCATATGCTTCCACTATTTTTAAAAACTAAGAAATACTCCTATTTCTAATATTATAATGGGAGAAGACCTTAGTGTCATTTGTAAATATTTTGTCAATCTACCAACCCGTGCAATACACGTGCATAACTATTATAAAGGAGGTTCTAAGTTCAAATCCAGATTACGTCTAAATTTTTATTTTAAAAAACTATATTTATTAAGACGTGCATTGCACGTGCAAATTACTAGTTATTAATAAAAGCAAAGCTATGGTTTCTTCCTTTAGAATCGACAAGTCCGAAAATTTGCAGATGTTGGCCCTCATGAAATCCGTTGTTCATCATGAACCTCCCCCACTCGGAGCCCATGAATCGGAACCTGCAGTTACTCACAATGTACTTGAATATCAGCACGTATTCCTACCCCATCCTGTCAAAAACTTGAACATCGATCTGACTCTTGCCATTGACTCGAATCCCCAACTCCATCAACGACAAGGACATCTGTAAGCTCGAGACGGTCCTGATGACGAGATGCATCGGTGAATTTTTTACCAAACTATCCCACCTTTTGTAAGTATGTACGAAACTATCCATGTTTGAAAAGTTAATACCAAAACATCCCTGTCGTTAACGGGGTTAACGAGTCTAGTAGTCTTCCTAGCATTAACCCCATTAACTTTTTCCCTCGAGTGGGAATTTGGAGAAAAACTAATCCAATATACTAACGTTAACCCCGTTAACGGTGTTAACGGTAGTGTTTAAACCACACGCGTTAACGGGGTTAATGTTTTTAGTTGGGACAGTGGGGGTAGGAGTTTTTCAAAGAGGGGTGTAGTTAAAAATTCTTTAAGTATAGACTCGTTAACCCAAAACCAAAACCGTTAACGGAGTTAACAACTGTGGATTTCTTCATTTTTCAGAAAGTTGAAACTTTCTAGAAAATGAAGATGCTCACACTCGTTAACTTAGTTAACGGCCTTGGTTTTACCAAGGCCGTTAACAGAGTTAACGACTGTGGATATTCTTCATTCTCCAGAAAGTTGAAACTTTCTGGAGAGTGAAGTTGCTCACACTCGTTAACTCCGATAACGGTCTTGGTAAAACCAAGGCCGTTAACGGAGTTAACGAGTTTGAGCAACTTCACTAACAGACTCAAAAATCCATTGAATCTGCCACCTGTTTACATTTTAAACCATCACATCTCAGCTCCAAACATCGTATATCACAGCTCAAAACATCGAAATTTCACACAAGATCAGCTCAAAACAGCTCATATCAGCTCATTTCAGACAAGATCAGTAAAAATTTCACAAATCAGATGTTTTCAACTCAAATCCATTATATTAATAAGATGTTTAAGCCTTGCTCAACTCAAATCAGATATCATAATAGTTCGAAGCCTTGCTCTATGCTTGAGCTCCGTCAATCACTCGTCCCAAACACGACGAGTTCTATGCTCTGATTGCCACTTGAGCTTCGTCAACAACTCGCTGGCTCCCCATAATAAGTTCAACACCTTGGTCTTCGCCCTAGCACCGTCTACAACTTGTTGGCTCCGAGCAACGAGTTCTACGCTCTGCTCACCGCATGAGCTTGCCTGCGCTTGTTGTCTTCGAATAACAAGTTCTACGATTCGATTGCCACTTGAGCACCATCAACAACTCGTTGGTCCCAAACAACGAGTTCAACGCCTTGATCTTCACTAGGGCTACATCAAATAGCTCGTTGACTCCAAACAACGAGTTCAGTGCTCTGCTCGCTGCAAGAGCTCCATCAATAACTCACTGGGGCCAAATAACAAGTTCAAGCTAAAGTTCACCTCACAGCTCTCCCTACAAACTCGCTGGGATCAAACAGCGAGCTCTATGCCAACTCAGCCACAAGTTGCCCCTACAAACTCACCGGGGTCAAACGGCAGTTTCTAGACCAACTCAATCAAAGAGTTGTCTCTACACACTTGCTGATCGCAAACAGCAGGTGCAACATTCCACTCCGTCGTAGAGTTCTCCACATGCTTGCTGGGCGCAAACAGCGATGGAATGTCCCTCTAAGCTTGCCGGGCGCAAACGGCAAGCCTAAACGTTCACCTCTATCGCAGAGTCCTCTACACGCTTGTTGGGCGCAAACAGCAAGTTAAACACTCAATTCTGCCACTGAGTTCTTTCCAAACTTGTTGGGAACAAACAACAAGTACAACACACAGCTCCACCATGAGTTGTCTCTACAAACTCGCCGGGATCAAACGGCGGTTTTTACAACAACTCTATCTCTGAGTTATCTCCAAACTCGCTGGGATCAAACGGCAGCTTCTACATCGACTCTATCTCAGAGTTCTCTCCAAACTCGTCGGGATCAAACGGCGGTTTCTGCAACAACTCTATCTCAGAGTAGCCTACACACTTGCTGGGCGCAAACAGCAGGCGCAACATCCAACTCTGTCATAGAGTCTTCTCTAAACTCGGCGGGATCAAACGGTAGCTTCTACATCGACTCTATCTGAGAGTTCTCTCCGAACTCGCCGGGGTCAAACAGTAGTTTCTACATCAACCCTATCTCAAAGTTGTCTCTACACGCCTGCTGGGCACAAACAGCAGGTGCAATATCCAACTCTGTCATAAAGTCTTCTCTAAACTCGCGGGGGTCAAACGGTAGTTTCTACGTCAACCCTATCTCAGAGTTGTCTCTACACGCTTGCTGGGCGCAAACAATAGGCACAACATCCAACTCTGTCATAGAGTCCTTTCCAATCTTGTTGAACCAAACAACAAGTTCAACGCTCAATTCCGTCATAGAGCTTTCTCCACAAACTCGCTGGGGCCAAACGGCAGTTTTTACATCGATTCTATCACAGAGTCGTCTCCACGAACTCGCTGGGATCAAACAGCGAGCTCTATGCCAACTCAACCACGAGTTGCCCCCACAAACTCACCGGCGTCAAACGGCAGTCTCTACGTCAACTCAGTCAACGAGTTGTCTCTACAAACTTGTCGGGGTCAAACGGCAAACTCAACATTCAACTCTGTCGCAGAGTTCTCTACACGCTTGCCGGGCGCAAGCGGCAGGTTCATACGTTCAACTCTGTCCCGGATATGCCACAACAACTTGTTGGGATCAAACAGTAAGTCCAAAAAACAGCTTTCCCAGGACAGTTACATGTGTACCAAATCCACCAATCGACGGTGATGGAGTAAAAAGCTGGGTATACACATACAAGTCATTATACATGTATATATGAGTAGTTGCGTATACACCACAATAAATATATGTATAAAATTTTATATGCACACCCAAGCCCAAAAAGCTCCAACAATCCAAGCACAATATTGTTCCTACCTCAATGAGAAGACACCACCACGGAGACGATCCAACTCCGAGCAAAAGCGAGATTTTTCGAAAAGACTAGAAAATGGGTATACACATATGAAGATGTATGTATATGTATTTGTTGCCTATACACGAAACATATACAAATATTTCTATGTGCAAACCCAATCCCTAGTTTTACACTTCCAAAATCCCCAAAATGCAACAAAAGCTCCCAAATACTACTCTCGGTGGATTTGTAAGGGGAAGAAACACCGGATCAGGTCGGGTTTATAACCCAAACCCACAAACGAAATCGAAAAGAAGAAAAGGGGTTTAACGGGTCGGATCCAAACCCGAACTCCCAAAAACCCGCTCTGCTTTCCCTCTTCTTCTTCTTCTCTTTCAATAAAACTCCCGCCAAAAGATCCTTTGAAGCCCTTCGTCGAAAACCCAAAGCACAGAACTAGACCAAGAGCCTCTCTCCTCCTCACTCAAACTCCGACTGCGAGCCCACGCCTCGCCCATTGCCTCGCGCCTCCATCCCACTGTCGAGCTCCCTCCGTCGAGATCCACCTCCAAACTACAGCACGCTTCGTCGAAACCCAAAGTCGATAACTCGGCGAAAATCACGAGCTCCATAGCTCGGCGAGGCTGTGGTAGTTCGGCGAAGCGCTCATGGTCCATAGCTCGGCTCGAGCACGAGCTCCATAGCTCGGTGAAACGACGCGATCCTTGTAGCTCAGCAAACACATAGCTTGGCAAAAACGAGCTCCCGTAGCTTAGCGAGGTGCCCAAGGTCAATAGCTCGGCGAGAGCCCGAGCTCCATAGCTCGGCAAGTACCTCGACAGTCTCTGTAGCTCGGCGAAGTACTCAAATGGCCATAGCTCGGTGAAACGGCGAGATTCCCAAGTCACCATAGCTTGGCAAAGCAGCGAGCTCGATAGCTCAGCGGAGCGCTCCGTAGCTCGGCAAAAATCACAGCTCCATAGCTCGGCGAAGATAGCGCCATAGCTCGGCCGAGGGTGGAATTTCAAAGCTCGACGACGAAACTCGAGCTCGATAGCTCGGCGAGACCCTCTCTCGGTCGAAACACTCACCACACTCCTCGCCGACGTCCCCAGGTCGCAAACTAGCCATCGAGGAGCTCCTAAGCCTTCGACGAGCCCTACAGTCGAAGACGACAAAATTAGCATGATAAACATGATGGACGGAGTGGATCTTCCATAATGGTCCCACCAAGTGAGTATAATCATTTTGTATGAAGAAAATTTCCTTATGCTCTATATGAGGCTCTCTCTCTCTCTCTCTCTCTCTCTCTCTCTCTCTCTCTCTCTCTCTCTCTCTATATATATATATATATATATATATATATATATATATATATATACTAGTAATTTACACGTGCGATGCACGTCTTAATAAATATATATTTTTAAAGTAAAAATTTCGACGTAGTTTGGGTTCGAACTTGAGACATCTTTTATATTAGTTATGCACGGACAATGCATGTTTTGATAAAAAAAAATGTAAAATAAAAACTGTGACGTAGTGAGGACTCAAACCTAAAACCGCATTCATATTAGTTATGTACGTGCGTCACACGGGTTAATAGATTGACAAATGACACTAAGGCCTTCTCCCATTATAATATTAGACAGATATATATATAGAGAGAGAGAGATTATACTCACTTTGTGGGACCCTTATGAAAAATCCATTCCGTCCATCATCTTTATCATGGTCCACATGATGCATGTGTAACGCCCCGAATCCCAAATACACTGAATTCGAGATGTTCTATAGGATCTTTTCACTTTCTTAGTACACTTTTACAGGGAAATTAAAACTTTTCATCATACATCAGAGATTACATCAAATTTACATCTTTCTTTTGCACAGCGGAAGTAAAATACAACAATTGAATACAAGTATGACAGCTTGATAAAATCTTTAAGCATCCAAATCTTCTTTAATCTTTAGCATGACATTTACCTGCATGTTAGACTGTGGGTACGTCAGTTTATTCAACCGACGATCATTATACACGGCCGTCCTCGCTTGCCGGAAATAGTATAACTTAACAATTTATATTTAGCAAACACAAACTTGTCACATTTCAAACTAAAGGGACTACCCTATTGATGTCGTGTTGTGATTGTGCGCTTAGTCCTTAATGCAGTTAATTATGTTACATGACACTAATGCGCACTTGTTCGGATTCTATGCATCCCATACTACATAGGTCCGAGGGCAAGCCCTTATTCGTTCTTCATCTTGTTAGGGTTCAATCCCCCGTTATGTCTTAAACTACTACTGTAACTACGGTAGTGTCTTAGATGTCCTATGATCTATGAGCCCATGTCCAGGCAGCCTGGAGGGGAATCCCACGCACTGTCACGACGCATCGAGCAGGCAACCTATGGACAATTCAGCCTCCGCCATGGAACAATGGCACCACCCATAGCCACTCGAACATCCCACGAGCGTCGCCACCGGGACGATAATTCCGGAGTAGCGCCCACGCACTGTCTTGACGCATCAAGCAGGCAACCTGTGAATCGCTCTCACACCGCTATCCGTTGGCCCTCATACTCGTGTTTTTCTTCTACTTTCATCACATCTCCACTATGTACTAGTCCTTAGTTTTATATAAAAATCATGAACAAAATAATCACTTAGAGTTAGCCTCTCCATCATCCGGACTTATTTATTCATTTCAACATGACCAACCTTGGTCTAATTTCAATTCAATTCATCTTTCTCAACGCCGGAGAGACTTAGCTACTCTATTTCAAATTTCATTTCACAATCTTTAAGTCATAACCACTTTCATGTCACAATTTCATATTCTTTCTTATTCATGATTGCTCTTTGTTCACAAGTCCATAGTGAATACTTATAACTCAAAATTCATATTCAAGGCCAACAATTTCATCCACATAATTACTAAATTTCCAATATCATACAATGCACTCATGCACTTATAATTAAACACCCATACTTTACATTTTGCACAATATTCTCAAGTGAAATTTGATAATATCATGTCACACCACAAAATTCTTTGTCAATTGCTTTCTAATATATTCATTTCAATATATCCTTATAAGGTGTAAATTTCATAAGTATGTATCATAGCTTTACTATACTTTTTGTTCACAAACTATATTATATTTTCTTCAAATAATACCCAAACCAATCCCATAAAATTCCTTGTATTTTTATGAAAATTACCATATTTTTCTCACATTTTTTTGGACATCAAAAACTCCCAAAAAAATTGTTTTTCCCTAAGTGCTAGGGGAAGGATTCGAACCCAGCACGGTAGAGAAGAAGGCCAGAGCACCCGCCGATAGGCCAATCGGTGCTAGCGATTAGAAGAGGGGAATTAAGTATAAGTACTGTCACTTCGCTGTTCATATATATTTAATACACAGTCAATTAAAAAGATGGTGAGGCCGGGTTTCGAACCACACCGCTCAGGGAAACCGAACAGAGCCACCGACCGCCTGAGCCACTGGCTCAGGTTGTCACAGTGTGGGTTAAAACCCATTAGACTCATATTCACACTGTTTTTTGAAATCAACTCGATGTTCAAAACAATTTGATTCATATTGCCTTCATATAAACCACTGAAAAACTCCAGATTTAATCTTCTTTATTCCATCTTCAAAACAGTAAGTGTAAAATAAATTTTTGTACTAAAAACACATTTTCTCCACCCAAATTAATTATTTGTTTATTAAAACTAGCAAATCCTTTATTTTCGACATTGAAAATAATCGATTGTTCTTCTAATCTCTCTTTTATCCCAAAATTTTCCATGATAATTTACTGGTTATTAATCTACATTCACAACACATACAAATTTGGATTTTCCCACACTCATACTAGCAAAAGAATTCATATAGCACATGAATAGGTGAAACTCAACAATTACTAAGTTTGGTACATTTCTAATTTGATGACAACAAGCAATTCTTTGGTTCATCTATGCCACTTCTACACATGAATTCAAGCATTCAATATACTTTTCTATTCAATTCCATAGTGTTATTATCTTTATCAAGTGTCATGCTTCAACCACACAATTTGCAAGTAATTAATAAAGATTTTCACACATCATGCTAGTCACATTGCATCATTATTCAATTAAACTAAGTAATCATAGAAAGTGCTTCATATGGCCTAATTTCATGCAAGCAATTCACATACACAATTAATCACATCATTCTAAGCCATTCACATAATAACTCTTTAATTAGAGTGGTCTCTTATTAGTATTTTCCATGTATAATGTTATCAATATACTAGCATGAACCCTATATTAGAAACATGAATTGTTTTACCCACCTTAATGGAGAGAACACAAAAGCAATAAGTCCTAGTAGATGAGAACACCTCCTCCTAGCCAAAAGTGCACCACTTCCAAGCTCCCAAGCCCTAGCCGAAAGCTTCTCCTCCTGGCCGAAAGCTCCAAGCAACCAAAGAACCACACACTCTCTTATTTTTTTTTTATAACTCACAATTATAATACTATTAGCTTTAGAAATTACACTTTGCATATGAAAAATTAGCCATGAGAAAGGGGGGTATTTATACTAAAAAATGAGGGGAATGGAGGGCTAAGATCATCTTGGTGGTTGCAAAATGAAGGGCTTAGATTCAAGTAGGAGTTAGGAAAACTACCCACCTCCTTGAAACTACCCCCATGTTCTCCACACCAAAAATTCAACTTTCCCTCCAAAAGATTGCTACCGGCCAAGCATAATGAGTGTGCATTGCACGTGTACGTGTAGTGCACGTGCATGCAACTAGGCCAAAATTGTACATTCCAAAATTGTATAAAAATAATTTTGTTTAAAAAAAGTCTTCTACATGACAAGTTTAATTAAAATAAATTAATTCATGGGCTTTCTTTTTGGGCCAAAAATAATTTATAAAAATAAATAAAAATAAAATGCTTTTGGGCTTTTTAAGAAAAGGCTTTTTAGTTAGATCAAATAAGGCTTTTAAAGAAGGCTTTTGTACTAAAATAATTTGAGAAAATTATATTTAAACATACACATCATGATAAAATAGTCCAAAAAGTATTGCACGTGCACAATACGTGCAAAATAAATAATTCCTCATTAATTGAAAAATCAGGGTATTACAGCACTCCCTCCTTAGAATAGTTCCGTCCCCGGAACTACAATCAAGAGCGAGGAAAAACAAACAAAATACAACACACTCAACAAGAAACAAAGATACAAAAATACAATCAAGCAAAAAGCTCAGGATAGTCCTTCAACATCCTCTCCTCAGATTCCCAAGTAGCCTCTTCAACCAAGTGGTTTCTCCAGACTACCTTGACCATCGGTATCGTCTTATTCCTCAAGACTTTCTCCCTACGGTCAACAATCTCAACAGGAGACTCGATGTAATTCAGGTCTAACTGCAAACCTTCCGGCACTTCAGGCAAATGATGACTCGGGTCCGGAATATAACCTCTCAGCATAGACACATGAAAGACATTGTGCACCTGAGACAACTCTTCCGGTAACTCAAGCCGGTAAGCAGTTTTCCCGATCCTTTTCAATATCTTATACGGGCCTATAAACCTCGGGGCTAACTTCCCGCCTTTGCCAAAACGAACCACACCTTTACTGGGTGATACCTTCAGAAAGACGAAGTCACCAACCTCAAACTCAAGGTCCCTTCTCCGGTTGTCTGCATAGCTTTTCTGCCTGCTCTGAGCTTCCACCAACCTTTTCCTGATCAGATCAATCTTCTCAGAAGTCAGTTGTACAAGCTCAGGACCAAACAACTGACGCTCCCCTACTTCATACCAACAAACAGGAGTCCTGCACTTCCTGCCATACAGAGCTTCGTACGGCGCCATCCCAATACTGGCCTGAAAACTGTTGTTGTAGGCAAACTCCACCAAAGGTAAATGCCTTTCCCAACTGCCTCCAAAGTCTAGTATGCAACACCGCAGCATATCCTCAAAAATACGATTGACTCTCTCGGTCTGCCCATCGGTTTGCGGATGAAAAGCCGTGCTGAAATCCGTCTTGGTACCCAAAGCTGCCTGAAGACTCCTCCAGAAATGCGAAGTAAACCGCGCATCTCGATCAGACACAATAGTCGAAGGAACGCCATGAAGTCGGACAATCTCACCAACATACATCTCAGCCAACTTGTCCATCGAAGCAGTGAGTTTCATCGCCAAAAAGTGAGCAGACTTGGTAAGTCGATCGACTATAACCCAAATTGCATCATTGCCTTTAGGACTCTTAGGCAATCCCGTAATGAAATCCATACTGATGTTATCCCACTTCCATTCCGGAATAGGTAACGGCTGTAATAGACCTCCGGGTCTCTGATTTTCGGCTTTAACTTGCTGACAAACCTCACACTTCGCGACAAATTCAGCCACATCCCGCTTCAAACCTGACCACCAGAAATGCTGCTTGATGTCCTTGTACATCTTAGTACTCCCAGGATGTACAGACAGAAGAGTAGCATGCGCCTCCTGAAGAATACTCTCTTTCAGGTCCGCCTGATTTGGAACGCACAGCCTGTCTCCGAACCACAGCACTCCATCCCTGGTTTGAAATTCGGGCAACCTGCCAGCACCAACCTGCTCCTTCATCTCCAGAATATCAGCATCCACTTCCTGACTTGCAATGATCCTTGCATTCAAAGTAGGCTGAAGCCTCAACTGAGCCAAAGATGCTCCCAATCCTTGCAAGACAACCTCAATACCAGCTCGGTCCAGCTCCTCAATCAGATGCCTCTGAGTTGTAATCAAACAGGCCAAACTGCTCTTGCGGCTAAGTGCATCCGCCACAACATTAGCCTTTCCGGGATGATACTTGATCTCAGGTCGCATATCCTCGAGCACTTCCAACCATCTCCGCTGTCTCAGATTGAGATCCCTCTGCTGATATATATACTTCAAGCTCTTGTGATCCGTGTACATATTCAACTTCTCACCGTACACGTAGTGCCTCCATTGCTTCAAAGCAAAAATAATCGCAGCCAACTCTAGATCATGAGTCGGGTAATTTTTCTCATGTGGTCGTAGTTGCCTAGACCCATAAGCGATTACTCTTCCTTCTTGCATTAAGACACAACCAAGCCCCCGATGTGAAGCATCGCTATAAACGTCATACTCAACACCAGCTCTAGGCAAAGCCAAAATAGGTGCAGTAGTCAGCCTATCTTTCAACTCCTGAAAACTCGCCTCACATTGCTCGGTCCACTTGAAGCTCACATTCTTCTTGGTCAGCCCTGTAAGCGGTACAGCTATCTGAGCATAACCTTGAATGAATCTCCGATAATACCCAGTCATCCCAAGGAAACTTCTGACTTCCTTCACTGTAGTAAGCCTTGCCCAGCCTCTCACTGCCTCTATCTTCTGAGGATCAGTTGCCACTCCCTCCTTAGAAAGGATGTGACCTAGGAATGCCACTTCAGATTTCCAGAAATCACACTTGGATAACTTGGCATACAACTGCTGCTCTTCCAACTTCTGCAACACCGCTGCCAGATGCTCAGTGTGCTCCTCCTCAGACTTGGAGTACACGAGAATATCGTCGATAAACACCACGACGAAAGAATCAATAAACGGCCTCAGAACTCTGTTCATCAAGTCCATGAAGATTGCAGGTGCATTCGTCACTCCGAATGGCATAACTAAGAATTCGTAATGCCCATGCCGAGTTCTAAACGCAGTCTTATGCACATCTTCAGCTTTCACTCGAACTTGGTGGTAACCTGATCGAAGATCAATTGTGGAGAATACAGCCGCTCCTTGTAGACGATCGAACAAGTCATCAATTCGAGGAATCGGATACTTATTCTGAACAGTGACCTTATTCAGCTCTCGGTAATCGATGCACATTCTCATCGATCCATCCTTCTTCTTTACCAAAAGCACTGGTGCTCCCCAAGGTGACGCACTAGGTTGAATAAAGCCTTTTCCCAACAGTTCCTCAATCTGCCGTTTCACCTCATCCTGTTCCACTGGAGCCATCCTATAAGGTGCCTTAGAAATGGGTGCACTTCCCGGTTGAACAGTGATGCTGAACTCTACATCACGATGCGGAGGTAACCCAGGAAAATCTTCCAAGAACACTGTCGGATAGTCCCGAACCACAGGAATCCCTTGCACTTCCACAGGAGTCTCTTCCTTGCGGATAGTTGCCACCAGCTTAGAACACTTCCGCTTCCCTTGGAACATGACTTCAGGTCCACCTGGAGCCTTCACTGTCACCGTCTTGGCCTTACACTCGATGCTCGCACTGTACACCGACATCCAATCAATGCCAATGATAACATCGACTCCCAAGATAGTCAGTTCGATCAGATCAATGCCAAAGATTCTATCCCCAATCACAATCTCGCAATCAGCATAATACCGATCAGTGGTTAAAGTTTCCCCTGACGGAGTAGCTACTGATAAGATCTTGCCTGGGAAAATCTTCGGTTCCACTCCCAACACTTTAGCAAATTTTGGAGACACAAAAGTATGAGAGGATCCAGTATCAAACAATACGACAGCTTTAATTCCATTAAGATAGAGTTCGCCTGTTACATAATATACACAATTACATAACAGCCTCACTAAATCAACGGGAAAAGAAACAACGGTCTAACTCCTACGGGTCCTCTTCGCTGCTCGAAGTTCTTCCCGCAGTTCATCAACCTCATCCTTCAGCACATCAGTTAGGTTCTTTTTCTTCTCAAGTTCCCAAATCCGATGGCTAAGAACAGAATAGTCGGCCTTCCGCTTCTCCAGCTGAGCCTCCAACAATCCAACTCTCTCCTTCAGGGTTTCCACTTGCCTCTGAAGAGAAGCCACAAGACCACTGGGAACTGGTACTTCCTCTTCGTCGGAAGAAGAATCATCAGATGAATCCGGAGGTGGGGTGATCTCTCGGGATTCAGGGTACTCCTCATCATCAGAATCAGCTTGTCCAGGGTAGTACTCGTCCTCAGAATCTGCCTGTCCAGGATGGTACTCTTCCTCAATGATGTGCCAGTCGTCGCCTCCAGCAGGGTCGAAGTGATCAGCCATCTTAGAAATAGAGAGGAGAAAGCATAAATCTCAGAGCAACACAAATGTAAGTCACTTACATTTAAATCTCTAGATTCAAACACACACTCTAATGTCCACTTCTAGGGTGTCGTTCCCTATAAACTTGTACAAGTGTGAAAGTGTAGAAAACGTGGCTCTGATACCACTCTGTAACGCCCCGAATCCCAAATACACTGAATTCGAGATGTTCTACAGGATCTTTTCACTTTCTTAGTACACTTTTACAGGGAAATTAAAACTTTTCATCATACATCAGAGATTACATCAAATTTACATCTTTCTTTTGCACAGCGGAAGTAAAATACAACAATTGAATACAAGTATGACAGCTTGATAAAATCTTTAAGCATCCAAATCTTCTTTAATCTTTAGCATGACATTTACCTGCATGTTAGACTGTGGGTACGTCAGTTTATTCAACCGACGATCATTATACACGGCCGTCCTCGCTTGCCGGAAATAGTATAACTTAACAATTCATATTTAGCAAACACAAACTTGTCACATTTCAAACTAAAGGGACTACCCTATTGATGTCGTGTTGTGATTGTGCGCTTAGTCCTTAATGCAGTTAATTATGTTACATGACACTAATGCGCACTTGTTCGGATTCTATGCATCCCATACTACATAGGTCCGAGGGCAAGCCCTTATTCGTTCTTCATCTTGTTAGGGTTCAATCCCCCGTTATGTCTTAAACTACTACTGTAACTACGGTAGTGTCTTAGATGTCCTATGATCTATGAGCCCATGTCCAGGCAGCCTGGAGGGGAATCCCACGCACTGTCACGACGCATCGAGCAGGCAACCTATGGACAATTCAGCCTCCGCCATGGAACAATGGCACCACCCATAGCCACTCGAACATCCCACGAGCGTCGCCACCGGGACGATAATTCCGGAGTAGCGCCCACGCACTGTCTTGACGCATCAAGCAGGCAACCTGTGAATCGCTCTCACACCGCTATCCGTTGGCCCTCATACTCGTGTTTTTCTTCTACTTTCATCACATCTCCACTATGTACTAGTCCTTAGTTTTATATAAAAATCATGAACAAAATAATCACTTAGAGTTAGCCTCTCCATCATCCGGACTTATTTATTCATTTCAACATGACCAACCTTGGTCTAATTTCAATTCAATTCATCTTTCTCAATGCCGGGGAGACTTAGCTACTCTATTTCAAATTTCATTTCACAATCTTTAAGTCATAACCACTTTCATGTCACAATTTCATATTCTTTCTTATTCATGATTGCTCTTTGTTCACAAGTCCATAGTGAATACTTATAACTCAAAATTCATATTCAAGGCCAACAATTTCATCCACATAATTACTAAATTTCCAATATCATACAATGCACTCATGCACTTATAATTAAACACCCATACTTTACATTTTGCACAATATTCTCAAGTGAAATTTGATAATATCATGTCACACCACAAAATTCTTTGTCAATTGCTTTCTAATATATTCATTTCAATATATCCTTATAAGGTGTAAATTTCATAAGTATGTATCATAGCTTTACTATACTTTTTGTTCACAAACTATATTATATTTTCTTCAAATAATACCCAAACCAATCCCATAAAATTCCTTGTATTTTTATGAAAATTACCATATTTTTCTCACATTTTTTTGGACATCAAAAACTCCCAAAAAAATTGTTTTTCCCTAAGTGCTAGGGGAAGGATTCGAACCCAGCACGGTAGAGAAGAAGGCCAGAGCACCCGCCGATAGGCCAATCGGTGCTAGCGATTAGAAGAGGGGAATTAAGTATAAGTACTGTCACTTCGCTGTTCATATATATTTAATACACAGTCAATTAAAAAGATGGTGAGGCCGGGTTTCGAACCACACCGCTCAGGGAAACCGAACAGAGCCACCGACCGCCTGAGCCACTGGCTCAGGTTGTCACAGTGTGGGTTAAAACCCATTAGACTCATATTCACACTGTTTTTTGAAATCAACTCGATGTTCAAAACAATTTGATTCATATTGCCTTCATATAAACCACTGAAAAACTCCAGATTTAATCTTCTTTATTCCATCTTCAAAACAGTAAGTGTAAAATAAATTTTTGTACTAAAAACACATTTTCTCCACCCAAATTAATTATTTGTTTATTAAAACTAGCAAATCCTTTATTTTCGACATTGAAAATAATCGATTGTTCTTCTAATCTCTCTTTTATCCCAAAATTTTCCATGATAATTTACTGGTTATTAATCTACATTCACAACACATACAAATTTGGATTTTCCCACACTCATACTAGCAAAAGAATTCATATAGCACATGAATAGGTGAAACTCAACAATTACTAAGTTTGGTACATTTCTAATTTGATGACAACAAGCAATTCTTTGGTTCATCTATGCCACTTCTACACATGAATTCAAGCATTCAATATACTTTTCTATTCAATTCCATAGTGTTATTATCTTTATCAAGTGTCATGCTTCAACCACACAATTTGCAAGTAATTAATAAAGATTTTCACACATCATGCTAGTCACATTGCATCATTATTCAATTAAACTAAGTAATCATAGAAAGTGCTTCATATGGCCTAATTTCATGCAAGCAATTCACATACACAATTAATCACATCATTCTAAGCCATTCACATAATAACTCTTTAATTAGAGTGGTCTCTTATTAGTATTTTCCATGTATAATGTTATCAATATACTAGCATGAACCCTATATTAGAAACATGAATTGTTTTACCCACCTTAATGGAGAGAACACAAAAGCAATAAGTCCTAGTAGATGAGAACACCTCCTCCTAGCCAAAAGTGCACCACTTCCAAGCTCCCAAGCCCTAGCCGAAAGCTTCTCCTCCTGGCCGAAAGCTCCAAGCAACCAAAGAACCACACACTCTCTTATTTTTTTTTTATAACTCACAATTATAATACTATTAGCTTTAGAAATTACACTTTGCATATGAAAAATTAGCCATGAGAAAGGGGGGTATTTATACTAAAAAATGAGGGGAATGGAGGGCTAAGATCATCTTGGTGGTTGCAAAATGAAGGGCTTAGATTCAAGTAGGAGTTAGGAAAACTACCCACCTCCTTGAAACTACCCCCATGTTCTCCACACCAAAAATTCAACTTTCCCTCCAAAAGATTGCTACCGGCCAAGCATAATGAGTGTGCATTGCACGTGTACGTGTAGTGCACGTGCATGCAACTAGGCCAAAATTGTACATTCCAAAATTGTATAAAAATAATTTTGTTTAAAAAAAGTCTTCTACATGACAAGTTTAATTAAAATAAATTAATTCATGGGCTTTCTTTTTGGGCCAAAAATAATTTATAAAAATAAATAAAAATAAAATGCTTTTGGGCTTTTTAAGAAAAGGCTTTTTAGTTAGATCAAATAAGGCTTTTAAAGAAGGCTTTTGTACTAAAATAATTTGAGAAAATTATATTTAAACATACACATCATGATAAAATAGTCCAAAAAGTATTGCACGTGCACAATACGTGCAAAATAAATAATTCCTCATTAATTGAAAAATCAGGGTATTACAGCATGGGTGAATAACCTCCAAACCATTTGATTTTTTCTACACATACATCCATTGGCATGATAAACATGATGGACGGAGTGAATCTTCCATGTGGGTCTCACCAAGTGAATTTAATTACTTTGTATGAGAAAAAGTTTCTCATGTAAATATGAGGCTCACATTACTTATATCTCTAATCTCTAGTATTATAATGGGAGAGTTGAGGTTGTCATTTGTAGACAACCTGTAATTTGTAGACATTCATTCAACCATTTAATATCAGCCATTCATTTTAAGTAAATGTTATATTAACCATTCATTTACTCAACTATTGTTAGTTACCATAATACCCTCAAAGTTTAAATTTATTTACGCATAATTAATTATAAAAGTGTCACTCATATAAAATAAATGTTTATGCAACTAGCAGTAATTTATAAAAAGTATGTGAGGAGTAAAGGGAGGTATCAGGTTCGATACCAAATTACGTCTTATTATTTACTATTGTTAGATGATAGATTAATTTAGTCCCACATTGAATAATGTATTGGTTTAGTATTCTCTTCTCTCCTATATATAGGCGACATATTGTACTCAGTTCAATCAACCAATAATAAAGAATATTTTCCTATCTCTAATTCTAACATGGTAACAGAGCCTATCGTCCTATAAGGCCTATACTTATTTTATCCTCGTCGTCGAGGTGGAGTGGTTCTCGTCTTCATCAGAATCACTCCACCTCCCGACATCTCTTTTCCACTCCCAATCAACTACCAAAACCCTAATCTCCTTCTCCCAATCAAATCTCCAAAAACCCTAGTTGTCATCCCTCTACCTCTTCCAATTAAATCTCCAAAATCCCTAGCCGTCATTGAACAACAAGATCTAAAACTCAGTCGTCATCTCTCTCTCCCTCTCCTCTGTTCTTCGAATCCAACCCCAAAACCCTCTCTCCAGATTCTCTCCCTCTCCTCTGTTCTTCGAATCCAACCCCAATTTCACCACT
Organism: Hemerocallis citrina; assembly: GCA_017893485.1. Lineage (NCBI taxonomy): Eukaryota > Viridiplantae > Streptophyta > Magnoliopsida > Asparagales > Asphodelaceae > Hemerocallis > Hemerocallis citrina. Next base: position 18,650,963 of record CM030358.1, on the reverse strand, counting down.
TCATCCTTCAACCTCGCAAACCCAGAAAATATCCCATCAAAGAGCTTCTACTCCGGCGACCCCCTCCTAGCACACCCGTCGACGCCCACTCAGTCGAAATCGGCCTCCCTCGGCTTTGGTGCCACCCTCCTATCCTCCTCCCTCTACACCGTCGACGGCGACCAGCACGCCGTCCTCTTCGACCGCTTCCAAGGCGTCCTCGACCAGACCGTCGACGAGGGAACCCACTTTCGCGTCCCCTGGCTCCAAACCCATTTCTAGGTGGCTCTTCCACTAGCGAATCTGGTGTTCTTGATTTCAAACGGCGCCGACCTTCATTTTCTTCTTCTTCGTCTCAGATCAGGACGCCTTCAAGAGATCTTCTTCGTCTCAGATCTGGATTTGATTGTTGGATGTAATTTGTCAGCAGATCTTAGTCTCTTTTGATTTGATTTTAATTTTTTTTTTTTTTTTTAAAAAAAAAAGGTCAGCATCCAATTCTCATTTCGGGGATAATATCCCATCATCGACTATGTCTCAAGTCAATGGTGAGATCCCATTAGTCTATTTCTCAGTTCAGGGGTGAGATCCCATCACAAATCGGGATATGAAGATCCCGCCACTGTTCGGGGTGAGATCTCAACAGTGCGCCTCCACTACTTCCTTCCACAACAATCTACTTCTCAGTTTCCATCTCATGCGACACCAAGCGCCGTTTCTGCATCACAGTTTGCCGTTTCTTCTATATCAACATCGTCAGTATTCCAAACTCTTGTTGCTTGAACCAACTTGAGTTTGAGAGGAGGTGTTAGATGATAGATTAATTTAGTCCCACATTGAATAATGTATTGGTTTAGTATTTTCTTCTTTCCTATATATAGGAGACATATTGTACTCAGTTCAATCAATCAATAATAAAGAATATTTTCCTATCCCTAATTCTAACAACTATATATAAAAAAACTAATTAAAACGTCATCGCACGTGCAGTTACTAGTATATATATATATATATATACTAGTAACTGCTCGTGCGATGCACGCTAGTATTATACACGTGCTTTGCACGTGGGAAATTTTTTTTTTTGGGGGGGGGGGGATGAAAAGGGGGGGGAAATTACGTGATTTGCACGTGGGGGAATTTTTTTGGGGGGGGGGGGGGAGGGAATGAAAAGGGAAAAAAAAAATTTCAACACATGCGTTGCACGTGTTGGGTTAAGGACTAAGGGGTTCTCCCATTATAGTAGTAGAGATATAGACCGACACACACACTGGCCTTGAAAAATAAATATTTAAACAGACAGTTCGTAGATAATGACTTCAAATTTAAATAGCGGTAATTAATGATTTAAATAAAATATTTGATAGACGTATCCGAATCTTGATTAAAGTTACATGTAACAGAATATATATAGGCTTAGCACAAAATTGACACCCAGAACCCAATAAATAACCAACCGATAAATCTTCAACCCTGATGTGTATCTATGTCTGCAATCATACAAAACAATTAGAAACATGATATATGAAGAAAGGAATTACAATGTTGAGAATGACATGTAATATCCATGCAGGAAGAACCAGTTGCGGGTCGATCACCAGTTGGATGCGCGCAGTTTTTAAAGCAATTAATTTGGGTGCGATACAAAAGAACCATCGCCTAACTTGTTCGAGCTATCTCGTACAACGGAGTCTCTCTTCTCGGTTCATATACTGACATTGGAACGATGTATGTAATTTCCGTACAGAGGTTCACTTGCAAGTCGATCATCATTAAGATGCAGTTTTCAAAGCTTCAGGTGAAAATTGTAAGAGAAATAATTTAATTGTTGTGGAAAAAAATAATTAGTAGACCTGAATGTCTAGATTAACCTTCGCACGATTCCGGAATGAATTGATCGATCGACTTTGACTGCAACAGGAAGAAAGTGTGAGGACGGCTCGAAGCGTGGATTACACTTTCTTCCTGTTGCAGTCAAAATCGATCGATCAATCCATTCCAGAACTGTGCGGTGCTATCAGAAGGTTAACTTAGGCATTCAGGTCTACTCATTATTTTTCTCCACAATTTTAAGAAGCTATTTTTATTAATAGTCTGTAATCGCTCTAGTATCTGACCGCAAGTATGATTCAAACAAACTTGAGAAATTTGTTGGCCTTAACTTCAAGCGATGGAAGAACAAAATGTTTTTCTATCTGTCGCTGAAGGAAGTTGCATATGTTCTTAGCACCGACTGCCATGTTATGCCTAACCTGGAACAAGTTGATGTTCATGAAAAAGACCAAATCTTAGATAACATTTCAGACTGGAAGGATGCCGATTTTAAGTGTAAGAATTTCATCTTGAATGAGCTATCCGACGAATTGTATGACTATTACTTATAGTCTGATACGGGTAGATCCGTTTGGGCGGCATTGCAAAAGAAATACGACACCGCGGAGGTTGGCTCGAAGAAATTCACAGTCAGACGCTATCTCAAATACACCATGGTCGAGGACAAGTTGGTAACTATTCAATCACACGAGTTACAACACATGAGATCATTTCAAAGGGTATACCCCTTGATGAGCTATTTCAAGTAGCTGTGATGATTGACAAGTTACCACTTGGTTAGAAAGACTTCAAGAATATCCTGCGACACAAATCAAAGGAACTGACCATGGAGAATTTGATAACAAGGCTTAGAGTTGAAAAGGAATCTAGAAAATAAAACCAGAAAGAGGAAGTTTTATTTGTTCAACAGAACAAAGCAAAGGTTCATCTGAAACCAAAGAACAGGCCGTTCAAGAAGAATACTAATCGAAAGTTAAATTCGAACAACCGTCAGAATGGTCAGAATGGACGTCAGAATCCGAATAAAGGAAATAACTTGCAAGCCCAAACCAATAACAATGGAACAGATCCCATCGAGTGTTGGAAGTGTCATGGCTTTGGACATATCGCTAGGAACTGCCGATTGCGTGCGCCTGCACCACAGGCAAATGCTATCGAAGGGCCTTTAATGGCCATGATCACTGAGATCAACATGGTCGGTATAATCGACAGGTGGTGGGCTGATACGGGTGCTACTATGCATGTCTGCTATGAGCGCAACTGGTTCAAAAACCTATAAGGAGACTGAAGATCAGAAAGTGCAACTTGGGTGATTCTCATTGCATCAATGTGCTGGGCACTGGGGAGGTAGACTTGGAGTTTACCTCTGGTAGGACTGTAACCCTCAAGAATGTCTTGCACACTCCTAATATGAGGAAGAATTTGGTTTCTGGATACCTTCTCAACATGGTTGGGTTTCATCAGAGTATCGGATCCGACCAGTATGTTATAACTAAGAATGTCATATTTGTGGGAAAGGGATTTGCTTGTAATGGGATGTTTAAGCTTAGTATTGAAATGAATAAGAATAATGCTTCTGTTTACTCCTTGTCTTCAGTAAATTTATGGCACTCTAGACTATGTCATGTTAATAAGAAATTGGTAAATAATATGAGTAAACTAAGCATGATACCGAAAATTAACTTAAATGAATTTGAGAAATGTGCTTCATGTAATCAAGCTAAGATAATTAAAACTTCACATACAGGTGTAGCTAGGGAAACAAATATTTTAGATTTGATACATTCCGATATATATGAGATTGATGGAACTTTAACTAGATTTGGTAAAAGGTAATTCATTACGTTTATTGACGATCATTCTAATTGTACTCATATTTATCTTATGGCACATAAGAGTGAAGCAATTGACATGTTTAGGACTTATGTAGTTGAAGTGCAAAATCAATTTGAAGGAAATATTAAGAGATTTCATAGTGATAGAGGTACTGAATATGATTTCAATGAATTCAAACAATTATATGCATCATTAGGAATTATTCATGAGACTACTGTACCTTATTCACCTGAATCTAATGGAAAAGCTGAAAGAAAGAATAGAACTCATACTGAATTAGTAGTTGCTTCTCTTATTAGTTCAGGTGCACCCAAATCTTTATGGGGTGAAGCTCTTTTATCTGTTTGTCATGTTTTAAACAGAATTCCACATCTATCTTCTGATAAATCACCATACGAATTATGGAGAAATCGAAAGCCTAATATTGATTATTTATAGTTTGGGGTTGTTTAGCATATGTTAGAATCAAACTTGCAAGTAGAGCATATGAATGTGTTTTTATTGGTTATGCAGATAACAGTAAGGCTTCAGGATTTCTAGACTTGAATAATAATGTGATTATTGAATCCTTAGATGTTGATTTTTACGGGGATAAATTTCCTTACTTATTGAGGAACAGTGGGGGTAATAGTGGGGGTTCACAACCCTCTACTTCTTCTAGTGTACCTCAAGCTGATACACCTCTTAATATTGATTCTCACAATATAGATTCTGAACCTCGTAGAAGTAAACGTGCTAGAACTACTAAAGATTTTAGCAATGATTATGTTGTATATGATTTAGAATCTGACCCTAGTTCTATCAAAGAGGCCTTAACTTCACCCGATACTGATTTGTGGCAAGAAGCCATAAATGATAAGATGAATTCACTAACCTCTAATGGTACTTGGGAGTTAGTGGACTTACCTCGTGGTAATCATTCTATAGGGTGCAAATGGATTCTTAAGAAGAAACTAAATCAGATGGTACCATTGAAAAGTTTAAAGCTAGATTAGTAGCTAAATGATATGTACAAAAAGAAAATATAGACTTCATTGACACTTACTCTCCTATGACTCGTGTGACTACCATTAGAGTCTTATTAGCTATTTCTGTTGTGCATAATTTATTGATTCACCAGATGGATGTTAAAACAGTTTTTCTTAATGGATAACTTGAAGAGGAACTTTATATGGATCAGCCTGAAGGTTTTTCGATTCCAGGGCAGGAACACAAAGTTTGCAAGTTGAATAAGGCTCTATATGGTCTTAAGCAAGCTCCTAAACAGTGGCACGACGGAACTGATCAATTTTTACTCTCAAATGGTTTTTCTATTAATAATGTTGATAAATGCGTTTATTATAAAGCATCTAGTGATGGTTGCATTATGCTTTGTCTATATGTAGATGATTTACTCATTGTGGTTCTTCACTTGAATTAATTTCAGAGACTAAATCTATGCTTAGCCAAAATTTTGATATGAAGGACCTAGGTGAGGCCAATGTTATTTTAGGCATGAAAATCACACGTACTGAGATTGGCATTACTCTTTATCGTTCTCATTACATTGAGAAGATCTTGAAGAAATACAATCACTTTGACCATAGACCTGCATGTATACCTAGTGACCCTCAGGTTAAACTTTTGAAAAATTCTGGTGTTACAGTCAGGAAAAAGGAATATGCTAGTATTATTGGTAGCCTTCGCTATGCTACTGACTGCACTAGACCTGACATTGCATATATCGTAGGGGTATTATGTAAATCTACAAGTTGACATGGTTCTGAGCATTGGAATGCTATTGACAGTCAGGAGGTAATTGAAAAAGACCATGAACTTAGGACTACATTATGAGAGGTTTCCCGCTGTCCTTAAGGGATTTAGCGATGCAAATTGGAATTCATTTTCAGATGATTCCAAGGCCATAAGTGGATACATTTTTAGTATTGCTAGTGGTGCTGTTTCTCGAAGGTCAAGAAACAAACTATCCTAACTAACTCTATTATGGAGTCTGAGTTAGTTGCTCTAGTTGCTGCTAGTGATGAGGCAAGCTGGTTGAGGAACCTCTTGTCTTACATTCCTTTATGGAGTAGGTCTATACCTCCGATCATAATCCACTCAGACATATTGCTGCCATAGCCAAAGTACAAAACGCTTACTATAACTGTAAGAGATTAGCGATTCGTCGCAAGCACAGTACGGTGAGAGAGCTCCTCATGTCTGGTGCTGTTGCTGTGGATTTTGTGAGATCGAAAAGTAACCTTGCAGATCCTCTGATGAAAGGATTGTCTCGAGACAAAGTTTGGAACACATCGATAAGGATAGGACTGAAGCCCATTTAGAATCACATATGGTGGGAACCCAACCTATTCGACTAGAGATCCCAGACATAGGTTCAATGGGGAAAAACAAACCATATTGTGATTGAAATCATGCAACCCAGGAGTTTACCACTCCTTAGTCCATCTTGATATGTATGTGCATGATGTCTTGTAGCGTTAGTAAGGATGAGTTTAGCTTTTAATGAGTTCTATATCTCTGTATGAGAGGAGTGTCTAGCTACAAGAGCACTTTTGATAGACTCACCGGGGTGATTGTGAAGTGTGGCCGCTTCTATGAGAATGAGGCTGATTCTCTATAACATCCACCTATACTGGGATAAAGCACAAGGCCGGAATGTGCTGACATTTAGAACTTGCACCTGGTAAAATCATGTATGGTTTTCCTTCACTATGTGAATACGGGAAATGAGTTCAAGACTTAAGATCACTCATTTCTCTTGCATTTTGGGGATTGTCCACTATGTAATGTTCAAGTCTCTGGACACCTTACTTATGCATGGTTCTATACTTTTGGAAACCCGCTTCTCTTCAAATTAGTGTTTAGTATATACTTTTGGTTCTATATATCAGTGGGGGATTGTTGGAATTTAGTATACATTTAAAACACTTATTTTATTGTTTATTGTCAACATTGTCTTGTGGCCCAATGGTTAAAGTTTTGAGCTCACATGAGGTTGGAGGATCAATTCTCATCTTCTATATATATTTTTTTACTGGTTTAAATTTTCAAATTTTGAACAGATTTAAAAAAAATCTCAATAAATGCTACTAGCCGTTTTTTGACCGGTAAAGAAAATTCAATGAAATATTTTTTTACTGGTTTAAATTTTCAGATTTTGAACAGATTTTAAAAAAATCTCAATAAATGCTACTAGCCGTTTTTTGACCGGTAAAGAAGATTCAATGAAATATTTTTATGGCTTTTACAAAATCTGTTATAATGAAAATAAATCCTGGTTTTAATGGCAAAAATAAAGGAAACGTTTTTCTTTTCTTTGGTTATAAAAAAAGGATTTCTGTTGAAAAGAAATAGTAGAGAAAAAACAGTATTTCTTCCTCCTTCCAGTTTTTGACCGATTCCTTTTCCTTTATTGGAGTGCAAGTTGGTTGTGTTGCCATTGTAGTATTGGAACACTGTAAACAGAAGCTCGTTGTATCTTGGAGGAATATTTAGTGATCAACGATTCATCTCCAGAATCGACCAAATAGCTTTTTAAAGAAAGTGCAATCCACGCCTTGAGCCGTCCTCACACTTTCTTCCTATTGCAATCAAAGTCGATCGATCAATCCATTTCAGAATCGTGTGGTGCTATCAGAAGGTTAACTTGGGCATTTATGCCTACTAATTATTTTTCTCCACAATTGTTAAGAACATATTCCAGGCTAAGAAATTAGCTATTATATAATTCCCTCTTTGTAAGTTCAAAACCTAAACTGAACATAGAAAGTTTGATAACAAGACAGCCTGAACAGTTGAAGAAACAACTTTAAAACCCTAATCATCGGCAGCTTCTTCAGCATGTCTAGATCTTCTAAAAACAGCATCAGCTTCTGAATCAGCCATCGAGGCCTTACACAAGTATGAGCTTTATCTGCTGCTTCCACCCAAGAATTTAGAATTTCTCAAAGTTGTCTAAACATGGACTATAGCCCAAAAGAATGGTATTAATCAGTGAAATACAAAGATTCTCTAAATCGGCTAAAAACAATAGACAATGTCCCAAAAAACCATGACAATATAGTTAACTCAGAATTTACCAAATCGGTCGGAACAATGAATTATAGAGATTCTCAAAATGAGCAGAAAACAAGGACTGTGTCACAAAATCTGGCAAAATCACTCGGGATTTCTCCAAATCGGTCAAAAAACTTAGATTATAACCAACAAAATCTAGCAAAAATAGTAAAATTCAGAATTTGTAAAAATTGGTCGAAAGTGATGGACTACCCACAAAATCTTGTAATAACCGTGAAATTCAAAATTCACCAAATCGGCTGAAACTGGTGGACTGTAATCTTCAAAATATGGTCAAAACAATGAAATTCATAATTTCTCAAAAACGCTCAAAAACGTTGAACTAACCCATTAAACATAGAAAGAATAATGAAATTCGGAATTTCTCGTAATCAGCCGAAAACAGTGGACTATATCTACTACAGAATTTGGTCAAAAAAATGAAATTCATAATTTCTCAAAATCATCCGAACATGGATAGCCGAAAAGTATAGCTAAAGAAGTAAAAAATTCAAAATTTCAACACGTTGGATGCAGTTGTGGACTACAAATCTGGCAAAAACAATAAAATGCATAAATTCTCAAAATTGTTTCAATACGAATTACTATAGCATACATAATCTAGCCAAAACAGTCAAAATCATAATTTCTCAAATTTGGCCGAATGCGGTGGACTACAGGCAACAAAATGAAATTCAGAATTTTTCAAAATTGGTCAAAAGTGGTGGACTTTTACCACAAAATCTGGCGAGAATATTAAAATTCATAATTTTATTTAAATATTAGCCAAAACAGGCAGACTATATAGCAAACAAAAATCCACATAAACCGCAAAATCCAAAATTCCACGAAATCGGCCAATACCAGTAGGACTACGGAATTAAAATCTGGACACAAAATGGGGAAGAAAATAGTGAAATACGAGATAACATTAAATCAGTCAAAAATCGTGCACTACGGAATTAAAATCTGGACACCAAATGGACTATAGCCCACAAAATCTGGTTAAAGAGCATCTCAAAATCAGGTTGAAAACGATGGACTACCAAATTTGGCCAAATCATTAAAATTTTAATTTTCTCAATATCGGCTGAAAATGATGGACTATAGAATAGCAAACTTCATAATTTCTCTAAATCGACTAAAACAATGGACTATAATAAACCACAAAATCTAGCAAGAACAATGAAACTCCATATTTTTCAAAATCGACCAAGAACAATAGACATAAACCAACAAAATCCTTCAAGGCGGTGAAATTCAAATTTTCACAAAATCGGCTGAGAAACCTATGTACAGCCAGCAAAATAGGTCCTAATAGTCAAATTCGAAATTTCTCGTCGTTGACTAAGACTAAGAACGGTGGATTATAGCCCAACAGATCTAGATTTAGTTAAATCAATGAGATGCAAAGAATTTCAAAATCAGCCGGAAATAATGGACTATAGTCCCAATCTAACCCAAGCAACGAAAATCGGCTATAGTCAAAAAATCTGATTAATACAGCAAATTTCAAAGTTTCTTTAAATCGACCGAAAACAAAGAATCACAGCCCACAAAATTTTGAGTAGAAAAGCGAAATTCAACATTTTTCAGATCACAGCCAAAAACAGTGAATTATATAACCCATAAAATTTGGCCAAAACATTGAAATTGAAAATTGAAAATTTCTAAAAATAGACCGAAAATGGTGCACAGTGAAATTCAAAACTTCTATAAAAAATCGACAAAAAATGGTGCACCTATAGCTCCAAAAAAATTGGTTAGAAGAATGTCTTCAGAATTTCACTAGATTCCACAAAACCGGCCCACTATTGTCCAAAAAAATCTAGCACTATTGTCCAAAAAAATCTAGCAAAAACAGCAATAATCGGAATTTCTCAAAATTGATCAGAAATTGTGGGGCTATAGCCTACAAAATCCAGCCAGAACACAAATATTCGACATTTCAATAAATCTGCCAAAAATGGTTTGACTATAACCCACAAAATCTTATTAAAACGGCAAAATTCAGAATTTCTTACAAAAAAAAGGCCAAAAATGATGCTGTCCAACCCACAAAAGTTGTTGAAAGTAGTAAATTTTAGAATCTCAGAACTACAAGACTGTAAGCTCTCAAAAATGGCTAATGAAGGTCACTAATTTTTTCATAATCCAACAAGAATTAATGGTTTATAGCCCGTAAAAGCTACGTAAAAGTAACCAGAAACAATAAAATTCATTCTTGAAACCGACAAAAAACAAAGTATTAACATACATAGAAATCGGTCCAAATAGTAACAGAATACAGGCTTGTCACAAAATTACCACCAGGACTCAACCAAGCACAGCCAATAAATCTTGGAGCTTGATGTCTGTCTACGTCTGCAATCATACAAAATAATTAGTTCATACAAAATAATTAGTTTGTATGCCTCAAAACATCTAAAATCTATTATACAACGTGTCGCTCTCCCGTTCAAGGATTGCCTTAGCATCTCTATGCAGTCAAAATACAAAATGAGGCCTAAGCTAGAAACCAAGCATCCATACATTATACACGTCATATATGGAGAAGGGGAGAATATAGAGGATAATATGTAATATCTGTGCAGTTCACTCGCATCAGTCACCATGCAGTTTTTAAAACTTTTGGTGCAATACAAACGAACCATCACCTAACTTGTTCGAGCTATCACGTTCAACAGAGGCACTTCTCGGTTCATCTACCGCCATAGGAACGATATCTGAGGCCTAGAATGTGAAACATATAGAGATTACGAGAAAGAAACACATGGCATCCCTTTATGTCTGTCTGAATTTTATTTATTTATTTTACTTTCTGCTATTTGCCGTTAAATGTCACCTTAGAGGATGACTCCTCAGCCATGGGCTCTACATTTTTAGTATGATCTACACCTGCTCTCTGGACTTCCTGAAAAACATATAAGCAAATAGTAAGAGAAATGATTTGTTAAGATCTAAGTGGAGATACAATAGGATGGTCTACAATATCCTCTTACAAAATCCAATCAAATGAATGGAGGTATAACAATCTAGCAATAATCAGAACACAAATAATAAATTGCACCAACCCAGATGGGTCTCTATATGTCACACCATCATCCATGCTCCATGCCTATTGAAAGTCTGAAACCCAGGCACAGACTAACATTTTGGGCCTTTTGCCCAGGCCTACAAATCCAAATGATGCTAGTCCAAGCACTAAAAAATTAGGCTAATGCTCACTTCCACTCCTAAAGATTATAAAAAAGAGGAATGTCATGATCCAGGTCAAGAAAAACAATCAATGCTGTTAAAAAACAGCCTAGAGAAGGTGAGCTTTGAACTGCCTGGCGTGTCCTTTCAACTGTGCACGCCTAGCTAACATAACAAGTGTAACACTTGAAACACAACAGACTTCACAAGAAAATGAACTGTCGTCAAATAGGTAAATAATGGTGAGAAAGAGTGCCGTATTGGCATCTGAAGCTACATATTAAGTGTGTATAACCATCAGAGGTCATTTATTAGATTACTAACTTGATCTCTATATTTTTAATACAAGAAACCTACAGAAAGAGCACAATATAATTAGCACCATTGCCACTTTACTACCATTGCAACAATAGTAATCGCACAGATCTGGGGTATTAGAACCACCAGCTTGTAGAAGGCACAAAACAGTTCACCTCAGTTATAGGCATTGCATTAACATGATAATAAATCTATTAAAAAACAAAAACGACTTCCAAATTTTACTACCAGAAACTCTTGTACTTCTAAGTCAGGGTTGACAAAGATCCATGAGTGACTAATCAAACGGGAAAATTGTGTAGATTGCTTTCAGTACACCTCTCCTGGATTTAACTTTAATCTTTTCCAGTAGCACTATTTTGCGTATTTTTTGCAATCCTACTCCGCAATTTATTCACATAGAGAATATTGATTGCACATTCAATCTAATCACCAAAATTGCTAACCTCTGGTTGCTATCCCTGCCGATTCTAGCAGCCTCGGTCCAGCCGCTTTCGTGGTTAGATGCAATTGCAACTCCAATCAGAATTCATAAAGGGAACACCGAAAAAAGGGGGAATGGGGGCTTGTAAATGGGACCATCCAAATTCTGACCCTATATGAAGCACGAGCAGTTTGGCCCCCACTTTTTTAAATTAAAACCATGCGACTCACTCGTCACTTGTTTATTCATATAGGGTTAGCATTAGTGTTTCCTTCCTCTCTACACATGGGTGGTAAATATAATAAGATAACTATCAGGACCAAATTAATTTATTACGAAATTATATTACTATATTGCCAAAAACTACACCAAACAGATTATTATTGCAAAGCTTATATTATTGTATTGAAATGTGATTTGGATATTACAAATGAATTTTGTCCTCTACAGTTTCCTCCAACAAGAATTAAATGAGGCTTAATTTTATTACAGATTCTTTAGCGCGAGTAATGCAAGAGCACTACTATAGCCCACTGTTTTAGGCTAATTTCTATAGATTTCAATTTAACTATTTTAGCCAACACGTATAATCCATATAGTAAACTGTAAACCGCTTATTGTCGATTCCGAGAAGTTTTGAATTTCACCTTTCTAACCAGCTTTCGTGGGGTCAATCATTAGTGGTCAATTTCGAAGAAATTTTTTTTTTGAAAGTTCTAGCAAACTTGTGGGTTATAGTGCAACTGTCTTTGGCCTATTTTGGAAAATTCAAATTTTCACTATTTTTGCCTAACTTCTGTATTTGTTTTTTCCTTCTAATTTTGACAAATTCTAAATTTTTGTGTATATTTTGTGGGCTACAGTCCATTTTTTATCCCATTTCAACATATTTTAGCTAATTTTTGCAGATAGTCCATTGTTTTTTTTTTTGCCAATATTGGGGGGAAAATCGAAAATTTTCCCAAGTATAGGAAGATTTTATGAATTATTTTTCGCTATTTTTTTGCGATTTCAAATTTTCAGAATTTTATTTCAGTACAGTTTTTTGCAATTTCTGAATATCACTATTCTGATATCACTGTTCTGCCAAAATTTTCTGGGTGATGGTCCATCTTTTGGCAGATTTTGCAAAATTTTGGATTGTACCAAGTTACAATTTTTTTATGGTTGTAGTTCACTTTGAATTTCAACATTTTATAGGCCACAATTTTTTGATGATTTCCATAAATTTCAAATTTCATCTTAACTTTCATGGGGCTATAATCCACTACTTTTTGCCGATTTTGAGAATTCCCAATTTCAATGTTTTGGCAAACATTTTTGAAATATATAGTCTATTGTTATAGGATGATTTCGGGAAATTCAGTATTTTTGCCAGCTTTAGAACACTAACCACAACCTTTTTCCAATTCTGAGAATTCTTGAATTTTACAATTTTCTCCATGTAGTTTTGGCCGAATTAAATATACTTCGAATTACTTTGCCAGCTATAGTCCACCGATTTTGGATGAATTTGAAAAATTCTGAATTTCAACATTTTTGTCAAAATTTATGGTCCACCAAATTTATGGGCTATAATCTACTGATTTTGGCCAACTTTCCGAAATTCTGAATTTCTCCATTTTAGTCAAAAGTTTTTGGGTTATAGTCCATTTCAGGTGATCTCTACAGGCGATCTCTAGAAAAAATCTGACTTTCACCTTTTTAACCAACTTTTCTGGATGATAATCCACATCTTTACGTGGAGTTCGAAAAAATTTCAATTTTATTCTTTTAGCAAACTTTTATAGATTACATACTACTACTGTTAGATAATTTCAACAAATTCAAAATTTTACCATCTTATCAAACTTTTGAGGGCTATACAGCGCACACCATTTTTTTGCCAATTTTGAGAAATTCTTGAATTTTACTGTTTCAGCTAATATTCCATTGTTTTTGTCCGATCTCGAAATATTTTTAATTCCATTATTTTATCCAACTTACCACCATTATTTTTGACAATTTCAAGATTTTCTTAATTTCAGTATTTTGCAATCCATTACTTTTTTTTGCCAATTTCATGATATTTTAAATTAGTGCTCATGACAAATTGTTCACTATTTTTGGCCAGATTCGAGAGGTACTATAAATTTCACCTTTTTTTCGAGACCACCGAATTTCATCACAATTTAACAAACTTCTATAGGCTAAAAAAGAGGATATCAAGAATTTCCATAAATGAGCCGAAAACAATGGACCACAAGGAAATTATAGCTAAAAAATTTAAAAAACAAAATTTCTTTAAATCATTTAAAATGGTTGATCCACCCACAAGAGTAGGCCACACAAAAAAAAATCAAAATTTCACAAAATTCTTACTTTCCCAATCACCCGGGCAAAAGGCAAGAAAGGTACTTACTATTATCCCAAATAGTAACTGCCTAACAAAGTTTTAGACCCCTTCCACCCACATGAATAGTACCTGCCCATGCAGTTACTATTCACAATCATGTTTTTTTTTAATTTGTGACTGATAATATTTTTGATAATATTTGCTGAAGATATTTTTTGTAGATATGAAAATATGGTCCGATTTTGGACAGAATATTTTGACGATATCTTTTGATAAGATTTTGGACAAATAGTCTGATTTAATTCAGAGCACAATTTTAGGCCAATAAGTGAAGCTTGTTTCTTGCTTGATATAAAAAAAAATCTTGATGGATAGTTTAGAGTGAAGATTGATATATTTATAGGGAAATACTTAATTTTCCCCCAAAATTTTTGGAATTTTTAATAAAAATCACGAAAGATCCTCTTTTTTCCCTTTTTTTGGTTTTTTTTATTTTTCATTTAAAAAATCAAAAAAAGGGATAAGGTAGGCATTGGGGGTGGTGGGGCCCACGTGAACAGTGCGCCCTGGCCCCGAGCACGCACTCAGGCTCGGCTGCCCGGGTAATGTGGGTCCAACCACCTACCCGGGCATTAGGCAACGGGTGGGGTGGGTTTTTTTCTTGTGTCTTTACATGAGTGGGGCCCACCCATTGCCTGGCCAAAAAACAACAGGTGGAAGTGCTCTTATAAACCCACCAAACATAGCTAAATAAATATTTCTTAAAAACAACAAGAAAACTTGCACGGGCATTTCCCATTGATATAGAAACTTTTGTACCATAAACAACGACATCTCAAATTATAACCTCTTCGGAGTGTAAAATATATCTCTTCTCACCATCCCCATGTGTATGAGACAAATGATGTACGACGAAACCTAGAAATCAATCATTGATCCAATTTGAGTGCCTCTGTAGGATAGACCTCAAAAGATAACTATTGAGTAACGGCAGCAAGTGAATGAGTTCAGTAGTTCCTCATAGAAAATTATTGATTGTAGAGATATGGTAATATGTAGAAGACAATTGTTTGAAGCACGCACAGAACCAAAGTTGGCAAAAATAGTGAAATACCAAAATTAAAAATTGGCCAAAAACTATTGTCAATGTTAACTTCAATGCAAGAGCGCACAACTTAATTGATTATGTTATCCCAAGGAGATTATGTAAAGCCTCCCATATAAATTGTTTTAAATTCACCAATTAGATTATTTTGCACGTTATGTAACATGGTAAAGCACACACAAGGACCTTTTCCAAGCCTCTATATCCTTGCAGTGTTGCTCAATATCACAACCTCTCAACTCTATCAAAGTGGTATTGAGACATGGTAGTTAAATTTGTGTCATTCAGGTATTGGATCTTATAAAGTTAGGCGTCGTAGTTGTTGCCATCTAGTTTCTCAGAATTTGTGAGATTTTCTACAATGCTTTTACCGACCATATATAGACAAGGCACAAAGAAATATATTTGATTTGTGATACAATGATTTGAGAAAGCATTAAAATCACAGTTTACTCTATATATAGAAAAATATATTAAATAGTCAAACAAGTAATGCTTGCTAGCCATAGAGAACTTGTTAACAGCATATTAAATAGTCCATAAGCCTTTTCAATTATGTCATATTTTACAGCATGTAAACTATTGCTTTTTATTTTCATCAAATCAAATGTATTTCTTCATGCATTGGGTTTGATCTAACCCAGGGTGAACTGGACTCTGGAAGTTGACAACTTTGATACCCCGCATTATAACCGTTATACCAGCCGTTATAACGGTTACCGTTACTCGTTACGACCGTTATAGGACCCATTACAGGTGTTATATTGCCAGTTACGGTATATCACTTTTATCTAATATAACCGGCAGATTGATATAAAACCAATATTGGAAAACAACAGTGATTTGGATTTTTTTTGGCTTAGATTCATATGCAATGAGAACCCAAATCTAATTGATTAAACTTCGTATATTCAACAGTAACAAAAGAAAATAACAAAGCCAAACCTTACAACAATTGTTCTGTTTTGATTCTCTGCTCAAATCTAAATTTACAAGAGCTCAATGCAGCTTCTTGTATTCGTCATCTTCTCTAGTTGTCTTTTTCACACTTAAGTCTTTTTTCTTATGTATTAACTTATGCAGTATGTTTACATTTTAATATGTAGATATCTTTCTTTTTGTAGATGACAATATATTTTGATTTTAACTGTTACATTGCATATGCGAGGTTGTCGGTATTTCTGATACATAAATATAATATATGTAAAGGTTATTTAAAACTTTCAATCACATTTAGGATATAAATCTTCATATGTTATAGCAACCCTATATTTTTAAAATATTACTGATATATCACCGATATCCGATATGAATTTTTGTCATCCGATAAAAAAACCTTGTTGGTAGCTCATGTCATATCCAGTAACTTCTAAACAAATCTATTCAAAGCTCTCATTACCAACAAGTGCCGCAAGGATGCGGGTGCTTATAAGGTTTGGCTTAAGAAAGACTGTTGGGCACACTGTCCAAGTCATGCAAAATGCATAATGATCTATGAGTGGTGAGTTCAAGAACTAACTCTTACCATGTCCAAAAGGGAGGTGCTACAAAATCACTTTTGCCAACATCTATGACCAAGTTGTGTCCATGCACTACAACAAAATGATGCTACCCGGCGTTTCTACACCAACGTTTGGGAAGAAACGGCGGTGTAGAACCCCGGTTACGAATAAAGAAAAAACCCATCTCTCCTATTCCGTCGTTCCTTACAAACGCCGGTGTAGAGGTATGCCTATACCGGTGTTTCATTGGAAAAACGCCGGTAGTCATAATTATATCCCAAATCCCCCCTTGCTCTCTTGCTCTCACTCAATCCCCGCAAATTTTCTGCTTTCTCTCCTGCTTATGAACCCTAACCCTCCTCGCCGTCGTCGATCGCCAACCTCCGTCGCCGTGCTCCCTGTCCCCCCATGCCCATGTCACCTAGCCCCCACGTCGCTCTCACAAAACCTAGCCCGCCCTTACCTCCCTAGCCTGATGCTCTCTCCGACCACCGTCCCCCCACGTCGCCGTCACAGTCGCTCTTGCCGTTCCCGCAATGTCACTCCGATCACCATCATCTTCCTCCATCTCTCAAACCCTAGGTATGAATTTGAGAATTTGTTAATTTGTGAAGTAGAGAATTTGGGTTTGTGAGAAAAATAACTAGGGATGAGATTCTGAAATAGTTGGAGAGGATGGATTATTTCATTATTTGTACATTTCTTATATTAATTAACTGATATTATTTGCATATGCCCTGTGGATTTTATCCATCTCCAGTTAATTTTTTATAATAGACTATGAGTTATTACTTCTTGATATGGACTATATATCTCTCAATTTCAAAGAGAAACTTAACTACAAACTGATTAAGATGACTGGAGAGTAGGAATTTCATTGATAGATTATGAATAGAGTGATTGGATGCCTTTTTCTATGTGGGGAAGTCTCAAGTGTTATCATCGTTTCTGTAGAAGATCTTATTGTTGTTGTTGTCATTGGTTTTTTATTTGTGTGTGACCAAATTATTGTTGTTTATGTTGATGATATAAAAAGCTTAAAGAGGATTTTTTATTGGGAAACTCTACGTCAATGTTGCTATTGATAATTATCATCTATATTGAGGTTTTTCCTTGACATGGTTTGAACTATTAGGAGCATAGACATAAAAACATAGTTTATGAAATTGAACTCATATTTTGTCTTTAAATTTGAGTTAAAACAGGTTTAGGAAGAGTGCCACACACACACAAAGCGTTTAGGAACTCATATTTGTCTTTAACATATCCATTTTGCAGGATCCATACAACTTTTGGGTCACATTGAGATTGGGTTATTGAATAAAATTGTCACTCCTATATGTATACTAGCCAAATTTAGTATTTCTTTGAAAAATATTATTTTCCATACTAAAAAAAGATTTAGTAAGAGTGCCACACACACAAAGCGTTATAAACTATAATGCATTTCATGATTTATATTCTTAGTGATATACGATACTCGACAAATAAATTAATCTCACAATTTATTGATATATCAATTTTCTGTGCCTCCTTTATCTCATTATGAAAAATCAAGTTCCAAGTGCAATAAGTATGTTTATCACAATATCACCTTCTACATAAAATGGAAAAGAACGAACATCATTAGATGTTTTAAACTTCAATTATGTTGAACTATTTCGTCAATTACAAAAAATGGTAACAAAAGAACATGCATTACATGCACAATGTATATATTATGCATTTAATTTATTCAGTTGATGTATAAACCACAAGAATATTATTATAATATGCCTACAGCGAGTAAAATTCCTGCATTTTTACCTTACCAAATTTTTTTGTCACTAATTTGTATTTTTTGCTCCTAGGGCATCGTCTCAAATTTGGTATACTTTGTAGTATATGTGATCTTGCTAGCTTTGGGTAAAAAGATTATGAATTATTGTTTGTGCACAACATAGGTAAGCTATCAAATTGATTTGGTGTTTCGATCATGTTTGATTGTTTTTTAGTTTGTGGCATGGGACAGAGAATTTCAAACCATGTCAACGAAAAACCTGTTATTATCAACTATGTTATTATCAAACCATGTCAAGGAAAAAGGTCTGCATGCAATGGTCTTAACTCATATTTTGTCTTTAAATTTAAATGAACTACCTGTAATTCTGTACTACCTGTAATTCTGTACATTTTGCTTCTCCTTTCAGATAGTAGAATATGCAAACAAGAAAGAGTTCACATCAATTATAGTTGTGCATACTGATCGGAGAGAACCAGGCTAGCACTAAGCACATCTTTCACAACAATAACATTCTCTTCTATTAGTTCTTTCCAATGTAATTCCTGCTTTGGCTTTGTCATTTTCTATATAGAAAACTTTTTTGGTAAATATATAGTTGATGAGCTTCTAGATTTCTCATTTAAAAATTAGTCCTTCTAATGTATATATAGCTTAATATCTGAAGCTATGTTGCTGGTACATTGAGCCTCTGTTTTGCTTAATTTCTCTTGAACGCCCAATCACATGTATCAATTACTATTCTGATGTAAATTCAATACATTTTCTTCTCGTGTATGGATATCGGACATCAAAACAGGATATATCCAATCATATGTATAGACCGTTGTGAAGTATGTAATCATGGAGCATATTATCAGTTAGTATGTATGATTGTCAAGTATGTAAGCATGGCTACACTATATGTTTGATTGTAAGCGTGGCTCCAGTATATGTTTGATTGTAAGCGTGGCTCCAGTATACAGCAATTTTTTTAAAAAATATATATACCTATCCCGACGTTTTTAAAACCGCCTGGACATATTTTATTCAAAATTTTAAAAACCCTAAGCCGGCGTTTGTAGGTTTTGTAAGAAAAAGTAGCCAAATGAAAACACCTCTACGCCGGCGTTTTCAAAACGCCGGGGTAGGTTTTTATCTATACCGACGTTTTTAAAAAATGCCGGTATAGACCCCTACTCTACCGCGACGCTCGATTCCCCGACGTATGTACCGGTGTTTTCAAAAACGCCAGTAGGGGCTAAACCAGCGTTTATAAACGCACAGGAATCCAAAATAAACCGCCAGGGAAGACAATTTTGTTGTAGTCTTGCAATGAAGTTTGGCAAATACACAATTAAAACATATAATAAGATGTTGCAACATATGCACGTGATGACTTCAATCTGCCAGCTCAAGGCTGCACAGCAGTAGTTGTCTAATGAACAACAAATTGAAGACATTATTCGCTCCTAACACTATGACATGAAACCAATGCAAACAAAACACACATGCTTATGATGTTAAGAGATTCGAACACGTTTAGCAATTCCAATGCTTGAAGCATAGGCGCCTAAAGGTAACTAAGATATACCATCGTTTTCAACAATGGGAGCTCATTGCAAGTTTTATGGGAATAAGCATAAGGGAGGTTTTGATGTGCAGAATGTTAGGAAGGGGAGGGGAAAGATTAGGCAGAATGAACATGGGAAACAAACTACAATGAAAGAAAGTATTAGGTTGAACATGAAAGGATTACATTAGAACTTATGCATTCTAACGTTTGTGGTTCATTGAATGTGAGGGCAAGCACTGAAGCTTCATATTTCACCACTTATAGATGAGTTAAGGGTTACAATAATGACTATCTGATTTTTCACAAGTCAATGGCACAGGGTTGCTTTAACTGTTATCTCAATAAAGTTGAGAGTCAGCTATGTTTTGCGGTTGAAAGTCCCCAGGACAAAACATGGATGCGCGTATGTATCTGAAGTTCAGGGAACTACATGAGGAAAGAGATCAGGAAGTTGACCAATCCAACTACCAGGCAGCCGTATTGCGAAGTGTAAAAATCAAATACTAGATATGGTTAGGTCCACAATGCCGCAAGAAAATTTCCCAATCTCCTACTGGGAGTTGGGTTGTTGAATACAGCCTCTGAAACACGGACACTTCACAGAGGGTGTCATCCCCGTATCTTGTACGTATCCGATACTCGTATCCTCTTATCCTGTACATCCCCGTATCCTGCATTTTTTATTATTATTTAACTATCTGATACAACTAAAACTTGTCCCACTATTTGATTTTTCTACTTATGTTATATTGCTTATGAACTTGCTTTGTTTACTTATGTTATTGCTTATGCTTATGAACATTATTGTAGCCTTTTATGGATTATCTTATTTATGTTTAATAAAAGATATTTACCATTTCCTTATTAACAAGAGATATTATTTAATTATATATATATATATATATACAGCCGTATCCCCGCCTTATCTCATATCCTACTTTTTTAAAAATTGTCGTATCCCCCGTACCCGTGTCCTCATACGCGTATCGCCGTACCCGTATCGGTGCTTCATAGAATACAACCTAATAAACAATCTTTCTAAATCAGTACTTTCCATGCCATACAAGTTATAAAGCTTTCTTATGCACACACATTCTCCCATCAACACATGATGTTTGGCCTAGAAGGAATAAATGTATTTTCATACATTATTCTAATCACTAAAAGGTCTCTGTTTTTAGCAAAGAGCAATATGGTTGAAGTGTGACTAAGCTTGAGTAACAAGACAAGGATTCCTTGAGAAGGATTTCAATGCAACAGAGAATAGCAGATATCGAGTGCCACAACCCTCTCAGTGGAAAACGTGAAACTTTATTGGATGGTTTTCTAGTGAGAATAAGGAAACCCACTTATCCTATTAAGGCCCCATGTGTGCATGACCAACCTTAATGGGTCCATACGTAGGTAACTCTTACCAATTACATCTCATGTAACTTCCTATCAAGTTTGCCCCTAAGATTACTATAGCCTTACATGTGCGCAACAAACTATAAAATCTTAGTTAACACATCGTCCGACATTTTCCACGAAAAAGAAACCACCCTTACGTGTGCGCAACAAAATGGTAATGTTTAGGTGTAATTACGTATGTATATCACATATACTTCAATACTTCATAATAAGAAAACATTGTACCAACTTTCATGACCGGCCCTATGTGTGCGCAACAAACCCATCACAATTACAGGCATACTCTGTTTCTTCCATGATGGAAGGCATGACCTGCATTCTTAATGTATTGACCATTACAACTTAATATTTAATCTCATGTTCTTTTATTTAGTTCATTAATTTAATTTATGTCAGTCGATATTTTAGATCAACAATGAATAAATGGTCTATACTACCATAATAATGTCACAATCATCTTTAGCGTTTAATCTTCAAATATATAAATTATCATTCATTTTATGAATTATCAGATAAATTTAAAAACAACTTGTTGTTCCCATTCATCTAATGAATATTTAATGGATTAAAAGATTAACTTAAATCTCTTATTCATCACATGAATAAAATAAATTAATCGGTTTATTTACAAATTAAACAACTAGTATTTTTACAGGCTTGTCACATGAACAATAAAAAAATAATTTTCGTTGTTGTTGTTTTAGCACTGAGACGCCAAGTGTTCGTCCTCCACCAGTGATCTACGCCAAACCTTTCTTGGAATGCTGTTGCATTCACTCTCTAATCAACCGTTTGATTTCGTTTGATTTAGATAGGATGAAATGAAAATGAAAGTGAGGGAGCTAGATTGAATTTGCCTTCCTTTATCTTTTTTTCTTCTTTCTTCTTTCTTCTTTTTCCTTCTTCAGGATGAGAGGGAGGCTTTTTATAAGCGGCCCTTAAACAAGATTAATGAGTAGGTTAGGCTTCAATTATTATTAGGTGGTGGGTGGTATGGATGACACCAAAAAAATTAAAATGAGCTCAATCAATCTTGGAATATTTCAAAAAAACCCTTTCTCATTCTCATATTTCTTTTCATAACCCTCTAAAGAACTACTCTTTGTACAAATAAATATTCCAACTATTGAAACATATTAGTGAGAGAGAGAATGCACCATTTAATTCATAATTAAATTGACGAATGTTTTACATTCCGTACTAGCAGAACTATTTGTGATAATTTAATATATCAACATATATCAAAATAATCTCCATGAAAGACTTGGGAGAAGCACCATATATTCTGGGAATAAATATCTATAGGGATAGGTCTAAAAGTATGTTTGGGTTATCCCAGTCCAGGTACATAAAAAGGTTTAACATGGAAGATAGTAAGAAAGGTAACTTACCAGTAAGACATGACATATATCATCGCACAGGATATCTCCCATGACACCTGAAGAAAGACAGGGAATGAAAGTCATCCCTTATGCATTTGCAATTGGGTCATCATATATTTTATGCTATGTACCAGACCCGATATTGCATATGCTTTGGGCATTGTATGAAGGTTCCAATAAGACTATGAAGAGGAACATTGGACAACGGTGAAAAACATTCTCAATTACCTGAGAAGGACGAGAGATGCTTTTCTAATATATGGCGGGACTAACTTGAAATTGGAAGGTTATACCGATTCCAGTTTTCAGTTGGATCCAAATGATAGTAAATCCATTTCAAAGTTTGTATTTACCCTGAATGGTGGCACGGTAAGTTGGAAGAGTTCCAAGCAACAGACTATAGTTGATTCAGTCACTAAAGCAGAGTATATTGTTGTAAGCGAAGCTGCTAAAGAAGCAGTGGGGATTAAGAAGTTCATCACAGAATTGGGAGTGATTCATGAGGTAAACCAGTTGATTCCTTTTTATTGACAACACTGGAATTCTTGCTCAAACAAAGGAACCTAGATCTCATCAAAGATCCAAGCACATCCTCCGGCGATATCACCATATCAGAGAATTCATTGGTAGGGGTGATGTCTGTATCGGACGAGGTGATATGGCAAACAACACAGCATAACCTTTCGCTAAGGCGAAGACATACCAGCAGTGTGATCGTCACCTTGATAACATGGGTGTTAAGTATAGGTGCGATTGGCTTTAGCGCAAGTGGGAGATTGTTAGGAATGTGCCATAGCCAATCGCAGGAGATGTGATGACAATTCTCTTGTAAACAATACTCATGATTAATAAGGATATTTAGGCATTTCATTCATCATATGCTGCTATTCGTAAAACTTATTTACTATTGTGATGAAGTCCATCGATTAATCAAACGAGTTTAAGGCCATGATAAGATCATGCCAATGAGACAAACTTAATAAAATTAATTTAAACTGTTCCTAGTCGTAGGATTACTGAGATTGGACTTCAGTAATTCTGGTAAGACTAGTACACTCAATACATGCTCTAAAGTAGAGAATAATTGATCTCACAAATAATTACGTAGAGACATTAATATAAGAGTGTGGGTACTAAATGGTTTAGTTCATTAAACTCACTCGCTAAATGGAATATCCAATGAAATTCTAAATAAAAGTTTGTGGATAATTTCTTGGGTGATAGTCGGTACAAATAATCCTTAGACCTGAGATTGTCATAGCACTGTGTCTGTTAATCTATGCTTGGTTTATTTCTTAGCATGACTATCTAAGAGCACTTTGTGTCTGTTAATCTATACTTAGATTTATTTCTTAGCATGACTTTTTAAGGCATGTGTAGGGTATTTTGGGCATAGTAAGGCTTCCATGGAAGTGGGTGAACAATCAACAAAAAAATCGATCACTTCAATTATGAGAAGTGAATGTCTTCTGTGATTCTATAAAGTGCATACTCTGGATGTCTATGTCCATGGCAAAATGAATTTTAGAAAGGAGTTTATCAGTATTCATTTGAGTCAATGAATGACTTACGTATCAGACAAATATAATTAAGTGATTAGGATTTGACATTAATCTATACCCTAAACTTTTTCAAAACATTGTATGATCGAAAGATTTAATTGTACGGAAACTATTCACTAAATGGTACAATTAATTTCAGTAATCAAACTCACATTATCTAGGTAGTCATAATACATTGATAGACATCTCTTAACTTGTGGAGAAATAAAGGAGTTAAATATTTTACTGCCAGCTTCATGTGAGGCCCAATGGGTCACGCAATACAAGCTTTTTCTCGGAAAATTCGATTCAAAATTTTTTTACAAAATTTAGAATCGAATAATTTGATATATGTTGATATATTAAATTATTACAAATAGTTCTGCTAGTACAGAATATAAAACAGACGTCAATTTAACTATCATTAAATGGTGCACTCTCTCTCACTAAAATGTTTCAATAGTTGGAATATTCGTTTGTACAGAGAATAGTTTCATTAGAGGGTTAGAGAAAAAAAAGAGAATGAGAGGGTTTTTTTGAAATATTCCAAGATTGATTGGGCTCAGTTTAATTTTTCAATGTCATCCATCTACCACCCACCACCAAATAATAATTGAAGCCTAACCTACTTATTAATCATGTTTTAGGGGACGCTTATAAAATGTCTCCCTCCCCTCATTTTGAAGTAGGAAAAAAGAAGAGAAAAAAAAATAAAGAACGGAAAATTCAATCTAGCTCCCTCACTCTCATTCTCATTTCTTCCTATCTAAATCAAACGGAATCAAACGGTTGATTAAAGTGAATGCAACAGTATTCCAAAAAAGGTTTGGTGTGGATCACTGTTGGAGGACGAACACTTGGGTGTCTCAGTGCTGAAACAACAAAAAAAGATTTCTTCACGTCAGTAAAAGGTAATCCTAAAATCTTATAAATCTAATTGTTAATTCATAGTGTTCTTGATTTTACTGGGAAATTTTTTATACTAGAATATTGATTGAGCGATATGATCGCTTCCGCTGCACGCGTGAGATGCATAAATAAACCCCGATTTTTCCCAATTCTACAAAGTTAAGAATAGAGCAGCAAGTCAACTAATTCAGGAAGAAACTCTTCGTGGTAACGATATGTAAAAGCGTTAATGGTAGTACCTAAAACCGAAATACTCTGTTAGTTGGGATATAACTAATGGTGAAACTCAAGAACAACGTAAAAGCAGATGTAAAAGCATTCCCAATCGTCGTTTTGAGGGGGAAGCATTAAAGTTAGCTTCGCATGATTAAGTGAATCCCAACTTGGATGGTGAAACTCACTATACCTAATGTGAAAGAATGGATAGCTACATACAAAATTGGGTTCTACGAGGACAAACAAAGTCCTAGATTTGGTGAATCTTAGAGCTAAACACAAGCCTATTCGAAACAAATGGGTTCTTAATGTCAAGCAAAATGCAAATGGTACTATTGACAGGTATAATGCACAACACATGTCATCGCCTTGACTAAGTCGAGATGAGATCCCATGTTACACGACGGGTATATATTTGCAAATCGAAGTATATACCCGCGAATCCAATTACACTTGCGGACTTGTAGTTAAGACGGGTAGGAACCTCACTTAGCACAATATAGATGCGCAAATAGGTGAGAGGTTCCAAACTATGTGGGACCTATATTGTGTACTTATATTGTGTTTTCGTACTGCTTATGTTGGTGGTTCTAAGTTAAGGTAGGTTAAATGGACACTTTCATTGCCGTCATGAGTTGCTTAGACCAATGCTTGGTTAAACCGTTGAATTGATGATGCAAGGTTGGTAATCAATGTTGATAATTTGATGCTTTACCAAATTGCAAAAACGGAAAGCCAAGTGTAAGAGATTTTCAGGATAGCAAATGATTTCGAGATGAGCAACGAGCAAAGCCAATTCGGAGGAAAATATCTAAAATATCCAACTTGATGTGTTAGTATCTGCATGCCCTTACTTCAATTAAGCAGCAAGCTACGAAAAAACATGGAAACGATCATTCCACATACATTTAAATGGATGCTCTAGAAGGATAGAAAATGGCCTAATTGGATACAGTATGATGATTTGGGATGCGAGAAACCTTTTGTTTAACACATTTCGTTTGAGAAGGCAGTAGTGTTCGCATATGCGGAAGCTCTGATACCAATTGTTAGGATGTTGAGTTTAGCAACAATAGATTCAATGACGAACAATCAAATAAGTAGATCAAACCAAGCACACAAAAGCACACAATGATTTGCCCCAATTTGGGTGAACCTTAATCCGGGAGAAAAATAAGGCAGATATTATTCAGCTAAAGAATATACAAAGTCTCAAACTCGCACCAAGAACTTATCTATCTCTCAAGCCTAACTGGAAGATAATCAGTTGTTTACAATGAAGAACTCTCAATCTAAACTCTCATATGAAAAACTCTTTCTTGCCTCTCAATGACGACTTACACTAATATATAGAGATCTACAAAAACCCTAGGTTGTTGTCGATACACAAGCCATCTAATATATCCTAAATAAAGACACACACGATAGGAGCCGTACAATCTAACTTGGAGTAGAAGAAATACCCGAAACAATCAATCGAGAAACCTGTTTGGAATCGAGCACCGTTGTCGGTTGATTGCCCTCGGGGGCGGTCAACCGCAATGCACTCAATCCCAAACAGTAGGTTGAGGCGATCGACTGTCCCTAGGGACAGTCGACTGTCAAATGGATTGATTGCTCCTGTGTTGCTGCTTGCTGTATTGATGTTGCTACTGACTTCTTCTCACAAAGATTGCTTTGACCGTCTTCGCTTCATCATCTTCTACTTCTCATCAAACAAGAATGCAAGACATAAAACCCAATAGGTAGTTGCTATCCAATGCATACACCTAGCTAGCCTCTGAATGTGAAGCAAACTTAAGGTATTGATAATATCACCCACTCAGGGGCACGAGTATGTTAGAAATTTGACCTAGAAAATTGACCGATCCCATTAAATGAATCAGGGATAAACCCAGCCAAGAGCCATCAACACACTCAATTGGATGATTGCCATTATTTCACCATTGATTAGGCGACATTGATGATGATTATCAAGGGCTGTTTGGTGGAAACCTTAAGGGTGTGTTCATCTATGTATTCAACTCTCTAGGAGACTAAGACACACCACATGAGAACAAGAATGCCTCTATCTTCATACCATAATGAGTGCACAAGAGGGAGAAGGTCTGCTGCTTGCATTGTGATTATGGAGTATAAATATCACTGCACCATAATGAGTGCACAAGGGGGAGAA
Organism: Hemerocallis citrina; assembly: GCA_017893485.1. Lineage (NCBI taxonomy): Eukaryota > Viridiplantae > Streptophyta > Magnoliopsida > Asparagales > Asphodelaceae > Hemerocallis > Hemerocallis citrina. The sequence continues at coordinate 18,623,408 of CM030358.1, read as the reverse complement.
GGTTGGCTGCTAGCATTGTCATTATGGAGTATAACTACTCCCTACACCTGGAGAAGATCAAGCACGAGAAGGAAGGAACACAAGACCAAGAAAAGATCAAATGCTTCAACATAACAATGTGAGGTCACTAATGACCTCGAGTTACAATTATTATAGAACAGTTATGATTGCATTTCTCCTTTTTACTCCACATATATTAAACAAATAGGTACAAGAGACAAATCTTTTTCTCAGATAACAGATTTTACTAAAATAATTAAATTTCACGTGGGGTTCAGCATCAATTGATTTCTGATTTTATAGGTTCAGATAGGCCGGCATTGGGAAATAAGCAATCAGACGCTACTGATTTTGATCTCTCCCCCCAAAAACACTTATTTCCGGTTGAGACGGTGGGCTTCGGCCAAACGACTCAAAACCTGACAGTGTGCATCCCTTACTCAAACTAGCAATGCTTCTTCTAAATGATCCAACTTTTAGATGTGCAATAATAATTAAAATTTAGCATGGGAAAAATTCAGTATTGAGAGATAAAAACTCAACATCTTAACAGAGCCAGTTAAAAGAGCTGGTGTATCTTCTCACAATATTTGATCTTTATAGGATTCACAATTCCTATCTACATTATGCCAACAGTGAACATGTGGAACAAGAATGGAACAGCAACAGCATACCTGATCTTTTGGCTCAGTTTCCTCTTCTTTCTTGATTCTCAAGTTCTGGATGTTGATTGAAGCGGGTTTGCTACAAGAGAACATGTTTGTTAAAACCAGGCATATAAGGGCAAAAAAGAAAAGAAAAGGACAGTTCAAAGTACCGTGTTGTCTCATCTGGCAGCTTATTATCACCCATTTCAGTATCAGAATCAGGATCATGCCTTTCATCCGGATCCTCGATATCTTCATCTGGCTGTAAATTGAAAAAAGACAGAACGGGGGAAATATGTTAAGTTAGTCAATTCTAGATCTCCAACTGTCCAAAATTATCAGTAACAAGTTTGGTGAACACTTGAAAGAAGTTTACTGTCTAAGAATTTTCAGAAAAAAACAAGTGAGCATAATCATCATAGACATGATTATAGACATTTGAGCAGTTTGAAAGTTATGAAATAGAAATGAAAATGGCAACATCATGCAACTCCATACCTCCGTTACCGAGGGAGGGAGAGAGAGAGAGAGAGAGAAAGAGGGGGGGACTCTCAAATGGCATATGGAGGTTACAAAGAAGAATGTGACGAGTACTCCTGTTAAGAACTTAAGATCGCTGATAAGGTCCTGGACATAATAGAGCCATAACAGATATTGCAAACATGTATCAAATGGTAGCTATTTTCAGAAGGTTAATTGTATAGAGCAGAACTACCCAAAAATTATGACTGCCATTGTGAACTTTGTGTTGTTGCGCTTTGATCCCTTAAGCTAAACTAGGCAGAATATTCTTAATCGGGAGAAATACAAATTTTTTTAAAAAAAAGAAAAATACCCTCCGTAAAACTAAAATTCCTTCTTTGTTCCTCCAAATGCTAACCCAAACTTTGCCACAAAACCCATTCCCATGGCTTTTAAAGATGTTGGCCCTGACCAAAGTTCCCTTACAAGGTCAACCTCATCCGCCCCCACAAACACCAAGAACTGTCCAACGCAATTTTTCTTCAAATGTAATAAACCTGCTCGAAAATATGGATAGTAATCCAACGGAAGGAACTAAAAAGTATGAACAAGAAATTTTAAGGCTATAAAAGGGCACTAACAATAGTTAATTAATAGGGTATGAGTGTGTGCAGATACTGAAACTATAGGCTTTAATTATTGCAAGTTTCATGTTAAAAAGTCGGAGGTTGAGGAAAATTATGATAATATTTACAAACCAATATAATGGCTGTCATTTAATTCACGAGTTACAACATCAATAAGTAGATTTATTTATTAATATTAGTAACCTATGAAGGAATTTCAGAGCTACTATAACCAATGCATTTACAAAGAGAAAAACTCAGATTATGATGACGACTGCAAACATGCCTTGGAGAAACTCAACTTATACTTGTTGAATGATGAAAATATCATGCGTATATGGCAATAAATTAGTACGAATATTTGCAACTAATTGTTAAAACTTTGATACACACCTTTCACACAAGGAGGAATTCAGGCAGAAGTAATAACATATAACCCTGTACATAGGAGTTGAAGACGCTCAACTGATGACAACTGACGAATGCTTTTACATTAAATATGCAGGGTAGCAAACTACCAACATTTGAGAAAAGCAAGGAATGAAGGGGGGAAAACTAATAGATGGCCTAGTCGGCTATAAAAGAAATGCTTGTCAAACATTGCATTTATATATGACTATTTAAAGGAGCAAATACCTCAGGAAACTCAGTATCAGGTGGCCGTTCTTGAAATTGGACGCTAGGCGCATGTCGAAGCCTTGCAAGATTTTCTAAAAGCTTTGCTTTTATATCTTCCAAAATTTGGCGCGAATTTTTGTTTTCCATATTACTTGGAGCAACATGAAGGGTATAATCTGGGCCAAAATACTCATAATATTCATGTTGAGGCATTTTATCTTCGACCTCGATACCAAGAGCAACACCTGTCTGAAAATTATTCAGAATAAAGGAGAAAATAAAGTCAGGGAACTAAGTAACTAACTGACAAAAGGAACACAAATAACTTTTAAAAACTAAATTGAAATGCTTAATCTAAAGAAGCATCCTTTCTGTTAGTTATATATAATAGTTTTTCAACAGTAAGTTCCATCAAAGTAGTACACAATTGATTATTGTATCGTTAAGAATTCAAGGTAATATAGTAATAATTCTAAAAAACAATGCTACTATGGATGGTAATGGTACTATGCAACGCACATGTGAGCCACGTGTATGGAAGCATATGCAATTTGGCTGTTTAGGGATAGGGTAGGATCCAGAAATTGCTACAGTAAAGAGTCGACAATAAAGTCATATTGTGTAGTTAGTAGTTACAAATACAAGGCATAGGAAACAATATTTCAAATAGTGATACGTACTATCGTGAACAACTACGCAAATAATGTATATAAACATAACTAGGGATGAGTTACTAAACATTAGCTAAGTATGTAACTTATAACAAGTAAAAAAGACAAGAAATGATAGCATGTTACTCCAAATGTGTCACTCCATCTGCCACTCCCTATGATTGATCCACTTACAAAAAGTAAGTGATCCCAACAAATCACTCCCATTTTTTCATAAAAAATTATGTATGGGCCAATCATGTGAGAGAGTGGCAAATAGAGTGGGCATTTGGAGTGGCATGCTATCATTTCTCATAAGATTATAACAGAATCCAAATTTCTCGATACTAATCCACTTACAGATAATTATTCCCCAATACATGGGCACATAATGGCTGTGTAATATACAGTAACAAAGATACTTTTATGCATCAATATGATACAACCTTCCACATAGTTGGGAAGCATAGGCCACATTCTTGCTTGGTTGATGGATTTGTTAATTTAAGCTACAATACCATAGTTTATAACCAAGATAACCTTAACAGAAAGAGTTCGAGATTCTGAAGAATACCTCATAGCACCAACAACGAGCAACGTTCCTAATCGTATATCCACCTCCACCAAGAAGCAACAGTGGAACATTAAACGATCTCATATATTTTACACACTCTGCATGACCCTTGATAGAAAGATTAAAACAACCCAGCCTATCTCCAGATAAAGAGTCTGCACCACACTGAAGAACCACGGCTCCAGGACGGAAAACCTCCATCACCTTTCCCATGATAGGCTTGAACAGAGAATGATAACTCTCATCATCGATGCCATCATCCAAAGGAACATTCAGAGAATAGTATTTCCCTTTTCCATATCCAATGTCACGAATGTCTCCCGTCCCAGGAAAGTAATCTCCAAATTTGTGGAAAGAAACTGTCATTACTCTATCAGTTGTGTAGAAGGCCTCCTCCACACCGTCTCCATGGTGGATATCGATGTCCACATACAGAACGCGCTGCAAAAAGATAATACATAGTACTTAACAGAAGAAAAAGGTGGATAATTTTATATTGTGATATCATAATAAGCCTAGCAAACAATTTTTTTTAAACGAGCTAATGTCAGCATTAACAGGTCTCAAGAGCCAAAGCAAAGAATCCACAAACACCATATATAAGTAATATGGGTCAGTAACTAATGAAATAAAGGATGTCATGTTTTGCAACTGCTAGTATGGGTTATACTTTTTTCTCCACAAAGATGTTTTAAGTGTACTGAACTACTGACGATATAGTTATATCAGCAACAGATTTTTAACCTTTTGTCATATACCCTATTAGGCAATGGTGAATCACTGCAAATGCTTGATCTATCATCCTTTCTATGCAATTTCCCCAATTTGTAATAGAAGAGAATAAATGGATAAGAGATGGATAAGGATATACTCTTATACAGTGGCTATATTAACATATTGCCAGGGTCCTAAGAATGTGTACAATATATGGTTAAATTTAAATTTTCCATTAGGATTTAGGGATATGTATCAAGAATCTAGAAAAATATAGAAGTCCAAGTTTAGACAATGAAAATATAACTCCTCCAAAATGTAAAGGAAGAACCATCTAGTAAAGAAAAGGTATTATTTAAAACTCCCAGCTAATCTCATGTTAGAACTATGATCCACCAACACTTGAAAATTGGTGTCAAGTCCATGTCTGACATAAATCCAATACAATCACTTACTCGGCATGTACAATGCACCCAACAAGCCAACGTTTCTCCAGATCCAAATCCAACCCAACGTGATATGTTCGACCAGTAATGAGAATATGCTTGTCTTTCTAAGTCATCTCTGTTAAGGACACTCATCCTTGGTATGATACAAGAGATCATTGTGTCGTGAAAGAGAGAGACAAAGAGGGTGAGGTATGAAGATATAAGATATGAGGCTGCTGGGAAATTGGGGTTAACTCCAAAACGGCTAGCACATATCGTCCACAAAATAAAACCCCAGTGCTTTGCACTTCTTCACTTAGTGCGACTTCTCAGTCCAATTAATCAGAATATCAAATCTAAACACCCAACCCAGAGCCCCCCTAAAACAATCCCCACAAATCCACCCATTCTAACTCCAACTAGAGCTACCAAAACCCCCACTCCAATTGAATAATTTGGTTAGGTTTAGGGTAATAACAGTGTAACCTGTTAAGTATACACAAACATAAACATAACAAAACAAAGAACAAATAAACTTGTATACTGGATTATACCTCGTGCTTCTTAAGCAACTCCAAAATAGCAAGCACGATATCATTGACATAACAAAACCCCGACGCCTCACACTTCTTCGCATGATGCAGCCCTCCCGCCCAATTAATCGCGATATCATGCCCATGATTCAACTTCACCGCCCCACCCACCGATCCCCCAGCATACGTCTGACAAAAACTATACAACCCATCAAACACAGGACAGTCCTCCCCCACATTAAACCTCTTCAGAGCCCTAGCCTGGTCCTGCTGCGTCTCCGGCGTGATGGACCGGAGGAATGTAACATAATCATCCGCATGAAAGCGGCAAAGGTCCCTGTCCCGCGCCGGGTTCGGCTTGTACACCTGCAAAATCCAATCTTTCTTACAACATCAACAGCAAAATCCAATCTTTCTTGAAAATCTACTAAATGTACATCTAAAAAAATCAGAAAAATACGAAAAAAAACCCAAATTTTTCGGAGACCTGCATGTTATGGAGAAGGCCATAGTGGGCGAGGAGGGCGTGGGTCATGCGGATGCGATGGGGCTTCATAGGGTGGCCCTGACCGTAGTAGTAGTTGCCGACTTCGGGGTCGTAGAAGTAGCAGACTTTGCGTTTGGTGGCGTCGGGGCCGGAGGGGAGGGAGTTTCCGCCGGAGGTGGAGGTGGCGGCGGCGACGACGGCGGAGGAATCCATAATGCGGGCGAGAAGAAGCTGTGATTTTTTTGGGGGGATGGGTTGGGGGGGTACCCTAACCCTAGATTTTGGGTTGGGAGTTACAGAGAGAGAGGGAGAAGGTTCTGGGTTTGTAGGAGTGACTTAACAGAGTTAATTATTTCGTTAGGACAAAATTTGAAAATATTTACAGAGAAATGGACAATGATGACCAAACTTTTTGTAACAGGGGATAGTTTTTAATTAATATTCTGTACTTCCAATTCTATATATTTTTCTATATGACGTATGATCTTTTTGTAAATTTAAAAAGTATTTTTTTTATATTTTCTATTTCTCTTATCTAATCAATTTTTTAATTACTTAAATTGTACTAAATATTTTTGAGAAAATCATGTGAGAGTTACTTACTTATAAACAAGGCTCTGATACCAACTGGAGTTGCGAAGCGTGAAAACACATGTAACTAGAATAAAACAGAGTATCAAAAACCTCAAAGATGATAGTTTTCTGTAAAATAATATTCTTCGAAATAATGTGCATTGTCTATCTCAAAAATATTAAAGTAATCAATCATAAATTAAAGATCTCTCGTAGATTCTGATTTTGTCTCAGATATTTCGCTACTACTATCATATGGGGGTTCTTCGAGTTCTTCCATATGTCCATTTCCTTCTTCAATATGTTCATTTTATTCTAGAAATTGTCTATATGTTGTTGTAGGACTCCATATATAACTACTATAATCACCATTTTCAAAAAATAATAAAGGTCTTTCATAAAAAGTTAGATCATCAATTATTTGGACATTTATATTACTAGCTTCTTCATGATTTATTTGATTTATTGTTATAATTATTACTCACTGTACATTAAAGAACAATAATTTGCACTCAAAAAAATCATTCGTGCTTGTTAGTCTATGAGGATAATAAACATCAGCATTCTATCACTTCCTTGATAGTTAGTCATTAATTCATAAATTTATGAGGCAAGACTGAAACTATTATTATCCATTATTCTTTTTTAGCAATTTTGTGATTTAAAATAACAAGTATAAAATCAAGAGTAGACAGAGATTTCTAATGATATCATAAGAATCAAAACAAAATGGTCCATCATGCTTTCGACATAGTTAAGCTTCTTTGAGCCGCTCTGTACCAGTTACTACCAGTAGATAAAATACATCTGGTATGCACCCCGATTTCAGTGCTCTTTTTACGTTCCTCCCATCCCAGAACTGCTATGCTCTTCATGTAGCGCCCCGAATTCCCAATATGATATCTTAAAAATACGTTGCACAATTCCCAGCATCAACTTCAATGTAATAGTAAACACAGCCCAAAAACACCGAAAATTTTTATTTCAATCTTCATTACATTAATCATTTACATAGCACAGCAGAATACAATACACCTTAAATCACAATTCTCTTTTCTTAACAACACTTTATTTTACAAATTACATAAGTCACTACATCACTTTAACTCAAGCATCCAAATCCGAGCGTTAAGAATTCACCTGTAAAATATGAGGCTAAAGATAACCCTAACCCCCAAAACTAAAGGGGTCAGCCATAAAGGTGTGAGTGACATAAAACAAGCAACATAAGTAAAGCATGGATCCATCAATAACAGAAAATAAACAGAAGCAAATAAATATGGGAAAATCACGAAACGCGAGAATACAACAAGTGAAACTAGACTAAGTGTCATGTGTAGAAAACAGGTAGCCACATGCATGAAACCAAATCACGAAAACACAGTCTATATGCTGACTCTCTAATGCGTACTTGTCGGAGTCTATGCATCCCACTCTAGATAGGTCCGGTGCAAGCCCTTAACGCCTCCACATTGTAGGGTTTAGTCCCCCACTATGCAACTAATCCTAACACGATGACTACTACGACATAAAGATAAACTGTGAGTATTAGCCCATACCCCGATAATTCCGGAGGTCAAACTCTATCCACAGATAATTCCGGAGACTATTTCACTCACACCTAGGAATCTTCGAGAATACCCCACACCGCAAGCAATGGCACCTCATCACACGAATACCACATGTGCGTCGCCTCGACCCCGATAATTTCGGAAATCAATCCCACACCACAGGTAATTCCGGAGACTATTTTACTCACACCTGGATATTTCTGGGGACTATCTCACACCGCAAGCCATACTGAGGTCCATAACCCATGTTCTCGTTCATCATATCACCACTAGTGTCTGTCCTTATCATTTTTAGGTTATTTAATTACTTTACGAATCTCCTAGAGTTGGTGTATCCTACCGGACTTAACTCAATCCACTGATCAACTAAAATGCCTCAACAAGGCCAAACATAAATGTAGCGCCCCGAATTTCTAATATAATAACTTAGAAAATACGTGGCACAATCCCAGCATCAACTTCAATGTAATAGTACACATAGCCCAAAAACACAATAATTTTATTCCAAACTTTTGTTACAATAATCATTTTTCAAAAACACAGCGGAAATACAAACACCTTGAATTACAACTTTTCTTTTACAACACAAATTTTACTAAAATTTTACACAAAGATCTATTACATCTGCATATCTCAAAACTAACTCAAGCATCCAAGCCTCCAAACTCTAAGCAACAACCTGTAACACATGAGGCTAGAGATGATCCCTAACCCCCAAACTAAAGGGGTTAGCCATAAATGGTGTGAGTGACATAAAAACAAACAATATAATTTAATCATAAAACATAAAGTCATCAACAACATGTATTGACCACAATAATAATTGAATGAGAAATAACAAAGATGTAAAGCATGAAATCATCATAATAATGAAAACGACAAGTGCATCTAGTCTAAGTGTCAAGTGTATGAAAACTAGAAAAACACATGCATAAAACCAAGTCAAGAAAACACAAGTTCTATATGCGGACTCTCTAATGCATACTTGTCGAAGTCTATGCATCCCATTCTACATAGGTTCGGTGCAAGCCCTTAACGTCTTCACTTCATAGGGTTCAATCCCCCGTTATGCAACTAATCTTATCACGATGACTACTACGAGATAAAGATAAACTGTGAGAATTAGCCCATGCCTGATAATTCCAGAGATGGATCCCACATCTCAGGTATTTTACCTGGATAATTCCGGAGATCATCCCACATCTAGACATAGACACATCATCACATGAATACCCCATGTGCGTCGCCTCGACTTTGATAATTCCGGAGATCAATCCCACATCGCAAGCAACCCACTTGGATAATTCCGGAGATGGATCCCACATCTTAGGTATTTTACCTGGATAATTCCGGAGATCATCCCACATCTCAAGGAAGTTACTTGGATAATTTCGGAGATTAAATCCCACATCTAAAGCCATACTGAGGTTCATAACCCATGTTCCCGTTCATCATATCACCACCAGTGCCTGTCCTTATTATTTGTGGTTATTTAAATTTCTCAACGAATCTCCTAGAGTGATGTGCCCTACCGGCCTAAAATCAAAACTGAATAACTGAAATGCCTCAAAGGGCCTCAACAATATAACTCAATACCGGTATACTAGGGTCACCCACCTCTAGAGACTCAACTCAAATATCTAAACAAAAGTCCCACTAAACAAAGTGGCTCAATTGAATGTCTTAAATCAATTGCTTAACTGAATATCTTAGAATCAAATATTTAACTGAAAGCAAGGTATGGACTGTATTATCTGAGAACTACACACTCAAGTAACACTCAAGGTACAGAATTCCATCAGTACCAGTCGACTTATACTGTAGTAAGTCGACTGTCCAGAAGGACAATTATCCAAAATTTTACAAAAATAAACTAAGTTATATAAGTCGACTTAAGAAAAGGAATCAGTCGACTTACCCAAGGTAAATTCCAATAATCTTCTCAAAATTATTCTAAGTATATAAGTCGACTTAAAGGATTATAAGTCGACTGTCCAGAAAGGACTAAAATGGTTTTTACGAAAATATTTCCCAGTGAACCAGTCGACTGCCTGCGAGCTAGGTCGACTGTCCAGAACGATTTCTCAAGGATACTAAAGTACAGCAGCAGGCTCGTACCAGTCGACTGTGCGGTAGGCCAGTCGACTGTCGGCCTACAGTTTTCACAACTTAGGTCTGAATACAAAATTAAAACTGGAGTTTTCTAATGGTTCATCGTTTATGAAAATAGTTCGTATTCAGGCATAACGACAAATCTCAAGAATCTTCATTAAGGGTATATTACTCAAAATCTCAAATATGTCAAAACCCAAGTTCTCATGTTCTAGATTACTAATTCTTTCATTAGGGTTTCTCAAGATTAAATACTTTCACAACTCTAAATCAAAATCTAATTTACAATATATATAAGATCCAGGGGTTCCTCATCCGATCAAAATCATACCCAAATCTTAACAATACGGTGTTATGAACAAGATCTACTAATCATTCTTAAATTTCTCAACATGGTATAAACAACAATCATTTATTCATACGAATCATACCACAAGACAAGATCTATATAATTCACAACATCAAATCTAACATCATTACCACTCGCATATATAGATCAACAACAAGATAAATTTATGTCATTCACAAACAAAACAACACACACAAAGTCACTCACAAAATCAAAACAAAACAACAACCAAGTCACTCACCTTAGAATTGTAAAGATCCAAATAAAAGCCTTCCCTTTTGCTAGATCCAAATCTTCCTCTTGCTCCACCAAATCAGTTCTCAAAAATTTTGTATATTTTTGTAAATGACGGCTGAAAAGATCCCTTTTTATATCCGGGAATAGGTTTAGGGTTTCACCCATTTTTGCAAAATAATCCTTTCCAAAATACAACTTACATATATAGGTCTAGTCTTGGAAATTCAATAAAATTCATTTGAATTAGGATTTAAAAAAAAATATACTTCTAAATCTGTAACCCCTGTTTTCATTAATACGTATTTTAAAAATTATTTCTCCGTATTTATATTCTCAGTATTTTATAACTATTTTTCCCTAATTGATTTTATTAAGTAAACTATTTTTATGAAACCCGATTGTCTATTAAAAGCCCAAATTCGTATTTGATTTGATTTTATTATTTATTCTAAGCCCAAATTCGTGTTTAATTTTATTAAATTAATTTGAGCCCAGAATTTAGCCCAATTGTTTTTGTTTAAATATTTTAAACCCATGAACCAAGCCCAAATTCACTAAACCCAAACCCACAAACCCATATACTACTCACCCGTATACAATCTCTTCATATTTCCCCACTCCTCGTAACTACCCCCATTATCTCTCAACCACTACCACTTTATTTATTATTATAATATATACTCCCCCGTTCTCACAGTTTCTCTCCTATCCTCTATCTCTCCTCTGTCTCTCAACCAAAACAGAGGACCATCGACTCATCTTCACCATTCCTCATCTCCACCTCTCCGAAGCCGCCAGCCTCCATCATCGCGCCAACGACCTCTCGCCATTGCCGTCCGCTCAAGCTCCACCCTCGGCAGCGCCTACAACCCATCCCTAGTTCCCCTGCGGCGCCATCCTCCGCTCGAATCCCCACAGTCGAGCACTCCTCGTCCTCGCCTCCGTGAAATCACCATTGACGAAGCTTCATCTCCTCTCGTGCGTGCTTCACGCTGCTACCGCAGCGCCCCTCGACCTCGACAACTCCTCACCGAATTCGTCGTCATCGCGAAGCGCCGCCGCCTGAGCCTCGCTCCGCCATTGTTGCCGCTCATCTCCATTGATCTCCACCATTGCCACAGTCAAAGCCCCTCGTCGTCAGTTCCGTCGTCGCTCCCCGTAGAGCTCGAAGCCGCTGCCGCTTCACACCACAACCGCCACTCCATTGCCGTCGCGCAACTCCAAACGTCAACCACTCCATCGCCAAACTCAATCGAAGCACCATCGGAACTCAACTTCGCCATTACCCAACTCCCATCTCGCTCATCACCTCCATCGCCGTGAGCCCACTCCTCCTCTGTTCTTCGAGTCGAACAGAGCACGCCGTCGCTCCTCGACCAGCCGCTCCGCCGTTGACGTCGCTTCCCGACGTGGTGTCGCCATCGCAGCACTACCGCCGTCGCCATCGTCCTTATCGCTCTCTCTCTCTCTCTCTCCGTTTCGAAGCAGCGACGAAGAAGAAGAACAAAGAAGAAGAAGCAGACGTTCGGATTTGGCGGGATTGAATTTGGACCATTCGATCGCTTCAAGATCCGTGCTCCCCTGATCCGTGTTCGCTGTTCTGCCACAGCTGATCCTAGCCGCTGTTTCCTGTTCTGGATTGGATCCGGTGTATGGCTGCGATCTGATTGGGAGCGTTTTGCTGTTTCGCGTGTTGGCGCAGCGAATCCTGGACTCCTGTTCGCTGTTTGTAGCTGATCCAGTGTGGGGAATAGCTCTTTGTTGCTTGCTTTTGGAGTTTCTACGTACGTACTTTGCACGTGCCTCTTGAGATTGTTCCCCGGGATTCTGATCCCGTTATTCTTATTAATTATTCGAATCGACTACTACAAAAAGGCAAGTCCACTTGAACTCTTTTAATTTTCTAGTTCAAGCTTATTGATCTCCTGCAAGTAGTTCCATTTTAATTATCTTAAATTGCCTTGTGTCCCGTCCGTTAGGAGTATCGAGGGTTTACACGAGCTAACCCGACGTACTTTTGACCTCTTATAATTATCCATTGACTCAAAGCTAAGCCTGCATACACAATTGACATAAATAAAAGGACTAGAATTGCATAAAAAGGAAAATGAATGGTGATTGAATACATTGATCGATTGAGATATTGTGACTTGAACAATGACATGATAAATGGACTTGTACATGGTAATGAACATCCTAATTGTTGTATAATAGTGTAATGCATTTCATGATACAATAGCATGTTAATTATCGACTTGAATGAACATATCTGTGATGGCTTTTTTTTATAAATTCCTGCTGCATTGTCTGTCTTGTACTGAGGTTTCGACCCAGTTATATTAGGAGTCAGTTAAAATAATATAAAGAGAATTGTTGTTTTAGGTTTACTATTTCATGTTATTATTGTGTAATGTATCATATTGCTGCATCATTATCATTCCCTTGACATCCTTATATACACTTGCATGAGCATGAATGATTTAATAATAAAATACTAAACAAGCCGGGGTTATAAGGGTTGACCTAGTAGTGGGAAATCTCAGAAAATGTACTCGGTAAGGCCTATATTGATATCGTATTGAAATGGAAAGAGAAGTAATGATTGTGAATGATTGATTGAATAAATGGGAAATTGATTGATTGCAAATGGTAAATGATTGTTATTGAAACCGAGTACACGCTCTGTAGACCCCACCACTATGTCTCAAACGTACACTATTTTGCGTGCACTGAACCTGTAGTATGGGATGCAGTAGTACGTGCACTAGATAGGAGAAATAACACTCTAATGAACATAAATTGACATATATATATTTTATTAAGACCGTTGTTTATTAATGCCATTATTGTCCTTGCAAACTTGATCTTGATTCATATTCCTTCACGTACCTTATTCCCTTACTCTCTGCTTTTCACTACTTACTGTCCGTACTTGCTCTAAGGACAAATTATTCTTTTTTTTTAGATGAACAAGTACAGGTGCACAAAGAGAATTTCTAGGAGGCATTGATGAGCAGATCTTCTACAATTGGAGCAGGAGTCTCTCGAGTTATTCGGTAAGTCCTTATTTTCCAGATTTGGTTATCGAATTTCATTCTCGTTTATGTGATTATGATTTCTGTGTGGTTGTGGTTCATTTTTCTTATATTGTTGAGTTAAGACTGGTACAGCTTATAGATAATATGAGTTGGCGTACTTATATCATTCGCTAGGCCTTAGTCTCGCGCCTGTATTTCCATGTTTTGGGAAGCGGGGCGTGACAAAATCTTAACCAATACTTTTCAAAACGTCCAGAAAATATGTTTTGCACTTTAACCCTTAAAAATATCAATTTTGCAAAGAGGTCCTTCTTTTCTCAAAAATTACAAATAGACCCAATTAATTTCAGAAAAATCTGGAAAAATACCAAATAAATCCCAAATATTAAATAATGATTTTTCATAAAGAAAACTTAACTTTCAAACTTCTCAAAAGTCATTTGCACGTGTTTTGCACGTGTACAAAAGATAAATCTTTTAGAAAATATTTATTAAATCCTCAAAAAATCGTTTAAATTCATTTTCAAATATTTAAAATAATATTTGAAAATACGGGGTTCTACAATAAACATATCAACTGCCGGTATACTAGGGTCACACACACCCTCTAGAGACTCACACTCAAATATCCAAACCAATCTTCCAACATAAATTGTTCAGTTAAACATCTTGAAAACATATGTTCAATAAAAGATAAAGTGTAGAATAGTAAGTTATAGATTAGAACATTTAAAGAATACATTATTTAAAGATCATTCAAAGATATAAAGATACATCAGTATCAGTCGACTATAGACAAGCGTAAGTCGACTGTCCAGAAAGAAAATTCAATAATCTTTAAGAAAATAATTCCTAAAAAAAAGGGTCATAGGTCGACTGTCCAGAACGAAAGAATACAATAACTTGGGAAAATAATTATAAGTAATATCAGTCGACCGTAAAAGTCATCGGTCGACTGACTAGAACGAAATTTTATGAAAACTAGAGAACACAGCAGTCAGGTCACGTCGGTCGACTGTAAAGTCATACCAGTCGACTGTCGACCTTCAGACTGCAGACTTTTGGTTGTGCACAATTCAACCGATACGTAGTTTTACTTTATGAAAACGATTTCTACAAAAAACATATTTCTTATATGATCAAATACAACTTGTAGGATTTATAATAGTCTATAAAACTAATTTAAAGTTACTTGAATTAATAAAAGTAGTGATTTGTTAATTCTCCTTCAATTAAAATATAAATTGTGCATATAATCAAAAATAGAGTTTCTTAAAAATTAATTGATCATTGAAATAGCTTCGTATTCAGATCCAAACCATATCAATACCAAATCTCAAAAGAAAATCCCCAATTGAGATATATTTCTTCAAACTCAACTAAATTCCAAATTTCGATTTTTATGTCATGATCTCTTGATTCATACTTTTCCATTCAATTTCTCAAAACTGAATTACTACTACAACTCGCAACCATAATCGATTTGTAACATCACCATATCAAATTTGTATTCAACCAATACTCAAAAGTCATAAAAGTCTCATCTTTATTAGATTCATGCATAAAATCTACCATATTCGGTCAATCCAACATTAATCCAAAAGAGATAGTCTACCCATGCTTTCTAATAGATTACTCATCAATCTCGAATTATCCACATACAATTTTATTCATAACCAACTAGGATTTCACAATATCCAAATTTTCATCCATCCAATCCATCATATACATATTCATACTCAAACCCTAAACATGTTTTCTAGTAGATGAAATTCGACATCCAAGATCAATCAAAACATTTATATCATTCGCATACAGCATACACAAAACAAAGGAAAACAAACAAGTCACTCACCTCAAATGAAGAAATCTGATAAGAAAGTCTTTCTTTTGCGAAATCCAAGATCCCCTCCTTCAATCTCCAAGAAAACAATAAAACCTTTGTGTTGTGCAGCGAAAGATGGATGCACTCAACTTCTTTTAAATAGCCGGAATAGAAGATTTAGGGTTTTTAAACACATTTGCAAGATCACCCCTTGAAAATATAACTTTACATAAATGAGTCTCTATACTTGGAAACTTGATAAAAACCAATTAAATTGAGATTTAAAAGCAAAATAAACACCTTATTTTACAGCCGGCACTGTTTGAAAAGTCCAGAAAATAGTTTTGCACTTTCACCCCTCAAATTAACAATTTTGCAAAAATATCCTTCATTTTCATAATATTTGCAAATAGATCCAATAATTATCAGAAAAATCTAGAAAAATTACAAAAAAATCCCAAATAATAAATGATGATTTTCCATGAGGAAATTTTGGCTTTTGAACTTCTCGAGAAAATATTTGCACGTATTTTGCACGTGTTTTGCACGTGTAAAAAAAATCTTCAGAAAATATTTATCAATTCTTCAAAATTCATTTTAATTCATTTATAAACCTTTAAAAATAATATTTAAAAATACGGGGTGCTACATCACTCTCTTCTTAGAAGAGTTCCGTCATCGGAACTATTGCTAATGGGGTCCAAAATAAGAATGAACAAAGAAATCGAAATTTCATAAATGAACCATAATTCGAAATATTCACATAGAAGTACAGAATCAAATAAAAGAAATACAACTCCGTTCAATAGTACATTCATTCAAAGAAATATCATCACATAAATAAGATACAATCATATAAAAAGCTCAGGAAAATCCTTCTACATGGGATCCTCTGGCTCCCAAGTAGCCTCCTCGAACTGCTGATTCCTCCACACCACCTTGACCATAGGTATCACTTCGCTTCTAAGAACTTTCTCCCTACGGTCGACGATCTCAACAGGCTTTTCTTTGTAACTCAAGTTCACCTGTAGACCTTCAGGAATCTTTACCAACTGATGATTCTGATCTGGTACATACTTCCTCAATAATGACACATGGAATATATCATGCACCTGTGCCAACTTCTCTTGAAGCTCTAATCTATTTGCTGTTTTGCCAATCCGCTCCATGATCCTGTATGGCCCGATATACCTTGGCGCCAACTTGTCTCCCTTACCAAACCTGATCACTCCTTTGGTCAGAGTCACTTTGAGGAAAACTACATCCCCAACCTCAAATTCCAAGTCCCTTCGTCGAGTATCAGCATAACTCTTCTGCCGACTCTGGGCCTCAACCAACCTCTTGTGAATCAGCTCGATCTGCTCTGATGTCTGCTGCACGATCTGAGGACCAAACATCTGCCTCTCGCCAACCTCGTACCAACAAATAGGTGTCCTGCACCTCTACCCATACAAAGCCTCATACGGCGCCATCCCGATACTCGCATGGTAACTGTTGTTATAAGCAAACTCAACCAATGCCAAGTATCTCTCCCAGTTACCACCGAAATCCATAACACAAGCCCCTCAGCATATCTTCCAACACTCGATTCACCCGCTCAGTCTGACCATCAGTTTGTGGATGAAAAGCGGTACTGAAATCAGTTCTGGTGCCCAAAGCTGCTTGTAGGCTCTTCCAAAACCTTGAAGTGAACCTTGCATCCCTGTCGGAAACAATCGACACAGGAACTCCATGAAGCCTCACAATCTCACCAATGTACAATTCAGCTAATTTCTCCAACGACCAAGTAATCTTCATGGCCAGAAAGTGAGCCGACTTAGTCAACTGGTCCACAATAACCCAAATCGAGTCATTGCCCTTCGAACTCCTCGACAAACCTATGATGAAATCCATACTGATATTCTCCCATTTCCACTCCGGAATGGGCAACGGCTGTAAAAAACCTCCAGGTCTCTGATTTTCTGCATTGATCTGCTGACATGTCAAATACCTTGCCACGAAATCAGCCACATCCCTTTTCATACCAGACCACCAAAAATGTTGTTTGATGTCTTTGTACATCTTCGTGCCTCCAGGATGTACTGACAACAAGGTACTGTATGCTTCCTGCAAGATACTCTCTCTTAAATTTGTATTATATGGAACACACAATCTCTCACCCATCCAAAGAATTACATCTTGGACACGAAACTCTGATAGCTTTCCCTCTGAAACCTGTTGCAGCATCTTCCGAATCTCCGAATTTGATCTCTGACCTTCCACAATCCTCTATCTCATGGAAGGCTGCAGCCTCAACTGAGCCAAAGACGCCCCCAAACCCTGCAGCACTACCTCGATACCTACCTAATCAATCTCCGCTGCCAACTCGCTCCGAGTAGTGATCAAACTTGATAAACTACTATTCCTGCTAAGTCCATCAGCTACCACATTCGCCTTGTCCAGATGATACTTGATCTCAGGACGAATGTCTTCAAACACTTCCAACCACCTTCTTTGTCGAAGATTTATCCTTCTATTGATAAATGTACTTCAGGCTCTTGTGGTCAGTGTACATGTTGACATTCTCACCATAAACATAATGCCTCCACTTCTTCAAGGCAAAGATAATAGCTGCTAGCTCCAAATCATGCGTCAGATAATTCTTCTCATACGGACGCAATTGCCTCGAACCGTAAGCAATAACCTTGCCTTCTTGCATCAAGACACAACCCAAACCTCTAAGAGACGCATCACTAAGATATCATAATCCTTCCCAGCTTGTGGCAAAGCTAAGATAGGTGCAGTAGTCAACCTCCCTTTCAACTCAAGGAAACTCGCCTCACATTTATCAGTCCATGAAAATACTACATTCTTTCGGGTCAAACCTGTCAAAAGAACTGCAATCTGAGAATAACCCTGGATGAATCTCCTGTAGTAACTAGCCAAACCCAAGAAACTTCTGACTTTCTTCACAGACGTTGGCCTGGGCCAATCTTTTACTACTTCAACCTTTTGAGGATCACTGGTCACTCCCTCCTCATAAAGGATATGACCAAGGAAAGCTACCTCAAACTTTCAAAACTCACACTTCGACAACTTGGCATACAAGTTATGCTCCTGCAATTTCTGTAATATCGCTGTCAAGTGCAAAGAATGCTCCTCCTCCGACTTCGAGTACACCAAAATATCGTCGATGAAAACCACTACAAAGGAGTCAATAAATGGCCTCAAAATTCGGTTCATCATATCCATGAACACTGCTGGCGCATTCGTCAACCCAAATGGCATCACCAAAAACTCACAGAGCCCATGACGAGTCCTGAAAGTTGTCTTACTCACATCTTCCTCCTTGACTCGAACCTGATGATACCCTGATCTCAAATCAATCTTCAAAAACACAACTGCTCCTCGAAGCCTGTCGAACAAATCATCAATCCGCGGAAGTGAATACTTGTTCTGAATAGTCACCCTATTCAACTCCCGGTAGTCAATGCACATCCTCATTGACCCATCCCTCTTCTTGACTAACAATACTGGCGCACCCCACGGTGAGGAACTCGGCCTAACAAGCCCCTTGCACAACAACTCCTCAATCTGCTTCTTCACTTCGTCTTGCTCTACAGGTGCCATCCTATACGGAGCCTTAGAAATCGGAGCACTCCACAGCTGAACATTAATGCAAAAGTCCACATCTCTCTGTGGCGGTAATCCTAGAAAATCTTCCAAGAACACCCTAGGAAAATCTCTGACAACCGGAATGCCTTTGACTTCATCTGGAATCGCCATCTTGGATACCATTGCAGCCATCTTCAGAATCTTCTTCTTCCCTTGGAAAGTCACTACGGGACTACATGGTGCTTTCACTAACACCTCTTTCTGCTTGCATTCAATTGTGGCATCATATATTGCCATCCAATCAATACCCACGATCACATCCACTCCTAAGACTTGCAGCTCGATCAGATCAATGCCGAATAATCTCCTGCCAATCTCGATACCACAACCCTCGTAATATCGATCAGCAATCAATTCTTCACCCGACGGCGTTGCCACCGACAAAACCTTGCTTGGAAATAACTTAGGCTCCACACCTAAGACCTTTGCAAAATTGGGCGACACAAAAGTATGCGAAGAACCAGTATCAAATAAAACCTTTGCCTTTATTCCATTAATCAAAACAATTCCTGTTACATGAAAAATGAAACTCAATCTCCAATTATTCTCAAATAAAGGTTTTACTTATTACATGGATTAAAAATAAAATCAAAACTCTTGCATACCCTGGATCACATCTTCCGAGTTACTTGCATTCTCCTCAGTTAATTCGAACACTCGCCCTTGCCTCTGGAATTTACTTCCACCTGAACCGTCCTTCCTCAACTGCGGACAATGAGGCTTAGATTATCCTGCCTGCCCATACTGGAAACAAGTTTGCTTCGCCAACTTAGGACATGCTGACCTATAATGACATGCCTCCTTGCGGTAGTAACAAGTCACTTCCTGAGTTGCAGGTGCCTTCTGCACTGGTCCACTGAACTTGACTTGCTTCGTTGGAAAACCCTTCCCACTTTGACCTGATGCTCGCCTCTTGTTCCTGTTCCAGGTCTCTGGCTTCTTCTGGAACTGGTCCATGTCTTTCTCTGTCATAGCTGCTCTCCTAACCAGCTTATCGAACCTCCTTATGCCCAACGGAATCATTCTCGACCTCAAGTTTGGCCTCAAGCCCTGCTCAAACTTCTTGGCCTTCTTCGCCTCATCAACTATCAGCTCCGGTGCATACCTCGACAGCTGAGCGAACTTAGTCTCATACTCTCGCACGGTCATACTGCCCTATTGTAGATTCAAGAATTATGTCGCCTTCTTCTCCTGAATATCCAGGGGAAAGAAATGATCCCTGAATTCTTCCAAAAAAGCCTCCCAAGTCATTTGTTGGTCCCCCAAAGTCCTTTTTACTGTTTGCCACCAAACACCAGCGTCCTTTTCCAATTGCATAGTGGCCAACTTTACCTTATTGGCTGCCGGAGTTTCTGAGACCTCGAAAATTGTCTCCATCCGTCTAATCCAATCATCAGCCTCGTTTGGATCAGACTGCCCCTCAAATACTAGCGGCCTCATCCTCTTGAAGGACTCAATCTACTTGATGGGATCGGCGTTAATCAATCCTGGTCCAGCCCCATGATTATGATTTTGGTTCTGATTCTGAGCCAAATTAGCTGCCATTAGTGCATTTAAAGTCTGATACACCCTGGCAAATTCGGTCTCGAGATCAACTCCAGTTCCTTGGGAACTTCCAGCTTCATCACCATTGTTACCATTCCTGGTTCTGGGTCTAACTATTCTGAATACTGCGGAATGAGGGAAAAGTTAGAGCACCGCACACAATTCATATTCACATCAATACCCTTTGGCAAAACCACAACTGTACCCCAAAAGTAAAACATCATGTTTCAGTTCTATGTGATACTCACTCTCTAATGTCCGCACCTAGGTACTCATGCTCTAGTGTCCACACCTAGGTTTTTTTTATACCATGTTTATTATTACTATTGAAGCATGCTCTGATACCAATATCTGTAGCGCCCCGAATTTCCAATATGATATCTTAGAAATACGTGGCACAATTCCCAGCATCAACTTCAATGTAACAGAAAACACAGCCCAAAAACACTGATAATTTTTATTTCAACCTTCATTAGATTAATCATTTACATAGCACAGCGGAATACAATACACCTTAAATCACAATTCTCTTTTCTTTACAACACTTTATTTTACAAATTACATAAGTCACTACATCACTTTAACTCAAGCTCCAAATCCGAGCCTTAAGAATTCACCCGTAAAATATGATGCTAGAGATAAACCTAACCTCCAAAACTAAAGGGGTCAGCCATAAAGGTGTGAGTGACACAAAACAAGCAACATAAGTAAAGCATGGATCCATCAATAACAGAAAATAAACAGAAGTAAATGAATATGGAAAAATCACAAAACGCGAGAATACAACAAGTGAAACTAGACTAAGTGTCAAGTGTAGAAAACAGAAAGCCACATGCATGAAACCAAATCACGAAAACACAAGTCTATATGCCGACTCTCTAATGCGTATTTGTCGGAGTCTATGCATCCCACTCTACATAGGTCCGGTGCAAGCCCTTAACGTCTTCACATTGTAGGGTTTAGTCCCTCGCTATGCAACTAATCCTAACACGATGACTACTACGAGATAAAGATAAACTGTGAGTATTAGCCCATGCCCTGATAATTTCGGAGGTCAAACTCTATCCACAGATAATTCCAGAGACTATTTCACTCACACCTGGGAATCTTCGAGAATACCCCACACTGCAAACAATGGCACCTCATCACACGAATACCACATGTGCGTCGCCTCGACCCCGATAATTCCGGAGATCAATCCCACACCATAGGTAATTCCGGAGACTATTTTACTCACACCTAGATAATTCCGAGGACTATTTCACACTGCAAGCCATACTGAGGTCCATAACCCGTGTTCTCGTTCATTATATCACCACTAGTGCCTGTCCTTGTCATTATTAGGTTATTTAATTACTTTACGAATCTCCTAAAGTTGGTGTACCCTACCGGACTTAACTTAATCCACTGATCAACTCAAATGCCTCAACAGGTCCAAATATAAATATCTCAACTGCCGGTATACTAGGGTCACACACACCCTCTAGCAACTCACACTCAAATATCCAAACCAATCTTCCAACATAAATTGTTCAGTTAAACATCTTGAAAATATATGTTCAATAGAAGATAAAGTGTAGAATAGTAAGTTATAGATTAGAATATTTAAAGAATAGATTATTTAAAGATCATTCAAAGATATAAAGATACATCAGTATCAGTCGACTATAGACAAGCGTAAGTCGACTGTCCAGAAAAAAAATTCAATAATCTTTAAGAAAATAATTATAAGTATAGCAGTCGACTAAAAAAAAAGGGTCATAGGTCGACTGTCCAGAACGAAATAATACAATAACTTGGGAAAATAATTATAAGTAATATTAGTCGACTGTAAAAGTCATCAGTCGACTGACCAGAACGAAATTTTATGAAAACTAGAGAACACAGCTGCTAGGTCACGTCGGTCGACTGTAAAGTCATACCGATCGACTGTCGACCTTCAGACTGCAGACTTTGGTTGTGCACAATTCAACCGATACGTAGTTTTACTTTATGAAAATGATTTCTACAAAAAACATATTTCTTATATGATCAAATTCAACTTGTAGGATTTATAATAGTCCATAAAACTAATTTAAAGTTACTTAATTAATAAAAGTAGTGATTTGTTAATTCTCCTTCAATTAAAACATAAATTGTGTATATAATCAAAAATATAGTTTCTTAAAAATTAATTGTTCATTGAAATAGCTTTGTATTCAGATCCAAAACATATCAATACCAAATCTCAAAAGAAAATCCCCAATTGAGATATATTTCTTCAAACTCGACTAAATTCCAAATTTCGATTTTCATGTCATGATCTCCTGATTCATACTTTTCCATTCAATTTCTCAAAACTGAATTACTACTACAACTCGCAACCATAATCGATTTGTAACATCACCATATCAAATTTGTATTCAACCAATACTCAAAAGTCATAAAAGTCTCATCTTTATTAGATTCATGCATAAAATCTACCATATTCGGTCAATCCAACATTAATCCAAAAGAAATAGTCTACCCATGATTTCTAATAGATCACTCATCAATCTCGAATTACCCACATACAATTTTATTCATAACCAACTAGGGTTTCACAAGATCCAATTTTTCATCCATCCAATCCATCATATACATATTCATACTCAAACCCTAATAGTAGATAAAATTCGACATCCAAGATCAATCAAAACATTTATATCATTCGCATACAACATACACAAAACAAAGGAAAACAAACAAGTCACTCACCTCAAATGAAGAAATCTGATAAGAAAGCCTTTCTTTTGCGAAATCCAAGATCCCCTCCTTTAATCTCCAAGAAAACAATAAAACCTTTGTGTTGTGCAGCGAAAGACGGATGCACTCCACTTCTTTTAAATAGCCGGAATAGAAGATTTAGGGTTTTTAAATACATTTGCAAGATCACCCCTTGAAAATATAACTTTACATAAATGAGTCCCTATACTTGGAAACTTGATAAAACCAATTAAATTGAGATTTAAAAGCAAAATAAACACCTTATTTTTCATCCGGCACTGTTTGAAAAGTCCAGAAAATAGTTTTGCACTTTCACCCCTCAAATTGACAATTTTGCAAAAAGATCCTTCATTTTCATAATATTTGCAAATAGATCCAATAAATATCAGAAAATTCTAAAAAAATTACAAATAAATCCCAAATAATAAATGATGATTTTCCATGAAGAAATTTTGACTTTTGAACTTATCAAGAAAATATTTGCACGTATAAAAAGATAAATCTTCAGAAAATATTTATCAATTCTCCAAAATTCATTTTAATTCATTTATAAACCTTTAAAAATAATATTTAAAAATATAGGGTACTATAATTCAAGAGTGCTTCATCTAAGGGATACATTTGGAATAACTGAGTATCACTTCAGTACAGACAACCACAACATAGCTCGTTTCCTGCTACTAGGTATACAGCTCAATTATAGAATGTTGCAAAATGGTCTTTTTACAATATTTTTCAGACAGAGCCTTACCAAGTTCTCCATGAGAGGAATAGATTAGTTAGTCATTCTTTGGACAAAAAATAACAAGAAAGATTGTATGGAAGAAAGAACAAGGAGAATTATATGGAATTTCTCTTTTGGATATTTTCTCCTCAAACTCTGTCCAAACTTCTTTACAAACTCGTCTTACAAACTTATATGGAATTTTTTCTTTCCTAGATCTTATGTCCTCTCCCTTACCTAGCCTCCTCTTTTATAGAAGAAGTGACGGCTTTACATCAATTACAATTATTATTCTTATTACATCACTGCGTACATCATATATAAATAATTAAGCCTATTACGTCACTGCTTACGTTTTTTTTAGGAAAAGGTCACTGCTTACGTTAAAGACTCGTTTCTGGCCAACATCTTCACATGCTTCACATCAGAAATAACTCTTCGTCAGCATTCTCTTGTTCTTTTCTGCATTGTCCGCATTTATGTTGGGGTTCCCTCCGCATCAACCTACAGTAGTGGAAAATTGTCTCTTCTATCATTGTTATGGCTCCTTTATGTAGAATTTGGTACCAGCTGTCAAAGACTTCTTTCTTTGACTGTGGTTGTTTAATCTTTGCTATGCTGTAAATCATTAATTTTTGTAGGTTAGGGCTATCATAGATCCATATGGTACTGTCTCTATTTTGTATGTCCTTTAGTTCACAGTACATTATTCTAAATCTCATAGCTCTTCTTTGTGGGATCAGTTTTTCAAATTCTTCATTTTTTGTATGGCATATTGGTTGCTCCAGATTGTAACCCCTTATTTCGATTGTACGGATTTTCCTTGTATTTTATAGTGTTCTCTTTTCTATTTTAATGTATTATGAGTCTTGGAATTGTTGTGGGCCTTTTGTTGCAATTTATTATTCTAGTATTATTGTTATTATTATTGTTATCCTTATTATCTTGTTCGCCAAATCCATTTGCAAGCTCATACTATCGTCTACCCAAACCCATCTCCTTATTGGATCCTAAAACCAAATCCTATATGCTTACCCGTATACAATTTCTCTACATTCACCCACTATTCACAGTTCCCATAACTACATCCCCCACTATCTCCAACTACCCACTATTATATTATATTATTATTTTTATTTTTATAACCCATTTTTCCCCCATTCTCTCACCCATGACCCAGCTATTTCTCTTCTCTCTCCCCTCTGTTTCGAACCCCCGAACCCAATAGAGACCATCACCGATCGTCTCCCCGTTCTCGCCCAGTCTCCCGCTTGAACCCATTACCCACCGATCGTCTCCCCGTTCACCCCAGTCACAACCGCACCTCGCCCTCTCCACTGTCCCCTACCTTCGTCTCCATCCTCGAGCTTCCCTCCTCGACGTCAGCACCGCCGCTCGAGCCTTCTGCTCGACTCAGTCGTCCACCCCCCATCATCTTCAACCCCCCTCCACTCCTCCCTTTCCTCTGTTTCTCTGGAAGCAGAGCGTCCCTGGACATTGCCTCTGCAACCTCCTCCCTTCGCTCGACCCCCGTCGCGCCCTCACCCTCCATCTTCCCCATCGCCCCTGCCGCCTACCGCCATCCACCGCAACCCCTCCTCCTCGTCGAAACCCGCCATGTCTCAGTCTTAGCATCTTTCGTACCGCCCCTACTGCTAGCTGCAACCCCCATCTCGATAACCCCCGTGCACCACCTCTCGATCCCCAAAGTCGACCGCTGAAGCTGTTTGTCGTTCTTGGATGGTTGCTGTTTAGATTTGCTAATTGGGTGATCTTTGCTGTGTTGTTGTTCAGTGGTAGGGAAGAGAATGGATTGGGTATTGGGGTGTTTTGCTGTTGTGGAGTAGGGGAACATGTTTGGTGTTTGGTGGTTGGGTTGATCTTGGGATGTTGCTGTTGGTTGTGTTGTGTGCTGCTGTTTTGCTATTGGGATTTGCTGTTTGGCTGTTGCCGTTTTACTGTGGGATGAGTTGCTGTTGAGTGCTCTTTTGTTGTTGCTATGTAATTGCGGAGTTGCTGTTGTGAGTGCACGTGCCGTCATCGAGATTCTGATCCCTTTATTATCTCGTTCATATTCAGAATTGTTTCCTAACAGACAAGCATCTCTTGAACTCATTTTTATTGTTTCTAGTTCAAGGAAACACTCTTTGAAATTCGGCAAGTAGTAATCAAATTGAACATCATATTTAATTGAACTCTGTTATTTATATATTGTACCAAGTTATTGATTCATAGTTTTCTCTTCGTGCTATTATTGTTGACTTCAATCCCAAACCGTAAATTTATTATACTATGGAACATTCATATACTGCCTTGTCAATTGCTTAATTTTGTACTGAGGTTTCGACCTGGAACCTGACACAGAAACTTAAAATCCTGCACATAGAAATCGTAGTACACTTAATCCAGATATTATTATGTTTTGCATATAAACCGTGTTTTCCATATTTAATGAATTGGACCATGTATGTTTCATGTATTGTATAGTCTTGATATCATCTTGAAATTGTACTAGTGCTACCGGTCTCATCGATTGTACATGTTGCATGAGTATTGATATCATCGTCCACATTGATCACATACATGTTCATAAATGATTGTTAATAAAAATAATAAAACAAGTCGGGGTTAATAAGGGTTGACTTAGGAGTGAATAATCTCAGAAAATGTACTCGGTAGGGTCCTTCTTGTTTACATGGAATATTGACATGGAAGGTGGAGAATTACTTGTGAACTTATTGTCTTGTTATCATATTATCTTGTTACACCGAATACACGCTCTGTAGATCCCACCACGAAGTCTAAAACATACACTATTTTGTATGCGCCGAACTTGTAATATGGGATGCAGTAGTACATGCATTAGTTAGGATTAAAATGAATAATAGACTTATAGACATAAATAAACATTGAACATTGACACTAATACTGAATACTTCTTATTAAACATTGATTCCTGATTTATGAATTATTGGTTATGAACTTTTGATTTTGTTACCGTTTATCATTTATTGACTCTGATATCGTTCCAAATTCTGTTTTTGTTATATAGTCCTTTATTTCCTATTTCACTGCTTCCTACTACTTGTCGCCCGAAACTTGCTCAAACGGGTTCTCTTCCTCCTTTTGCGTTATGTCATTCAGGTACAGTGATAAGTAACTGAAAGGAACTCGTCAAATTGTTACTGCATTGCATATTCTCGAACCATTTGGTAAGTTCTTGTATTCCATATTTGGTTATTGGATTTTATTCTGTTTATGTGATTATATTTTTCGGCATGGTTATAATTATTTCCTTTCATGTTGTCGAGTTAAGACTAGTACAGTTTATGGATGATGTTAATATCATTCGCTGGGCCTTCGTCACGGACTCGTATTCCCGTATTTTGGGAAGCGGGGTGTGACATGGATTTATGTAGTCATCCCTATCTTTATAATATGCTCAGTGGATAGTTCTTCATCATCTTCAAAGAATTCTGGAATTGCTGAAAATATGCGGACATATATTTTGGAGGCATTTGTAGGACCAAAATAACTCTTAGCAGATTTATATACTTCTCTTAGTAACTGGTTAAGTTTTTCACATTCTCGGGATGGATATATGCAGTAGATAAGTCTTTCTTTGAATAATACTCTTACTGTCTTTGGATTTGCTCCTGATAGTATGATCGCTTTGTTCATATGTTGTTGAAAAATAGTTTTGACAAATTGATTGACCTGAGTGGTCTGACATAGTTTCTCAATATATTGTAAAAATAAATCCTTCTTGAAATATTTTGGAGAATATGAGAGTAAACTCTCTTTGTAGGTAGTAGGTTGTATGGATGTGGAGTTCCCCTCTTGTGTGGCAATTTTTTTTGATTTCACTTGTATTTTGTGGGTTAATAGGTTCACTCCCTTCGCTCATTTTTTCAAAATGTTCTGCATTTATATGTTGGAAAAATATACGTTAAAGACCACATATTTGCAAATGTAGTTAGTTAAATGCTCATTTTAATTGCTCTACAGTCTCCTTTAGGTAGACTATATCCTATTATATATGCTGGACTCTATTTTCCATTCAGGAAAAATGAAATTGTTAGTTTCTTGATAAGAAATCTACTAGGATGTTATATTTTCCTTTTATATTCTATTGCGAAGTCGTAATGTGCTAACTCCATTTGCCATCTTATCAATCTTTTATTTGCTATAGTTGAGTATTATTTTGTTAATCCAACTATTTGCTTGTGTATTAGTTGTCCTTACTGTGAATTTCGTATGTATTATGAATCATTCGAACTTTTTTATAGCTTTTAAGATTGCTAGTCGTTCTTTTTCATTTACGTGGTAATTTTGTTGGGTCTGTGTAAATGTTCCACTAGTATATTTGGCTAGTCTTTCATCTTTTTCACCTATTTCAATGAATTTTAATACCGCTTCCCAATTATTTTCATATGCATCTGTTTCTATTATCCATGAACATTATTTAACAGGTAATCTTAGCTTATTTAATTTTGAAGTTTGCTATTTTAATGTTTTAAGTTTTTCTTCATCCTTTAGGGCCCATTCCAATTTCTTAAACTATTTTAGTTTTTGTTGTAACCAATTTGTTTTTGCTGATAAATTCGGTATGTATCATCTTGTTTGATTGAGTAGTCTGATTATGGATTGTACTTCTCTTTTTTTCTATTAGGATATTAGGAAATGTATTTATTTTTTCTGATATATATGGCTATAATTCTATTCCTTCATGTGATAATTTTGTTCCTAAGAATTCTATCTCAGTTTTGACCAATTCGATTTTCTTTTTTGATAGTATAATATATGCATTTTTTACAATTTCTATGAATTTAGTAAATGCTCTTTATGTTGTTCATTATTTTCAGATCCTATTCGAATGATCGTCTTCATATATTAATATGAAATTGTTGTATTTTTCAATATCTTATTCATATATAATTGAAATATTCCTGTACTATTTTTATATTCGAATGATAATACATTCCATTCATAGAATCCTTGAGGTGTGTTAAATGTTATTAACTGTTGTGAGTCTTCTGTATGTTTTATGTGGTAAAATCATGATTTATAATCGAATTTCGAATATATTTTTCTTGTTCTTACTGTGTTAAGTAATATTTGTATATCTAGTAGTAGATATCAAAATCTTTTAGTATTTTTATTTAATTCCTTATAATTTACTACTATTCGAGATTTACCTTTTTTTCTTCTGAATGTTTTTTAGATAAATGCGGGTGATGAATGTGGACTTTGTGATTTTCTTATGTAATTATTTTCCATCAGTTCTTTTATATGTATTTTGAACTCTTCTAAATATATTGGAGTATGTTTTATAGATTAAATTTTTATTATTTGTTATTATCTATTAACTTTATATGTGATGTGAGTTTACTTAAGTTCCATTTTGCTAAAGGGTCATCTCCGCACAAATTTTATTATTGTTTTTGTAAAATTTATTTTGTAGTTATTTATTGGACTTGTATTCTAGTTTTGTTTGGTAAATATTGATATTCACCACGCCGGGTTGAGAAAACTCTTATATGCTGCAAGTCGATCATAGAATAAGGTTGGGTCATTCTAATTACAATTGCTTGGTGTTGACAAGGTGTAGTTGTAACACCCCGCAAAATAAAATGATTTATTTTGTATTGTTAAATAATATTAAATTGGTAAAGTTGACTATTTTGACTATCTACTTGAAATTGCAAGTTTGCACGTGCAACACACGTGCAAAGTTATAAAATTTTGAATTCTTAAAATTTTATGGTTAATGATTGATTTTCCTCATTTATTTATGATATTTTAATTTTTCAGATTTATTTAAATTAATTTGACTATTTTATGAATTTGCCAATTTTACACGTACAAATACTTTTTATGGGTACAAATCTCCAATTTTAAATTTCTGAATAAAGTATCCTATTTATAATGGAGTATATCCTAAATTTTTGGTATTTCTCTGAACAAAGAAATTATTTTTATAAATACTTCGAAAGAGAGTGGCTTTTATGTAAAAAAGCCGATCCGATTGGATCTCAAACAAATAATGAAAATTTGCTTTTTGCTTCTTTTTGGGCTGGCCAAGATCAGTATTAAAGATTATATTTATTTAAAATATATTTAGAGGTTATTTTCTAAAGATTTAAACATATATGATATTTTTGCAAATATGAAATTTAAGTGGATCTTGTGCAAACATTTTTCTTAGATACTACAAGTCATAAATTTTGTTTGGAAAATCTAATATTTATTAGTAGTTATTATTTATAATTTTTCTGATGTTTATTTGACATATTTGCAAATATTACAAAGAGATGGACTTTGAGTTCCGTCCCAACAATTTTTTTTTTGAAACCCAGGTCGTGGACGGATCACTAAGATCCACCCCACCCATTTTTTTTTTAAAACTTTTTTTAATTATTAAGATTATAAAATATTCAAATTAATTATAAAAAATGCACATGATTTTTTTTTCTTCTGCGAGATGAAACTTAGAGTTCCGTCCGATCATTTTTTTTGTGTGTAGCTATATTATAGCATTTCACCAGTGCAGCAATCGTCCGATTGCTATAGGTATACCTTTGGATGTTGTTATATGCTTTTTCTGTTAATCTTCTATCAATGTATCTAATTTTAAATTTTGAGTGATATTTTAATCTTAATTTCTTTATTTTCTGTGAAATATCCAGTTTTTAAATAGGGTAGTGAGATATGTGAATTTTTAGTTTTAATGTTGTGTAAATATCTCCAAAAGTATGGTCTTTCTTAAAAAATTACTTCCAACTGTCATATTTTTGTAAATAGTTTGGTGGGTGTCCTATATTTGCAAATATTTTCTAAACAAATCTTATATGTGAAATTGACTCCTTAACACAGGGGTACTTTTGGGATTTATAAGGATACAATATTTTTTGGCTAATCTTGTTTGCATCGTTTCAATTTTATATGTAGTATATTACTCTGACAATATCTCTTATCTCTAATATTTAATCTCTAATATTATAATAGGAGAATTGAGGTTGTCATTTGTAGACAACATATAATTTATAGACATTCAATCATCTAATCTCAATCATTCATTTTTACGTGGGAGTTATATTAACCATTCATTTACTCAACTGTTGTTAGTTACCATAATACCCTAAAAGTTTAAATTTATTTACAACATGATTATTTACAAAAGTGTCACTCATATAAAATAAAATGTTAATGCCACTAGGGGTAATTTGTAAAGAGTATGTGATGAGTAAAGTGAGATCTTATGTTCGATCCCATATTTAGAGCTGTTACTTTCACCCGATACCCGGACCCCGGAACCGACCCGATCTATACGGGTCCGCTCAAAATAGACTTGACACGGACCCATTAAAAAATACCCCAAGTATTCAGAATTTGAATAATAGGGTTATAGGATATACATGTAAATAGTAAGTGTTGAAGATAGATGTGTAAATATAATATTTATTCATGTACTTAAGTGCAAAAAATGTTAGAACCGTAGGGTATCGGTGCAAAAACACTTAAGTGCAAATATTTATTATTCGCTATCGGACCCGACAAGTATATTTTTTTAAGGAGGACCCAGACCTAGACCCAGACTCGATTCTCACAAGTCCAGGTCTAGGTCCAATTTTTGGACCCTCGAGGTATCGGGTCCGGGTAGTGGACCTGAACCGATAGGACTTGATACCAACACTACCCAGATTATGTCTTGATATCAACCGGTAAGGAGTTTCAGTGGTTCAATGTTGGATGTCATTATAATGCGATAGTATTGACTTTGGCGAGAAAAACTGGTAGAGAAACTCACTAGTGGGTAACAGTGGCACCTTTTGAGTGGCAAATTTAGTTGTAGTCTAGATCTTTGTAATTAGTCCTACTTTGTTTCGTTAATCTATACAATATATTATGCCAAACTAATTTTGGTTCAAGAAATTTACTCAATTTTTAAAATTAAAATAAAAAAAACGAGAGCAAAAGTGGAGGCAACTATCCCACTATTTCTCAATCTAAATTTTGAATTTGAATCATATCACTTAATCGAAGCCTTACAAAACCGAGCATTATTATATAAATGTTATTGGATGATTTTTTTTAAAAAATAGTTTTATTACTTTCGTTTAAAAAAAAGTGCAATATTATACAGATTATACTTCATTTTATATTATATAATATAAATTTGTGCAATATTGCACAAGGGTACACTAGCTCATCATTAATGAAGCAGTGATGAAGCCACCTTTATTCTCAAAATAATAATCTACTATTTTAATGGAAGCGTTTGTTACCAAACAAATTCAATTTGTAACAAAACAAACATGTGCAATGCACATGTATAACTAATATAAAAGATGTCTCAAGTTCGATGCAAGACAACGACGAAGTTTTTTTTGTTAAAAAAATATATTTATAAAGACGTGCATCATATGTGTAAATTACGAGTAATAATAATGGCACTTGTTGTACCGCGATTACATTGAAGAATTTTTCACCAAACTATCCCACTTTTTAAAGTATGTACCAAACTATCCCTCTTTAAAAGTTAAATACCAAAAAGTTAATGTCGCTAACAGAGATAGCGGGCATAGCGCGCCTAGTAAAAATTCCGCGCGCTAACTCCGTTAGCGTGCTATGGGACACTAGGGGACACTACTCTCAAGTAGAGGTGTGGGAAAAAAATCACCAAGTATAGACACGCTAACCCCGTTAGCGCGCTTGGTTTAAATGGGCGTGCTAACTCCGTTAGCCTGTCTATACTTGGCATTTTTGTCCACACCCCCTACTTAAGGAGTAGTGTTCCCTAGTGTCCCCCTAGCACGCTAACCCCGTTAGCGCGCCTGATTTAAATAGGCACGCTAACTCCGTTAGCGTGTCTATACTTGACATTTTTTCTCACACCCCTTACTTAAGGAGTAGTGTCCCTTAGTGTCCCCCTAGCACGATAACCCCGTTAGCGCGCCTGGTTTAAACCAGGCGCGCTAACGGGGTTAGCGTGTCTATACTTGGTGATTTTTTTCCGCACCCCTACTTGAGAGTAGTGTCCCCTAGTGTCCCATAACATGCTAACGGAGTTAGTGGACGGATTTTTACTAGGCGCGCTATCTCAGTAGCGACAAGGACTTTTTGGTATTTAACTTTTAAATAGGAATAGTTTGGTACCTACTTTCAAAAGGTGGGATAGTTTGGTAAAAAAATTATACATTGAGTATGGTAGGAAAGTTGTTCATACTCTTTTCTACATCGAAAGTAATGCGGATCAAAGAAGTAGTAAATTATGATACATTTTGAGCATGAATTTGAAATGGTACACAAAATTTGCAATTATGAGTTTTAAAGAGGTATCTAGAAGGGATCGAGTTTTAAGGAGAGGTATCTAAAGGGGATCTTTACATTCAGAGTTTATGTTTGAAAATGGAGTTAAGTGAAGTTGAAAATAAATACAGTAGTGGTGTTATCTCGTAACTTATATCTACAACTCTGGGTAACTTCGTTACCATAACTCCATTTGCAAACACACCATCAACTTTTGGGTGTTAACCATGCCTCATAAGTTATCAACCTGGGGGAGTCAGTGAAGTTTGAGGCCGTGTGTCGTTGGATTTGGTATTATACGATTTTTAGAAGTAGGATTTCGATTAAAATAAGATCAACAATAGAATACAAGGGTTCATTAAATATATGACGACGGAAATCATGGCTCCAGCAGAAAACCCTAAACATCAATCAATCCCTCAATTCTTTTTTGGTGCATATCTTCTTTGTTCGAGAGCTTGATGAAGACGTGCCTTGGATGGATCTAACAGAGTGATCGAAGGAAGTTCACCGACCAATACCAACTCCCTTAGAGCATCTGTAGTCGTTGGGCATTTACTAAATTTTTGGAAAAAATAGATTAAAGGAGCAGCAATCGTTGGCTATATACTCAAATTTTGGATTTTGGGTGAACATTGGTCGGCTATGTTTGAAAGATGATATAAAATTTTGGAAAAATTAGCCGACGAAAGATGATCTTTCGTCCGTTCAAACAGACGAAAAAGCATCTTTCGTCGCTGATTATTATTATTATTTTTTTAATATTAGATTTCCTGTCTTTTCGAATTGTTATTTTTTATTTTTAAAAAATTCAACAGACGAGACGTCATTCCTCTCATTCTTTTGAAAAAAAATCCTATAGAATACACCCTACCTAAAAAATTTATGGATAAAAATTAGGTTTTAATTGAAATTAATAAGCTTAATATGATTTAATTAGGATTAATTTAATAGTAATTTAGGAAATTAATTAGGATTTAATATTTTTTTTATAAAAATACAACAGACGGAAAATGATTTCCGGTCCGTTGTTTTTTATTTAAAATTTTTTAAAAAAATTAACGGATGGGAAATCATTTCTCGGCCGTTAATTTTTTTAAATTAAAACACGAAATGTGGGTTCAAACAACTGCAGCTGAAATTCATTTTTTCTATTTCTACATGTCAAATACTCAAAATTTGACTCCGAACGATTGCAGATACTCTTATTTAACACCAAATTTTCATTCGAAAAACCTATGAAGAAGGAAAGATCGATGCTATCATAGATTCACAATCCATGTAAACAGTATAAAGAGACAAATTGATAAATTTACAGTTTATTCAACTCAGCCAAACATACTACGTTCTCAATCCCGACTTGAGAACCAGGCTCATCAGAAACTAAAATCCAGGAACAGAAAATCCCAATCTGCGAACTTTCCATTTGCACACGATCATATGGCTCAACTCACAAACACCAGGCACTACCGTTACAAAGAACCAGTTGGCGGTTCGGTATCCGTCCATGATTTCCGACTGCCAGATATATAAACCTTAAACTGTTTCGGTTTCTCAATTACGCCAGAAATGCCTCACCGCAGTGGCGGAGGGAGGAAGAGAGTAGGGGGACATTTGGGACTCCAAAAATTTTGTAAAAATTTCTAATATAGACCAAAATTTTTATTTGGCCCCCCAGTTAAAAAAAATTTGGGACCCCCAAGTCTAATCCACCTCTTATTAAAGGCTCAAAATAGTGGTATGAGCTTTGGGCTAAAAATTAACAGTAATATTTATTATTTGATCTGTATAATCATTGGATAAAATTTTGAATAAGAAACTAGTGTGTATACAAGTTACAAGTATATTTATTCATTTGAGTCGTATCTCTTAGCCTCTAGTATTATAACAGTATAAATAGTGTAGTATGATTATTGATTAGTATTACTCTTACCAAATTTAGAGTACAGCTGTACAAGTGCGAAAAAATACATGATACTAAAAATATAAATTCGAATATTTACTTTGATTATAATTTTATTTTGATCCAATTACTTTAATTCTTCAAAATAAAAGTAAAGTAAGAGATTTTCTGCAACAATTATGTCGATGCCGGGAGAAAAAAATTAGAACCCCCATTTTGATTTGTCTGGCTCCGCCACTGCTCACATGTTTAGCATTTCCTGTATGGAGAAACCGAGATAGTCGTCGAAATGGTTGGGGGGTTCATATATGAAGCAGGAGATCACATCCCTGAGGGTTACAACACCAACAACACTCGATTCATTATCTACTACATAAATGCGATGAACTAATCGGGTTGCTATGCTGTCAACCACGGTAACGAGGAATGCATCACGGGTGCATGTAACTGGTGGAGCCACAGATTTTACCCCTGATACTGTGGGGCCTATGGCCTTTAAGAAATCAATCACAGTAAGCTGCCTGCAAAATAGAATTAAACATAAGACTTTTAATCCTGATATAGATATGTAAACGGTAATCACTATTCACTAATCGGAGAAACAACTTTCACCTAAGCCACATAAGCAACAAAGCAACAAAAATTATGTTTGTTTTAGCATGAAATTGGAGAATTACTTACACCTATGCCACATGCAAAGCAGAAAATGATGTTCGTTATGAAGGAATTGAAGTTTGAAAGTAATAAAATGGTGATGTGCCGCAGTTGATTCAAAACCAATTTCTCAATTATTATCTGGTCTGATGGACATGAGAGCAGGGAGAAAGGAAAATGAGAAAGTGGAAGTGTGTCTAATGAGTAAACGAATGATTTGTTTACTAAACTTTATCGTTGTCACTTTCTTTTTTTTGATAACGAGGATAGAGTCTTAGACTCCAGCCAAATATTATAAATAAAAAATAACAGTTCTACAAAGGAATACAATTTTACACAGATAGTAAAACTGGAAAGAAAAGAACCGACCAAGACGCCATTACAACTCAAAAAAAAAAAAAGCAATGGAGCGCATTGCTAAGACAGAGACGACATAACATCCACAGACGAAAACCGAATGAGCAGAAAACCAGTCCAAAAGAAGACAATACAGACAGCAAGAAGACAATACAGACAGCGGCTGAAAAGGCGCTAAATGGAGACAGCCAGGAGCTAGTCACACAGAAAAGCCATCACACAAAACCGCCTAGGATCGAGCCAGCACCCAACGACCGCCAGAAAAAAGAGACAATTTGGGAAACCACCGTGACGTCAGGGACATGGGCGCCGAAAAACCCCACAACCATCGAAGGAACAAACCGCGGAACAAACACACCATACCACGGTACGGATTCCCTCCACAGACGGAGGCCACAAAATGGCAACACATGCAAGCCAACAGGGTCAGAAAAAACCGACCAGAAGAATGAGGGAAAGAAACAAACAAGCAACTCAGGCCAACGCCTAATGGCGACAAAACCCTCGAAGACGAAGGGGATCGAACGGGCTATTACAGCCCTTTGGACTCAAGAAATCGCAACCTGCGACCAGACAAAATGAAACGAGTGACTCAAGAAATCGTTTTCACTTTCTGAACACACTACTTTTTAGGAAATATTGTTAACATTTTGAAGAGAGTATTCGCTTTCTTCGTTGGTAGCAACTAAGAAAAGCAGCCTTAAGAAATGACTTTGATGAACCAAAGACCTGGATAAGTTGTAAGCAACTCGACTTCCGCACAGTGGCGGAGCCAGATATTTCAAAATGGGGTCCCACTTATTTTTCTACGTCGATAAAGTTGTCGCCCGCAAATAATAAATTTCAAAACAAAAAACTGAAAAATATAAAAAATAAATTTATTGAATCAGAATAAAAAAATCTAACAACAAAACTCATATTTCTATAAATTAAGAATTATATTTCAAAAACTAGATTCAATCTTCAAAAGATTACAATCAACAAACTTATGAATTTAAACGAGATAACGATGTTTTATAGACTACAATTCTAAAAGAGTGGATGAATGAATAAAGAGTAATTGTCTAAATGAGAGGGTAGAGATGGATGGATGAGCAAGTGAAGAGTAAAGCTTAAAGTTTCTTTTACTTTTATCCAATTTAAAATTTATTGAAAGATAGTTCTTATGATTATATTTTATATATTGGAGGTTAAGTTAGTAAATAAAAATGATATTTTCTAAATTTGAAACATAGTGAAAAGAATTAGGGACTTAGTTTTTAATTTTTTTAAATTTGGGGTCCCAAAATATCTTTAAATAGGCCTTGATAGAAAAACTTACCATATACTAGGGAGTTCTGAAAATTTTTTGGGTGGCCATTTGTCCCCCCTACCAACCAAGTGGCTCCGCCCCTGCTTCCGCACTTTCAACTCCTTACCACACAAAGGAATATCCCCTTAGTTATAACGAGACATCCAATCCCAACACAACATGAAAGTTTACTCAAGAAAAAATTCACTTCACTTGATCGATAATGTATGATTGGTCCAAAACTCTAACAAATGAATCTAGTACAGGTTGAAACGAGGAGGAAGGGGATTCCGGACCCGGGTACAACAACCAGTCGGGTATTACTCGAACCCGACAGAGGAATATTGTTTTATCTGGACCGTTCATCTCATATTCTCTAGATGTAAATATTCGTGTAATCTAGGTTGTTCGTTTATTCAACCTAGTATAAATTATGAAAACCGCCTCGGCTTCCCTTGTAGTTGTTTCCTTTTCTGCTTAAAAAACCTAAATACTTTACGTTCTTTCTTTCTTCTCTCATCTCGCCTCCTTCTCTCACATCTTGTAATTGATTCCTCATGGCACACTTTCTGATGTTTTTTCAAAAAAAAATAAAAAATCATTTGTCTTTTCATTAGAGTTTCTTTAGGTTACTGTGATTGAATAAAGATTGTAATGTTAGCTGAATTCATTCATGTCCAAGCATGGAAACAAGACTCCATTTTGCTTCACTAAAATTGGAGTTTTCGATCCGCATCTTTTGGGTTTTGGTCTGTTCAGATTCTCAGAGCATTTGTTTGTTCTGGGTCTGTTAGGATGCATCGATGGGTTGATTTGCTTGCAGTTCATCCGGGGCCATCTCGATGGTTTCTTACCTCGTTTGCTGCCGTTTGAGACTCCTTCTCGGTTGTCAGGCTGGGAGGGAGAGGGTCGGGTTCTCCGTGGCCTCTACTGCCCCTTGCACTCTGCCTTTGCTCCGGATTTTGCTGCTGCTGCTTGCTTCAGTTGTTTGTAGTCTTTAGGGCTTTAGTGTCTGATTGTTTGTTCCGTTGGTTTGTTTTTAGATTCTCTATGTCTGTATGTCTTATAGCTCCCCCTGTATTGTGTTGTTTGCTTCTTTGTCTGTATCTTGTTTCACTGTCTGGACTTTACTTCTTGTAAAACTTTGTTCTGTACCATTTTTATTATAATAAATGCGCTTTGATGTGGTTGGAGTCGAGAGACTCTATCCGTTCTCATAAAAAAAAAAAAAAATTGGAGTTTTCGGAAAGTACAGGGGAGGGTGAACGTGTAGTATGTGAATTTCGCTGTTCAGGATCCTTTTTAATAAAATAAGGAATTCAGAATATAATATATCCACAGGAAACATTGAATGGTCGGTATGCTCAACTGCAATTGTCTTACTAATCGATCTGACTATAAAAACAACCTTGAAATTAAACCGGTGTTCTGTACAACTATTGTTTCAAAACTTATATTATCGGTACGGTACGGTAAAATACCGACTGAACCATCTTCATACCGAAACTGAACCGAATTTTAGAACTCGATACGATTGTACCGTACCATACTTTTGGTAACCGAATTTTTCGATACCGAATCGATTGGTTCAGTTGGAAAACCGGTCGGTTGGCTCATTTTGGTATGATCGGCCACCCCTAATAGCCACGGTTGGATATTGCGGCATTCAAAAAAAAAAAATCCAAGAAAAAGCAGCAATTGAGAATTGTGGCTTCAAAATAGCTGTAGCCACAGTTCCCAACTGCAACTATAGCTGACGTGGCCAAGGGTGGCTTACTCATGGAAATAGTTTGGAAAGCGGCTTAGAATGGAAAATAGTTTTAAAATTTGGCTTAGTACGGGAAAAAAATCTAGCGTTTAGGTAGGGATGGCGACTGAGACGATTCGGCCCGAAATCGAAGCGGATCGGACCAAACCAGATTTCCACTGGTTCCGGGTTGGCCTGCCTAAGTTAGGTGGGTGGTCCGGTCCTGAATTATTGGAATCGTGATCTGCCTTGAACCGGACCACTTAAGCCCGATTCCAGCAGGGCCTTGAACCGGACCGGCCCGGACAACAATCGGGATGTCCACCCCGGCAGCCTACCATTATATATATATACACACACACACACACACACACACACACACACACACTAGATTTGACCGTGGGCACGTGCCTACGGCACGTCTTCAGAACGATACATCATATGAAAAGTCTTGTAACAATAAATCAACAATTATGTAGCTCAAGTTTGAATAGTATTACAATCATCAGTTGTAAATAAAAGTCTATGTTTCTGTTACCGCTGATTTCGGTGTGGGGGTAAACAGATAGAATTTGTGGATCCGAGGAAAACCTGAACAGCTGACTCGGCCTTCTTGCTCCCGCCGCGACCTGCAAGGAAGTGCGAGACACCGGGGTTGATTCCGGCGACGCACCCTCCGACGCTCTTGTCAGTAATCAGCAAAAGATTAAGAAAGAGCTTAAGTGGTGAAAAAGTGATTAACCTGGTCTTGGTGGTAGAGGGGCTGTATTTATAGTCGCCTTCTGGAATGATTAGGGCCCTGATTTCCTGCCTAACAGCTAGGAGAAAAATCCTCCTATTCTGTTTTAGGAAGTTAGACCCTGATTCCTTGGTGGGAGCCAATCAAGTTTGTTGATTTGATTTAATCAAATCAGTGCCCTGATTCTCCTCTTGGTGGACTGGGCTTGTATCGGGTCGGGACCCATGCCCAGTTGAAGTGGATCTATTCGCGGGCAGTTGGTTTCGTGAGAAGGATGCCCAATACCCGTTTTGGATCCATCTGTATGTGAAATTACCTTTTTACCCCCGTGCTTCAAGATTCGTGCTCGATCTGGACGGTCCCGATTTAACCCCAATTTTAGCCATATCACGAGCCCCCCACTCCTAAAGACTGAGCGTGATCAGACTTTGAGGAGTAGTTCAGCGATTTCAGTGGCTGGTGGAGTTGTATCGGAGTCCAAATGTGGGATTTTGAATCTAGAAAGGGGGTAATGAGGTAACTTTTGACGCCGTGTGCTGTTCTTGAGCTGCGTCGGGTATCTGACAGTCTTTTATCTACTTTTTTCGAAGTATTTGTTTAATTCTGCGATGTGTTTGCTAATCGTTCGGGGGCTTTAGCGGTGCATTCAGGGTAATAATTGTTCGCTCCGGGGTCCGAAAGTGTGTCCTCGAATTTTCAATTATTTCCCAGAATTTTTAGCTAATTTTCCCGAATTTTTAGCAATTTTCTCGCAATTTTTAAACAAATAAAACGATTAAAATAAATAAAAAACGATTTAAATACCGATTAATGGCGTGGCTTGATCTGAGCCGTCGATCGTGGATGGGCGCGAATTTCGGAAAGATCTGGCGGCTGTTATAGTTCGGCAGCGTTTTTCTCCATTTTCGAGCTCGGAAAGGCACTTGCTCGGCTGCCGACCGGAGACTAGGGGGTTCGGCAGGCCGAGCGACGTGGCATTATCTGAGCTGTTGGATGTCGGCACGCATCTCGAGATGGGCGCAGTTCCCAAAAAAACACTATCTTGTCTTTTAGCGCACGTGGCGCAATCTGGGCTCTTCATCATTGGGAGCGCGAATTTTTGAGAGATCCAGCGGTCCACGTAGCTCGGTGTCTTTTTTTCTTCATTTACCAGCTCGGGAAGGCACTTGCTCGGATGCCGACCGAAGGCATTGGTGTTCGGCAGGCCGAGCGACGTGGCGTTATCTGAGCTGTTGGATGTCGGCACGCATCTCGAGACGGGCGCAGTTCCCAAGAAAACACTATCTTGTCTTTTAGTGCTCTCGGCGAGATCTGGGCCGTCTGATTGAGATCAGACGCGAGAGTTGAGGGGAAAGTGATTTTTCCCCGTTTACCCGCTCGGAAAGGCACTTGCTCGGCAGCCGACCGAGGGCCTGTGGTTTTTGGCAATCTGAGATGGCTCTGTTCCCAATGGTGTTAATGGCGCCTCGTGACTTGTGTGGCGTTTCGCCTTCCCGATGTCATTAAGGATAATTCCTTTAATTAATGCGCGGCGTTTCAACTTCCGAGGGTCAGTAATTCCCTTAATTAGAATGCGGCGCTTCGATTTCCGAGGGTCATAATGGCTGGTTCTAGGAGGCAGGCTATAAGTACTCCACTCCCTTTGTCATTTTAGTCACAACCAAATTGAGTTCCAGACCTCGGAGGCATCTGCCTTGGGTAGCTTCTCTCTTGAGGTTCGGAGAGGTGGTCGCACTTCTGCCTGGTTTTCCCTTTGTTCCTGACGGCCCCTAAGTGGATGTCAGGAGCGAGGGGGAATGAGGTAGTAGTGGTGACGACCGTAGTCCGAAACCGGGGGATGAGTTATCTCCGAAGGACGGGTGGTCGCTCTCTTACCTTTATCTTCTCCCGTTCCAGACGGTCCCTAAGTGGATGTCAGGAGCGGGGGAGAATAAGGCAAGAGTGGTGACGACCATAGTCCGGATCCGAGGGATGGGCCGTCTCGGGAGGACGGGTGGTCGTTCTCTCACCAAGATCTTCTGCCTTCTTTGGTTGCTCCGAAGTGAGTGCCGAAGTAGGCGGAGGTCTTGGTGGGAGAGTGACGATCCATGTCCGATGCCGATCTCCGGGCCATCCGAGTCCGTTTGTTGCAACTGTGAAGGCGCCGCTGTCAGAGTCCCCTGACAAACTGATCCTTCCAGTTGCAACCAACTAGCTCGGGATGGCGCGCTTCTCTATCATGAGTTGCAGCTCGGGCTTCTGGGCCGTCCGAGCTCGTTGTTTGCAACTGTGAAGGCGCTGCGGTTAGAGTCCTCTGACAAGCCGCGCCTTCCAGTTGTAAACAACAAGCTCGGAACGGTGTGTTTCTCCTGGTCTCTGAGTGTTGATGGGTCCCCTCTCATCTCTGTCTTCCTTCCGGGCTGATGGCTTCTGATGGATGTCAGCCCGGGGAAGTTAGAGATGGGGGGTGTGCCGATCTGTTCCCGACCGGGGTCCGTGGTCGGCGGAATACCGACTGATGCACGGGGCCCGGGGGGCGCTAGCCGAAGGCAGCGCCTCAAAACTGAATCAAAATTTTTCCAGGTTCCTCTAGGCATAGGTGAGGCGTCCGAGGGTTCAATCGTCCGAGCGACGTGGCATACCTTGAGCCGCTAGATGATGGCGCGCATCTCCAGACGGGCGCAGCTCCCGAGAAAACACTATCTTGTCGTTTAGTGCTCTCTGCGAGATCTGAGCCGTCTGATCGAGATCGGGCGCGAAAGTTGAGGGGAAAGTGAGTTTTCCCCTTTTATCAGCTCGGGAAGGCGCTTGCTCGGATTCCGACCGGACCCTGCTGTCGGCGTGTTTGGATCGCTCGTAGCTCGAATTTGGATCCCTCGGGGCCGAGCCAGTTGACTTGGTGAGAGGAGTAGTGGTGATGGGCCTTCGTGACGTTTCGAGAGTAGCCCAAAAGTCGCGAAGTTTCATTGGAAGTCCAAGGGACGTTCCAATTTTACTATAAATCTTCACCCCCCCCCAGACCAAGTCTTCACTTTTCACTTTTACTCTCTCTCTTCCGTTTTTACTTTGCTTCGCAGTTTTTAGCTCCCTTGGTGGCGTTGCTAGCTGTCGCGGTAGCGTTCTTAGTTCCGGCGAACTTTCCGACCGCACCTGTCACTTCAAGGTCAGTTTCTTTCCCTTCTCTTTTTAGAAAAACATGGTTAAGATTTCGGCTGAGACCCCCGCCTCGGAGCAAGCCGTTGGCCGAGGGGATAAAGGGAAGGGAGTAATGGAGCCGAGCGAGCAAGACGTTGTTCGTCCGGATAAAGAGGGTGAAGTGGCCGAAGTGCCCGAGGAAGTCGCGGCGGAGTCCCGAAAGGGTAAAGCCGTGATCACAATAGTGGAAACGCCGAAGAGAGCGGGGGCGTTCGGTCGGCAGCTCATTGCCGTATCGAGCGTGGGAGGCGTTCGGGATTACGCCGAGGATACCTTGGAGAGGGTCACTCAAGGTACGACGAAGCTGGTGGAGGAGAACGAGCCTAGGGAGCTGTCCGAGGTCGACCACAGGATCTCGACACTCACCGAGACCGATCTCCGTATGATCCGAGAGGGTTTCCGGATCCCGCTTGAGTATGCGCTGCTTCTTCCAGGGCCGGGGTTCCGAGCCAACACAAAGTCCTCGCCGGACATATGCGTCTTCCCGGTCGATTCCCTCATCGCCGGGCTTCGCTTTCCCCTACACCCGTTCGTGGTCGAAGTCTTGGTCTGGTACGGTCTGAGTCCTGCCCAACTGATGCCGAACACTTGGAGGCATGTCGTGGCGTTTCTCCTCCGATGTCAAGAGATCGACGCCAAGCCGACTATGTTCCTCTTTCGGAGTCTTTTCCGACCTTGCCAGCCGAGGCGTGACGAGCAGAGGTTTTTCCTTTCTCCTCGGACGGGAGTTAAGTTGATCGAGAACCCGGACTCGATCAAACATTGGAAGGATAAATACTTCCTCGTCCGAAATCTGACGCCGTGGGTGATACCGACAGTCTGGGCGGACGGCTTGCCCAAGCGTACGAAGAAGGATGTCCCGCTGAATGCTGAGGAGGCTGAGGTCCAGAGGAAGCTTCTCGCCCTGCCAGCGCTAAGCTGGAAGGATATTACGGAGGAGCATCTGTTCCGTGGGGGTCTCAGTCCGATCGACCCTCGTATGCATCTGGTATTTATACTCCTTGTTTAAAGTTCATGAAAAATTTTCTAAGTTTTTCCATCCGGCTTTTGCAGAGACAATGAAGCTTGATTACAAGGCTCTGGTGGCGAAGGGCCGGGCAGAGCAGGAGAAGAAGAAGAGGCCGTCGGCAGCGCCTCAGGACAGCCGGGCTTCGAAGAAGCCCTCGGTCGCAAAGACTGCCGACCAACCGAAGGTCGCGGTCCTCAAGGAGGGGGAGATTGAGGTCCTCGTCTCTCCGACGAAGGTCGTGGTCCCCGAGCAGGGGG
Source organism: Hemerocallis citrina (assembly GCA_017893485.1). Classification (NCBI taxonomy): domain Eukaryota; kingdom Viridiplantae; phylum Streptophyta; class Magnoliopsida; order Asparagales; family Asphodelaceae; genus Hemerocallis; species Hemerocallis citrina. Next base: position 18,578,853 of record CM030358.1, on the reverse strand, counting down.
AGGCCATTGTCTCCGATCCCCCTACCTCGGATGCACCTGTGCCGACCCCGGGGACGGACGCTCCGGGTTCGTCGAGCGGCGTGTTCGGGGTGAAGGATGCGCTGTCCATGCAGGTTCCGCCCCTCACTGCCGAGGCGGAGAAGATCTTGACCGAGCGTCACAAGCAGATCTTCGTCCCCGACTGGCAGGTGATGAACGCCGATGGTTTCCTGGGCGACGGGAACATCTGCATGGAGGCGATAAGGCACTTGCCGACCCCGAAGGATCGAGCGACCCTGAAGGCCGGGATGGCAGGGGACGCCGTGATGCAGATCGCCCGGGATATCATGTCGGTATGTAGGCTGATTTCTTCTTCATCTGAATTTCTTCCTTAGAAAATTTTCTAAGTTCTTGGATTCGGATTGTAACTCTGTTGTTCTCTTTCAGACCATCTGCCACTTCAATTTCCTGCTCGAGGAGATGGCGAGGAAGGATCAGGAGAAGGAGAAGGAGAGGGCGGAACGCGTCAAGGTCGCGAAGCGGCTTGATTCCGAGTTGCTTCTTTCGACGAAGAGGGCCACCGAAGTGGAGGGGCTGGAGAAGCAGCTGGCCGATGCTGTTCAGCTGTCAAAGGACACGGCGGCCAAGCTCGAGGCCTCGGAGAAGGAGGCGGCCGAGCTGAAGGATTCGGCGGCCAAGCTTGAGGCGTCGGTGAAGGAGGCTGCTGACCTGAGGGAGGAGCTGGCCAAGGCTCGGTCGGAGGCGGAGGACGCTCGGAAGAGGGCCGAGAAGATCAAGGCAAAACACCTCAGGAAGGTGAAGAGGGTGAAGAAAGCCGTGCAGGAGGAGGCCGCGATGCACATGATCCAGAACATGCTGGACGCCTACGGCCGTGCCTTGCAACATGTGGTCGCCAAGAACCCGGGCTTCGACACGTCCTCCTACAACTTCTATGACCTCGTGGAAGGGGAGGAGGTTGTCCCCGAGGGGTTGATCGGCCCCGAGGGGGAGACAGAACCCGTCGAGGACCCGTGGAAGGCCGCGGCCGAGGGGGAGAAGGAGGACGACTCCGAGGAGGAGAGCTGGAGCGAAGGAGGTGGCGGAGGCGAGGGCGAGGACAAGGCCGAGGGGTCGACGGACCCGAACGACAAAAAGGTCGACCCCTGACTCGGTTGTCTTCTTTTCTCTTTTTTTGTTTTTGTAAGCCTAACTGCGGACTGGCCACCGCTGTTGTAGAACTCTTCGAATTTTGAATGAAAAAATGTTTATTTTGGCCAAAATTTGCCCAAGTGTTGAGTCTCGGACTTAGTGTTTGCTTTGGCGTAACTTTCTCCAAGTGTTAGGCCTCGGATTTATCTCTGCATTTCAGGTGAGATTCGGTCCGATCACGGAGGCTGAATACCTTCGGCTGGAGCTGGTGAAAACGAAGGACGAGCTCTCTCAGAGCCGGTATAAGCGATATCTCCTGCTCGGCAGGCTGGAGGATACGAAGGCGGCTCTGCGGAGGTATGGTCGCGAGCTGTACCAGTACCGGAAGCGCTCTTCAGCCCCCTATCCCGAAGGCGAAGTTGAGAACCTCCGTAGGGAGCTTACTGTCGCCGAGCAGAAGAATGACGACCTTTTGGCCGAGGTCCAATACTTGGAGCTAGCGGAAAAAGAGCGTTCAGTGGAGTGGGAGAAGCTGGCTTCCGAACTGGAGAAAGCGTCGACCGAGCGCAAGAGGCTATCGGCCGAAGTCGACAGGCTCAGAAGGATCACAATAGATAGGGGGATTGAAGTCACCCATTACCGATGGCTCGCGACTGATAATGCCAATGCCTCGGGCTCGTTGGCGGCCCCGCGACCGAAGAAGTTGGCGAAGGATGACGTCTTGCGGGATAGGATTGTCGAACTGGAGGAAGAGATCGCGTCGCTCAAGCCGGCACCGGTCAGGGCTAACGTTCGCAGCACTTCGTGCACTCGCGAAGAAAGCGAGAGGGGGATTACGTTTCACGAACTTGCGATGCGCTCGCCGTTGACCAGGCGGAGTCCAGCCGACGCTCAGAGCAGTGCGGCCGCCTCGTCGAGCGGGGCTTCGGCTGGCGTCGCAGTTAGAGCTAGTAGCGAAGGGGGGTCGCGCTTCGTTGGTTTAGGGTCGGGTTCGGAGGGTAGACCTCGCCGTCCTCGTGTTTCCCTAAACCGAAGCATTCCCCTTCCGAAGAGGCTCTGATTCTGTCGTTTTCCCATTTTTGTTGACCGTTGTAACAACTTAGCTGTAGGGTCGACCGACCGTCTGTAACACTATCATGTCTGAATGCAATGAAAAAATTTTCAAGTGTTAGACTCCGACAGTGTATTGAAACTGTGTTATTCGTTTTCTCTTCTTTTCAGCTCGTTGTGACGATCCATGGCTCGGACTCCGAGCGTTCGAATGATGACTCTGAATCCGAGGCCACCTCTGGAACAGTGGTTCTGAGCCCTAGGAGCGCCGATATGAAGTTACGCCGAGCTGAGAGTGAGTGGAACCACCTTTCGTTGGTCCTCAGTCTCCGGGAAGCCGAGATCCAACGCTTGGAGAATAAGATCGTCGAGCTGAGCCTCGCAGGGGAGGATGAAGACTCGCAGACCGCATTCAGCAACGCTCTTCGGGCCAAAAGCATTCGGCACATTCAGTCGAAGATCGTCGCCGAGCGGGATGACCTGCTCTCAGAGATGGGGCATCTGCGTGGTGTGATGGCGAGGCTCCGGGGGGAGAAGGAGGAGCTGTCAGCCGAGGAGGACGAACAGTTTAGTGAGGATGCTTTTATATGAGAGACAAGTGTAGTGGGTCGGGCATTGTGTGTTTTGTTTGCCAACACTTTGTAATGGAATGTTCTGTATTATGCGCCGACAATTAATAAAATTCCCTTTCGTTGCTTTGTATGTTTGTCCTTGCTTGTAACCGTATCGGTCGTGCCGAGATCTTTGAACCGAGCGTGTCTGTTTAGCCGAATGGATCTCCAGGGGTGCGGCTCTTTGTCATTTAGTGGATCTGACACGGTACGGCAAGGCTCTGTACCCAAGAAAGCGTTATTTTGTCGCTTAGAGTAGGTGGCGAGATCTGAGCCGTCGAACGTAGGCGCGAATCTCGAGGCGGCTCAGTTCCCAAGAAAATGTTATCTTGTCGTTTTGCGCAGGTGGCTTGATCTGAGCCGTCTGATCGAGATCACGTACGAAAGTTGAGGGGAAAGTGTGTTTTCCCCGTTTACACGCTCGGGAAGCCACTTGCTCGGAAGCCGACCGAATTTGTGGGTCTTCGGTCTTCGGCTAGTAGTTAGGAGAGTTCGGACTTTTGCGTTCGAACGAAGGTCCGGCATCAACCTACCGGAGTAGTTTAGATGGACTAGGAACCAAGTGTTGGACCCCGGGACCATCGCTGGAGCTCGACGGGTGTGGGAGCAATTCCGAACGGCGATCTACCCCTGGTTCGTCCGGAGACGAGCCGAGGAGGTAAAGTCGAGCCGAGTGTTGGACTCCGAACCATCGGTGTAGTTCAACGGCTGTGAGAGCAATTCCGAACGGCGATCTACCCCTGGTTCGTCCGGAGACGAGCCGAGGAGGTAAAGTCGAGTCGAGTGTTGGACTCCGAACCATCGGTGTAGTTCAACGGCTGTGAGAGCAATTCCGAACGGCGATCTACCCCTGGTTCGTCCGGAGACGAGCCGAGGAGGTAAAGTCGAGCCGAGTGTTGGACTCCGAACCATCGGTGTAGTTCAACGGCTGTGGGAGCAATTCCAAACGGCGATCTACCCCTGGTTCGTCCGGAGACGAGCCGAGGAGGTAAAGTCGAGCCGAGTGTTGGACTCCGAACCATCGGTGTAGTTCAACGGCTGTGGGAGCAACTCCGAACGGCGATCAACCCCTGGTTCGTCCGGAGACGAGCCGAGGAGGTAAAGTCGAGCCGAGTGTTGGACTCCGAACCATTGGTTAAATAAGAGGGGAGAGAAACATGCAAATTCACAAACATAATAGAACTTTTCTTTATTGATATTTGACGGCGAACCGTTTTACATAGTACAATTCATGGGACAGGTTACAAGTTAGAGGAGAGGAATGGTTCGACACCTCGGATTACTTAGAGAGGCGCCGGAGCGCTCTCTTGGTATTTCAGGAGGTGGTCGGCATTCCAGGTCCTCGGAAGCGCTTTGCCATCCATGTCTTCAAGTCGGTACGCTCCAGACCGAACAACTTTTGTGATCCGGTACGGCCCTTCCCAATTCGGAGCTAGCTTGCTCCTCTGACTGGGGAGGGATATAGCTAGCTTTCTCAATACCAAATCTCCTTGCTTAAGGTTGGCGGGTCGGACCTTCTTGTTGTACGCTAGCTCGACCCTCCTTCTGTAATTCTGTTGCCGAATCGATGCCCTTTCCCTCAGTTCATCTATCAGGTCCAAGTTTCCTCTGAGGTCCCTGGCATTCTGCGCTTCGTCATAGGCTATGAGCCGAGGGGAAGGTATTCCGACCTCGAGGGGTATCACGGCCTCGGCCCCATAAGTAAGGTTGAAAGGGGACTCTCCGGTGGGCGTCCGCCTGCTGGTGCGGTAGTTCCACAACACATTAGGGAGTTGGTCGACCCACAAACCCTTGGAGCACTTGTCCAACCTCTTCTTGATTCCTGCGAGGATCTGCTTATTAGCATTCTCGGCCTGCCCGTTCGACTGGGGGTGTGAGACGGACGAGAAGCGCTGTTGAATGACGAGGTCGTCGCATAGGGCTCGGAATGCTGTGCCAGTGAACTGAGTCCCGTTGTCCGTCACGAGGACGCGGGGGACGCCGAATCTGCATATGATGCTCTTCCAGAAGAACTGCACCACCTTGTTCTCGGTTATAGTGGCGAGGGGCTCGGCCTCGACCCACTTCGAGAAGTAGTCGATGGCTACGACTAAGAACTTGAGCTGACCCGGAGCCGGCGGGAAAGGCCCTAGTAAGTCCATTCCCCACATCGCGAAGGGGATAGGGCTCGATAGGGAGGTGAGGTTGGCCTGAGGGAGGCGTCGGATGCTGGAGTGTCTCTGGCAGGAGCTACACTGCCGAACATGTCGCTCGGCATCTCGAAGAAGGGTCGGCCCGAAGTACCCATAGTTCAAAGCTTTCCGGGCCAAAGACCTGAATCCGGAGTGTTCCCCTCCGATGCCCTCATGAAGCTCCTGTAGGGCATATTCGGCCTGTTCCGGAGAGAGGCACCTTAGATAAGGTCGGCCATCTATTTGAGAGAAGGAGCGTTTGTATAAGACGCCCTCGATCAAGACATAGCGCTCGGCCCGAGTTCTGACTCGGCGTGCTTCTTTGGGATCCGAGGGCAGAACTCCATCCCTCAAGAATTCTATCAGTGGCTTCATCCAATTGTCCTGCAGCATGACCGGCAATGACTCCACCGAGCCAGGTGTCTCGTCTTCGATGCTCGGTTTAGAGAGGACTTCAATCAGTACGGTCTGTTCGAGACCTTGTAGAGAAGACGAGGCTAACTTGGAGAGAGCGTCGGCTTGTGAGTTCTCCTCCCGGGGGACCCGTTGGATGATGGCTTCTTTGAATCGGCCCATGAGATCCCGGACTTTGGCGAGGTACTTCGCCATTCGCTCGTCCCGGGCCTCATATTCGCCCAAGACCTGGTTCACGACTACCTGGGAATCACTGTGAATCCGAAGGCGCTGTGCCCCAGCACTTCGTGCGAGTCCGAGACCAGCTATGAGAGCCTCGTACTCCGCCTCGTTGTTCGAGGCCTTGAAGTTCATGCGGATCGCATACTGCAGGACGAAGCTGTCAGGACCGTTCAGGATGATGCCGGCGCCGCTTCCTTCGCTGCAAGAGGACCCGTCCACGAAGACTGTCCAAATGGGGGGCCCATTTGGGACGTGGCCGACCTCAGGGATGGTGGACTCTACAATGAAGTCGGCGAGAGCCTGTGCCTTAATTACCGTCCGAGGCTGATAGGAGATGTCATGCTGACTTAGCTCTATGGACCACTTCATCAGCCGGCCCGAGGTTTCGGGCTTGTGGAGGACTTGCTTGAGGGGTTGATCGGTGAGGACGACGACCGAGTGAGATTGGAAGTAGGGCCGAAGCTTTCTTGCTGCCATGACCAGAGCGTAGGCTATCTTCTCTATCCTCGGATAGCGGAGCTCGGCGTCCCGAAGCACCTTGCTCACGTAGTAAATGGGCCTTTGGGTCCGGTCCTCTTCTCTTACCAAGACAGCGCTCAAGGTCTGCTCGGAAGCGGCCAAGTAGATGAAGAGAGGCTCGCCCGGGACCGGCTTACTGAGCAGAGGGGGGTTCACCAGATAGGCTTTCAGCTGGTCGAACGATTCTTGCTGTGCTTCGCCCCATTCAAATCCTTTAGCCCCCCGGAGCGCTTTGAAGAAGGGGAGGCACTTTTCCCCTGACTTGGAGAGGAACCGACCGATGGCTGCGAGCCGACCGGTGAGCTTCTGCACTTCCTTGACGTTCCGAGGCGGGGCCATGTCTAATATGGCCTTAATCTTCTCGGGGTTAGCTTCGATTCCTCGCTGGCTCACCATGAAGCCGAGGAATTTTCCCGAGGAGACCCCGAACGCACACTTGTTCGGGTTCAGCCGCATGTTGTACTTCCTCAACACGCTGAAGGCCTCCTGGAGGTCTGCTACATGATCGGTGTCGTGGGTGCTCTTGACGAGCATGTCATCAACGTACACCTCCATGTTTCGGCCGATTTGGTGCTGGAAGACCTTGTTGACGAGGCGCTGGTAAGTGGCGCCTGCATTCTTCAATCCGAACGGCATTACTCGGTAGCAGTAGAGGCCTTGGTCGGTGACGAAGGAGGTCTTCGGAATGTCCGGAGGAAACATCCGGATTTGATTGTACCTCGAGAAGGCATCCATGAAGCTGAGGAGCTCATGGCCCGAGGTGGCGTCGATTAGGGTGTCGATGTTCGGGAGAGGGAAGGGATCCTTCGGACACGCCTTGTTGAGGTCGGTGAAGTCGATGCATATCCTCCATGAGCCATTGGACTTCTTGACCATTACAACATTCGACAGCCACTCGGGATAATTCACCTCCTGGATGAACCTGGCCTTCAGCAGCTTATCCACTTCCTCCTTGATTGCCTGCTGTCGCTCGGGAGCGAACTTTCGCCTCTTCTGCTGAACCGGTTTGCACCCCGGTTCGACGCTTAGGCGGTGGACGAGCAAGTCCTCGGAGATGCCGGGCATATCCGCGGCCAACCAAGCAAATAGGTCGCGGTTATCCCGGATGCACCTCACCAAGTCGGAGAACAGCACGGTCGGCAAGGACTTGCTGACGAGGAATTGTTGGCTCGGATTCTCGTCGGAGAAGAGTACTTCTTCTAACTCGTCCGCCGGCTCGGACGTTGGACGGGCCTTCGGCTCGGGGATCTCTAGTGTCTCGAGCGAGAGCACTGGTCCCCCGGTGGAAGTCATGTAGCACTTCCGAGCTGTTTCCTGGCTTCCCCTGACTTCCCCTACTCCCGAGCGAGTGGGGAATTTCATCTTCAAGTGGTATGCCGAGGGGACAGCCTCCAGAGCAGTTAGGCCGGGACGGCCTACGATGACATTGTATGCTGCCGGGACGTCGACGACCATGAAGTCCATCGGCTCGGTCCGGGTAGTAGGGGTGCTTCCCGCAGTAACGTCTAGGGTTATCACCCCTTCCACGGTCACCGGGACCCCCGTGAACCCGTGGAGAGTGTAACCGGCCGGCTTGAGACGGTCTCGGGGCAGCTGCAGGCCTTGGAAGGCCGAGAGGAATAGGATGTTGACCGAACTCCCATTGTCCACCAAGACCCTCTGTACCTTGAAGTTGGCCATGCGGAGGTCGATGACGAGGGCATCGCAGTGGGGGGTTCGGACTCCTTCGAGGTCGGCATCGGAGAAAGACACAGGGACGCCGAGACCTTTCGGGGGAGGGGCACTGTGGACTGAGTTGACCTCCCGGACGAAGGCCTTTCGGGAGGAATTAGAGGAGCCCCCCATTGGGCCTCCGTGGATCAGGTGCAAAACCCGTTCTTCTTCGAACTCAGGTGTCTCCTTGCGCCGCTCGGAGCGCTTGTTAGCCCCCCGAGGGGGAGGTGAGTTCCGATCTGTTCGATCGTTAGCTTTCACGAACTTGGCCAACTGCCCCCTCCGAATGAGTGCTTCGATCTCATCTCTCAGAGCTCGGCAGTCGTTCGTGTCGTGCCCATGGTCTCGGTGGTAGCGACACCACTTATCTTTGTTCCTCCTCTTCGCCTGAGTGTGCATCCTCGGGGCTGGAGGGATGATTCCCTCCTTCTCTACCTCCATGAGGATAGTAGAGACATTAGTGGTGAGGGGAGTGAACTTCTCGAACCTGGGGGGAGGGCGGCGCTGACCGCCCATGTCCTTCTGAGCTTTCTTGGACCCTTCTTCTCCCGTCGCCTTCCTCTTTGACCCCGCGGCGGTGCCCCCGAAGCTCGGAAGGGCTTCGGCCTCCTCCGCCCGGATGTACTTCTCGCACCTCAGGAGGAGGTCGGCGAAGTCATGCGGGGGCTTCTTGGCCAGGGATGATCGGAGGTTGGCGTTAAGGACGTTCGACTGGAACGCCACGGTTGCCACGGACTGGTCCAAGGAAGCAATTGACCTGACTTCCGCGATAAACCTTTTCACATAGTCCCGTAACTTTTCTTGCTTCTCCTGCCGCAGGTTCAGCAAGGAAAGACTCGTCTTCTCGGCTCGTCGGCTACTCACGAAGTGAGTAATGAACAGTGTCTCAAACTGTTCGAATGAGAAGATGGACGAGGGGGCGAGCCTAGAATACCATTCCCGAGCCGACCCCCGGAGGGTGGCAGGGAAGGTCCTGCAGAGCACCGCATCGGAAGCTTGGTGGATCAGCATCAGGGTCTTGAAGCTTTCGACGTGGTCGACCGGGTCGGATTCCCCAGAGTATGTTTCAAACTGCGGCGGTTTGAAACTCCTCGGTATGTGGGCCTCCATGATCGACCGCGAGAAGGGGGGTCGGCTGGGACGGAAGGTCCCTGCTCGGGACTCTTCCTCCCTGTCCATGCGGCCGATGCGCCTTTCCACCTCATGGATACGGCGGATGAGGGCGTCGTCCCTCCGCTGGTAGTCGTACGACCCCCCGGACTCCTCTCCATAGGAAGGGGAGCGTGGACTGCGGCGCCGGTACTCCTGGGACCGCCGAGGGCTCTGTTGCCGCTGCTGTCGGCTGGGAGTCGGGGAAGGACTCCGGGTTCGGCGCCGAGGACTAGGATCCCTGGGGGGCGTCGGAACCCTCTGAGCATTCTAGGCGTTCTGTCGGAGATTGAGGGCCTGCAGAACGGTCTCTTGAAACTGGAGGAACTCGGCTCGGCTGATGGGCATATCTCGGTCCCTCGGATGACGCCGATCCCTGGGGGACCGGGACCTCCTCCTTCGGCGTTCAGGGGACGCCGCTCGGCCTCTACGTTCCGGGGACCTTCTACCGTCCCGACGACGTGGCGACCGCTCACCTTGACGTTGGCGGGAGGCTCCCTCTCGGGCCCGCCTCTCGTCAAGATGGGTACGGAGGTCGTCGTCCTTATGGCGGTTTTGGAGTGTGATGCGGAGGTCGGGGTGATGAGAAGCCATCGAGTCCGAGGACCCATTATGGACCGAGACGTGGCCCGGATTGAGGGGCTGCTTCTCCTTCCGACCGTTGTGACCGGACGGACCGTTGTTGGGCTGCTGCTTGGGAGGAGGAGGTGGTGGGACCTGCTGGGTCAGCGGAGGGAGGTCGGACTGAAGGACAGGATTGACCGGAGCTTCATTTGCCGGGTCGGTGGGGTTGCCCCCACGGTTCGACCCTCTGGATCTGTTCTTCTTCGGCGGCATGGCTGCAGAGGACGGCGGAGAATGGGCTGAGACTGTTCGTGTGGTTTTCCCACAGACGGCGCCAATCTGTTACCGCTGATTTCGGTGTGGGGGTAAACAGATAGAATTTGTGGATCCGAGGAAAACCTGAACAGCTGACTCGGCCTTCTTGCTCCCGCCGCGACCTGCAAGGAAGTGCGAGACACCGGGGTTGATTCCGGCGACGCACCCTCCGACGCTCTTGTCAGTAATCAGCAAAAGATTAAGAAAGAGCTTAAGTGGTGAAAAAGTGATTAACCTGGTCTTGGTGGTAGAGGGGCTGTATTTATAGTCGCCTTCTGGAATGATTAGGGCCCTGATTTCCTGCCTAATAGCTAGGAGAAAAATCCTCCTATTCTGTTTTAGGAAGTTAGACCCTGATTCCCTGGTGGGAGCCAATCAAGTTTGTTGATTTGATTTAATCAAATCAGTGCCCTGATTCTCCTCTTGGTGGACTGGGCTTGTATCGGGTCGGGACCCGTGCCCAGTTGAAGTGGATCTATTCGCGGGCAGTTGGTTTCGTGAGAAGGATGCCCAATACCCGTTTTGGATCCATCTGTATGTGAAATTACCTTTTTACCCCCGTGCTTCAAGATTCGTGCTCGATCTGGACGGTCCCGATTTAACCCCAATTTTAGCCATATCAGTTTCTATATATATATATATAGAGAGAGAGAGAGAGAAATCTTCGGTTGCACACTACTTTGGTGAGCACTCCGTGAGCACTCACGAACTAGAGACCCTATGAAAAATCCGAACCGCTCATATCGTTCTATATGCCTTATATAGCCTAACAATAAAAAATCAAGTAATTTGAAGTTCATTTCAAATGGCTTACAAATGGAATGTGGGTAGTAGGATGGATGTACTTAAGCACGACTTGAATAGTAAAACAATAAAATACAACAAGATCTTACTCAACAAAAAATAAACCCCAAAACCGGTCAGAAAGATAGTTATAGTTATAGAGAAATTGCTAAACACGTGATTAAGGATGAGTTACCATTTACTTATTCTGAAAGTAAGAACCAAGAAATGTTTAACCAACTCACTCTAAACTCCCATTTTAAAACAATTCCTAGAAATACCATTAAATCTGATTGTATCAAAATATATAATGAGCTTAAATATACTTTAGTTGCTACTTTGCCTCTTACATCTTCTAAAGTTGCAAGGATATTCCCATTACGTTCTCTACTTGTCATTGGATTAATAGTGATTGGATTCTTAAAAAAATATCATACAATTTGGTTATTTGATGTATCCCTATAATGGTGCGACTATCGCATAAAAAATTAGCGAAGCATGTAATATTTTTGGTATTGAAGATAAATTTTATTTTATTGGCCTTGATAATACCGCCAAGAAAAAATAAATGGTCCCTTCATTAATTGATGCATATATGCCTCTGATGCCTGAAATATTTCATATTAAATGTGCATGTCATATCCTCAATTTGTGTGTGCAAGATGTTTTGAAGATAGATGAACCATATCTATACTATTATTAAGCAAAGCCCCATTTTGGCGGCTTTTTACTATCATGCCCTCATAAACATAAAAAGCTAAAAAATAATGTAGGTTTAATTATGTCATTATTAGAGATGGACTCAAAATTCAGGCATCCTTCCAATCTAAGCCCGGCCCATTACGACTGCCTGTTTTCACTCCTACCTCCAAATAAACCCTAAACCCATCATTTCCAGCCTCACCTCCATTTCCAAATCCATGGCTTTTCGTGGCACCCTTTCCTGATCTCTCATCTCCACTGCCCGTTCCTCCCTCCGATCACCCCCCCGCCGTCCATCTCCGCCGCGTCCCCACCCTCCCCACTCCTCGCTCCGATTGCCGCCGCCTCCTTTCATTCGCCTTTCCCCGGTAAAAACAAAATGCCTACCCTAATCATCCAAATATCATCTTACCATTTGTTGAATCTTTGATGAATTTGGATGATGCTGATGAACTCATTTATTGAATGTTGATGAATTTCGATATTTCTGAAGAGCTCATTTCTTGAATGTTGATGAATTTTCGATGATTCTGATGAACTCATTTCTTGAATCTGGATGAATTTCGATAATCCCGATTCTGTTTTCAGTACTCTCGGTGAGCTCGGATGCGTACAGTCTCTGCTGCCACTTCACAGTGTGGTGGCCGTTGCTTAGGGATGGCAAACGGGTTGAACGGGCCGGGCCGGGCCGAACCCGTCCGGGTTGGCACGTGACTTGGTCGGGCTCGGGCCGGTTTGGCCACTTAGCCGGGCCGGGCCCAAACTTGATTTAGGTGGCCCGCCCAACCCGTGAACCCTTTAGGGTTTAACCCGGGTCGGGTCGGGTCGACCCACGGGTTGGCCAGTTTATATAGGTAGGTTTTTTTTTGTAGCTTAAAATAATAATAATAATAATACTAAGTAACTAATAATACTAATAAACATTAAAAATCGTAATAATAATAATAAGATTGAAAGAGTTAAATTGGCAAAAAATTTTGAAATATTATTCATATGAATTTAAGTTATACAATTTTCACAATTTCTAATGAAATGAAGAATTCAATTCACAAATAAGTTTTATACAATAACATATTTCTTATATACAATTTTAATTGACTCCAATTTTTCTAATTTAACATTACAAACAAAGATATAATACAATTCCTAACGTGTCGGTCGAGTTGCTATTACAAGCAAAGCAGCTATTGTTGTTGTTATTGTTGTTGTTCTTCCGGCGAGTTGCTCCCACTTGTAGACGTTGATAGTGCTTTCCCTTGTGTCCTATCTTCAGCCTTCAGCCAGTCTTCTGTGCAAACGAGCATCTCTAACGAGTCGGGCTTCAAGCGATTCCTGTAATCAGTTAGAACCCTTTCACTTGAAGAAAATGCACTCTCAGAAGCAACTGTAGAGACAGGAGGAGTTAGTAAATCTTTAGCCATAATTGATAGAATACTAAAAGTATGTTCATGGTCTTTACACCATTGTAAAATATCTAGTGGGGAAGTAGAAGGCTCAGAATCTTGTTGGTTATACCAATTTAATTCATTTGGTTGATTAGTCCTAGGTTTTTTTGATTGAATTTGTTCAAGTAAATTAATATTTTATCACCAATTCTACTTTTACCCTTACCTTTAGAAGTACCAGAAGAAGAACTAACTACAGAAGTTGAACTACTAGAAGCAAAACGTCTATCATAATAATCATACAAGTTATTTAACGTAGATTCAAACTGAACTAAAAAAATAGCGCAATCAATTACTAATTCTACATTTTCCCCAAGTAATGCAAAAAACATTTCTATCAAACTCTTCGTACCTTCTAATTTGATACGAGGATCCATAACGGTAGCAACACAAATCAACATAGGAGGAGGAAAATAATACTTCAAAAAAATTTTGTATGCAAGTTTTATAATCTCACCAACATTGATATCATTTAACATTTCGTTAAATGTTTGCATCATGCTAACTAATTCAATAAAAATGCTACTAGAAGTAGATTCATATGTTTTTGAAAATTTTAAAGTTGCGGTTTTAAAAGGTTCTAAAAATTTCAACAAAGATTCGGCAAAAAACCAATCGGGGGGAGTCATTTCAAAATTCTGCATATTTTTTGCGATACAAAAATCATTTACAACTGCTTTATATTCTGTAACAACATTTAGTAAATCAAAAGTAGAATTCCATCGGTGTCTAACATCCTTAGGAAATCTTCTAAAAGGTACATTTCTAACCCTACACCAAGCTTTCCATTCTTGTAATATGCTTGGACTTAATGTAATAAAATGTACACAATTTCTAATTTTAACTATATATGGATCGACTATTTTTAATGCATCTTGAACACATAAATTTATAATATGACATGCACATCTAACATGAAAAATATTGTCAGATGGAGTGTTTAATATGGATTTTAAAGTAGTAATTGCTACATTGTTGTTAGATGCATTATCAAAACTAATACACATAATTTTATCGCGAATATGAAAAACATCACAAATTTCTATAATACGATTTGCTATTTCAGCGCCACTATGGGGATACGGCAACGCCGCAAGTGATATGATTCTTTTTTGAAGAATCCAATCATTGTCGATCCAATGACAGGTTATTCCCATCGTTGGAATATTGTTGACACCCGTCCAACAATCCGAAGTTAAACTAACTCTACAAGTTAAACTCCATAAAATTGCAATCAAAGTGTCCTTCATTTTGATGTACATTTTAAAACAATCCAATTTGCAAGTATTTTTCGGAATTCTTCTAAAATGAGGGTTTAAGGCCGTTTGATTAAAATTTTTCAAGTCCCTACTCTCGGGATAGGAAAATGGTAACTCTTCCTTAATGACTAATCGGGCCATTTCCCGACGAACAAGATCGGGAACATAAGGGTGGCTATCAACTAGACCGGTCCTAGGGTTGATTTTTTATTGGCCTTGTAGGTCAGCAAGAAGGTCTTTATGGTTATGTTGAAAGTGTCTACTAATTGTACCGGTGCCGTCACCCCTTTTGAATTTGTATGTTTTACCACATATTTTACAAATTTTCAAACCTATACCCGGAGTATGTTCGTCCGGGATATAATCGTAAAACTTATGCCAATTACTAGTTTCACCTCTACTTTTCCTACTACTACGGGATTGTGTGGTTTCGGTTGGTTGTTGTTGTTGTTCTTCTTCTTCTAATTGTATGTCACTTACAACCTCGTCGTGTGTACCCCATTGTTGGGTAGGAGGATCATGGTACTCTTGGGCGGGCTCACTAATTGGCAATTGGTGGCCTACGGGAAGAGGAGGAAGAATCTTGCCCGCTACGACCGCTACCCGTGATCTAGACATAATGTAGTAATGTACTCATATATGTAAAAAAAATACACAATGCAGGAACGGTGAATTATAAAAAAAAAATCTAAAAAACAAGAGGGTTGAGATAGAGAAGATCAAAAAACCAATAATAATTTTAACTACAACGCAAAAAAAATATAACGAGAGAGGTATGAAATTTTGATACCGTTCACCATGGAATACGCGTATGTAAAATAAACCGTGAAAATAAGAATAGAATAGAATTAGAAAGAAGCGCTTTACCGATTCCGCAATTGAAGAGTTAAGGAGAGCTTGAAGAAGATTTGACGAGGGTTGAAGAGAGTTGATGTAGCGCCCCGAATTTCTAATATAATATCTTAGAAAATACGTGGCACAATTCCCAGCATCAATTTCAATGTAATATTAAACACAACTTAACACCAATAAAATTTTTCAACTTTCATTACAATAACCAATTACATAGCACAGCGGAATACAGTACATCTCAAATCATAATTCTTCTTTCTTTACAACACTTTCTTTACAATTACATAAGTCATTACATCACTTGAACTCAAGTATCCAAATCCGAGCTATAAGAAATCACCTGTAAAATATGAGGCTAGAGATAACCCTAACCCCCAAAACTAAAGGGGTCAGCCATAAAGGTGTGAGTGACATAAAACAAACAACATAAATAAACATTAAGCATGGATTCATAAATAACATGTAATAAACAAGAATACATAAATTATGACGTAGCAAGGAAAACATGTAAACCTCAAGTGAAGCTAACTAAGTGTCATGTGTAGAAAACATGAAAACACATGCGTAAAACCATGTCATGAAACACAAGTCTATATGCTGACTCTCTAATGCGTACTTGTCGGAGTCTATGCATCCCACTCTATATAGGTCCGGTGCAAGTCCTTAACGTCTCCACATTATAGGGTTCAATCCCCGGTATGCAACTAATCCTAACACGATGACTACTACGAGATGAAGAAAAACTGTGAGTATTAGCCCATGCTCCGATAATTCCGGAGGTCAATCTCTATCCACAGATAATTTCGGAGATTATTTCACTCACACCTGGGAGTCTTCGAGAATACCCCACACCGCAAGCAATGACACCTCATCACACGAATACCACATGTGCGTCGCCTCGACCCCGATAATTCCGGAGATCAATCCCACACCACAGGTGATGCTGTTTATTTCTGAGAAACGTGTGGAAGCACCAGGTGTGAGTTCGAACTCAATTTGTATTGAAGGAGATTGCCGCTCGTCTGCCGACCTTCAGTTGACCTTCTGGGACCTACGATGAGCTCGGAAAGATGTTGAAGGTTGGGCTCGGATCGGAAGGGTCGGATCCGAGGTCTTGTGTACCTACAGGCGGACCCTCCGACGCTCTAGTCAGTCTCTGTGAGAAAGTAGCAATAACTAGGTATATTCAAGTGGCAAAAGATTGATTACCTCAAAAGGTGGGTGTGGGTCTAGTATTTATAGAGAATCCCAACCGGATTTGGTTCCACTTGGGGGCCGGGTTTGGATCCGAAAGCCCATGGGCCTGACGTGGCAGAAGGCCCAGGGGGTTTAGGGCGGACGTGGCGATACCAGGAGTGGTATAGGGCTGACGTGGCGAAACCCTTGGCGGTATTTGGAGCTGACGTGGCCCATCGTGAGCCCCCTGTGCCTCTGGGGGGAATCGGAGGTCCTAGGCTGCGCCAGGTCATCCTTCTGCCCCGCCAGAGAGGGGGGACGGCCTGTGGGACTGCTCCGGATCGGACTTCGAGGGATACTGAGGCTCGTCAGTACGAGGAGGCCGGCACCGTGAGGGCAAACACGAGGTTCGGCACCGACCCTGAAGTGATCCGGAGCCGAACCAGGTTGCTATCTTTACCTTTCTGAGTGGGAATTGTATTGGGCCCTGGTTGGGCCTCAGGCCATTTTTACACCGTCACACAAGCCCCCCACTCCTGCAGGGGGTGCGCGAGCTAGCCGTGGAGGAGTGCCTATGGTTGTAGAAATGAGATGGCGAGTCATGAGGCCTTCCTGAGAAGACTACCCTGGTGCTAGACCTGACCTCGAGCAGGTCGAGGGATTACGGGCCAACAAGGGGGGTGGCGAGCCGTTGGCCTTCCTGAGAAGACCACCCTGGTGCCAGACCTGACCTCGAGCTTGGCGAGGGATTACTGGAAGGCAAGGGCGATGGCGAGCCGTGAAGCCTTCCTGAGAAGACTCCCCTGGTGCCAGACCCAACCTCGAGCCGGTCGAGGGATTATGGGCCAACAAGGGGGGTGGCGAGCCGTTGGCCTTCCTGAGAAGACCACCCTGGTGCCAGACTTGACCTCGAGCTTGGCGAGGGATTACGAGAAGGCAAGGGCGATGGCGAGCCGTGAAGCCTTCCTGAGAAGACTCCCCTGGTGTCAGGCCCGACCTCGAGCCGGTCGAGGGATTATGGGCCAACAAGGGGGGTGGCGAGCCGTTGGCCTTCCTGAGAAGACCACCCTGGTGCCAGACCTGACCTCGAGCTTGGCGAGGGATTACGGGAAGGCAAGGGCGATGGCGAGCCGTGAAGCCTTCCTGAGAAGACTCCCCTGGTGCCGGACCCGACCTCGAGCTGGTCGAGGGATTATGGGCCAACAAGGGGGGTGGCGAGCCGTTGGCCTTCCTGGGAAGACCACCCTGGTGCCAGACCTGACCTCGAGCTTGGCAAGGGATTACTGGAAGGCAAGGGCGATGGCGAGCCGTGAAGCCTTCCTGAGAAGACTCCCCTGGTGCCGGACCCGACCTCGAGCCGGTCGAGGGATTATGGGCCAACAAGGGGGGTGGCGAGCCGTTGGCCTTCCTGAGAAGACCACCCTGGTGCCAGACCTGACCTCGAGCTTGGCGAGGGATTACTTGGAAGGCAAGGGCGAGGGCGAGCCGTGAAGCCTTCCTGAGAAGACTTCCCTGGTGCTAGATCTGACCTCGAGCTGGTCGAGGGATTTCGGGCTAACAAGGGGGATGGCGATCAGTTGGCGCCCTAGGGTGATTGAGCGGGGATATCCCACCATTCCTGTGGAGTATTGAAGGCTCTCCGAGAACGGTGCGATGGTCCAATTTCCTAAGGGCATTTAATGGCGCCGCCTAATAAATGTAGATGGTGCATGGTTTTCCGTTGATTGACCTTCCCCGCGCCCCAACGGTTAGTCCCTGGGGGAGGTTATAAATACCTCTCCCCTCCATCGTAGATATGATCAAAACAGGGGTGGCTCATTGGCCCTCGGAGGTGTCTGCTTCGGCGGACGCCTGTCTTTTGCTGATATTTTCGACCCTAGCAGTGTCGGAGAGGTGGTTACTCTGCCGCCCGGATCTTCTCTTGGATCTGATGGACCTTGATACGGCAGCCAGATCTATGGGAGATCAGGGCGAGAGGGGTAACGGCCGAGATCCGTGCTGTTGGAAGAGGAGCTTCGGATTGGTGGTGGTTTTGCCGTCTGGATCCCTTTTCGGGTCAGACTACCCTGTCATGGATGTTTGGCCCGGGGGAGATCCAGACGAAAAGATGCACCAACCGTATTCCGGTCTTGGGGCTGAGGGGCCTCGGATGGGGGGACCACCACCCATCGGGGGTCGGTCAGTCCGTCTTGATAGGGCTGCAAGCGATGGCGGTTTCTGTCCCACCCTCGAACTGTTCGGGGTTTCGGCTACCGAAGCTGTAAGCCCCGGGCTGCTCGAGGGTGAGAGGGGAACTGGTCGAGCGCTGGAGCCCGGGGCGTCTGTCATATGACGGCGCCTTAAACCTTAAGTAAAAACGTTTTCTCCGTCGCGTATTCCACCCGAACCGATCTCAGAGTTGGGCTGTCAGTCTGGCGTCTGATGACGTCCTCCGCACAGGTTTCGAGGACGCGGCGCGATTTTTCAGGCGGCAGTTGTGCGTCCATCAGTGAACAGTAATTGCGGAAGTCGAGGAGCCGCTCTTCCCTTATATAAGTATTCCCCCCTTTTTCCCTTTCGCCCACTTCAATCTTGCTGCTTTCTTCTTCAAAAAATCTCCCAACCCTTCAGCGATTGTTCTTGCAGTTTGCCGTACTCGGCTCGCCTTCCCGAAGCGGTCCCAGGTTAGTTTGGTAAGTTTGTTTTATCTTTAGGCACAGATGGATAGGGCTCAGTCCGGTTCGTCGGCGTCGTCGTCCAGGGGGGAAGTAAAGCCTGACTCTCCGTCGACGTCGTGGGAAGAGCCCGTGTTCGAGGAGGGGTCGGCGCCCGTTGTGGGCCCTACTGGCTCGGTTTCTTTGGAGGACTCAATAGGTGAGGGGGAAGCGGTACACAAGACGAGGCCGTCGCGTTCCCGACGTCCCTTTGTGGTGGAGAGTAGCGGGTCGGAGGGAGCCGGCGAGGGTTCGGACGGCATTCGCGTGCTGGAGCTGTCTTCCGATGAGGAGAGGGGCGAGGGTAATATAGCGAGGAGATCCACCGCTCAGGGTCGAGGACCGTCGGAGCGAGTTAAGAAGGAGAAGAGGGCCCCAGGAAAACCGGGGTCGAGGACCGGCGGTTCGAGCAAGGCGCCTGTTTTCCGTAATCTGATGACGGGTTCGCCCGTTCAGCCGAAGCATTTCCGTCAGTATCCCGACGACCTTTCTGACCAGGAGCTCTTCGGAGTGCAACCCTCTTCGCCGAGCCGGAGGAGGGTGATGATGGACGCGATCTCGACCGTTTTGGAGGACGGGGATTTGGAGGTTCTGCAGCTGGCGTATCATATAGGGCCTGGTTACGAACTGCTGATGCCGAGCCCTACTCTGCGTCCCACCGATCCCTTATCAGCTTGGTACTGTGTCTTCCCAGTGGACGCTTTTATCTCTGGCCTGAGGTTGCCAATCCACCCGTTCATTAGGGACGTGTTGAACTGGGCCTCCTTGGCGCCCATGCAGTACGGGCCGAACTCTTGGAAGCAGATTATCTGCTTTATGCTGATGTGCGAGGAACAGCAAGTACCCCTGCGGCTGAATGTGTTCCGTGCGATGTTGATGGTCAATCCGTCGGCCGAGGGTGTATACTATATCTCTCCCCGGAGTGGGGGGAAGGTCGTTCGCCACCACCCGGATTCCATCAAGGGATGGAAGGAGAAGTATTTGGTGATCTGGAGTGAAGAGCCATGGGACATTCCCACTCGATGGAACCACTCCAAGCCGAACCACCCACCGCCGAGGCAGGGGGATCTGTTGGCAGATGAATGGGGGTTTGTCGAGCGCCTCCGCCAGTCACCTAGTATTGATTGGACGGAGGTGACGGAGACCACTCTGGCGAGCGCTGGACTGAGCCCAGCTGTTATGTGTATGTAGTTGTTCCTTTCCTCTGGGTCCTTTCTTGCTTTCTTGCTCATTGCTCTTTAATGGTTTTTCCCGCAGGTATGGACGAGGCGTCGATCAAGGTAAAGAGGCTCACCATGAGGAAGGAGAAGGCTGAGAAGGAGGCGGCGAAGAGGCCGAGGGGGTCGTCCCTAATCATTTCGGAAGTCCAACTCGAGCCGAGGACCAAGAGGGGTCGCTCCGAGACGAGCAAGGGCGTGGCTTCTTCGAAGGGTCAGGGCCTAGCGGGGGCCCTTGTTCTCGACAAGGGGAAAGGTCCCTGGGTCGAGGCCGAGGAAGAGGATCCGGTGGTGGAGCTGTTGCGGCAGCGGTGGGCTCCTGACTGGTCGGTTCTGATGGGGGACCGCCTGACAGAGGAGGCCCAAGCCGTTGAAGTGGTGGAAAAGTTGGCGACCCCTCGCGATCGCAAGGCGATGGAGGGTGAGCCCGTAGAGGTGGCGTTCGCCCGCCTGGCGCAGGCCACTGTGCAGGTAAGTCTGTCGACTCTATCCCTCCTTGTTGATTTTTGTGCCGAGGCCTGATCTTTGTCTGTCGTTGGTTGTAGGCTTGCATACAGGGGGCCAACATTAAGAACCTGTACGAGGCGTCCCTGGCTCAAGAGCGAGCTCGAGCGGAAAAGAGCGAGCTGGAGATGAAGGAGATGCGAATCGAACTCGAGGGTTCGCATAAGAGAGAGCAGCAGCTGGAGCTCCAGCTCAAGGCCAAGGATGTGGAGTGGGAGAAGAAGATGGCCTCCCTGAAGACGAAGTTCACCAAGGAGGCGAAGGAGGTGCTGCATACGGGCCAGCAGATGGTGATCGCGGCCCAGGACAAAAGCTATGAGAGGGCCCTCAGCCACGTGAGGCACTTCTTCCCGGCCCTCGATTTGTCCAAGTTTGAGTATGATATGGAGATCGAGGGGACGTCGAAGACTCCTGGCGAAGAAGGGCCCGCCGTCGACCCATCGGCCGACGCTCCCGTGGATCCGTCCGTCGGCGCGGAGGTGGGTCAATGAGTTGTGTAATTTTTGTTTTTCTTTTTCTCTCCCTCGATTGTGTTTGCCTCCCGCGGACTGGCCACCGCATTTTTTGTAAGAAACACCTGGATTTATAGTGGCAAGAAAAGTTTTTTGACCGGCCGGTTGTTTTGAGCTCGGACATTTCTGAATCTTCTTGAGAATGTGTGTTGAGTTGGTTGGTTATCTTGTAGGTCGCGGCTCTCCTCCCTGAGGGGGACTCCCGTAGTTTCTATGTGGCGCGACTCCGGAGTAAGGTTAAGGTCCTGGAGGCCGCACTGGCTCGTCATCGAAGGGGGGCTCGGGACACTGATGAGGCTTGTAACTTTTATCGGAATAAGTCCGCCGTCTTAAGTGCGGAGGCGCGCCGGTTGAGAAGAGCGATGTGGGATCGGGAGCTCGGCGGTGCGGACCTTAGACAGGCCGGGCTTAGTACCTTGGTGCCGAGGTCCTCTCCTGGGGGGTTACCTCGCGACGTCTTTGTGGAGAAGGAGATGGAGATGCCTCGTTACAAGGCGATGTTGGGTGCCTCGTTCTCTTCCTCCGTGGGTCGACAGGCGGAGGGGGTTCCCTCTGCGCTGCTGCTGTTGCAGTGGGCGCGACCGGATGACGCCCAGAGTTCTGTGGCTGGAGTGTCGATTGTGGCTGAGGCTAAGGAATACCACAACGAGGGGAGGGGCCCCTAGTTGCTTGGTCGAAGTACTCTTCGTCCCTCGTTGGGCCCGAGGGGCCCTGATCTTCCTGATTTGAGATGAGTGGAACGGTCTTGTAACGGTCTTTGTTTTTCTTTCGTTTTATTTTTTCTCTTTGGAACGAAAATAAAGGGGAATGAAAGAAGAATCCTTTTCCTTCCTCGCTCCGGCCAGTAGTGTAGTACGCAATGTCGGAGGCAAGGTCTGGCTCCATCGTTCCGCGAGGGATCGAAGTGGGGCTTTAGGAAGGACTTTCGGTCCGGACTCGTATTGAGATTATCGAGACATTTGGGTTCGGACAAAAAGGGATATTTTTAGTATAAGGTAGGGAGGGCCGCTAAGGCAGCCCTTTACAAACGAGGGTTTACACAAAAACAGATTTACATTTAGCCGGGCCATAATCTATGCTCGTTCGGCGTCGAGGGGGAACACACCTCCCCCGACGGTGGTCATGTAGCATGATCGCGCTGCTTCTTGGCTGCCTCGGACGATGCCGACTCCTTGAGGGGTGGGGAACTTGAGCTTCAGATGGTAAGCCGAAGGCACTGCTTGTAGGGAGCATAGTCCAGGCCGGCCAAGTATGGCGTTGTAAGCCGCCTTGACGTTGACCACCATGAAGTCCATGGATTCGGTCCTCTTGACAGGAGTCGACCCGGCGGTAACGTCGAGGGTAACAATCCCTTCTATTACGACAGGGACGCCTGAGAACCCGTGCAGGGTGTACCCGGCTGGCTTGAGTTTGCCTCGGGGTAACCTGAGATTTTCGAAGGCTTCGAGGAAAAGAATATTCACCGAGCTACCGTTGTCGACGAGGATCCTGCGGACTTCACAATTAGCCATGTGAAGGTTAATGACGAGGGCATCGCAGTGGGGCAAGCGAACACCTTCAAGGTCTTCCCCTGAGAAGGAGACCGACCTTGATTGCAGTTTGGGCGAGGGGTTGTCTCTGACAGCGTTCACCTCTCGGATGAAGGCTTTTCTGGAAGTTTTTGATTCACCTCCCATCGGTCCTCCGTGGACGCAGTGCAAGATGAAAGGGATATCTGCGGCTCCCTCGGAATCGGGGTCCCGACCCTGGGTCTGGTTTGGAGGAGGGTTCGGAGGCGATTGCCTCCGGTTCCTAGCGTCTCGCCGATCCCGTGGGCCTTCTCGGGTAAATTCTCGGAGGTACCCTCTGGAAATGAGTTCTTCAATTTCGTCTTTCAGGGCTCGGCATTGGTCGGTCTCGTGCCCGTGATCTCTGTGGAAGCGGCAGTAAAAGCGCTGGTCTCGATTCTTATTGTTATTAGATCGGGGGGGTAGTCGGACAATGCCCTTGTCTTCGATTTCCAAGAGGATGGCGGATATGTTATGCGTCAGGGGAGTGTACCTCTCGAAGCGGGGGACTGGCGGGACCTTCTTCATGGCCCCCGGGTCCCTTGGAGCTTTCTTTGGTGGTTCGACTTCCTCGGTCTTCCGCTTTCCTTTCCCGGTGGGATCCCTGGCATCTTCGGGATTAAGGGCCTCTTCTGCCCTAATGTATTTCTCGACCCTATTAAGGAGGTCGGGAAAGTCGACGGGGGGTCTCTTGGCCAGAGAAGCCTTCAGCTGTCCGGGGCGGACGTTGTGTCGGAATGCCGCTGAAGCGACGCCTGGGTCGAGGGAGGAGACCGACCTTGCCTCAGCTGTAAATCTCCGGACGAACACCCTGAGTGATTCCCCCTCTATCTGCTTGAGCCCAAGTAATGAGGCGCTGGTCCTTTCGGCCTTCCGGCTAGTGACAAAATGGGCAAGAAAATTGCCCTCGAGTTGGTCGAAGGAGTAAATGGAGCCGGGGGCGAGTTTCGAGAACCACTCGCGAGCAGGACCCCGAAGGGTGGCCGGGAAGGCTCGGCAGAGCAGGGGATCCGAGGCGCTGTGAATCATCATGAGGGTTTTGAAACCCTCCATGTGATCAGCAGGATCTCCCTCGCCATCGTAGGTCTCGAATTGAGGGGGTCGGAAATTCCGGGGTATTTCTGCTTGGAGGATGGGGGCGGAGAAGGGAGGACGGACAGGTCTGTACCCCTGAGGCACTCTTTGGCCGCCGTCCCCTATGTGATCGAGGCGGTCCTCCATTTCTTGTAGGCGCCTTAGGAGTATGTCATCGTCTTCCGGTTGGATCGTTGAAGGGCGAGACGCGCTGGCTTCGGCGTCCGACCCTGTTTGGGAATGGGGGGTTTCTTCCCTGGGGGTCCGTCGGAGGGCTCCCAGAATTTCTCTTCGGAAGTCTTGGAACTCCTTGTGAGTGACGGGGGCTCCTTCGACCCGGTTTGGCCGGTCCGAGGGTTGTCTTCCGACTCGGCTGAGCGCGGGTCTTCGTACCTCGGGCGGCGGCCTAGGATGGTTCGGGACCGGGTTGGAAGCGGCCCTTCCCCTGCTGCGGATAATCTTGCGGTTGAGGATTATTCCCCGGAGGTCGGGCTGGGCTGGCCGGCCGACGCTTCTTTGGGACTCCCGAGAGGGAGCCTTGTGTTTCGACGTACGCGGCCTGGCTTTATCAGTGGGCGGGGGCGAGTCCCGTTGGTTGACGGAGGAAGCAGCCCCCTTGCCTTTGGAGGCCATGAGGATTCGGCTGTCGATGGCCTTTGAGGGTCTGGGTCGGATCGGCTTCTGGAGCAGCTGGTTCCCACAGACGGCGCCAACCTGATGCTGTTTATTTCTGAGAAACGTGTGGAAGCACCAGGTGTGAGTTCGAACTCAATTTGTATTGAAGGAGATTGCCGCTCGTCTGCCGACCTTCAGTTGACCTTCTGGGACCTACGATGAGCTCGGAAAGATGTTAAAGGTTGGGCTCGGATCGGAAGGGTCGGATCCGAGGTCTTGTGTACCTGCAGACGGTCCTGAAACACCGGGGTTTGTCCCGGTGGCGGACCCTCCGACGCTCTAGTCAGTCTCTGTGAGAGAGTAGCAATAACTAGGTATATTCAAGTGGCAAAAGATTGATTACCTCAAAAGGTGGGTGTGGGTCTAGTATTTATAGAGAATCCCAACCGGGTTTGGTTCCACTTGGGGGCCGGGTTTGGATCCGAAAGCCCATGGGCCTGACGTGGCAGAAGGCCCAGGGGGTTTAGGGCGGACGTGGCGATACCAGGAGTGGTATAGGGCTGACGTGGCGAAACCCTTGGCGGTATTTGGAGCTGACGTGGCCCATCGTGAGCCCCCTGTGCCTCTGGGGGGAATCGGAGGGCCTAGGCTGCGCCAGGTCATCCTTCTGCCCCGCCAGAGAGGGGGGACGGCCTGTGGGACTGCTCCGGATCGGACTCCGAGGGATACTGAGGCTCGTCAGTACGAGGAGGCCGGCACCGTGAGGGCAAACACGAGGTTCGGCACCGACCCTGAAGTGATCCGGAGCCGAACCAAGTTGCTATCTTTACCTTTCTGAGTGGGAATTGTATTGGGCCCTGGTTGGGCCTCAGGCCATTTTTACACCGTCACAACAGGTAATTCCGGAGACTATTTTCACTCACACCTGGATAATTTCGGGGATTATCTCACACCACAAGCTATACTGAGGTCCATAACTCATGTTCTCGTTCATCATATCACCACTAGTGCCTGTCCTTATCATTTAGGTTATTTAATTACTTAACGAATCTCCTAGAGTTGGTGCACCCTACCGGACTTTAACTCAACAACTGATTAACTAAAATGCCTCGACAGGCCCAAACATAAACAACCCAACTGCCGGTATACTAGGGTCACACACCCTCTAGAGACTCACACTCAAATGTCCAAACCAACTTCCAACATAGATTTCTCAACTTAACATCTTGAAAACATATGTTCAATAGAAGATAAGGTATAAAATAATAAGTTATAGATTAAAGCATTTGGGAAATAAATCATTTGAAAGAACATTCAAAAATACAAAGGTACATCAGTATCAGTCGACTAATATCAAGCGTAAGTCGACTGTCCAGAAAGAGAATTCTATGGTTTTAAGAAAATAATCTAAGTCTTATAAGTCGACTTATAAAAGTTTTAGGTCGACTGTCCAGAGAGAAAATCTAATAATCTTTAAGAAAATATTCTAAGTGTAGAAGTCGACTGAAAGGATCTTTAAGAAAATATTCTAAGTATAGAAGTCGACTGAAAGGGTCATAGGTCGACTGTCCAGAAGGAAATTTCAAGAAAACTAAAGAACATAGCAGCCGGGTCGTATCAGTTGACTGAGAATTCACGACAGTCGACTGTCGGCCTTCAGTCTGCAGTATTTTGGTTGTGCACAATTCAACTGATCCATAGTTTTACTTTATGAAAACGATTTCGATAAAAACTTATTTCTTATATAACCAAATACAACTGGTAGGACATATAATAGTCCATAAAACTAAATCAAATTGCTTGAATTCATGAAAATAGAGATTTTGTTGATTCTTTCAATTAATACATGGATTGTGCATATAATAAAAATTAGAGTTTCTTACAAAATTCATTGTTCACTGAAATAGTTCGTATTCAGATCCAAACCATACAAATATCAAAATCTCAAAGAATCCCCAATTTGGGTATATCTCCTCAACTCAACTAATTTCTCAAATTTCAATTTTTCATAACATGATCTCTTGATTCATAACTCTTCCATTCAAATTCCTCAAAAACTGAATTTCTACCACAACTCATAACCATAATCAAATTTGTAATCACATACCACTAGGGTTTCTCAAGATCAAATCGTTCATCCAACCAATCCATTATTTTCATAGTCATACTCAAACCATAATCATGCTTTCTAGCAATAAAGTTCAATATCCAAGATCCATTAAACATTCATACATCAAACAACCAATTTTACCACTCACATAAATAAACAATCAACCAATCAATTTCTCACATACAACATACACAAAATAAAAGAAAAATAAACATGTCCTTCACATACAACATTCAAAGAACAAACAAAACAATTATATCACTCACATTAAATGAAGAAATCTCTTGATAAGAAGCCTTTTCTTCGCGAGATTCAAAATCTTCTCCCAAATCCTCCAAAAATAAGAAAACTCAATGTTGTGCAGCGAAAGACGGCTGCTTTTCTTTTTAAATACCCGGAAAAGAAGTTTTAGGGTTTCTAGACACTTTTGCAAAATAATCCCTTGAAAATACAACTTTACATAAATAGATCTCTATATTTGGAAACTCGATAAGATCATTTAAATTGAGATTTAAAAGCAAAATAGACTCCTTAACTCCAACCAGAACTATTGAAAAGTCCAGAAAATAGTTTTGCACTTTCACCCCTCAAAATGACAATTTTGCAAAAAGACCATTCTTTTCATAAAATTTGCAAATAGATCCAATAAATGTCATAAAAATCCGGAAAAATTAAAAATAAATCCCAAATAATAAATAATGATTTTCCATAAAGAAATTTTAGCTTTTGAACTTCTCAAGAAAATATTTGCACGTGTTTCGCACGTGCAAAAAGATAAATTTTCAAGAAAATATTTATTAAATCTCCAAAAATCATTTTAATTCATTATAAATATTTAAAAATATGGGGTACTACAGTTGAATATGTTGAAGACGTTGAATTTTGATTTCGATACGATCAAAAATTGATCGTGTATATGCCTCGTTGTAGACTTGCTTGTTGAATACTACAATTGTTGAAAAATTCCTTAGAAATGATGTATTATAGTAGAGAGAGTAAGAGAGTAAGGTGTGACTTTTTAAGGAGATTTTTGGGGGGTATTTATAGGCTAAAAATGTGAAGAAAAAAAAAAAACCAAAAAACGGCTAAAAGAGCCGTTATTGGGCTTTGTTGAACAGTGCGCCCAACGGGCCGCTGACCCGCGGGTCAACGGTCGACCCGTAACGGGTCGAACGTTCGACCCGTACGGGTCCAACGGGTCGTAACCCGCGGGTCGACCCGCGGGTTGGCGGCGGGTTGGATAGTTTTTAACGGGTTCGCGGGCCGGGTTAGGCGGGTTGGATTCGCGTTTTCTTCGACCCGGGTCGACCCGTTACTGTACACGGGTTCGACCCGAACCCGCCAAACTCTTAACCGGGCCGGGTTCAATGGGCGGGTCGCAGGTGGGTCGCCAGTTGACCCGGCCCAGTTGCCATCCCTACCGTTGCTAGCCTCACGTCTCACCTCTCGGTTAGCGCAAGGGCGTGCTGCGAGCTTTCTCAGGGTACCTTCTGTTTCTAATTGGGTTAATTTATTCATTTGTAGCAAGAACACAGGCTCGATGGATTGGATGCGGTTGCAGTTGCGGCGATTCCGATGGTGAAGTACAGCTGTTAGTCGTTTGAGTCTAAACAAGATACCCAGTAAGTGTTTGATTTTTTATTTTTGTAGAAATTTTTATAAAATTAATGCTGTGTTGTTTTGTAATTTCTGGTGTTTGATTTGAAATTAGTACACATTGTAGTCTTTTGATTGAACCGAATTGATATTACAAATGAATGTTGGGTAAAAAAAAAAGGAAAAAAAAGTCACATTTGTACATATAGGTTGCAATGAAACATAATAAACTCTATGCCAAAATTATTCTGCTTACCTGTCTGGCCTTCTCCAGTAGTGAAAAATGAATGCACCAACCCTTTACATGTACTTTATCGCACTTTTTCAAACAATCGTAGTATTTACATAAAAAAAATACTAGGGCGTGCATCACACACGCGCAAATAGCTAGTGTTAATGTAATAAAAGATTATGTGCATTTTATTAATCAATTGTGTGGTCTTAGAGAAATAAAATTTAGAAAATTTTCTAAAGATATTAAAACTAGATGAAATTCTACTTACAAATTGATTACAATTTTAAGTATATACAAAGATGTTATACATGATTTTTGTACTGCAAAACACATGAAAAACTTTTGCATGAATCAAGATTATTGGAATTATGCAGCAAATTTGTTAAATTTGTTAAATCTTATCAATATGCAACTCTTCAATTTTCAAGTTGCTATGAGTCCACTTCAAGTTATGCTTTATTTACTATAGTTAGTATGATGAAAATTGTCCAATAAATGAAATTTGACCCTTGATTAGCACAATTGTTATTCACGCTTACGCAAAATTCATTCAATATTTTCATTATCTTTCTATGTTATATTGTATTGCAAGTGTAATGGATCATCGTATCAAGTTAGATGGTGCGAAGGGTTTGATTGTTTTATTTTATAATGTGGCTAAAGAATTAAATTTTGATTATGATGAATATATATTAACCTTTGAGTCAATATTAGATACTTTATAACATATTTATGAAGAAAATTTCATATAATGCTCAAAATACACAACAACATCGTCTTCATTCAAAGGTAAAGACATTGCATCAACAAAACATATATGAAATCTTATTAAATCTAAAAAACTTATAACAAATGCACCCAATGAACTAAAATTGTATAATGCATGACATATACTGCCTAGTGAACATAATATTGATGTTCAACATTCTTAAACATAATGAAGGTCCATATCATATTATTTCTTGCATGGCACGTGATCTACTAACATCCCCCCCCCCCACCAAATCCCGTCGACATCCACCGTCGCATCCGAAAGTGATTTTTCTTTTGGTGGCAGGATTGAATGAGAAAGATTCGTTGATGACTTTTCAAATACTAGTGTACCCAGAATATTGGATGAAAGCAGAAAATGAATACAAGAAGGCTCAAGTGGTAGCAACACTCCCGCAGAATGAAAACGAAATCTCAAAAACTCCAAGGAATGATGACCACATCTCAAGAACTCTCCGAGTATGAAGACCAAATCTCTCTAACTCCCCAAGATTGAAGATCAATTGTAAACTTCACATTGCTTGTCAACTAACTCATTCTTTAAATAATTGGGAGATTTCAACTTTGTGGCAGTGGAAGCTCACTAGGGAGTTTAAGGCAACGAGGTCCTAAATTTATGTTTAGTTGATGTGCACGACAGTAGTCCAATTCATTCTTTTCAATCTAACCCTAGGCTATCTAAAACTCTAGATCACCTTCAAGCTTAACCAATTTTTAGATCTCCCATTTCATAGTTTGTATTAGTATTACCCACTTTTATATAATATATGCTAATATGAGGTCGGACTTCCCTACCTTTTGCCAGTAAAAATATAAATCAAACTTTAAATTTCTATTAACAACAACTAGTGTTATCCTATGCAAATTGCACAGAATAAAATAATTTTGAGGGACTCATAAAATTATATGGAACTCCAAAAAGTGTGAGAGAATTGGGAGAAATTACATTTTTATGTAGTTTAGTGAAATTTACCCTAAATAATACGCGCACAACCAGACCTTTGTGTAAATCCTAACCGGCAATATCCAGGCCCTGACCCACCTCATCTCGACCCTCCCTACCCTCCCGTCCCCCTCCAAAATCCACACCCTCCCCGTCGCCGCCCTGCAATCCTCCTCTCCTCTCCTGAGTCTCCGTTGTTCTCGACTGCCACGACGTCCCCCTCACCAACACCCCCCTCCACCTCTTCGCCCGCCTCACCTTACCACTTCCTTCCTTACCAAATCTCATTCTTGGATTCGACACCACAATAATCCCTGTCTTCAACCCGTACTATTCCCCAAATCAAATTTCCAGGATTTCAAAACACAAATTAGAAACCAGAAATGCAATCAGGTAGTAAATTAAGGTTTTAGAAATTTTTACACACACCGCACATACAATTGAGTTAGTTATGCAAATTTATCAAAATCATTTTCACAAACACCTTGCATGTTCCATAGGAATTTCATCGAACATTTGATGAATAAAGCACAGTTCTAGAAATTAAGTACCTGATTTGTAGGTTTTCAAGTGTTTCATATTCAAATATGAACGAGGCAACAGAAAAAAATAAAATAAAATCCAAAGCTCATTCTTGAATCTGACACTGCATTCATCATCGTCTTCAACCCGTGCTCTTCCCTAAGTCCAAAATTATGGTTTTCAAAAACACAGATTAGAAATTGAAAATGAAATCAAGTAGTATTTTAGGTTTCAGAAATTAATACTTACACCATGATACAAATGATTTAGTTAAGAAAAATTTCTCAAAAATATTTTCACAAACACTTGCGTGCTATAGGCATTTCATTGAACAGTTGATGAAAAAAACAATTCTAGAAATTAAGTACCAGATATATAGGTTTTAAAGTGTTTTCTATTTAATATGCATAAGACAATAGCAAAAATAGAAAAAAGTAGAAGAAACCTTACCAAATCTCATTCTTGAATCTGACACTGCAATCATCATCGTCTTCAACTCATACTTTTCCCTAATTCCACCGAAAATACTACCCCGATGAATGTGGTGGTTCGGAAACGACAAAAGAAGCGACAACATCGGTGGCGAAGTCAAGGTTTGGGGAGGGCCTATAACACCCTAGATTTTTAAATAACCTTTTTGAGATTAATAAATGAATGAAAATGATTTTTGATGATTTAATAAATATTTTTCTGAAATTTATCTTTTTACATGTGCAAATATTTTATTGGGAAGTTTAAAATTAGAAATTATTTTGGTGAAGCCTAATATTTATTAGTAGGGATTATTTATGAATTTTATGGATTTTTTTGATATTTATTTGACCTATTTACAAATATTACAAAAAGAGGGGTTTTTGTGCAAAATTACCACTTGGAGTGAAAACTCTAGATTTTTCAGATTTTTGGGCTGAGACTGATGCCTATCCAACTCAGAGGTAAAAAAATTAATTTTTGTTTTAATAGATTTGGTTTATTTCGCAAATTTCTTGAAGAAGGGTCTTTTCGCAAAATTGCCACTGAGAGGCCGAAATTACAAATTTGTTTTTTCCGGGTTTTGAAACAAGTACTAGCCAGATTTGAGTATTTGTTTTTGTTTTTAAATCTAAATTTGATTAGTTTATCTAATTTCCAAGTATAAGGATTTACATATGTGAAGAAGTATTCAAAATGGATATTTTACAAATCTATTCAAAAACCCTAAATACCATATTTCCGATATGTTATAAGGGCAGTAGCAGCCGTCACTTTGCTGCACTAAACAAATTTTTTCTTTATTATTGATTTCTTGGAGTTTCGAAGCGAGGATCTTAGTTTTCTTGCGAAGGAAGGACGTTTCTTATTCTTTTTATTACTTCGGTTGATTCTTCAAAAAGGTGAGTGACATATGTTTGTTTTCTTACTATTCGATGCATGTTCTATGTGATGATTTGTCTATTAGAAAGCATGTTAGAGGATTGTATGATGATATAATGAATTATTGATGGATTGATGGATGAACAAAAATTGAATCTTTTCATGAAAATTATGCTATTGATGATTAAAATTCTATATAGATGACTTGAGATTGTTAAAGAACTTAATAGAAATCATGGGTAGGTTGTTTTCCCTCATATTATTGTTGATTTGAACATAGACTATGAGATTGTATGATGTTTATTGCATGAAAGTGACTAAGGTAGGGTTCTTGCTGTGTGTGAATGTATATACTCCGTTCTTGATGTTTGGATGGATAAGACTTGATTAATACTTGTTGTAGTTGCATATATTCATGGGTAGACTAATGTAATCAGTGGGGTATGTGTATGACAAGTTGTGGAAGGAATTTTGGATCAAAAAGATAAATTCTTGAAGTGAAAAGAGGGGTTGAAGTTTTCGGGTCTGATGCTTTCAGCCGAAATTGTGTTTTTGTGAATTTTGCGAAGTTTTCAATTGAATCTTGATTGTTTTGATATTGAGATTCATTTGAACAATATATTACCTATATACGATGTTTTCTTGACGCTTTTATTGATGCAAACCCACACACATACACACTTGTATATCTATCTTTTACTGTTTTGAAGATTTTATGAAAATTTGCTCTTATGAACTTGATGAGAATTTGATTTGATTTATAAACTCCAGTATGTTAGAAAAGTTGTATTTGATCATCTCAGGGTTTTAATCTTTTAAATTCATGCTTTTAAAAAGTTTAAATTAAGTATCAGTTAAGAAGTGCACGAAATTTAAGTGCGTTTGGATCGGGTTTTTAAAACAATTTTCAGTTTTTAAAATCAAAACATAGGGTAATTTTGTTTGGATACAAAATTTTCGAAAACTCATTAAAAAAATTCATACTCCAAACTTATGTTTAAATTGAGTTTTTTGAAAACAGAAAAAAACCTATTTTTTGAGATAAGTTTTTTTCATTTTCCAACCAACATACTGTATTTGTATATGTATATGTATATACATTATGTACGTATACAGTATGTATGTATATATTATGTATATGTATGTATATATAATAGTATGTATATTATTATTATTATTATTATTATTATTATTATTATTATTATTATTATTATTATTATCATCATTATCATTATATAATATATTATTATTATATATTATCATTATATAATATATTATTATTATATATTATTTTATATATACTATTATTATTATTATATATAATAATATTATTATATATTACTATTATATATTATTATATAATATATTATTATTACATATAGATAATAATAATAATAATAATAATAATAATAATTGTTATTATTATATTATATATTATTATTATTACTTATGTATACTAATATTATAATATATTACTATTATTATATATATTATTATTATAATAAATTGTTATATTTATAATTATAATATATTATTATAATTATTATATATTATTATATATATGTATATTATTAATTATGTTTATTATAATAAATTATTTTATATTATTATATATCAGTATGTATGTATCAATATGTATGTATGTATATGTATACAACATGTATGTATCAGAGTATATATATTGTATATACATACAACCAAACACATACGTACATTATATATAATAGTATACAATAAGAGTATTTATTTATGTATATATATATACATAAATACAGATTATATATATACATACATACTATATACAGTTTACCAAATGATTTTGGAAAAATTATTTTATGAAAAAAGTTTACCAAACGATATTCTGTTTTCAAAAATCACAAAAAACAACTTTATAATTTTTTTTTCAAAAACTATGTTTAAAATGAATTTTCAAAACAACGAACCAAATGCAGCCGAGCTGCTGTATGGGCTGTTTTTGACATGAAGGTCAACTGTCCATTTTTGGAACTAAAATGAAGGTCGATTGTCATGTCGGTCGACTGTGACTTTTGAAGGTCGACCGACATCATTGTTTTTGGCTGTTTTGTGAGTTCTTCCGTCGTTTTTCTTGAACGATTATTTCTTCGAACTTATGGATTATTGATCTACTGTTTTAGATGATGTTTTTACTACATATTACTGTATTTTACAGAGCGTTATATTTTGATTATAATAGAATTTAAATTGTTATTTCTATGATTTTAAGAAGCGAAATATATATGGTTATCGAAGGAATTGATGTTTTGTGATTTTCTACGACTTCAAAATATGATTCTCAATTATTTATTAGATTTAATATTTTATTTCAATTTTGGAATTTGTGAGTATACTGAGTGAATTTGGTTTTGTTGGTTAAAGAAGTTTTCATTGATATAAACATTTTGAGATTTGGAATTAAGAGCTTTATTGAAAGTTTTGGTGTTGATATTCGTTTTGTGAGTCTCTAGGATTTGAGTGGGATTCCTGGGAACTAGCATATGAGATTTTGTGGATTTTGACCAGTTGGGTCTTGGGGTTGTTGTTGTGGAATTAAGTCCGACATGATACACTAACTCTAGAGAGAGGGAATTTGTGTTTTATTAATAATAATTAACTCAAGGACATACACTAGTGGAGATGTGATGGAACTTGGAAAATGTAAGTATATGCTCTTGGGGTCCAGTCCAACGGATGCGTTCCAGGACTTGTGTGTTCTGTCTCGAGAGGACTATTAGTATGTTCGCGTGTCGAGGGTCTGCAGTGCCTATTCACGGAACATACAGGTATATTCGTGTGTCGAGAGCCAACGGGTCTATTCACGGGATATGCCTGTGTACTTGCACGTCGAGGGGCAGCAGTGGGTACATGACAGGGAGGTGATTCTCCAGTTTTTGAGCTATTCTTGCATGATGCTTCCGCGTTGAGGGTTGTGATGCTTATTCGCGGTGTAGTCTGGATCTTGTTTCCATCACCATAGTAGGATTAGTTGCATAACGAGGTATCTAACCCTATAAAGTGGAGAACGATAAGGGTTTGCACCGGACCTATGTAGTATGGAATGCATAGAATCCGACAAGTATGCATTAGAGAGTCATTAATATATTGCATTTGTGTTTTCATGAAGTGGTTTTATGCATGTTTGTTTTCTGTTTTGCTACACTTGACACTTAGTCTAGTTTCACTTGATGTTTTCATGTTTTATTTATTGGTATTCCTTATTCCATTTGTTATTACTGTTGACATATGTTGTTTATGAATTTATACTTTATGTTTTATTCATATTGTATTTCTTTTGATGTTACTCACACCGTTATGGCTAACCCTTGTAGTTTTGGGAGTTAGGGTTATCTCTAGCCTTATGTTTTACAGGTAGGTACATATAGCATTGGGATTTGGACGCATGTGGTAAAATGATAATGTGGCTTATGCAAATTGTAAAAGAATGTGTTGTAAAAGAAAAAAATTGTAATTCAATGTGTTTAATTTTCCGCTGTACTTTGTAAAGAATTGATGTAATAAAAGTTGTAAAATTTATCTGTGTTTCTGCTATGTTTATTATTACATTGAGGTTGATGCTGAAAATTGTGCCATATATTTCTGAGATATTATATTGAAATTCGGGACGCTACAGGGCCGTGCAAGATAGGGCAGTGTCAGAGGTGAGTCGGAGGCAAGGAGGGTGTGCTAGAGGCGGCGACAGGGTTGGAGGCGAGGAGGGCGCGGGGGCGTGGGAGGTGGCTCAGAGGCTAGTCTAAGGCGATGAAGGCGCGTAGGAGACAAGTCAGAGGGGGCAGCGTGAGGCTGCGCGGAGGCAAGGAGGGCACGTGGCGTGTGAGGGGCAGCGTGGGAGGCAAAGGTTGGGGCGGATTTTGAAAGAGAGATGATGAGATCATGGATGGGGAGAGTTTGTTATTTTTTTTATTTCTTTATTTATTTAATTTTTGAAAATGTGCGGAACTCACGTGTTAGTTTAAATGAGAATCATACTTTTGCTTTTCTTTCTCTATTTTAAAATAGAGGAGGGGGAGAGGGGTAAATAAATTAAC
The DNA here is from genome assembly GCA_017893485.1 of Hemerocallis citrina. Classification (NCBI taxonomy): domain Eukaryota; kingdom Viridiplantae; phylum Streptophyta; class Magnoliopsida; order Asparagales; family Asphodelaceae; genus Hemerocallis; species Hemerocallis citrina. Next base: position 18,543,024 of record CM030358.1, on the reverse strand, counting down.
TTAATATATGGTTATAATTGTAGCTTTTTTACAATAATAATAATAATCACTTATGTAATTTTTCCTCGATATTACATGTTTTTATTTCAAATGTTAAGGGAAAGAAAGAAAAAAAACTGGCCCATACCGGTCTAGCCCACCTTATCTCGGAACCGAGGGGACCAGACTAACGGGCTGGTCCAGGCTCGCCTCCTTCCCCTTTGGAACCAGACCGGTTCTTACATGAACCAAAATCAAGACCGGCCTGGTACAGTGTCTGGCCCGGTGGGCCGCGAACCGGACCGATCCTCCGAACCCGTTTGCCATCCTTAGTTGTGCATGCAAGCAAACATGTGCTGCTCCAAAATTCTAGCCTGCGAAGCATGAGAGAGATTGCATATTCTCTAATTTTTATAAGATTATTTTTCTAAATTTATAAAGAAGATTGATACGAATTCGACTTTTAAATGTATGGTTAAGATTAACTGCTTACATTACATACAACTAGTAATCTGCACGTGTGATGCACGTTCTAATTAATTTTTTAATATATAGTAAATAATAAAATGTAATTTGGCATCGAACCTGAGACTCCCCTTTACTCATCACATACTCTTTACAAACTATCCTCAGTGATACAAACTTTTATTTTATATGAGTGACACTTTTATAAATAATTATGTGGTAAATAAATTTGAACTTTGAAAGTATTATGATAACTAATATCAGTTTAGTAAATGAATGGTTAATATAATTTTACTTTAAAATAAATGGTTGAGATTACATAGTTGAATGTCTATAAATTACAGGTTGTTTACAAATGACAACCTCAACTTTTCCATTATGTTGCTTCATTTATGTTTTGTCGGCCCACCCTCCAGGGTTGTTGGAGGGACCTGTTGTTTGTACGCGTCATGTTGCTTTATTTCTATTTTATTTTCTGTCTGTAGTTTGTACTTGGGCCCAATACTCTGGGTTTGTTTCGTTAAGCTCTTATTAATGAAACAGGGTGGCCAGATTCCACATTTTCCCAAAAAAAAAAACTTTTCCATTATAATATTAGGGATTAGAGATTATAACTCTCTACTTATAACAGTAAATTGGATATGTATACTGTATTTAATATTCTTTTCTTCTCTTGGCAATCACTAGCACATTCATATGGTAATGTGACCTTCATCGATTAAAGTTGTGGTATAAACATGCACATGATGCACAAGTAGTGTTGTAGTATAATTGTTAATTATTATTTGTGCAGCGAGCAAGAAGTTAAAGGTGAAAATCGTATATGTACATTAGATTATAACGTATTTTTTTTGATATATCGGATAGAGCCAAACGGCTCCAGCCATCAAAAATATATTAATCAATAAAAACAGTTAAGTTACAAACAAATAATCAATGGTTTTACAAGAAGTAAAACAGAAATAAGCGTACAAAAAAGAAATCAAAACACCGCTGAAAAGCCAGCAAAACAGAGGTCTGCACAACCACAGACGCACCACACCGAGACAAGAGGGCGGAGCAATCGGCCAGGAAAAACAAAGCAACTGCTGGAGCCAAACCAAAAACTGCCGCACCCGAGAGAGGACCAGGACCTAAGCGACTGCACCATGAAATAGGAGGCCAACTCTCCCCCCACGAAGACATCCAAACTCCACCAGTAGTCCAAAGGAACTCTAGCGGCACAACGGAGGCAACGCACTGCCTACACCAAGGATATCAAAGAGAAGGAAGACTCAACTGTGCACAGGCTGATGAGCTCACACAGAAGCGGCTTTCCTCGCAAGAATACAAACACTCACTCGAATCTGCAAATGATTAAAGACTTTCTTATTGTAACTCCGCTTGACGGGGGGAGGGGCAACCCTCTCCGATAGGGGCGAAAAGGCCGCAAGGTCAGATCATGAAGCATCGACTTTGATAGGGCACGAAGGGGTAAAGAGACTACTGGGAGCGACCGTTGAAGCTATTGGGATGGAATTGGAATAATTAATGTCGGCACCACGGGGGACAGAGGGGTCATCAAGACTCAGAGAAAACTTAAGGGAAAAGGAGTGCAGGATATGTTTAACCGCCATCAGAAGCTGATAGAGCCACAATTGAACCCCTAAATGTTGATACCAAGAGAATAAGCATCCCGGATAATGAAAAGAGAACGTAGAACATTTGGGAGAAGAAATCTTCAAAGCACAAGGAGATATATAAAATAAAGAAGGGGCCTTAAAATTAACAATAGCCCTGTCAGGATGCACCTAGGGGTCAGAAATGCGGCAGTGCAGAGCGTGCCCCCTCGCACAACGAGACCACGAAAGAGAAGAGAAATAGAATTTAAACGAGTCAGAATTTTTATCCAGATTCCAATTCAACGAAGGTGCCACTGAGTTAGAACGGGGACGAGCCTTGTAAGAACCCAAACGAGGGTAGGAGACAAGCTTCGTATAAACTTTACGATCTTTAAAAATGTTAGCAATATTATGATGTTGAAGAGTAACAAGAGAATCACGATAAGGAGAGATAGAAGTAGAGAAGTTCGTCGTGGACAGAGAAACAACAACAGAGGAGTCGAGGTCCTTGCCCGAAACAATACTGTATTTTGTAGCCAAACAATCATGAAGCTTGCGCTTTAAGAGGGGGTAGTTAAGAAAGGGGAGGAGTTTGGCCGGTAAGGAATGACCTCTGGGAAAGCCAAGGAGTTTTTGAAGGGAGAAGCAACGACTGCGAGAGTGACCAAGCTTATCACAGAAAAAACACTTCATTTTATTCACACACTCACGTTTAAAATGTCCAGGAAGGAAGCACCTGAAGCAGACCCGATGAGGGTCGGGCCTACAAGGAGAAGGGGAATTAGAGAAAATGGGAGAGCACCGAGGGTGATAGATGTTATCCGAAGGAGGAGAAGATAAATCCCACTTCAAATTCTGAGCCGTTACTAGACAGTAAGAGCTAGCTTCGGACTTGATGAGATTCATGGTTGAAGCCAACCCGAGAATGGCTCAAATCAAAGCACCAACAAAGGAAAGGTACTAGACAATGGTACCACTTACAGTACTGATCCAATCCCACCAAAACTGCAATACCAAAGAAAAAACTAGCATCGCTTAAACAGGGACAACGACACTCTCCAAATCGGGAGAAAAAGAATGGAGATAAAATAGAATCCGAGAGAATAAACAGAACGACCGAGCTTGAACAAGCTCTCGGTCAGTACACAGAAAGGGGCTGAAATTACCACTGACTGTAACGATCCCCAGGGAAAGGGGAGCACAATGCCAGAAACAACAATTGGTCAACCCGAAAGTACCACAGCTCAGGGGAACCGACATAGTGCACAGTAGATGTAGCAATGCAATAGTAAAGCTCCAAAGCCCCACCCAACCAACAACTCAACCAGAATCTACAGCTAAAGACTAAAGCATACGAAAACTCACAGTGAGCGGTTAAAAGGGGAGCCTGGAATGTTGCGGGGGGAGCGTGCCTGGCAGGAATCTCACCGAGGAGGGGATCTTCGGCGAGCGAACGGAGAAAAGACGTCACCGGAGGGAGGCGCAAGAGGAAACACAGCCTAGGGGGGAAACTCGACTTGCTGAGGAAAGAAGGAGAGCTCGGGAGCTACGACGCTGCGCTGGGTGGAAGGTTGGACGTGGTGCAAGCCCTGGAGGCGATGGGTGGCTCGGATCGAAACACCGAGGGGGAGAAGACGGATCGCCAAGGAAAGGGAGGAGTGGGGAACTGTGGAAATGGAGAGCTGAACAAAAATAACGAAGGGAGTATGGGGGAAGGAAGTGAGGGGTGGCCGGATCTGAAGCTAGGAAAGGCGGAGATGGGAGCCTGAAAAAATCGCTTTTCAAATCGCCTCAGCTGAACTGGATTTCTCAATTATAATGTATTATTATAAGAAAATAAATAACAAGTGCATGTGCCTGGACCATACCAAACAAAGTAAAACGAGTACATTACACGAATTTTTTCCCAAACTGTCCCACTTTTTGAAAGTTTTTCCCAAACTGCCCTACTTTTAAAAAAAATTTCCAAACTGCCTCACTCGCTTTCTGAAAAAGCGAGTGTGGTTAAAACTTCATCGCTTTTTCAGAAAGCGAGTGTGAGATTTTTTATTTTCGAAATCCTAGACTCGGCTTTTTGAAAAAGCGACCTGTTTTTAACCAAACTCGCTTTTTCAAAAAGCAAGTATCATTTTGGTAAATACTTTCCATTGTGGGTCAGTTTGGTAAATACTTTCAAAAAGTGGGTCATTTTGGTAACAAGTTCGAAGTTCTCGTTGATGGGCAATAATGTTTCTGTTTATGGGTTCCTGGGAGGAGATGATAGTTGTGTGTACCGGCTATGTTTAGATTTTTCGATGGTTATGCCTTTGATCATTTACCTGTCCGATTCGATGAGTGAAGACGAAGAGAAGGGGCTTTTTGACTTTTGGAATACTGTGAAGAAGGAGCTTTCTTTGCCTCTTTTGATTGATATTTGTCAGAAGAATGGGTTACCTCCACCACCGTGTTGTTCTCAAATGCCTGCAAACAATGAAAAGCCGTCTTCCATACCGTATTTTCTCAAGAGGGCCATGGAGTTAGAGAAAGATAAAATCAAAGGAAACCTGGGGTTCCTTGTAGTTGCTGTCCATGCCGTTTTCTTGGAGTCGGGAATTTTGGTTTGTAATAGAGATAGATCGCAGTTGCCGAAAGATTGGAATCTTGAAACCCCCACCATTTCATTCAGTACACAGTTCCTGATATCTTGGGTCAAATTCTAGAAAGGGATGTAGAAGTTGCAGCGTTGAAATTCTCAATGATGAGGAATCTCGTTTCCATTTATGAGTTTTTGAATGAAGGAAGTCCAGAGGTTTACCGACTATGTTTAGATCTTTCGAAGGTGGTGCCTTTATTAGTTTATTGGTCAGATTCAATGAGAGAAGAAGAAGAGAAGGAAGTTTTTGAGTTTTGGAAGACTGTGAAAGATAAGCTTACTTTGCCTCTTTTAATTGATATATGTGAGAAAAATGGGTTGCCCCCACCGCCATGCTTTGCTCGTTTACCAACCGACCTTAAAGCTAAAATTCTGGAGTTTCTCCCTGGCGATGATGTCGCTAGAATTGCATGTACTGGCTCTGAGATGAAGTATCTTACTTGGCACCTCCTGACATTTCAATTCAGTACACTGTTGTTGATCTGTTGTTGGGTGAAATTCCAGAAATTGATGCGAGAGTTGTGAGGGTGAAGTTCTCGAACTTGTACCAAAATGACCCACTTTCTGAAAGTATTTACCAAACTGACCCACTTTCGAAAGTATTTATCAAAACGACATACTCCTTTTTTGAAAAAGCGAGTTTGATTAAAAATATGTCACTTTTTCAAAAAGCGAGTCTAGAATTTCGAAAATTAAAAGCCTCACACTCGTTTTCTGAAAAAACAATAATGTTTTAACCACACTCGTTTTTCCAAAAAGCGAGTAAGGTAGTTTGGAAAATTTTAAAAAAAGTAGGACAGTTTGGAAAAAACTTTCAAAAAGTGGGACAGTTTGGAAAAAAAATTCTGCATTACACATGCTTGATACAGTTACTGACCCACTTTATGAAAATATTGACCAAATTAACCCACTTTAAAAATATTTACCCAACTAATCTAGTTTTTGACACATCAGCATAAAATGCTATTAGCAATAGCGACATCTGTTATTTTGATGCCGTTGTCGCCAATAGCAGCACCCATTTTTTTTTTTTTTTCCCGTTGTCGCTATTGAAGTAACGACATCAATACATATGACATTCACTTAAGAGCTCTCTGACTTGAGAAAAAATTCACAAGTGAAAATCGCTTATAACTGATATCGCAATGACGACATCATTATAACTGATGCCGTTATTGGCATTAGCAGCATCAGTATAATCCACAGTGTACTCCAAATTTCGTGCTACATCAACTTCAATTCCGATTTCGACCTTAATGCAGCCAGTATCTCTCAAAAATCAAAACATATGAAAGTTGTAGAGTTTTTTCTTGGTATTCCATAGCATTTTAAATAATCTCAATTGAAGTTCGGATGAAAAAATTATGCCCTGATTACGTAGCGATGTCGAAACTATCAAGGCGATGTGAAGTACACTGTAAATTATACTGATGCCTTTATTACCAATAGTGACATCAGTTATAATGATGCCTTTATTGGGAATATCGGTATGATCAGTTATAAGCGATTTTCACTTAAAAATTTTTCTGGACAGTTTCGACATCGCTTCGTAATCTGGGCATAACTCTATCCTCCGAACTCCGATTGAGATGAAACACAAAACTCGATTGCTATGGAACACAAAAAAAAAAGATCTACAACTTTCACATTTTCAGTTTTGAGAGATACTTACTGCATCAAGATCGAAATCAGGCTTGAAGTTGATGTACCTACACGAATTTGGACTACACTGTAGATTATACAGATGTCGCTATTGCCAATAGCGGCATCGGTTATAATGATATCGTTATTGGGAATAATGACATCATTTATAAGTGATTTTCACTTACAATTTTTTTCTCAAGTTAGAGAACCCCTAAGTGAATGCGAGATATAATAATGTCGTTATTCTTAATTGCGGCAACGATTTTTTTAATTTACAGATGTCGCTATTGGCAATAACGGCATCGAAATAACAGATGTCGTTATTGCCAATAGTATTTTTTACTGACGTGTCCAAAACTCGGTTTGTTGGGTAAATTCTTTCGAAAGTGGGTTAGTTTGGTCAATATTTTGAAAAATTGGGTCGGTAAGGGAAAAAATTCTAGTTATTACTTATTAGCTAGTGCACATTGATCTTCCATATATTGAAGTTCTTATTCTTTGAAAAATTAAACACACACACCCACTAGTAGTTTAGACGTGCGATGCACATTTTAATAAATATAGTTTTTTAAAATAAAAATTTAGACGTAGTCTTGATTTGAACCTAGGACCCCCTTTATAATAGTTATGCACATGCGTTACACGGGTTGGTAGATTGACAAAATATTTACAAATGACACTACCGCCTTCTCCCATTATAATATTAGAGATTTGCACAAGGATAATTCAATATTTCAATACTAAAACTGTGTAGCAAATAGCAGTACAGGATCCATTTAATGTGTATATTTATATATAATGAACAAATTGGGCTTAATTTAAGTATTACATTACATAATATTGCACCATCTTATTAACTCTGCTGTACATCAAATGCGCAACAAACAAACAATCAATCAATCCCTCTAATTACTTCCCAAACCCTTAATTCTCCAATCCCAAAACTGAGACAATCACCAACCTTCAATCAATTGAGGTTTTCCCTATTCTCCACTGGAGATGCACTACTCTTTGTACCGAGAAACGCCAACCCTCCTTGTTGTGTATTCGTGCCCGAACCCGAACCCGACGCGCTGCCACTCCTAATCATGAAGCCCGACCCGCACCCGTTACCCGTCGTCCCACCCTGCTCCTCCCCTCCACCTCCACTTTGGGTCCCACCAACATACGATGTGATGGCGGCCGCCAGCGCCGACTTGAAGCTAGGGTCGGACGTGATCGCCTTGGCAACCGTGTCGGTTAACACTTGTTGTTGGCCAGTACTAGTCAAAGTAGGTTTTGCAAATTTTTGGAGGTAGGATTGGTAGAAAAGGCTGTCTTGTTGGTGCAGCTTATTCCCTAGGCCAATTGGACCCCCCTTGTTATAGGGCTGCAGGTGGGCTGAATAGTAGTTACTCAAATAGCCATTATTCCAAGATGAAGAAGAAGAAGAAGATGTTAAGGGTAGGGTTACACTATTAGTTGCAGTGGTGGAATGAGAGAAGAAGTTGAAGCTTGTGGAGTATCTAGGGAATGATGATGTAGTAGTGTTGAATTGTGGGGTTGAGGTGAGGTCTAGGGTGATGGTAGGGTGAGAAGGGCCGGCGGTGGAGGAGGAGATTGTAGGGTTTGGGAGGTAGAGAGAAAGGGGATTAATATTATTGGTAGGATTAGTCATGGTAGGGAGGTTGAAGTTTAGGGCGGCATTAGCATTAATATTACTGAAGTTAGGGTTGACGAAGGAGGAAATGGTGGCCGGCGGTGGATGGAGAGAAGAGGAGGTGGAGGAGGAGGCGGAAGTGAGCATGGAGGCAGCAGCTGAGGTGGTGGAGGCCATGGCAGTGGCGGAGATGGGGAGCGGGTGGCTGTGGGTGCCCTCGTAGGTAGTGATTAGGATGGACATGTCCTTGGCACATCTCTGCACCTGAAATACGATCGAACAAGAACAGAAACATTCCATATATGTATATATTAGGGTTTCGAAATTAATTACTACATTAATTATAATGAATCCAAATTAATATGTTAATTTAGCATTTTCCATCTATAAGATTAATGTAGCTAAATTATCATTAAAAAGATTAGTATTACTCTTCTTCATTCATGTTGACGTACTACGTGTACTTCAACTCTTTGGCTATTGAATATAACTCTATACTAGCGTTACCCTGTACAAATTGCATAGACTAAAATAATTTTAATGAACTTATAAAATTATATGGAACCTTAAAAAAGTGTGCGAGCATTAAGAGAAATTAATTCTTCAAGTGTATAGTTTAGTGAATTTTATTCTAAAAAATATGCTCATAGTTTCGGCCTTTGTATACATCATGACTGGCAACAGTCGGGCCTTGGCCCGTCTCATCTCAACCCTCCCCTCTCTCCCCTCCCCCTCCCCCTCCCCCTCCCAAATTCACACCCTATTCATATGCCTTATCCATCATCTTCCGTGTCTCCACTGTCTTTGACCGTAGCGACGTCCCCTTCTCCAATATCCTCCTCCACCTCTCCGTTCGCCTCACCCTACTCTCCACCATCTACCTCCATACCAAATCTCATTCTTGGATTCGATACTATAGTCATCCCAATTTTCAACCGGTACTCTTACCCAAATTTAAATTTCACGATTTCAAAAACACAAATTAAAAATTGAAAAGAAAATGAGGTAGTAAATTAGAGTTTCAAAAATTAGTATATACACCATACATAGATACAATTGATTTAGTTGAGCAAAATTTTTCTAAAGCATTTTTTCACAAACACATTGTGTGCTACATAGACATTTCATCGAACACTTAATGAGCAAAGCACAGTTCTAGTAATTAAGTTCCATATTTATAGATTTGGGGCTTTTATATTTTTTTTAATGAAAATATGCGTATTGCACGTGTTAATAAATGTGATGCGCACGTGTTTAGGAAGTGCGAACCCCTACTTTTGCTATCCTTTCTCTATTTCAAAATGGAGAAAGGAAAGAGCGGTAGGTCTATTAGCTTAAGATATAGTATAATAGCATATTTTAAACATGAAATTAAATGCAAATCCTAATTAAGAAGCTCATAGTTTTTTTTTAATTAGAAGAGTAGGGAATTAGCTCGCATCATCCGCCTTCAACTACTTGCTTACGATATAAAATAGTTTTAAACACTACGTATGTTACACGTACTAATTGTATGGATATCGGAACGCGAGTTGAGTGGGTTGAGAATCCAGTACCAAAACCAGTATATATCCTAGAAATACTGGCTTGTGATAGTAGTCTACGTATTCCAATTTTGATACATAAGGTAAATATCTCAAGCACCTTAGTTTAGAATATTAACCATAATTTGTATTGTTATAATCTCTCATAATCTCTAACACTCAGAAGTAAGGAAATAATTTCAACTCTTTGCTAACATTAATTAATTATTAGCACAAAACCAGATTAATTACTCCAACATGATGTACTCTTTTGAATTATAAATTAAAGTGAAATTCATTCATTATATATAAAATCTTATAAATGGAAAGGTAAACCCTCCTATACTTCAATAAGAAAGTCATTTCTAGCTAGGTCTGATCAGTACTTTACAAAAATTAATATATCACCAAGCTTGTTAATTAGAAGTAGTACTATACCCAGAGTTACATACAAGATATATACACTTATTTTGTATATATATATATCTCAACTAGAATAACGTGTTTACATCGATCGCGAAGTGTATATTTACCTGCTTCCTAACAGGGCAAGCTGGTGCAACCGTGCAGCGATAATAAGCTCGGGGGCAAGGGTTTCCCTTTGCAATCTTCTGTCCATACTTCCGCCATTGGCATCCATCATGCATCTATATACACATAACATTTATACATAATCAGTCATCAATTTATATTAAAAATTAAGATCTACTTACTTGAGTTGAATCTAAGGCCAGCTTGGAATATTATACAAGTGTAGATTCTATTAATAATGAAATTGAAAATATATTGTCATGAATGAAATTTAAGGATTTATGGCTAATTGAGTCATGTACAAAGCTTAATATTTGTAATTAATTAATTCATAGCTGTATATATCTACATTGGTATCTATATAGGATTAGCAAGAGTACTATAACTAATATCCACTTCTGAATTTTTAGACATAATTAATATATACATGATTTAATTTAAGAAAACATACTGTAGGTGCATCACATCTTGCCCTGACTGAAACCCTAATTTTCTTAACATGTGTTTGCTGCTGCTGCAAAACTTCATCATGATCCCCTCCACTGTTCCTCATATTTTTCAGTATTTTACTCGGCGGCCATGGCTCCCCGGTCTCTTCCCCCTCCCCCTCATCCCCCTTCTGCTCGTCGGTGCTATTAGTACTCGTCGAATCGGGTCCACCATTTGCACCATTACTAAACCCTTCAAACTTACAATCAAGCCCTAGAGTCAGCCCTTCTTCAATATTCTCTCTGGGCTTAGAAGGAATATTGTTTACTTTGTCTTCTTTCTTGGTTGTACTTTTTGTTCCTAGGGTGAGTGATATGAGTTCTGGTTCTTCGTCTTCGATATGATGAACCAGAGGGGGAGGAAGAGGAGGTGGAGGAGTACTTTCTGTGGGGGTTTTGGATTGTTCTTGTTGAACGATGTCGTAGAAGTGCATCTGGAGGGACTGGTAGTCCTTCACGATTCGTGCTAAGAGGGTTTTGAGCCGTTCGTTCTCTTCTCGCACCTCTCCCATTTCGGCTTTGGTTGATTCAAGTTGATCATCCTTCTGGAAGAGAAAGAAACAATCCAAGGGCCGGTTTAGGACTTGAAGAGTAATGAGACATATTCACATATATATGTATGCATATATATATATATATGCCAAATTAACCAAAGTAATTTTGAAATAAGTTCATAATTAAATATAGGAATTTTGAAATTCTTATGAGTAGAGACCAACTATCAAAATGCTCAGTACTCTGAGTTTTGTTTATTAATCCCTAATTAATGAAACAGGGTGGCCAGATTCCACCTTTTCCTATATAAAAAAAAAACAATACCCTTCAAATTATCTTTTACAAAAAAAGTTCAAAGAAAACTAACTTGTTAGGGCATTTCAAACAAATATTATATCTTATATTTTTTAAACAATAATTGAATGTTTATCAATAATTATAAAAAAATTCAAACAACTCAAACCATGCATTTTCAGTGCATTGCATTATTTGATTAAACTATGGCCTATATAGAAGTTCTCATTATATTTTAATGAAAAATAAGTCAAAGTTTTGAGGGTTTTTATTTTTCTTTCTTTCTAAAGTATATGTAATAAGTGATTTGATATTTCCAAATGCATACGTATTAGTCTAACCTGATTAATAGCAATTGAACCCTTGGGGTTTGATGGTGATTGTCTTGATGATATGTCCATGGTCCCCTGTTGCATCATAATAATTTTCAAAGCAAATTATTGAAAGCATACTAATTTCTATTATTAATAAAATGAAAGAAAAAAACATATATGAGAGGACCCCATCTACAAATTGCCATGTATGTACAATGAAGAAGGAATAAATCTATCTACAAAAATTTGTATGAAGTTGATGTATTTGATTTGAATGGAGAAGAACTAATGTCAGATATTTCATATATTTATGTACGTACGTGTGGCTGCCATTTCTCTTTCAAATTAATGATCAATTTTGAATTTTTTATTCAAGTTGGCATCCTAATTAATGAATTGACTAAGTGAGGAGGTTAATTAATTAAATTTAGATTTAATTATATCTCGACAACTTTTTATCCTGAAAAATGGAAGTTAACTAACAAGTAGTAATATAAAATAATTAGATAATTATACTTAACTTTATTTTAGATCTAGTGATCCTTGTTTTTAGCAAAAAATCTGGTGATCATTGAATAGAGCTTGAAGCATATATAGCATGATAAAATTGCATCTCTTCAACCAACAACATATGACACATAATTTTTTTTTCTTCTTCTAATTAATTATAACCAGGAAAACTTTATTACTATCTTCGAAGGTTTTTGATTAATAATCATGCAAGCCTTCTCAATTACTTTCAATTTGCAATATATATACATCTTCATATATACCTGGTTGCTAAGGCCTGAGTATTTCCTATTTGGAGAAGATGATGACTTCAAAGAACTATCTCCACCTCCTGTTTGCTTATGATCACTTCCAGTCTGAGAACAAATTGAACAAAATTGTTCTCTATTATTTAGACAATTAAAAACTGTATTGAACATGAAGTCTCATATATAGACTTTACACAAAGGATGTTAAAGCCAAATTATGTCTAAGAAATTCAGCCATCATGGTGTTTCCTCTCTTCTAGAGAATCTTCGGTCTCCGAAAGGTTGAAAAACTTTAGCACTAACCAAAAATACGGTCACAATTCATAGGTCTGATACTCTAAATCATAAGGAAATGGAAAATAACACATGAAGATTCATAGACTATAAGAAAAGGAAACATTTAATTAACGTTAACTCCAAGAAATTAAACCATTAATCAAAGGTATACTTTCCAAAGTTTGAAAAACTTTAGGATATTTTTTTCTTGTAGTAAAAAATATCCCACAATTCATAAGCCTAATTAATTCTCTAAACGAAGAAGAAATTCCAAAAAGAAGGGAGTTAATTAAGTGTATAACCAACCTTATGATCAACTTCTTCAACACTAACAACCTCCATCTTTCTCTCTTCCTCTTTGACAACACTAGTCCTTTTGGGCAACACCTCCATTTATAACCAAAAAGGATTTACTTCGAGTTTCTTTTTGGTACTATATATGTTTTGTTTCCTCTCTCTCTCTCTCTCTCTCTCTCTCTTCCCTTGAATTTGCACTTTTGTCTATGTAACTACTCTTCTTCCTCTTATATATCTGGAAGATAAGCCTTTGTTTATTCAAATTCAAACCCCGTAGGGCTTATGGCTTATGGCTTAGGGCTAATTTATTTTGTAGTCTTCCCCATCGAAACTGTCAACACCCCAGTTAGCCAGCCAACCAGCTGCCAGCCCACTGCAAGAAGCTACTTAAAACAAAGAAATTTTATTTGAGATGTGAGAAAATTATATTCCTACCCTTTTCTAAAACCCAATTTCTTGTTTACCCACTTAACTTTTAAGAAAATGTTCTTGCGGGGTGTATGTGCATGTGCGCGTGCGTGAAAGATCATGCAAGACAATCATTCATCGACCAAATCAGTGACCCGGAGGTAAGGATCAGGGACCATATAGCCATCGTTTAGAGCTTCGATCCCTGAATTGGTCTCAGATTAATGCTCAACCAGCATCCTAAATTCTTAATTACAAAGAATTTTCCTTTCCCTAGATCCAATATCGATTGCTTTTATATTGCAGTTAAGAATAACTAGTATTTAACACATACGATGGACGTTTTAATAAATATATAGTTTTAAAAGTAATATAGCACGTGTGAGACACGTGTTAATAAATATATATATTTTTAAAAATAATATAAAGAATATAATGGGAAATTTGGAGTTGTATATGCGATGCACGTAAATTGGTAGATTTAAATTGTATGGAAGAGTTGGAGTTACACGTGTGATGCTCGCAAGATGATAGATTGACACTAAGGCATATATTCTCTCATTATAATATTTGAAATTAGAGATTAGAGATTAATATACAAATGTCCTGTGCAAGCTATTTTTGTTAGTTTTGTTATTCGATCAAATGTAGTTAGTCATGATTGTTCATACATTTCTTGTCTAACTCCATGCATGTAAGACCAAGCTCAGTATTAAGTTACCAACTATAGCTGATTCGAGAAATCTGAGGTATTCACACAGTTGTGAAGGTTCTAGGGTAGAAAAAGAAAGTTGGTTTCAAACTAGGGGTTTGTAATTAATTTTCCGGGAGAAATTTAGGGTTAATTTTTTAACGACTTTTTCAACGTGGGAGAAACATCTGTAATTTTGAGCCGCACTCTCCGCTTGGAAATTTCTCAAACTTCTTCACCAACTTAAATTAAATTAATCATACGTGGGTCCTTCCACCAATAGTCTACTGCCACATCAGATGACGGTGTGTGGGTCCTCTGACTCCGGCCACTAGTAAGGTCTTCAACACAAGATCCAAGGTTCAAGCTCTTGTATATGTTTATACGTAGGTTTTCTTCTCACAAGATTTTAAGTTTATCATATATATATATATATACATATATATAGAGAGAGAGGGGAAAGTCTTCTGTTGTAATATATATATATAGAGAGGGGAAAGTCTTCTGTTGTGCATCACTTATGATGTACACGGCGTGTGCACAGCCTTCCGTCTTCGTATCGACGATCCGAACCGTTCACATTGATCTACACATCTAAATTAGTCTAAATATGTAAAAACAAATCATTTGAAATTCATTTGTCCATCCATTGAAGTGTTACAAAATTGTATGGCTGAAAATCATTGTTTTTTTATAGTCACATGATTGATGGGCAAATGAATTTCAAATGATTTGATTTTGCATATTTAGACTAATTTAGATGTGTAGATCAATGTGAACGGTTCGGATCGTCGATACGAAGGCGCGAAGGCCGAGTGCACAATGAATTTTTTTTCTATATGTATAGCAATACTCTATTAAAAACGCAAATGTCGTCGTTGTTCCAACAGCCGCCTAGGTTATAAACAAAACGACTTATGTTATAACCTAGGCCGCTGTTGGAAACAATGGCCTAGGTTATAACATAACCTATGCCGGCCAATGTTCCCGACAGCGGCCTAGATGGTTTGCAATGAAGCATTGTCACACACACACACACACACACACACACACACACACACACACACACACACATATATATATATAGGGTAAAAGGGATATGAGCAACTTGCTCATTTAGTAAATAAGCAATTGATTATGTGGCATGCATTTGATTGGAAAATCCTTAAATTGCATAGTTGTCCAATGTATCACATGCATGCCACATATCACTTGCTCATTTACTAAATGAGCAAGTTGCTTATATCCCTTTTACTCATATATATATATATATATATATATAATTATTTTTTGTTCAAATTGATTACATTGTACTAAATTCTTGCTAGTTGTTTTTCTTTTCATATGCATTACGGAATTACTTTAAACAAACAAAAAAAAAAAATTATTCAATAAAGTTTCGAGAAATAATAGAAAATGAAGCAAAAATCTGGTATGATAAATATCTGTGAGTTCTTTGAGATTTGCCGAACATAACGTGAAGGGAGGAAAACCTTAATTAATGATTCAAAAAAGAAAAAAAAAATTATCGATCATGTATGTACTGACGATTTTGATCTTAACAATGCGCTTAAAAAGGTATGAACTCAAACTTTTGCTCACAGTGAGAATAATTTGCCCTCACATTTTAATTTGAAAAATTCTCTTGTTAATGCAAAGTCCGTACCATTTTCAATAACTTTTTTCCTAACCTTTTTACTTTAATAATATCAGTAATTGACACGTGCAATGAACGTTTTAATAATTTCAAAAAATTAAAATAAAAACTCTGACGCAGAGAAAATTTAAACAAAAAATTGCATTTATATTAGTTATGTACATGCGTTACAGATGTTGGTAGAATGACAAATGACAAATGACACTAAGTGCATCCACAGTCGTTTTTTTCATTTGCTAAAAAATGACAGCTACAGTAATAGCAGATAGGGGAGTATCGTGCAGTGGTCATTTGTTAAATTTTTCTCATTTAGCTTTTACATATTAAAAGACCAAATTACCCCCTCATTAGATATTCGTCCAATATAGATTGAAGGGTATTTTGGGGAAAAAAAACCCAAAAAAGGGGAAAAAAAAAAGGAAAAAAATCCTCAAATCCCCGTCTGTGGATAATTCCAAAAAAAAAATTAATTTTTAAAAGGGAAGGACGGGGTATGTTTCCCCGTCCGACCCTTTTTTAAATAAAAAAAATTTAAAAATCCTTCAGATGGTATATGATTCCCCGTCTCAATCGATTAAAAAATATTAAAATCCTTCAGACGGTATATGATTTCCTGTCCTTTATAATTTGAGAATTCTCATTTCGTTTCTCAAATTTGAGAAATGAGAATAGAACGTTTGCCATAAAATGGCAAAATGAGAAACGATTGCAGAGGATCGTTTGCTATAATATGGCAAAATGGCATATATAGAAAACGACTGTGGATGCTCTAAAATGTTCTTCCATTATAATATTAGAGATTAGAGATCAGAGATATATTATTTATTTATTTTTAGAAGTAAATTTGCACTATTGTTACTGTAGAATCCACACCGTTGAAAATTCAGCTGTCCAACTCAGATTGGGATTCAGTCTTACTCAATCATAAATACATGCATCTAATTAATTATTTAATTTAACTGAATTCATTTTTCTTCTTCTACATTGACGTTAATGATCTCACCTGCCCTCACAATTTCTTATCTTCGTCCCAAAATGCCCCTATTACTATAATAATCCTCGGGATTACAAAATTTCAACGCTTACTAGATATTTTAAATGTTTATGGGTTTCAACTTATAACGCGGTTTATGCGCCGCTTTATTCGTCAATAAGGCCTTATTATTATGTGTATACATATGTATGTATTTGCAAGGGTCTTCTCTTGAATATCTTTCTCTCTTATCATTTCTATCACTATTAATCCAAGTCTTTTTCTCTCGTCCAATTGTCGAGTGTTGACGAAGAATTAATAAGAGCAGACAGAAAAGTTAGGGTTAGCATATTTGCTTAACACAGATTGGAATACCTAAACTGTTAGGTCTAGCTAGTATATATAGAGAGACCTCTATACACTGCTGTGGATATTTGACTATAGGCCCAATAGCTATGAACCCATATCTATTCAAGTAATACGTGCAGTGCATGCATTACCCAAAGGAATATATATGAAATAGTATTCAGATAAATATAAGAATATATATACATACGGAAAAAGGGGTATGAGCAACTTGCTCATTTAGTAAATGAGCAATTGATGACGTGACATGCATGTGATTGAAAATTTTTTATAAGGGTTAGTTGTCCAATGTATCACATGCATGCCACATAATCAATTGCTCATTTACTAAATGAGCAAGTTGCTCATATCCCTTTTACCCATATACATATATATCGAACAATAATTTTAGCAAAATCTTTGCTACTTTTTCCCTACAATCAGATAATACCTTTCTGATCACTTGTAATATTTTCATCAATCGATCTTTCTAAAAAAAATTCTAAAGTTACTAAGACTATAATTTGATGACATGCATGTAACCAGGGCCGGCCCTGAGTTTTCGGAGATCCTAGGCGAACTTCCGACATGGGGGTCCGGCCCTAATAATATATATGTATATTTTTTTTATGCACAAAATACGTACCTATATTTACAAAGAAAGTTCAAATTTGGGACCCCTAAAATTGCGAAATCTCCGGGGGTCCGAGACAGCCGCCTTACCCGCCTCTAGAGTAGGGCCGGCCCTGCATATAACTTCTAGGACTAATTCTACTTGCTATAGTATTTATGGCCGCTAGCTCCGCGTTAATAAAATTTCAGACAACTTTTGCATATGTGAAAATGCTTTTATGCTTTATGATCTTCATCGTTTAGGTTGGTTCTATATAGATATATCAAAATAAATGGTTTGGATCATCATTAAATTTTGCAAAAGAGTTATTTCATAAAACATATATCACACATTTCTCCTCTCACATAGGATCTCTTCGATACTATTTAACATAAATTTCATTTATTTTCTACATATTTTCATGTTGTTCTTTTGATCGCTTTTCTTTTGTGTACTTCTTTATCCCTTCAATTTAATATCCGAGCCAAAAACAATTAACCAAATTATTCTATATTGAAATTTGACTTGCAAATATATTAATTATGCAAAATACACATTGTACATTTATGACTCCATAGAGTACTGTATGTCAATGTAACACCTAAGATGATCTCCTTAATTTTAAGGTATATATTCTCTGTAAAAGTCAATCTATGAGGTTATATGAGAAAAAGACTTGGAATTTGTTTAATAATATTAGTCGCAATACAAGGCAGGGATTGGATGGCTTGGAATTGGCTTATCGAAGGTTTATGTTTGACTAGTTTAGATAACTTAAGCAACTTCAATATTAATTTATAATGACGACTTTATGTCTTCCATAATACTAGTATATTCATTTGCATGTGTCATGCTCACGTACACCATTAGGGTTGATGACCTTAATCAGTTGATTAAGCTAGTTATACAGTAAATGGGTTTTTCCCCGTTTCCTCGGAGAAAGCGAAAGTAATTAAGTATATATATATATATATATATATATATATATATATATATATATATATATATATATATGTATTATTTCTTCAATAGTAGAATTATTCAAATTTTTTACGTACGAAATAGGAATCATGAGGATTGTTGTTTTATTTCAACCCTGCTTGGTATTGTTGTGAATAATAAATTTCGAAAATTGTATACTTACTGTTACCGCTGATTTCGGTGTGGGAGTAAACAGATGAGATTTGTGAGTTCGAGAAAACCTGAACAGCGGATCCAAGCCTTCTGATTCCTGCCGCAACCTGCAAGGAAGTGCGAGACACCGGGGTTGATTCCGGCGACGCACCCTCCGACGCTCTTGTCAGTAAGCAGTGGTGATTAAAGGAAGAGCTTAAGGTGGAAAAAGAGTGATTACCCGGTCACAGTGGCAGAGGGGAGGTATTTATAGTCGCCAGGGGAGTGATTAGAGGCTTGATTCCCTGTGTAACTGCTAGGAGAAAAATCCTCACAGTCTGTTTAGGAAACTAACCCCTGATTCCCGGTGAGAGTAAATCAGGCCTGTTGACTTGGTCAAATTAGTGACCCTAATTTGTCTCTTTGTAGGTCTGGGTTTGCCTCGGGTCGGGACCCGCACCCAGTCGGAGTGGATCTGTTTGTGGGCTGTTGGATCCGTGAGAAGGAGACCCAATACCCGCTCTGGATCCATTTGTATGTGAAATTACCGTTTTACCCCCGAACTTCAAGATTCGCGCCCAATCTGGACGGTTCCAATTTAACCCCATTTTTAGCCATATCACGAGCCCCCCACTCCTAAAGGTTGAGTGTGATCAGCCTTTAAGGAGTAGTTTAACTGTTTTGGTGGCTAGTGGAGTGGTATCGGAGTCCAATTGGAGGATTTTGAATCTCGAAGGGGGTAGTGAGGTAATTTTTGATGCCGTGTGCTGTTCTCTAGCCATATCGTGTATTTGACAGCTTTTATTTATTTTTTTCGGATTATTTATTTAATTTTGCGATGTGTTTACTAATCGTTCGGGGGTCTTAACAGTACATTCCAGGCAATAATTGTTCGTTCAGGGGTTCAAAAATGTACCCCCGAAATTTTAATTATTTTCCAGAATTTTTAGTTAATTTTCCCGAATTTTTAGCAATTTTTTTCGCAATTTTTAAATAAATAAAACGATTTAAATAAATAAAAAATAATTTTAAATACCGATTTATGACGTGGCTTGATCTGAGCTGTAGATCATGGACGAGCACGAATTTTTGAGAGATCCATCGGCTATTATCGCTCGGAAGCTTTTTTCTCCGTTTGCGGGCTCGGAAAGGCACTTGCTCGGCCGCCGACCGGAGGGATAGGGGCTCGGCAGGCCAAGCGACGTGGCGCAATCTGAGCCATCGGATGATGGTGTGAATCCCAAGAAAACGCTATCTTGTCTTTTAGCGCACGTGACGCAATCTGGGCCGTTCATCATTAGAAGCGCGAATTTCTGAGAGATCCAACGGTCGTAGTAGCTCGGTGTCTTTTTTCTCCATTTACGAGCTCGGAAAGGCACTTGCTCGGCCGTCGACCAGAGGGATAGGGGCTCGGCAGGCCGAGCGACGTGGCGCAATCTGAGCCGTTGGATGACGACGCGCATCTCAAGATGGGCACATTTCTCAAGAAAACACTATCTTGTCGTTTAGTGTCCTCGGCGAGATCTGGGCCGTCTGATCGAGATCTTACACGAAAGTTGAAGAGAAAGTAAATTTTCTCCGTTTGCAGGATCGGAAAGGCACTTGTTCGGCAGCCGATCGAAGGCATGGGGTCTTGGCAGTCCGAGCGACGTGGCGCAATCTGAGCCGTTGGATGACGGCACGCATCTCAAGACGGGCACATTTCTCGAGAAAATACTATCTTGTCGTTTAGTGTCCTCGGCGAGATCTGGGCCGTCTGATCGAGATCTTACACGAAAGTTGAGGAGAAAGTGAATTTTCTCCGTTTGCAGGGTCGGAACGGCACTTGCTCGGTAGCCGACCGAAGAGATGGGGTTTCGGCAGTCCAAGCGTGAAAGGGCGTTCCGAGATATAGTGGGGGAATGGACCTCGGTACGGCCCAATTTCCAAGGATATTAATGGCGTTCCCGGATTCATGCGGTGTTTCATTTTCCCAGGGTCATTAATGACGACGCCCTTCAATTAATGTGCAGCGTTTCAACTTTCGAGGGTCATAATGGCCAGATCTTGGAGGAGAGCTTATAAGTATCCCACTTCCTTTGTCATTTCAATCGCAACAATATAGAGTTTCAGGCCTCGGAGGTATTTGCCTTGGGTAACTTCTCCTTCAAGGTTCGAAGGGGTGGTCTTCTTTTGCCTTGTTCTTTCCCCGTTCCTGACGGCCCCAAAGTGGATGTCAGGGTCGGGGGAGAATAAGGCAGGAGTGGTGACGACCGTAGTTCGGACCCGAGGGATGAGTTACTTCGGAAGGACGGGTGGTCGTTCTTCCACCATGGTCCTCTCCTGACTCTGACTGCTCCAACACGGGTGTTAGGGTCGGGGTAGGTCATGGCGGAAGAGGTAATGATCCATGTCCGAGTCCGAGGGGTGAGTTTGTTTCGGAAGGACGGGTGGTCACTCTTCCACCATGATCATCACCCGATTTTGACTGGCCTGATGTGGGTGTCAAGATCGGGGGTGGTCATGGTAGAAGGGGTGATGACCCTAGTTCGGATCCAACGGAGGGGTTCATTTAGGAAGGACTGGTGGCCGTTCTTCCGGATTGGGCCGAAGGGTAGACCACCGAAGTCCGGATCCGAGGGACTGTGTGTTTCGGAAGGACGGGGAGTCGCTCTTCCCCCAAGATCTTCTCCTGACTCTGACGGCCCAGGTGGAGGTGTCAGAGTCAGGGGAGATCTCGGCAGAAGGGTTGACTGTCGAAGTCCAGATCCGAGGGGCGATCTGCCTCGGTAGGACAGGTGGTTGTTCTTCCACCATAATCTTCACCCGATTCTGAGTGCTCCGATGTGGGTGTCAGGGTCGGGGAAGGTTATGGTAGAAGAGGTGATGACCCAAGTCCGGATCCGAGGGTCGAGTTTGCTTCGGGAGGATGGGTGGTCGTTCTTCCACCATGATCTTCTCCCGATTCTGAGTGCTCCGATGTGGGTGTCAGGGTCGGGGAAGGTTATGGTAGAAGAGGTGATGACCCAAGTCCGGATCCGAGGGTCGAGTTTGCTTCGGGAGGACGGGTGGTCGTTCTTCCACCATGATCTTCTCCCGATTCTGAGTGCTCCGATGTGGGTGTCAGGGTCGGGGAAGGTCATGGTAGAAGAGGTGATGACCCAAGTCCGTATCCGAGGGACTGCAGTAGCTTCGGATGATGGGTCTCTTCCCATCTCTGTCTTCCTTCCGGGCTGACGGCTTTCGATGGTTGCCAGCCCGAAGGAGTTAGAGATGGGGGGTGTGCCGATCTGCTTTTGACCGGGCCCCATGGGTCGGCGAAACACTGTCCGAGACCTGGGGCCTGGGGGGCTCGCCGAGGGCGGTGCCTTAAAACTTTGAATCTAAATTTTTTCTGGCTCCTTCAGAAAGACTTGGGACGCCCGAGGGTACGATTATCCGAGCGACGTGGCGCGATCTGAGCCATTAGAAGTTGTGGAGAATCTCGAGACGGGCTCAGTTCCCAAGAAAATGCTATCTTGTCGTTTAGCGTCGCTGGCGAGATCTGAGCCGTCTGATCGAGATCCTACACGAAAGTTGAGGAGAAAGTGGGTTTTCTTCGTTTGCAGGCTCGGAATGGCACTTGCTCGGTCGCCGACCGGACTCTTTGCCGCTGGGGTCAGATTGCATGTGATTCGGATTCAGACCCTGTGGTGCCGAGCTACTTGACTTGGTGGGAAGACAAAGTCGTGTTGGGCCTTCGCGACGTTTCGAGAGCGGCTCAAAAGTCGCGCCCTTACGTTTGGAAGTCCAAGGGACGTTCCTCTTTTGCTATAAATCTTCACCCCCCTTAACCCAAGTCTCAGTATTCACTTTTACTCTCTCTCTCTCCAGTTTTTACTTTCACCTTCGAAGTTTTCAGCTCCTTGGTGGTGGTGCTAGCTGTCGCGGCGAGGCGTTCTCTGTCTCCGGTGAATTTTTCCGACCGTAGCTATCACTTCAAGGTCAGTCTCCTTCCTTTCTCCTTTAGAAAATGGTTAAGATTACCTCCTCGGATGAGACCCCCGCCTCGGAGCAAGCCGTTGACCGAGCAGGCAAAGGAAAGGAGGTAGTGGAGCCGACCGATCAGAGCGTCGTTCGGCCGGACAGAGAGGGTGAAGTAGCCGAACCAGCTCAGGAGGTCGCGGCGGCGTCTCATAAGGGTAAGGCGGTGGTCACAATCGTCGAGACGCCGAAAACGGTGGGGACGTTCGGTCGGCAGCCCATTGCTCTGTCGAGCGTGGGTGGCGTTCGGGACTACGCCAAGGATGTCTTGGAGAAGGTGACCCAAGGGACGGCCAAGTCGGTGGAGGAGAATGAACCGAGAGAGCTGTCCGAGGTGGACCATACCATCTCCTCGCTTACGGAGGCCGATCTTCATTTGATCCGAAAGGGATTCCGGATCCCCACCGAGTACGGGCTGCTACTCCCCGGGCCAGGCTTCCGAGCCAATACGAAGTCTTCGACAGATGTGTGCGTCTTTCCTGTCGACTCTCTCATCGCCGGGCTCCGCTTTCCCCTTCATCCGTTTGTAGTTGATGTCTTGAACAGGTACGGTCTGAGCCCCGCCCAGCTGATGCCGAACACCTGGAGGCACGTCATGGTGTTTGTCCTCCGGTGCCAAGAGGTCGGTGCCGCGCCTAGCATGTTTCTCTTTCGGAGCCTCTACCGACCTTGTCAGCTGAGCCGAAACGAACAGAGGTTCTATCTTTCGCCACGGACGGGCGTGAAGTTGGTCGAGAACCTGGACTCGATCAAACACTGGAAGGAGAAGTATTTCATCATCCGGGCTCCCGCGCCGTGGGTGATCCCGATAGTTTGGGCAAAGGATGGGCTGCCCAAGCGAGCCAAGAAGGAGCCGGTGTTGAGTGACGAGGAAGCAGAGGTCCTCAAGAAGCTCCTCGCTCTGCCAGCGTTAAGCTGGAAAGATATTACCGAGGAGGTTCTGTTTCGAGGGGGTCTCAATCCGATCGACCATAGTATGCTTCTGGTATTTATACTTTTTCCTTAAAGTTTATGAAAATTTTTCTAAGTTTTTTCATTCGGCTTGTGCAGAGACGATGAAGATGGACTACAAAGCTCTGATGGCGAAGGCCAGGGCGGCGGAGCAGGAGACGAAGAAGAAGAGGCCTTCGGCGGGGCCTCAAGGCGGCCGAGCCTCGAAGATACCTTCGGTCGCGAAGGTCCCCGACCAACCGAAGGTTGTTGCGTCGGAGGCTGGTTCCGAGCAGGGGGAGGTCATGGTCCTCGCTCCTCTTGCTTCAGGCGCGCCGACACCGACCTCGAAGGGGGATGCTCCCGGTTCGTCGAGCGGTGCGTTCGGCGTGAAGGAGGTGTTGTCCCTCTAAGTTCCGCCCCTCACTGCCGAGGCGGAGAAGATCTTGACCGAGCGTCATAAGCAGATCTTCGTCCCTGACTGGCAGGTGATGAATGTCGACGGCTTCTTGGGCGACGGCAATATTTGCATGGAAGCGGTGAGGCACCTGCCGACCCCAAAGGATCGAGCGACCCTAAAGGCCGGGCTTGCAGGGGACGCCGCGATGTAGATTGCTCGGAACACCATGTCGGTAAGTGGGCCGAGCTCTTTCTCATCGAAACTTTTTCCGAGATTTTTCTAAGTTCTTGGGTTCAGGTTCTAATGTGCTGTTCTCTTTTCAGACCCTCTGCCACTTCAACTTCCTGCTCGAGGAGTTCGTGAGCAAGGAACAGGAGCATGAGCGGGAGAGGGTGGAGTGTGTCAAGGCCACGAAGCTGCTTGATGCCGAGCAGCTCCTCTCGGCAAAGAGGAGTGCCGAAGTGGCAGGGCTGGAGAAGCAGCTGGCCGACGCCATTCAGCTGTCAAAGGACATGGCAACCAAACTTGAGGCTTCGGAGAAGGAGGTTGCCGAGCTGAAGGAGGAGCTGGGCAATGCTCGGTCGGAAGCGGAGAGGGCTCGGAAGAGGGCCAAGAAGATCATGGTGAAACACCAGTCTAAGGTGAAGAAGGTGAAGAAGGTTGTGCAGGAGGAGGCTGCGCAACACATGCTCCAGAACATGGAGGACGCCTACGGTTGAGCCTTGCTCCACGTGGCCGCCAGGAACCCGGGTTTCGACACGTCTTCCTACCGTTTTTACGACCCCGTGGAGGGGGAGGAGGAGGTGCCCCAGGGGATGCTCGACCCCGAGGGAGAGACGGAAGGTGTCGAAGGCCCAGGAGAGACCGAGGCCGAGGATGAAGAGGAGGACGACTCCGAGGAGGAGAGCGGGAGTGAAGGCGAAGACGAGGGCGATGGCGAGGACAAGGCCGGGGGGTCGACAGACCCGAACGACAAAAAGGTCGACCCCTGACTCGGTTGTCTCTTTTAGTCTTTCGTTGTTTTGTTTCTTTTTGTAAGCCTAACTGCGGACTGGCCACCGCTCTTGTAAACTTTCTTCTCAGTTTCGAATGAAAACAGTTTGTTTGGCCAAAATTTATCCAAGTGTTGAGTCTCGGATTTTGTGTTTGATTTGGCGTAGAATTCTCCAAGTGTTGGGTATTTATCTCTGATTTTCAGGTAAGGTTCGGTCCGATTACGGAGGTTGCACACCTTCGTAATGAGCTGGCCAAAACGAAGGGTGAGCTCTCGAATAGCCGACAGAGGCGGTTTCTCATGCTCTTGAAGCTGGAGGAGACGAAGGCAGCTGTGCGGAAGTATTGTCGCGAGTTGTGGCAACTACGGAAGCAACCCCAAGCCCCTTGTCCCGAAGGCGAGGTCGAGCGGCTTCGTAGAGAGCTTACCACCGCCGAGCGGAAGAATGACGAGCTTTTGGCCGAGGTCCAACACATGGAGTTAGCGGAGAAAGAACGCTCGGCGGCGGAAGAGAAGCTAACTTCCGAGCTGGAGAAGGCGTCGACCGAGCGCAAGAGGCTGTTGGCCGAGGTCGACAGGCTCAGAAGGATCACGATAAATAGGGGGATCGAGGTCACCCACTTCCGACGGCTCGCAACCGATAGCACCAACGTCTCGGGCTCGTCAAGGCCATCTCGTTTGAAGAAGTTGGCGAAGGACGACGCTTTGAGAGACAGAATCATTGAACTGGAGGAAGAGGTCGCGTCGCTCAAGCCTCTGCCGGAGAGGGCCAACGTCCGCAGTACGTCGTGCACTCGCGAAGAAAGCGAGAGAGGGATTTCCTTTTACGAACTCGCGACACGTTTGCCTGTGGCTAGGCAGAGCCCTGCTGACGCTCAGAGTAGTGCGGCTGTCTCGTCGAGCGGTGCCTCGGTCGGCGCCACAGTCAGGGTCAGCGGCGAAGGGGGGTCACGCTTCGTTGGTTTGGAATCGATCTCGGAGGTCAGGCCTCGTCGTCCTCGCGTTTCCTTGAACCGAAGCATTCCCCTTCCGAAGAGACCCTGATCATGTCGTTTTGTGTTTCTTCTGATTGTTGCAAAACTTTGTAGTAGAGTCGGTCTTGTTGTATGTGGATCTATTATATCTCAATATGAGTTTGAAAGTTTGATTGGGAAATTCTTCAAGTGTTGCGCCTCGGAAGTGTATTGAAATCTTGCTATTCATTTTTCCTTCTTTTCAGCTCGTGGTGTCAGACCAATACACCGATCCCAACGGCTCGGACAATGAAGCTGATGCCGAGGTGACCTCAGGGGCGACGAAGTCGCGCTCGACGAAGTGCCGAGAGCGGCGTCGTGGAGTGGAGCTGGAGTTACGTCGAGCTGAAAGCGAGCGGGCCCACCTTCAGTCCGTCCTCGGCCAACGAGACGCTGAGATCCAATGTCTGGAGAGTAGGATCATCGAGGCGACCCCCGTAGGGAAGGACGACGACTCGCAGGCAGCTTTTAGCAACGTTCTTCGGATTCAGTGTATTCGGCACAATCAGTCGAAGATATTAGCCGAGCAGGACGATTTGCTCTCCGAGATCCATCACTTACAGACTGTGGAGGCGAAGCTTCGGAAGGAGGCGGAGGAGCTAGAAGCTGAAGTGGAAGGGCTGGCGACCGAAGAGGACAGTGAAGACATTTCTGTTTGAGGACCAAGTGTAATGGATCGGCGCTGTATTTTTTGTTTTCTAATATTTTGTAACTATGGAAAGACTGCTTTGTATTGTTTCCCGATTATTAATAAAATTCCTTTGTGGCTCTGCGTACTTATTTCGCTTGTGAGTGTGTTGGCCGTGCCGAGGTCCTCGAGCCGAGCACATGGTGCCGTCGGCGAGGATCTCGAGGTGAACGAGTTCCTGACGGAGCGCTACCTTGTCGTTTAGCGATTCTGACAAGATCTGGACCGTCGGATGTTGGCACGAATCTCGATGCGGTGCAGTTCCCAAGAAGATGCTATCTTGTCGTTTTAGCGTCGTTGGCAAGATCTGAACCGTCGGATGATGGCACGAATCTCGAGGCGGCTCAGTTCCCAAGAAAACGCTATCTTGTCGTTTAGCGTCGGTGGCAAGATCTGGGCCGTCTGATCGAGATCCGACACGAAAGTTGAGGAGAAAGTGAGTTTTCTCCGTTTGCAGGGTCGGAAAAGCCCCTGCTCGGCAACCGACCGAAGGCGTGGGGTTTCGGGTTTCGGCTTCTAGACAAGATTGCTCGGATTATGTGGCCGAACAGTGCTTCGGTCTCCCTCTTCTTGCGAAGCTGAGGGGTGAGCCGAGCTCCTTTCCTTTGTGGGACTCGTCGGCCATGGCGTGCGTTCGATGGTTGTGGGAGCAATTCCGAATGGTGGTCCACTCCTAGTCTGCCGCGAAGCAAGCTTAGGGGGTAGAATGAAACCAAGTGTTGGACTCCGGAACCATCGGTGTAGTTCAACGGTTGTGGGAGCAGTTCCGAACGGCGATCTACCTCTGGCTCGTCCGGGGACGAGCCGAGGAAGTAAAGTCGAGCCGAGTGTTGGACTCCGAACCATCGGTGTAGTTCAACGGTTGTGGGAGCAGTTCCGAACGGCGATCTACCTCTGGCTCATCCGGGGACGAGCCGAGGAGGTAAAGTCGAGCCGAGTGTTGGACTCCGAACCATCGGTGTAGTTCAACGGTTGTGGGAGCAGTTCCGAACGGCGATCTACCTCTGGCTCGTCCGGGGACGAGCCGAGGAAGTAAAGTCGAGCCGAGTGTTGGACTCCGAACCATCGGTGTAGTTCAACGGTTGTGGGAGCAGTTCCGAACGGCGATCTACCTCTGGCTCGTTCGGGGACGAGCCGAGGAGGTAAAGTCGAGCCGAGTGTTGGACTCCGAACCATCGGTGTAGTTCAACGGTTGTGGGAGCAGTTCCAAACGACGATCTACCTCTGGCTCGTCCGGGGACGAGCCGAGGAGGTAAAGTCGAGCAGGACATGGACTCCGAACCATTGGTTGAAATCAAAATTTAAAAAACAGATGATAAGGGCGGAGAGAGGCATGCAAATTTATAAGTATGAAAGAGCTTTCTTTATTGATAATCGACGGCGAACCGTTTTACATATTACAATTTATGAAAATAGGTCACAAGTCAGAGGAGAGGAATGGCTCGATATCCTATGATACTTAGAGTGGCGCCGGGGCGCTTTCTTGGTATTTTAGGAGGTGGTCGGAATTCCAGGTCCTCAGAATCTCTCTGCCCTCTAGATCTTCCAGACGATATGCTCCGGGCCGAACTACCCTCGTAATCCTGTACGGCCCTTCCCAGTTCGGAGCCAGCTTGCTCTTCTGATTGGGGAAGGATATGGCCAGTTTTCTCAAGACTAGATCCCCTTGCTTAAGGTTGGTGGGTCGGACCTTCTTGTTGTATGCCAACTCGACCCTTCTTCGGTAATTCTGCTGCCGAATCGACGCTCTTTCCCTCAGCTCATCTATCAGATCTAAGTCTGCCCTGAGGTCCCTGGCGTTCTGTTCCACGTCATAGGCCGCGAGCCGAGGGGAAGGTATTCCGACCTCGAGGGGTATTACGGCCTCAAACCCAAAGGTGAGGTTGAAAGGGGACTCGCCTGTGGGGGTCCGCTTGCTCGTGCGGTAGTCCCATAGGACGTTGGGGAGTTGGTCGACCCATAAGCCTTTGGAACTTTTGTCTAGCCTTTTCTTGATGCCTGCGAGGATCTGCCGATTAGCATTTTCTGGCTGTCCGTTCGACTGAGGGTGGGAGACGGACGAGAAGCGCTGCTGGATGGCAAGGTCGTCGCACAGAGCTCGGAATGCTGCGCTAGTGAACTGAGTCCCGTTGTCCGTCACGAGGACACGGGGGACGCCGAATCTGCAGATGATGTTCTTCCAGAAGAATTGTACCACCTTGTTCTCGGTTATAGTGGTGAGGGGCTCGGTCTCGACCCACTTCGAGAAGTAGTCGATGGCTACGACCAAGAACTTGAACTGACCCGGAGCCGGAGGGAAAGGCCCTAGTAAATCCATCCCCCACATTGCGAAGGGGATAGGACTTGATAGGAAGGCGAGGTTGGCTTGAGGGAGGCGACGGACGCTGGAGTGTCTCTGGCAAGAGTTACATTGCCGAACGTGTCGCTCGGCGTCTTGAAGTAGGGTCGGCCAGAAGTATCAATAATTCAAAGCTTTCCAGGCCAAGGACCTGGATCCTGAATGTGCCCCGCCGATGCCTTCGTGGAGCTCTTGTAGGGCATAGTCGGCCTGTTCTGGAGAGAGGCACCTTAGGTATGGTCGGCCGTCTATTTGAGAGAAAGAGCATTTGTATAAGATACCCTCGATCAAGACATACCGCTCGGCCCGGGTTCTGACTCGGCGTGCTTCTTTGGGATCCTCGGGCAGGACCCCGTCCCTCAAGAATTCCACCAACGGCTTCATCCAATTATCTTGCAACATGACCGGCAACGACTCCGCCGAGCCGGATGTCTCGTCTTCTATGCTCGGCTTAGAGAGGACCTCAATCAGAACGGTCTGTTCAAGACCTTGCAGGGAGGATGAGGCCAACTTGGAGAGGGCATCGGCCTGAGAGTTCTCCTCACGAGGGACCCGTTGGATGAGCGCCTCTTCGAACCGGCTCATGAGGGCCCGAACCTTAGCGAGGTATTTCACCATCCACTCGTCTCGGGCCTCGTACTCGCCCGAGACTTGGTTCACGATGAGCTGGGAGTCGCTATGGATTCGGAGGCGCTGCGCCCCAGCACTTCGGGCAAGTCCGAGGCCTGCGATGAGTGCTTCGTACTCCGCCTCATTGTTGGAGGCCTTGAAGTTCATACGGATCGCATACTGGAGGACGAAGTTGTCAGGACCGTTCAGGATGATACCCGCACCGCTTCCTTCGCTACAGGAGGAGCCGTCCACGAAGACCGTCCAAATGGGGGGTCCATTCGGGACGTGGCTGACTTCAGGGATGGTGGACTCTACGATGAAGTCGGCGAGGGCCTGTGCTTTAATTGCCGTCCGAGGTTGGTAGGAGATGTCATGTTGGCTCAGCTCTATGGACCACTTCATTAGCCGGCCCGAGGTCTCGGGCTTGTGGAGGATCTGCTTTAGAGATTGGTCAGTGAGGACAACGACCGAATGGGATTGAAAGTACGGCCGGAGCTTCCTTGCCGCCATGACCAGGGCATAGGCCATCTTCTCTATCTTCGGATAGCGGAGCTCGGCTCCCGAAGCACCTTGCTCACGTAGTAGATGGGCCTTTGGGCCCGGTCCTCCTCTCTCACCAAGACAGCACTTAGGGTCTGCTCGGAAGCAGCCAAGTAGATGAAGAGAGTTTCCCCCGGAACAGGTTTGCTGAGCAGAGGGGGGTTCACCAAGTAGGCCTTCAGTTGGTCGAACGATTCCTGTTGTGGTTGGCCCCATTCAAAACCCTTAGCCCCCCTGAGTGCTTTGAAGAAGGGGAGGCACTTTTCCCCAGACTTCGAGAGGAACCGGCCGATAGCAGCGAGCCGACCAGTTAGCTTCTGCACCTCCTTGACGTTTCGGGGCGGGGCCATGTCCAATATGGCCTTGATCTTCTCGGGATTGGCTTCGATCCCTCGCTGGCTCACCATGAAGCCGAGGAACTTTCCCCGTTTCCCGAAGAGACCCCGAACGCACACTTGTTTGGGTTCAGCCGCATGCTGTGCCTCCTCAACACGCCGAAGGCCTCCTGGAGGTCGGCCACGTGGTCAGTGCCTCGGATGCTCTTTACGAGCATATCGTCAATGTACACCTCCATATTCCGGCCTATCTGCTCTGGAAGACCTTGTTGACGAGGCACTGGTAGGTGGCGCCCGCGTTCTTCAACCCGAACGGCATGACCCGGTAGCAGTAGAGGCCCTGATCGGTGATGAAGGAGGTCTTCGGAATGTCCGGGGGGAACATTCGGATTTGATTATAGCCGGAGAAGGCATCCATGAAGCTGAGGAGCTCATGGCCCGAGGTGGCATCAATGAGGGTGTCGATGTTCAGAAGAGGGAATGGGTCCTTCGGACACGCCTTATTCAGGTCGGTGAAGTCGATGCATATTCTCCAAGAGCCGTTGGACTTCTTGACCATTACAACATTGGAGAGCCACTCGGGGTAGTTTACCTCCTGTATGAACTTAGCCTTCAAAAGTTTATCCACCTCCTCCTTGATGGCCTGCTGTCGCTCGGGAGCGAACTTTCGTCTCTTCTGCTGAACCGATTTGCACCCCAGTTCGACACTTAGGCGGTGGACTAGCAACTCCTCGGAGATGCCGGGCATATCCGCGGCTGACCAAGAGAACAGGTCGCGGTTATCCCGGATGCATTTAACCAAGTCAGAGCACAGCGCAGTCGGTAGGGACTTGCTGATGAGGAACTTCCGGGTCGGGTCCTCGTCCGAGAAGAGCACTTCTTCTAACTCGTCCGCCGGCTCGGATGTGGGTCGGACTTTCGGCTCGGGGATTTCTAGTGTCTCGAGGGATAGCACCGGACCCCCAGTAGAAGTCATGTAGCACTTCCGAGCCGTCTCTTGGCTTCCCCTGACTTCCCCTACTCCCGACCGAGTGGGGAACTTCATTTTAAGATGGTACGCTGAGGGGACAGCTTCCAGGGCAGCTAGGCCGGGTCGGCCTAGGATGACATTGTATGCGGCCGGGATGTCGACAACCATGAAGTCCATCGGCTCGGTACGGGTAGTAGGGGCCTTCCCAGCGGTCACGTCTAGGGTTATGACTCCCTCGACAGTTACTGGTACCCCCGTGAACCCGTGGAGCGTGTAACCGGCCGGCTTGAGACGGTCCCGCGATAGCTGCAGCCCTCGGAAGGCCGAGAGGAAGAGGATGTTGACCGAACTCCCATTATCTACCAGGACCGTCTGCACCTTGAAGTTTGCCATGCGAAGGTCGATGACGAGGGCGTCGCAGTGGGGTGTTCGGACCCCTTCGAGGTCTTCATCAGAGAAGGTCACCGGGATGCCGAGGCCTTTGGGGGGAGGAGCGCTGTGGACTGAATTGACCTCTCGGATGAAGGCCTTCCGGGAGGAATTTGAGGAGCCCCTCATGGGGCCTCCGTGGATGAGGTGCAGGACCTGCTCTTCCTCAAACTCGGGGGTTTCATCACGCCGCTCAGAGCGCTTGTTAGCCCCCCGAGGCGGAGGGGTAGTGCGGTCCGCCCGGTCACTTGCTTTCACAAATTTGGCCAGCTGCCCCCTCTGGATGAGGGCCTCTATCTCATTTTTCAACGCTCGGCAGTCGTTGATCTCGTGGCCGTGGTCCCGGTGATAACGGCACCATTTCTCTTTGTTTCTCCTCTTGGCCGGGGTGTTTATCCTCGGAGCAGGTGGTAGCAGGCCTTCCTTCTCCACTTCCATCAGGATAGTGGAGACATTGGTGGTGAGGGGAGTGAACTTCTTGAACCTAGGGGGAGGGCGGCGCTGACCGCCGTTGTCCTTCTGCATCTTCTTCGATCCCTCCCCCTCGGTCACCTTCCTCTTCGATCCGGAGGCCGATCCTCCGAAGTTCGGGAGGCACTCGGCCTCTTCCGCTCGGATGTACTTCTCGCACCTTAGGAGAAGGTCGGCAAAGTTGTGCGGGGGCTTCTTGGCGAGGGACGACCGGAGGTTGGAGTTGAGGACGTTCGACTGGAATGCAACAGTCGCCACTGACTGGTCTAGGGAGGCGATCGACCTGACTTCTGCGGTGAATCTCTTCACGTAGTCCCTCAGTTTCTCTCCTCTTTCTTGCCGCAGGTTGAGCAGGGAGAGACTCGTCTTCTCGGCTTGCCTGCTACTCACAAAGTGAGTAATGAACAGCATCTCGAACTGCTCGAACGAGAAGATGGAAGAGGGGGCGAGCCTGGAGTACCACTCCCGAGCCGACCCCCAGAGGGTGGCGGGGAAGGTTTTGCAGAGCATGGCGTCGGAAGCTTGATGGATCAGCATTAATGTCTTGAAGCTTTCGACGTGATCAACTGGGTCGGACTCCCCTGAGTACGTTTCAAACTGCGGAGGTTTGAAACCCCTCGGTATGGGGGCCTCCATGATCGTCCGAGAGAAAGGGGGTCTGCTGGGCCAGACGGTCCCTGCTCTGGACTCCTCCTCTCTGTCCATGCGACCAATGCGCCTCTCCACCTCATGGAGACGGCGGTTGAGGACATCGTCCCTCCGCTGGTAATCATATGATCCCCCGGACTCTTCTTCATAGGAAGGGGAGCGGGGACTGCGGCGCAGGTAGTCCTGGGATCGGCGGGGACTGTAGTGCTGCTGCTGGCGACTGGGAGTCGGGAGAGGACTTCGGGATCGGCGGCGAGGACTGGGTACCCGCGGGGGTGTCGGAACCCTCTGGGCATTTTGGTTGTTCTGCCGAAGGTTGAGGGCCTGCAGTACGGTGTCCTGAAATTGTAGGAACTCAGCACGAGTGATAGGTGCCTCATTGTTCCTCCGATGATGCCGATCCATGGGGGAATGCGGCCTCCTCCTTCGGTGCTTGAGAGATGTCGCTCGGCCCCTGCGGTCCGGAGACCTTCTACCGTCTCGGCGGTGAGGGGACCGTTCACCCTGATACTGGCGGGAGGCTCCCTCTCGGGCCCGCCTCTCATCAAGGTGGGTGCGGAGGTCCTCATCTTTTTGGCGGTTCAGGATTGTGTTGCGGAGGTCGGGGTGATGAGAAGCCATCGAATCCGAGGATTCATTATGAACCGAGACATGGTCTGGGTCGAGGGGCTGCTTCTGCCTCTGCCCGTTATGGCCGGAAGGGCCATTGGGGGGTTGCTGTTTGGGAAGAGGAGGTTGGCCATGCTGGACCGGGGCAGGAAGTTCAGGCTGCTGGACTGGATTGACAGGGGCTTCCTCTGTCTGATCGGCGGGAATGGCCCCACGGTTGGATCCTCTGGATCTGACCTTCTTTGGAGGCATGGTTGGAGCAAGGCTAGGCGACGAGGAAGAGACGGAGGCTGTTCGTGTGGTGTTTCCCACAGACGGCGCCAATCTGTTACCGCTGATTTCGATGTGGGGGTAAACAGATGAGATTTGTGAGTTCGAGAAAACCTGAACAGCGGATCCAAGCCTTCTGATTCCTGCCGCAACCTGCAAGGAAGTGCGAGACACCGGGGTTGATTCCGGCGACGCACCCTCCGACGCTCTTGTCAGTAACCAGTGGTGATTAAAGGAAGAGCTTAAGGTGGAAAAAGAGTGATTACCCGGTCACAATGGCAGAGGGGAGGTATTTATAGTCGCTAGGGGAGTGATTAGAGGCTTGATTCCCTGTGTAACTGCTAGGAGAAAAATCCTCACAGTCTGTTTAGGAAACTAACCCCCGATTCCCGGTGAGAGTAAATCAGGCCTGTTGACTTGGTCAAATCAGTGACCCTGATTTGTCTCTTTGTAGGTCTGGGTTTGCCTCGGGTCGGGACCCGCACCCAGTCGGAGTGGATCCGTTTGTGGGCTATTGGATCCGTGAGAAGGAGACCCAATACCCGCTGTGGATCCATTTGTATGTGAAATTACCGTTTTACCCCCGAGCTTCAAGATTCGCGCCCAATCTGGACGGTTCCGATTTAACCCCATTTTTAGCCATATCACTTACCTTACAAAATTTAGAGTAGATGTTTTCCTCAGAAAAAAAAAAGCTAAAGTAGAGATGTTTTACATCTTGTAAATCCTACAAAATCTTAGTGATCTGCAAGACGATCTTGTAGGAATATTCAATGAAAGACTTAGTTCCATTATCATGAACTTTAAAAAAAATGCTAAATATAAAAAAATGACACAAAGTTTTGGGTCAGTTTAAAAAAAGTACACTAAATTTTTTTTTGTTTAAAAAAAGGACACAAAGTTTCAAAAAACTTCACTGGGTTAGTTAGGGTTAGGATTAGGGTTAGAGTTGGGTTAGGGTAGGGTTTAAAAAAATCACATTCATCTTTTATTTGTGTTTAAAAAAACATCACCTAACTAATCAGATGTTTAAATAAACTCCTGAACTAATCTTAACCTAACTAACACAGTGGAGTTTTTTAAAACTTTGTGTCTTTTTTTATATTTAGCCAAAAAAAGATACGCGGCACAACTAATCAAGTGTATTTATTTTTTTACCCATCACAATTAAGCAAGGGAAATTGGCACTTGCCTCATTATTTTAGGTTTTAAAACCTCATAATTTCCACATGTATATAGGAAGATCTGATCCCAAACGCTGACTACTAAGCATGGAATAGATCATACTTCATAGTTAATACCGCATAAGCTTTAGAAGCTTGATCATCTTATTAGGATAAGTATCTAGCTAGTAGTTGCAAGGTACTTATCTATATAGCAAATTAGAAATAATTAGTCAATAATGACAGGTCCTTCCTACCCTTTTTTATAATTATCATTTACCTAAAATAAAAGCAAGAGTCACGGACTCTTTGTTTAATTAACTTCTCCTCCCTTCTTTTTCAAATGTGGCCCCATTTTTGTCAAACCCTTGTCAGTACAATTTTCTAAGTGTTAAGACATTACGTAAAAGAAACTAGTGTTGCCATGTAAAAATTGTACAGCCGACAACACAGTTTTGAATGACTCATACAGTTATATAAAACTTCAAAAAAATAGAAAAAAATTGAGAGAAATTTATGAATATTATATATACCGTAATTACTGAAATCTTCATTATCATTCTCATATAAGTAAATGGTTTAGAGAATCATTGTCAAACCATGATGTTACCCAACTGAATATTATTAAAACTAAAAAATACATGTAATGAAAATTTGTCGCAAATTTAATTAATTAATGTTAACAGGTATATTACAACATCATTAACATTTAGTAAATATGTTATATATTATAAATCATGTATTATAGCACATGTTATAGGGTAGATGATAGACTAAGAAATTATATAAAAACTAGGTTTGCCCGTTGACACGTGCCTACGGCATGTCTTCGGAACGGTGCACCTTATTTGATCATACAAAATAGTTTTGGAGGTCCAGCAAAAAACATATTATATGATTTTTTTTAAATTTTTTTTGAATTATTTTTAAAGTTTTTAAATTTTAATTTTTTACTTTTTTTGGTTTTTTTAGTTTTTTATTTTTTTAAAATTTTTAAAATTTTTATTTTCTTAATTTTTTGAATAGAAGAGGGAGAGAGAGAGAGAGAGAATTTTTTTTAAAAAAAATAAATATAGGAGTTGTTTTGGGTGGGGGATTTGAATTTGAGTTTTGGGGGAAAACTTTTGGGGGAAAAATATATTTTGTGAGGTTAGATCTGGGCCTTTGATTTTTGGGGGATTGAAGGAGAGCCACTTGATAGCTTTCTTTGTGTTTTATTATATAGATTAGATTTGCTCGTGGCCACGTGCCTACGACACGTCTTTAGAACGATACAGCATATGAAAAGCTTTGTAAACAATAAATCAACAATTATGTAGCTGAAGTTTGAATAGTATAACAATAATTAGTTGTAAATAAAAGTCCATGTTTCTATTAGCATGTGGTGAAAAATAATTATAAATTGGGATATAAAAGTCCAATCCCCCCCCCCCCCCCCCCCCCCACACACACACACAGACAGAGAAAATTAAATAAATAAATAATTAAATGAGTTGTTTTGGGGGAATTTAAATTTGAGTTTTGGAGGAAAACTTTTGGGGAGAAAATATGTTTTGTGAGGTTAGATCTGGGCCTTTAGTTTTTGGGGATTGAAGGAGAGCCACTTGATAGCTTTCTTTGTGTTTTATTATATAGATAATTTTATGAATAATGTTTGCTTAAAAATCTAATTCTAAGCTAGGGGATAGAAATAGGTTTGGGAAAAGACGTGAGATTTTTTGAGAAAGTGAGAGCAAAAGAGAATGTGTTTGAGAGATTGAGGTTTTTATTTTGTTTTGGTTTTTTAATAAAATCGTGCATAGTGCACGTATTAGTTAAATAGGAATTCCTACTTTTTCTCTCCTTTCTCTATTTCAAAATAGAGAAAAAAGAGAGAGGTGGACTCTCTCCTATTTGAAAAAAGTTAAATCGTGCATAATGCATGTCTTTATAAAAATATACTAGTTACCCTGTGCAAATTGCACAGACTAAAATAATTTTAATGAACTCATAAAATTATATGGAACTTTAAAAAAGTGTGCGAGAATTGAGAGAAATTAATTCTTCAAGTGTATAGTTAAGTAAAATTTATCCTAAAAAATATGCTCATATATAGTCCGGCCTTTGTATACATCATGACCGGCAACAGTAAGGCCTTGGCCCGTCTCATCTCAAACCCCCCCCCCCCCCCCCCCCCCCCCGCTTCCAAATTCACATCTTATCAGATGCCTTATCACTCATCTTCTGTGTCTCCACTGTCTTCGATCACAGCGACGTCCCCTTCTCCAATATCCTCATTCACCTCTCCGTTCGCCTCACTCTACTCTCCACCATATACCTACATACCAATTCTCATTCTTGGATTCGATACTACATTCATCCCAATCTTCAACTCGTACTCTTCCCCATATTTAAATTTTAGGATTTCAAAAACACAAATAAAAAATTGAAAAAAAAATGAGGTAGTAAATTAGAGTTTAAAAAATTAGTACATACACCATACATAGATACAATTGATTTAGTTGAGCAAATTTTTTCAAAACCATTTTTTTCACAAACACATTGTGTGATACTGATATGGCTAAAAATGGGGTTAAATCGGAACCGTCCAAGTTGAGTACGAATCTTGAGACGTGGGGGTAAAATGGCGATTCCGCCTACAAGAGGGTCCGAAATAGGTGTTGGGTCTTCTCCCCAAGAACCCAGTAACCCACGAACGGACCCACCAATAAGAGGGTGCGGATCTTATCCCGCTGCACACCCAATCCAGCGAGATAAAATCAGGGTCCCAGATTAATCTTGATCAACGGCCCAGATATACATCTATCTTTTTCACCGGGATTTGGGGATAAAATTCCTTATCTGATTACGGGGAATATACCTCATCAGATTACATTCCTCATCTGATTGTGGAGAATATTCCCTATCAAATCACCAGGATTACATTCCCAATCTGTTCCCTGAAACGCCTATAAATACCCCTCATCCATCTCCATTAAGAGGTAATCAATCTTTCACCAGTTTTTGCGCTCATTCATAGTCTTCCTAGATTACTGACTTGAGCGTCGGAGGGTGCGTCGCCGGGAACAACCCCGGTGTCTCGCACTTTGTGCAGGTGCACGGCGGGAGCGACGAACGACGCCCCAAGGAACAGGTATACAGGTTACTATTCAGTTTCCCTAAGAATCCACAAGTTCTATCTGTTTGCCCCCACACCAAATTTAGCGGCAACAGATTGGCGCCGTCTGTGGGAAACTAACGAATAGAAACCTCTCCTCTTCCCCGAGAACAGGTCTTCTCCAGCCATGCCGCCTCGCAAAGTCAGGTCAAGAGGGTCTAATCGAGTGCCCAACCCTGACCAGCAAGAAGTCCTTCCTGATCCCGCTCAACAACAAGGGCAACTTCCTCCTACCATGGAAGAGCCGCTCTAGCGGAACCCTCCACCTCCTGATCCAAAGGGTCCTAACCCTCAGAAACAGCCTCTTCACCAAGAGAACCTCTCCATCCACAACGCCTCCAGCGCCTCCATGGCCTCCCATCACCCCCGAGCCTCTGGTCGCCACAATGCCCCTTCCAAACGCCCGGAAGATGATGACCTCCGT
Source organism: Hemerocallis citrina (assembly GCA_017893485.1). Taxonomy (NCBI): domain Eukaryota; kingdom Viridiplantae; phylum Streptophyta; class Magnoliopsida; order Asparagales; family Asphodelaceae; genus Hemerocallis; species Hemerocallis citrina. The sequence continues at coordinate 18,504,295 of CM030358.1, read as the reverse complement.
CGTCATCTGGACGAAAAGCGGGCTCGGGAGGAAGCCTCGCGCCAGCAAGAGCGATCCCCCCGTCGCCGAGAATACAGGAGGTCCCCCATCCGAAGAGGGAGGAAGGACTCCCCCAATCATTACCGAAGGAGGCACTCTCCCGCAGGTCGGTAGCAGCCTAGGAACAATGAGGCACCAATTACCCGCGCCGAGTTCCAGCAGTTCCAAGCAATGGTACAACAGGCCCTCAACCTCCGTCAAAACCCCAATGAGCCGAGGGCCCCATCCCCTCCTCCGGTCCGAAGCCCTCGCCAACGGTCCCCCTCTGCTCGTCCTGCACCAACCAACTCCCGGCGTACCCCGAGTCCTCGTCGTTCCCGAAGTTACCGTCGCCGCAGCCCTCGCTCCCCCTCATACGAAGACGAGTCCCGTGGCCCGGCGGATTACCGTCGGAGGGATGACGTCATGGACCGCCGTCTTAACGAGGTGGAAAAGCTCCTGGGTCAGATAAACCGAGAAGAGGAGCTCAGGGGGAGGACCCTACGTCCTAGCCGGCCCCCATTCTCCCGAACCATAGTGGATGCCCCTGTGCCGTTCGGCTTCAAACCTCCCCAATTCGAGAATTACACCGGGGAGACCGATCCAGTTGATCACATCGAAAGCTTTAAGACTTTGATGCTCCTCCACCAAGCTTCCGATGCCCTCCTCTGCAAAACATTCCCCGCGACACTCAAAGGCCCGGCTCGAGAATGGTACTCTCGCCTTGCCCCAGCGTCGATATTCTCCTTCGAGCAGTTCGAAACCCTCTTCATCACCCACTTTGTCAGCAGCCGAAGGACCGAGAAAACCAGCATCTCACTATTGCACCTCCGTCAGCAAAAGGGGGAGAAACTGAGAGACTACGTGAAGAGGTTCACAGCTGAAGCTAGAACCATTGCCTCCCTCGACCAATCGGTTGCTACCGCAGCATTCCAATCCAACATTCTCAATTCCAACCTCCGCTCCTCCCTCGCCAAGAAACCCCCACATGACTTTTCCGACCTTCTCCTTCGCACCGAAAAGTACATTCGGGCCGAAGAGGCCGAGCAACAACCCAACTGGGAGGTGCCCGCCTCCGGGCTTAAAAGGAAGGGGACGGAAGAAGAAGGAGCCAAGAAGCTCCAGAAGGATAATGCCGGCCAGCGCCGACCTCCCCCTAGATTTGAGAAGTTCACTCCCCTCAACGCTAACCTCTCAGCCATCTTCATGGAGGTCGAAAAAGACGGGGTCTTGCCTCCGGCTCCCAAAATGAATACCCCCGCCAAGAGAAGAGATAAAGAGAAATGGTGCCGCTATCACCGGGACCATAGGCATGACACCAACGACTGCCGTGCTCTGAGGAACGAGATCGAAGCCCTTATCCAGAGGGGACAACTAACGAAGTTTGTAAGAAAGGACCGAGCCGAGCTCCCTCCCCCGCCTCGGGGGGCTAACAAGCGTCCGGAAAGAGAAGAGACGCCAGACTTCGAGGAAGAGCGAGTCCTCCACCTCATCCACGGGGGTCCGATGGGAGGCTCCTCGAACTCCTCTCGGAAAGCGTTTATCAGAGAGGTCAATTCAGTCCGAACCACACCTCCTCCCAAAGGCCTCGGAGTGCCAGTCACCTTCTTTGACGAAGATCTCGAGGGAGTTCGTATCCCACATTGTGACGCCCTCGTCATCAGCCTCCACATGGCAAATTTCAAAGTGGAAAGGATCTTAGTAGACAACGGCACTCCGTCAACATCCTCTTCCTCTCCGCTTTTAAAGGCCTAAAGATCTCCAGAGACAGACTCAAGCCCGCCGGTTACACTCTCCATGGGTTCACGGGGGTTCCGGTAACTATTGAAGGGGTGATCACCCTCGATGTAACTGCCGGCCAAACCCCTACCACCAGGACAGAGCCGATGGACTTCATGGTGGTGGATGTTCCCGCTGCCTACAACGTCATTTTGGGCAGGCCTGGCCTCGCAGCTCTGGAAGCAGTTCCCTCGGCATACCATCTGAAGATGAAGTTTCCCACCCGATCCGGGGTCGGGGAAGTAAGGGGAAATCAGGAGCAGGCCCGGAAATGCTACATGACCTCAACCCTTGGGCCTGTCCTCTCCTTAGAGACCCTGGAGATTCCCCAAGATTCCACAAGACCGACCTCCGAGCCAGCGGACGAACTGGAGGGGGTGCTCTTCTCTGAACAAGAGCCGACCCGTAAGTTCTTCGTAAGCAAGACCCTCCCGTCCGCCCTATACTCAGATATTGTGAAATGCATCCGAGCCAATCAAGACCTCTTCGCATGGTCCGCAGCAGACATGCCCGGTATCTCCGAAGAACTCCTAGTCCACCGCTTAAGTGTTGATCCGGGGTCCAAACCGGTTCAGCAGAAGAGGCGCAAGTTCACCCCCGAGCGTCAGCTCGCTATCAAAGAGGAGGTAGATAAGCTGTTGAAAGCCCGATTCATACAGGAGGTAAACTACCCGGAGTGGTTGTCTAACGTAGTAATGGTGAAGAAGTCCAATGGGACGTGGAGAATTTGTATTGATTTCACCGACCTCAACAAGGCTTGCCCCAAAGATCCCTTCCCTCTGCCGAGCATCGACACTCTGATTGACGCAACCTCGGGACACAAGCTCCTCAGCTTCATGGATGCCTTCTCAGGTTACAATCAGATAAGGATGTTCCCTCCAGACATCCCGAAGACATCGTTTGTTACCGACCAGGGCCTTTACTGTTACAGGGTCATGCCATTCGGTCTCAAGAACGCCGGTGCAACATACCAACGCCTAGTCAACAAGGTCTTCCAAGCCCAGATCGGTCGAAACATGGAAGTGTACGTCGATGATATGCTTGTAAAGAGCATCCGAGGTGTTGATCATGTGGCCGACCTTCAGGAAGCCTTCGACGTCCTAAGAAAACACAGTATGAGACTCAACCCGAACAAGTGTGCGTTCGGCGTCTCATCAGGGAAGTTCCTCGGCTTCATGGTTAGCCAACGAGGAATTGAAGCAAATCCGGAGAAGATCAAGGCCATATTAGACATGGCCCCTCCCAGAAATGTCAAAGAAGTTCAGAGATTGACCGGTCGCCTAGCCGCCATAGGGCGCTTTCTGTCGAAGTCAGGGGAGAAGTGTCTCCCGTTCTTCAAAGCCCTCAGGGGGGCTAAAGGATTCGAGTGGGGACAGCAGCAACAAGACTCCTTCGACCAGCTTAAAGCCTACCTCGTCAATCCACCTCTGCTCAGCAAACCGATACCTGGCGAATCACTCTATCTCTACCTGGCAGCTTCCGAACAGACGCTTAGCGCGGTCCTAGTCAGAGAAGAAGAAAGGGCTCAGAAACCCATTTACTACGTCAGCAAAGTGCTCCGGGACGCCGAGCTCCGGTATCCGAAGATTGAAAAAATGGCCTATGCCCTGGTAATGGCCGCGAGAAAGCTTCGACCTTACTTTCAGTCCCACTCGGTAGTCGTCCTTACCGACCAACCGCTGAAACAGGTCCTCCACAAGCCTGAGACTTCCGGCCGTCTCATGAAGTGGTCAATCGAGCTGAGCCAGCATGACATAACTTATCAGCCTCGGACCGCCATCAAGGCTCAGGCACTGGCCGAATTCATAGTTGAGAGTACAATCCCTGAGCCCTGCCAAACAGCAAAGGGGCCCCCGGTTTGGTCGATCTATGTTGACGGATCTTCTTGTAATGAGGGAAGCGGGGCGGGTGTCATCCTGGCAGGCCCAGATGACTTCATCCTCCAGTACTCCCTCCGTATAAATTTCAAAGCCTCGAACAACGAGGCCGAATACGAGGCGTTAATCGCCGGTCTCAGAATGGCTCGAAATGCAGGAGCACAGCGGCTACAGATCTTCAGCGACTCCCAGTTGGTTGTCAACCAGGTCCTCGGAGAGTATGAAGCCCGCGATGACAGAATGGTTAAATACCTGGCTAAAGTCAAGAGCCTCATGGCGCTGTTCGAGGAGGCCCTCATCCGAAGGATCCCTCGAGAAGAAAACGCTCAGGCCGACGCCCTATCGAAATTAGCCTCCTCTTCCCTTCAAGGTCTTGAACAGACCGTGTTGATAGAAGTCCTCTTGAAGCCAAGCATAGAGGACGAAGCACCAGACTCCGTTGAAACACTGCCCGTCCTCCTCGAGGACAACTGGATGAAACCCATCGTCGAATTCTTAAAAGACGGACTCCTCCCTGAAGATCCCAGGGAAGCAAGAAGAATCAGGACCCGGGCCGAGCGTTTTGCTTTAATCGAAGGCGTCTTATATAAACGCTCCTTCACCCAGGTGGACGGTCGGCCTTACCTAAGGTGCCTTTCCCCCGGGCAGGCCGACTACGCCCTCCAAGAGCTCCACGAGGGCATCGGCGGGGCTCATTCGGGGTCCAGAGCTCTAGCACGCAAAGTATTGAACTACGGGTATTACTGGCCCACTCTCTTACGGGACGCCGAACGACACGTTCGACAATGCAGCTCCTGTTAAAAGTATGCAGACATCCGACGCCTTCCACAGGCACCGCTCACCTCCCTATCAAGTCCGATCCCCTTTGCCATGTGGGGAATGGATTTACTAGGACCGTTTCCACCAGCTCCCGGACAGCTGAAGTTCCTAGTCGTGGCAGTCGACTACTTCTCTAAATGGATAGAAGCCGAGCCCCTGGCTACAATCACCGAGCATAAAGTAGTTCAATTCTTCTGGAAAAATGTGATTTGCCGCTTTGGCGTTCCCCGAGTCATAGTCACAGATAACGGGACACAGTTTACTGGAGCCGCCTTCCGAGCCTTGTGTGAAGACCTCTCCATACAACACCGATTCTCCTCCGTCTCCCATCCCCAGTCGAATGGCCAGGCTGAGAATGCCAACCGACAGATTCTTGCGGGAATCAAGAAGAGGTTAGACAAGTGTTCCAAGGGGCTATGGGTCGATCAGCTGCCGAACGTACTCTGGAATCACCGCACCACCAAGCGGACCCCAACAGGCGAGAGCCCATTTAATCTCACCTATGGGGCCGAGGCCATCATCCCCCTAGAAGTCGGGATACCTTCTCCTCGCCTGATCGCTTATGAAGAAGAGCAGAATGCTAGAGAGCTCAGAACAAGCCTAGATCTGATAGACGAAATCCGAGAGAGAGCTGCCATACGCCAGCAAGCTTACCGAAGAAGGATCGAGCTAGCATACAACAAAAGAGTCCGCCCAACGGACCTCAAAGAAGGGGATTTAGTCCTTCGGAAGTTGGCCATCTCGTTCCCCGGACAGAAAAGCAAGCTGGCCCCGAACTGGGAGGGACCATACAAGATCTCGAAAGTAATCCGCCCCGGTACGTACAAGCTAGAAGATCTCGAAGGCAGAGAAATTCCCAGGACGTGGAACGCCGACCATCTTTTGAAATACCAAGAGAAGGCAACTACGTCTCTCCAAGTAACTCGAGATGTCGAACCGTTCCCTTCCTTTTACTAGTAGTGGTTTGTCCTTTTGTTTTTTATTATTATTGTAATAACGGCTAGCAACTTTAGAAGCAGTCGATCATTAGATATTAATAAATGAAGTTTCTTCATGTTTTCACTATTATTACATCCCTCTGCTTGTAACTCTTTAATATCACAATGGTTCCGGAGTCCAACACTTGGCTCGATTCTACTTCGCGAGCTCACTCCTAAGCGAGCTAGAAGTAGCTCGCCATTCGAAAATGCTCCCATAGCCGTTGAATGGTTCGGAGTCCAACACTTGGTTCGACCCTACTCCGCAAGCTCGCTCCTAAGCGAGCTAGGGGTAGTTCGCCATTCGAAATTGCTCCCACACCCCTTAAACTGACAATGGTTCCGGAGTCCAACACTTGGCTCGATTCTACTTCGCGAGCTCACTCCTAAGTGAGCTAGAAGTAGCTCGCCATTCGAAAATGCTCCCACAGCCGTTGAATGGTTCGGAGTCCAACACTTGGTTCGACCCTACTCCGCAAGCTCGCTCCTAAGCGAGCTAGGGGTAGTTCGCCATTCGAAATTGCTCCCACACCCCTTAAACTGACAATGGTTCCGGAGTCCAACACTTGGCTCGATTCTACTTCGCGAGTTCGCTCCTAAGCGAGCTAGAAGTAGCTCGCCATTCGAAAATGCTCCCACAGCCGTTGAATGGTTCGGAGTCCAACACTTGGTTCGACTGTACTCTGCATGCTCGCTCCTAAGCAAGCTAGGGGTAGTTCGCCATTCGAAATTGCTCCCACAGCCGTTAAATGATTCGGAGTCCAACACTTGGTTCGACTCTACTCCGCAAGCTCGCTCCTAAGCGAGCTAGGGGTAGTTCGCCGCTCTGAAACGCTCCGAGGTCCCTAACCTAGTAAACCAAGGACCTCGAAGTCGAACACTTGGCTCGATTCTACTTCGCGAATTCGCTCCTAAGCGAGCTAGAAGTAGCTCGCCATTCGAAGTCCGAAGCTTTAGAAGTTACGGCGCGGCAGACAACAATCGCGAGAACAAGACACACAAGTTCGGCAATAACGCCTTTATTAATGAAACAGATGTGGTACAAAGGCAAACACAGCAGGAGCACAACTCATCAGAGAAAAGTTACAATGCCGACTTATTACACTTAGCGAAAAACAAAAAATAAGCAAAAAACTCGCAAAATCGACCACTTCAGCGCTTCTTCGGAGCTGGAGCGTTCCGCTTCAAGGACACTCGAGAGTGACGACGCTTGTCCCCGGAGCGCGACCCCAAGCCGGCAAACTGGGACGTATCCTCGGCACCGCTCCTGGTAGTTACACCGACGGACGCCCCGCTCGAGGAGATTGCCACCGAGCTCTGCGCGTCCCCCGGGCTTGGTTGGCCGATCCGCTGACGGGTCGCCATCTCATAGAAGGTAATGTCCCGCTCACTCTCAGCGCGAGTGCATGACGTACTTCGAACGTTGATCGGCCCTGAATGTGGCTTAAGACGGGCCACTTCCGCCTCCAACTCCGAGATCCTGTCCCGCAACGAGTCGTCTTTGACGTCGACTTCGAAACGTGGAGGTATCGCGGAGTCCGGCAATCCAGATCGGCTAGCGACGAGGCGCCGAAGGTGGGTGACCTCGATGCTTTTATCCACCGTCGCTCTCTTTAGCGCTTCGACTTCGGCAGTCAACTCGACTCGTTCGGTCGTCAACTTGGCCACCTCGGCCGTCAGCCCCTCGCCCTCACTCCGGAGCTTCGCCTCTACGGACTGCAGATGCTGTATCTCGGAAAGCAACTCGTCCTTCTCCGCTGTTATTTTGGACAAGTTATGACGAATGCACTGAACTCGAATCTCATTACTAAAATCAGTTGGCAAATGTTCACCTTCGGGTATAAGCTCGGCGATTCTGCTTTCCAAACGATGAATCTCGATGTCTCACCGTCCAAGGACGAGCTGGAGATGCCTCCTCTCGCTTTCAGCTCGGCGCAATCCGAGCTCGACCTCGTAAAGTTTCTCTCTACACCTAGCCAGACACAGCCTTGTCGTCCCTAGGCCGGCCTCGGCTGGAACTTCCTCGTCCGGGCGAGAAAGCTCGACGTCTTGGGCAATCACCATAAGCTGCAAAGAAATCAGAGTAATCAGCACAAACGCCGAACATGGCCGAAGCACCACACTTGGAAAAATTTTCATCTCTAAAAACAAGAGGGGACAGTTCGGCAAAAGAGAGGGCGTAACACAAAAACTTCCGAACATCGACACTTGCAGAAATTTTCCTTTCATTAAACGTCAAAAAAAAAGCGGTGGCCAGTCCGCTATTAGGCATTACATAGTTCGAAAGGAAAAACAAAAAAAACAAAATCAAAAACAACAAAACGAAAGGCGGATTCAGTGCCCGACCTCCCCGGGCGACGAGGCGGAGTAGGCGTTGACTTTGCCGAAGGAGATGCCGCTGCCAACGGAGTGGTCGTGGTGCTCGGGACTTCGCCAGTAACCCCGGCATCGGCATCAGCGTCGCCCTCCTCCTCCTCCTCTTCCCCTTCGGACTCGGGGTCGAAGCCCTCGACGTGTCCGGGGAAGAGTCGCCATCCCGAGACGTCCACCCCGGGGTATGCTTCTCGCACCCGGTCGAGGGCGGTGGCGAAGGCCTTCGCCATGTTCTGCGCGAGGTACCCCTGGGCCTTCTTCAAGGTGGCGTCCTCCGCCGCCTTCACGGCCGCCGCCTGCTTCGCCTCGGCCTCGACCAATTGGTTGGCCGACCCCTCCTTCTCCCGAAGCAGCTCGTCCTCCAGCCTCTTCACTTCGGCCTCGAGGTGCTGGATCCTCGCAGACCGACCTTCGTGCTCGACTCGGAGCTTGTCGAGCTGGTTCGACATCCGAGCCTTCTCGTTCCGAGCCTGGTCGGACTCCTGCTTCAGCTCCTTCTCGAGGGCGGTCAGCCTCTCGGTGAGGTGGCCGAAATGGACGACAATCTACAAAGAAAAGAAGAAGAACTCAGAGAGTTAGAAAAATTTTTGTGATTCAAAGGGATGAAACGAACGAAGGGAACTCGGAACTTACCGATACCGCCGAACGAGCGATCTCGATCACGTCGTCGCCTTCCCTCCCCGCGTCCATGGTGGCGCGGTCCTTCGGGGTGGCGAGATGCTTGACGGCCTGCATGCTCGCCAACGAGTTCCCGAGGAACCCATCGTGCCTCCGGACCTGCCAGTCCGGAATGTGGATCCGCTTATGCTCCTCCGTCAGGAGCTCCTCGCCTGCTACGGTCAGCGGCGGGGTCGGCATGGCGAGCGCGGCGGCAATGGGGAAATCCCCCACAGGTGCAGGAGCCGAAGGCCCCGCCACGGCGACGACCGGGTCATCAGCAACCTCCACCACCTGGTCGGGGGCCGCAATCCTCGGTGCCTTCGAGGTCGAGGGCAGCTTCGTCGCAACCCTCTTGCGCTTCTTCGGCGCCTTACTGGCGAGCCCCGCCCTGAGCGCCAACACCGCCTCGTAGTCCATGGATTCTGCATCAAAAGCAAAAAATGATTAGCACAAAAAAAAAACAAGGCAGCAAGTATGGAAAAAAGAACTTGGCGAGAGCCGCGTACTAGGATCTACGCGGCAGAGCCCTCCCCTGTAGAGAACGTCCTCCGTCAAATCCTTCCAATCATACTTCGGCCGGTCAAGGAGGGTCCGGACCGCCTCTTCTTCTTCTACTGTAAGCCTCGGCAGCGCCGTCGCCCTCTTGGGCACCCCTTCTGCCCAATTAGTGGGAATCGGCCATGCTTCTCGACTCCGCACGACGACCCACTTCTCTCGCCAGTGCTTGATAGAGTCGGGGCAGACGACGAGCCTGCCGCCGTGCCTCGGAGTCAGATAATACCGGTACTCCGACTTGTTCCCTTGGTGGAGCCGGTATATCGTCCGAAGCACGTTCAGCTGCGGCTCGATCCCTGCGGCCTGGCAGTGGAGAACGAAGCCATTAATCACTCGCCACGCGTTCGACATGAGCTGAATGGGGCAGACCCCGTACCAGCTCACCACGGTAACAGCGAACGCGTGGAGAGGCAGCCGAGCACCGGCGATAAAGGCATCGACCGGCCAGCAACACATGGTCACTGGCAGCGGCGAATTAGCCCTAACCCCGGGGCCCGGCAGCATGATTTCGTACTCCTCCGGGATGAAAAAAGAGTCCCGGATCGCCGCCAGTTCCTCCTCGCGCAGGATCGACGCCGCGTCGTCTGCCTCCGTCGTCTCCCTCACCTCGTTCTCCTCGAAGGACCTCTCCCTCCCATGGATGATTCGCTCGGCCTGGTCCTTCGGGAGCTCCCTGACCCTGTGCAGCCCCGTCAGCGGACCTGGCAGCTGTCCGAAGTCCCCCATCCTCTTCGGATCCTCGACGATGGAATCCTTGCCGAACACCTTCCCCTTGGTAGGATTCGGATTCGAGGCCTCGATGCCTTCAAGGGAGGGCTCAGACCAAGAGACTTCATCTGAGACAGAAGCTACAGACATAATTTATAAATTACCTTGAAAAGAGAGAGCTGCCGAAAAACTTCGCCTGAGTCAAACACCGGTCACCGGAAAAATCGCCTGAGACACAAGAGAACGCCTGAGCAAATGAGAGGAGAAATGAGAAATGAGAGGGGGGGGGGAGGATTTATAGGAGAGGGGCACACCCCACGAGGCTAATGGGCCCGTACGACCGACCCATCTAAACCAAGCGGCGGAGCGATCCCAATCGTCACCTCGATAACTGCAACGAATCATGAGTTGAATTTAATGCGCATCCCATCTGATAGAACCCCAGAGGTCACTGCAATTAATGAACGTCCCATCTGTCAGGGTTGTCAGAGTTGTCAGAGGTGTCAGAGGTGTCAGGGATTCAAATGGCGCACAGAAAAGACAAACCCCCCAAAAAAACGACAAGTTTGGGAGCTCGGCACTCACTGCCGAGCGTTCGTGACACCGACCCTGTTATGGGGAAAATGTCAGGTTCGGCACTCACTGCTGAGCGTTCGTGACACCGACCCTGTTATGGGGGAAAAAAGTCAGGTTCAGCACTCACTGCCGAGCGTTCGTGACACCGACCCTGTTATGGGGGAAATGTCAAGTCCGGCACTCGCTGCCGAGCGTTCGTGACACCGACCCTGTTATGGGAAAAATGTCAGGTTCGGCACTCACTGCCGAGCGTTCGTGACACCGACCCTGTTATAGGAGAAAAAAGTCAGGTTCGGCACTCACTGCCGAGCGTTCGTGACACCGACCCTGTTATGGGGAAATGTCAAGTCCGGCACTCGCTGCCGAGCGTTCGTGACACCGACCCTGTTATGGGGAAAATGTCAGGTTCGGCACTCACTGCCGAGCGTTCGTGACACCGACCCTGTTATGGGGAAAATGTCAGGTTCGGCACTCACTGCCGAACGTTCGTGACACCGACCCTGTTATGGGGAAAATGTCAGGTTCGGCACTCACTGCCGAGCGTTCGTGACACCGATCCTGTTATGGGGAAAATGTCAGGTTCGGCACTCACTGCCGAGCTTTCGTGACACCGACCCTGTTATGGGGGAAAAAAGTCAGGTTCGGCACTCACTGCCGAGCGTTCGTGACACCGACCCTATTATGGGGAAAATGTCAGGTTCGGCACTCACTGCCGAGCGTTCGTGACACCGACCCTGTTATGGGAAAAATGTCAGGTTCGGCACTCACTGCCGAACGTTCGTGACACCGACCCTGTTATGGGGGGGAAAAGTAAGGTTCGGCACTCACTGCCGAGCGTTCGTGACACCGACCCTGTTATGGGGAAAATGTCAGGTTCGGCACTCACTGCCGAGCGTTCGTGACACCGACCCTGTTATGGGGAAAAAGTCAGGTTCGGCACTCACTGCCGAGCGTTCGTGACACCGACCCTGTTATGGGGAAAATGTCAGGTTCGGCACTCACTGCCGAGCGTTCGCGACACCGACCCTGCTATGGGGGAAAAAAGTCAGGTTCGGCACTCACTGCCGAGCGTTCGTGACACCGACCTCGTTACGGGGTAACGAACGAGTTCGGCAGATCGCCAGACCCGCTCCTAGCGCTCGCAGCTATGCCGAACTCGCCTTCCTCCCCAGAAAAGCTTGCCGAACCACATATGGACCTCGGCCTCCTAGTCGCCGAGCCCTGGGGAGAGACTAAGGCACGATACAAACGCGTGAGGCCTCCGAACGACGAATTGACGCTTCGCTAGGGTCAAAAGGATATCCCTGCAAAAATGCCACACGACCGTCAGAACTCATGAGCAACTCGGAGCTCGATCCACTTGGCAAATCACCTCGCTGCCTCCTCCGGACTCACAACTCTCCACTTGAACTCCGATATAACTCCGCTAGCCATTAGACAGTCAAACTACTCCTCAAAGGCTGATCAAGCTCAGTCTTTAGGAGTGGGGAGCTCGTGATATGGCTAAAAATGGGGTTAAATCGGAACCGTCCAAGTTGAGTACGAATCTTGAGACGTGGGGGTAAAATGGCGATTCCGCCTACAAGAGGGTCCGAAATAGGTGTTGGGTCTTCTCCCCAAGAACCCAGTAACCCACGAACGGATCCACCAATAAGAGGGTGCGGATCTTAACCCGCTGCACACCCAATCCAGCGAGATAAAATCAGGGTCCCAGATTAATCTTGATCAACGGCCCAGATATACATCTATCTTTTTCACCGGGATTTGGGGATAAAATTCCTTATCTGATTACGGGGAATATACCTCATCAGATTACATTCCTCATCTGATTGTGGGGAATATTCCCTATCAAATCACCAGGATTACATTCCCAATCTGTTCCCTGAAACGCCTATAAATACCCCTCATCCATCTCCATTAAGAGGTAATCAATCTTTCACCAGTTTTTGCGCTCATTCATAGTCTTCCTAGATTACTGACTTGAGCGTCGGAGGGTGCGTCGCCGGGAACAACCCCGGTGTCTCGCACTTTGTGCAGGTGCACGGCGGGAGCGACGAACGACGCCCCAAGGAACAGGTATACAGGTTACTATTCAGTTTCCCTAAGAATCCACAAGTTCTATCTGTTTGCCCCCACACCAAATTTAGCGGCAACAGATACATAGACATTTCATCGAACACTTAATGAGCAAAGCTTAGTTCTAGTAATTAAGTTCCATATTTATAGGTTTGGGGCTTTTATATTTTTTTAAAATAAAAATGTATGTACTGCACGTGTTAATAAATGTGAATTCCTCATTTCTCTCTCCTTTCTTTATTTCAAAATAGAAAGAGGAGAGAGGCTAACACTCTCTCTCCTATTAGTATAATGTGAAGCGCACGTGTTTAGGAATTGGGAATCCCAACTTTTGCTCTCCTTTCTCTATTTCAAAATGGAGAAAGAAAAGAGGGATAGGCCTATTAGCTTAAGATATAGTATAACTTTTAAAAAAAAGTTTCGACGTTGTCTGACATCGAACCTAAGACTTCTTTTATATTAATCATGGATGTGCATTACACGTATTTGTTGAGTTACAAAGCATGTGTTTGTTTGGTTACAAATAGAGTTTGTTTGGTGACAAACTCTCTCATTAAAATAGTAGTTAGATAGTGTTTTCTTAGCTTTCAGCAAACAAAAAATTAGGAAGAAACAAAAAGAGAGATGAGAAAAACTCATTGTAGCAAGATACCGTACATTCTAATTTATATTGTATATAACAGAACTAGGAAGTGTAAGTCAAAACCACATTTATGTAAATCAAATGTAAGACAAAACAAAAATAAAATTTCATGTATACTCTAATCGCCATATGAATATACATGAATAAAAGCGGAAGCGATGAAACGAAATCGATAATCGTACCTCCAGCCATTGCCGTTTAAAGCCTGAAACCGTTTTCGTCAAAAGCCTCTTGATGTTGTCAATCTCAATTTTGGTTCCAAACTCTCCTTTCTCACTTTAGATGGTGTATATCAGAAATGTATGAGAGAGTGAATTTGGTGACCTTTTCATTCTCATCTTTATACTACTCTAGCCATCATAGAGTAGTTATGATAATTGCAAAAATAGTGGGTGGTTTCCTAAAATGATGGGAGAGAATCATGGGGAAGTTTCTTTAATCGGTTGTAACTTCCCATTTAAATGGATCACATAAATCATGGGGAAGTTTCTTTAATTAGTTGTAACTTTCCATTTAAATGGATCACATATTTGTCCACATAATTAATTAATCAAATTAATTATTACATTTGATTAAGTGGAAAATAAATAAAACATCTAACATTCTCCCACTTGACCCATTTAACGAGAGAGACTCCGTATACGAATCATGGCAACTAATTCTCTTTAAGAGCAAGAATTAATCTTCCATGTATCACAATATACTTAGTCTTTCACCACTCACACTTAACTTAATGAGTAGACCATATGTTTACTCTAGGTCAAACATAATGATATTTCTCAACAAAATAACCAAAATAAGTACGTACACAATTCCAAATGAGAAATAATCCAACTAAATGAAAGTTTCAGACAAACACAATGAATGTGCTACATAATGGAACCTAGTCCCATCCTGATTACATGATCCTTGAATCCTTTAACATGCATGCCTTTAGTCAAGGGACCAGCTATCATCAATTCAGTGTTAATGTGCTCAATGATCACTTTTTTTTCCTGCACACGTTCCTTTACGGCTAGATATTTTATGTCGATGTGATTAGTTCGACTTCCACTCTTATTATTCTTAGCCATAAAGATAGCAGCTGAATTGTCACAATACATTCTTATCGGTCGGCTAATAGAGTCAACAACTCTTAGCCCAAATATGAAACCTTTCAGCCATACACCATGTGAGGTAGCCTCAAAACAAGAAACGAACTCAGCTTCCATCGTAGAAGTGGCTGTCAAGGTCTGCTTGGCACTCCTCCAGGATATAGACCCGTCAGCTAGCATGAACACATATCCTGATGTGGATTTACGTGAATCATTGCAGCCACCAAAGTCAGAATCGGAGTAGCCTACCACCTCAAGACTATCAGTCCGCCTATACATAAGCATGTAATCCTTAGTACCCTTAAGGTACCTCATCACTTTCTTCGCAGCTTTCTAGTGATCGATGCCTGGGTTACTCTGATATCTTCCTAATACTCCAACGGCATATGAAATGTCAGGTCTAGTACAGACCTGAGCATACATAATGCTACCAACAGCTGAAGCATATGGAACATTTTTCATTCATTCCCTTTCAATGTCATTCCCGGGGCATTGGTTCAAACTGAACCGATCACCTTTCACAATGGGTGCTACACTTGGTGAACAATCTTTCATACCGAATCTTTCTAAGACCTTGTTGATATAGGCCTCTTGAGACAAACCCAAAATGCCTCGAGATCTGTCTCTATGGATCTTTATGCCGATGACATAAGATGCCTCGACCATATCTTTCATATCAAAGTTACTTGAAAGAAATTGTTGCACCTCATATAGCAACCCTTTATCATTGGTTGCTAGCAAAATATCATCCACATATAACACAAGGAAACAAATCTTGCTCCCACTGACCTTAAGGTATATACATTGATCTATAACATTTTCTTCGAACCCAAATGAAGTAATCACTTTATGGAATTTCACATACCATTGTCGGGAAGCCTGTTTCAACCCGTATATGGATTTATTAAGCTTACAAACCAAATGCTCACCCTCTTTAGAGAAGAATCCTTCAGGTTGTTTCATATAAACCTCTTCCTCTAAATCACCATTGAGAAATGTCGTTTTCACATCCATTTGGTGTAGCTCAAAATCAAAATGAGCTACTAATGCCATCACCACTCGGAAGGAATCTTTCTTTGATACAGGAGAGAAAGTCTCGTTGTAATCGATTCCTTCCCATTGAGTGAACCCTTTGGCAACAAGTCTAGCTTTATGTCTCTCGATGTTGCCATGCGAGTCTTTCTTTATTTTAAAGACCCACTTGCATCCAATGGCTTTTTCACCATTTGGCAACTCGACAAGATCCCAAACTCGGTTAGATGCCATAGAGTCCATCTCATCTTTCATGGCATTCATCCATAAGTTTGAATTTGTAGAATTTATGGCTTGTGAAAATGACATAGGATCATCGTCGGCTCCAACATTATAATCCGATTCTTGCAGATACACTAAATAGTCACCAGAAATAGTTGATTTCCTTGTTCTAGTAGATCTCCTCAATGGAACTTGTTCATCCTCAGGATGAACTGTTTGTTCCTCATTACCATCATGATCTATTAGATTGTTGTCAACCTGTGGAACCTCAATAGTTGGCTGTCTAACACGCAATTTAGCTTGAGGTGCGTGAATGACAATCAACTTGTCACTTGAAACAGTGGGTGGAAGTTGATCATAATCCTTTTCAGGAACAATGTCCTGAAATTGATCACTCCCACTAATCAAGTCATTCTCAAGAAATTTAGCGTTTCTTGATTCCACAATCCTGGTATTATGAGACGGATAATAGAATCTATAACCCTTAGACCTTTCAGCATATCCAATGAAATACCCACTAATGGTCCTTGGGTCTAGCTTCTTCTCTTGTGGGTTGTACACTCTCACCTCAGACGGGCATCCTCAAATGCGTACATGTTGCAAACTCGGTTTCCATCCTTTGAATAGCTCAAAAGGAGTCTTTGAGACGGCCTTGGAAGGAACCTGGTTTAATATGTACACTGCCGTCTTAAGAGCTTCTACCCATAAAAATGATGGAAGTTTAACATTACTCCTCATACTTCTCACCATGTCCATTAAGGTTCGATTTCTTCTTTCTGCTACACCATTCTGATCTGGAGAACCAGGCATGGTGTATTGGGCAACAATCCCATGCTCTTGAAGAAATCTTGCAAATAGACCTGGTGCTTGTCCGTTCTCGGTGTATCTACCGTAGTACTCTCCACCTCTATCTGATCTCACAATCTTAATGTGCTTATCACATTGTTTCTCTACCTCAGCCTTAAACAATTTAAAGGCATCCAAAGCTTCGTCTTTAGAACGAAGTAAGTAAAGATACATATATCGTGAATAATCAACTATGAAGGTGATAAAGTATTTCGGATCATTAGCGTTCATGTCTGGACAACAAATATCCGTGTGTGTGATCTCTAATAGGTTTGAACTCCTTTTGGCACCAATTTTGTGTTTGTTAGTTTGCTTTCCCTTAATGCAACCAACACAAGTATCGAAATCAGTAAAGTCTAAAGTACCAAGTACCCCATCCTTTACCAATCTCTTAACTCTCTCAATGGAGATATGTCCCAATCTCCGGTGCCACAAAATAGAAGAGTCCTCATATATAATACATCTTTTTAACCCAGTATTAACATGCATAGAACTATTAGTGATATCATTTTGCAAACAAAGACGATATAAACCATCAGACAAAATACCATATCCAATAACTTCAGAATTTCTGAAAATACTGAAACCAGAATCTGAAAAACTAAAGGAAATTCCCAAAGGTACAAGTCTTGAAACTGAAATCAAGTTTCTAGTGAAACCTGGTACATAAAACGTCTTTTCTAAATGCAAACTAAAACCACTACTTAAAATTAAACTGCATGTCCCAACGGCCTCCACATGTGAACTGGTCTGACTACCCGAATAGATGTAGTGTTCACTTCCCATCGGTTTCCTTAGGTTTGTCATACCCTGCAAGGTATTCGAAACATGGATTGTAGTACCAGAGTCAATCCACCATGTATTATAATTAATATTAACCATATTAGATTCATAAACAAACGCTAGAAAATTACCTTTCTTCTCAAGCCAAGTCTTAAACTTCATGCAGTCTTTCTTCATGTGTCCCTTCTTTTTACAAAAGAAACACGTAGACTCCTTCTTTATGTCTTGGTTTGCTGAAAGCTTTCCCTTTTCCTTTTCCTTAATGTGATCCTTTCTCTTCTTTGAAGAAGAAGCAGTAGTAAGGTTCACCTTTTCTCCCTCTTCCATCCTCAATCTGCCCTCCTCTTGAACACACATGGTCATAAGTTCATTAATTGACCATTTATCCTTATGTGTATTATAAGAGATCTTAAAAGGGCCATATTGTGGAGGGAGAGTGCACAAAATGAAATGTACTAGGAAAGATTCAGACATGGTAACTTCCAAATCCTTAAGTTAGGCCGCAATATCCCTCATGCGCATGATATAATCACGCACACACTTAAACTCATTGTGCCTCATGGATGAAAACTTCATAATTAAGGTGCTAGCAAGAGCTTTGTCAGAATCTACAAACTGCTCATCAATGGCTTTAAGGAGATCTTTAACCTTAGTATGCTTATCGACAGAACCCCGAATGCTAGCACAAAGTTTGGTCTTTATGAACATAACTGAGAGGCGATTAGATCGCTCCCACTTTTCATAAAGATCAACTGCAACTGGAGTGCTAGTCTCAGTTATACTAGGGGGTTCGTCTTTCCGAATAGCATAGTCGATATCCATCCACCCCAATTGCAGAAGCACTCTTTCTTTCCACACCTTATAGTTATCACCTTTTAATTCAGGAATGTCACAATTGATATCAGAAATGTTCCCGGATAAAATTGCTGCAAAGAAATATACATACATGCTTGTAAACAAAAATTTGAGACTTAACTTGATCATGTTTTACCAATGCAAATCATGAATAAAAATATGAATCTAGTGACATAAAACCTGCCTGTGGGCTAAAGTCCTACTCAAAATTAGATTCATAACTGTATGATAAAACTATTAAACCATATTCATTCCTTAATTCCTGTGGGTAGATTAAGGAACATAATTTAATATTTCACCCTAATTAATCATACAAATATAATAAAATTTCCTGTGGGCATATTTCATCATATTACATATGATTAATTACAAATTAATGTCTAGTTTTCATATGTGATTTCATAAGAAATTTTAAATAACTAGAGATGCTGTGGCTACTCTCCAATTACTAGAATTAACAAATCACTCGACATATTTTTTTTAATATTTTGATCATGTACAATTAAAAAAAAAAGCAAATTCTGTAAAGTGCTTTAATTGTACACCTCATAATGTTGACCAAATTTGTTTATCTACATGATACTGGTAGCAAGAACAAAAGAATAACCACTAGCATTAGTTTCAAAAAACCTTCATTTCAACACGATGACACTTATCATTTTTCAAATGTACCAGTACTACTTTATGTCACTTTCAACTAAAAGCATCATATGAACTTTGATTTTTAGCGTTAATTAATAGAACACAGTGATACGTATGAATTACGATCGAACAAAGAAGTGTACTGTTAGTCAGACAGTACATATATTTGTCACTGTATAAATTATATTAATTAATGTTCAAGTACTCGGCATAAAGAAGGAGTCAATTCAATATACATTATTATGATACATTCTAGTCATTTCTTTTGTGAAATGAAATAACAAGCAAGGCAGAGATAAGTTTTTGGCTCTGATACCAAATGTAAGTCAAAACCACATTTATGTAAATCAAATGCAAGACAAAACAAAAAAAAAATTTCATGTATACTCTAATCGCCATATGAATATACATGAATAAAAGCGGAAGCGATAAAACGAAATCGATAAATCGTACCTCCAGCCATTGCCGTTTAAAGCCTGAAACCGTTTTCGCCAAAAGCCTCTTGATGTTATCAATCTCAATTTTGGTTCCAAACTCTCCTTTCTCACTTTAGATGGTGTATATCAGAAATGTATGAGAGAGTGAATTTGGTGACCTTTTCATTCTCATCTTTATACTACTCTAGCCATCATAGAGTAGTTATGATAATTGCAAAAATAGTGGGTGGTTTTCTAAAATGATGGGAGAGAATCATGGGGAAGTTTCTTTAATCAGTTGTAACTTTCCATTTAAATGGATCACATAAATCATGGGAAAGTTTCTTTAATTAGTTGCAACTTCCCATTTAAATGGATCACATAAATCATGAGGAAGTTTCTTTAATTAGTTGTAACTTCTCATTTAAATGGATCACATATTTGTCCACATTTATATATATCTTAAGCTAATAGGCCTACCCCATCTCTCCTTTCTCTATTTTGAAATAGAGAAAGGAGAGCAAAAGTAGGAACTGACACGTGCAGCCCACACCAATTGCCAAAACAGAATTAATTAAAAAAACAAAAAAAAAAAACTTTTCTCTTCCACATCTCCCCCAAAACCCACAAACCCTAACTCTCCCTACCCCAAAACCCACCTACATCTCCTCACCCGTCCGTCCCTACCGCCGCCCGCCATCCACCCCGCCCCGATCCCGCCCGTCTCTACCCTCCATCATCGCCGTCCGTCGTCGATCCCGCCCCGACCCTGCCGTCTCTACCCTCTATCGTAAGTTTCCCTTTTACTTAAGATTTTTCTACCTTTCTCAAAGCCTCAACAATTCCCTTCTAATTATTGTCATGATGATTGAGGCTTTCATTGTGGAGCTGTTTGCTGGACAAATGTAGAAATAATTATAATGGATATTAATAAAATTTAGGGTAACAATTTTGACTGTACGTACTCTATAGGAAACAAAATGAAAATTAGTAAACAATATTTGAAAGGAAGACCACTTCACTTTCTGTCATAGTAAATCATGCTGGAAAACTTACAATCAGGTTGTGTCGAAGTTATAGATCAGTGTGTGAGCAATGGAGCTGTCGTGAATCTTTGAATAGAAGTGTCAAGCATTGGAAGCATAGGTGTATGGCTGAACTTTATAACATACTAACATAGCATATATATGTTAGAAACAGTATACAAAAGCTTCAAATCATGAAATATTTTTGCTCAAAACTGAGAATGATTGATGGTATCCACAGTATTGGAGGTTGCGCAAATTGCAAATGCAAATCTTTTGCAAGATGTTAGTCCAGGGAACCACACAGTGAAATACTAATTCTCAGAGGATCAAGTCTAAATTTGAATCCCTCAATAATCTGCTGTGAACCACACAGTGAAATACTAATTCTCAGAGGATCAAGTCTAAATTTGAATCCCTCAACAATCTGCTGCTCACACTTGACCACAATCAGGTTCATATACACATAATAAATATGAAAAATAAATGCCTTTAATAATAAAACGTCTGTTCGGTTAGAGACCCACACATTAGCCACAGACAAGGAAAGCAAATTCATCCTCAATTAAATAATATCATCAGGGTAATCAAACTTCATATAGATAGAAGGAACACAATCCCTTGGTTATAAAATGATAGAAGCAATAATGACAAATAGTTTAGGACTAAAGAAGCTAATATCAGGTTTATAAATCACCGAGTAATTTCAAGATTTCCGTAACTGACTTTTCTGCAATTGTTCCGGACTAATGTAAAAATAATTACAGTAATCTTTATCGTCGACCTATGTGGAAACAATCCTTTTCAAAATAAAGGTTAAGATCAGTGTAACAAGGAAGTGCTCTAATAAGCTTAATTAACCTTTACTAAAATAACTCAACAGTTAATCTTTATCGTCGACCTATGTGGAAACAATCCTTTTCAAAATAAAGGTTAAGTGCTAAATCTAAAAATCAGTGTGACAAGGAAGTGCTCTAATAAGCTTAATTAACCTTAAGGAAGTGCTCTAATAAGCTTTATTAACCTTTACTAAAATAACTCAACAGTTCCCTTTTACTTGAGATTTTATTATCTTTCTCTAAGGCAAATTCAGTGGATTCTAATTATTATGATGATGTCATTGAAGCTTTCAGTGTGGAGTTGTTTGCTGGGCTAATGCAACAATATAATATTTATCATGGACCTATGTGGAAAAAATCCTTTTCAAAATAAAGGTTAAGTGCTAAATCTAAAAAATAGTGTGAGAAGGAAGTGCTCAAATAAGCTTAATTAACCTTTACTAAAATAACTCAAAAGAGTTTTAATTTGAAAAGAGAGAATGGAGACAATTACAGAATGAGAATTGACATTTAGGTGCCGTTGCCTTGTGGTCACCGTTGCTTTATGTTTTTTTCTATGTGCTCACCGACCTGCTCATTTTTCTTCCTTCGTGGATATTTGCGTCTTTTCTTTGAAAAAGCCATCCATTTGAGAGGATCATTATTTATTATTATTATTATTATTATTAAATAAGTTGGAATGCATGTCCACACTGAATGTTGATGATAAGTATAAACACTAAGAAATTTAATAAATGGAGCAAGCAATTTTTTCCTTATAGAATTATATGTAAATTTTAGTTAAATATAGTGTTTTTATTGAGTATAAAGTGGTTGATTTTGTTTTCAGCAGTTGGTGTGAACATTCAAAGATAGTGGGAGATTTCCAATTATATTGAGGGAAGTCAGACTCTTTCATTACATCAGCTATGTTATATGTGTTCTTATCTCCTATTATACTTTCTTTTTAGTTAATCCCTATAGTTATTTATCTCAATATGTAATGTTTCATTATATTTTTCTACATGTGTTTTATTGAGTGTAAAATGGTTGATTTTGTTTTCAGCAGTAGGTGTGAACATTCAAAGATAGTGGGAGATTTCCAATTATATTGAGGAAAATCAGACTCTTTCATTACATCAGGTATGTTATATGTGTTCTTATCTCCTATGTCTCCTATTATACTTTCTTCTGAGTTAATCCATATAGTTATTTATCTCAATATGTAATGTTTCATTATATTTTTCTACATTGTATTTTAATACATATTTATTATTCATATTTAAATAATTGTCCAAAACTACATTTACTAATGTAGGATGCAAGACAAAAATAATATTTCGTCTTTCCAACTTAATAAAGAAATTTCTGCATGTGCACGACGTCGAAGATTTGAAATATTGCAGCGAAAAAAGCATCGTCCTATGAGGGCACTGCTGACTTCAGATCGACATAAAATTGCACGTTCGATAAGAATTCTAAAGTTAAGACAAAAATGCTTGAGAAGTACTATGGCAAATGATTTGCTTACCCATACATCTGAAAGGAGGGTGACCTTCAACCTAAACACTTTAGAACAACACTCTAAGTTAATTAGAAATGTCCATCCAGAAAACATGTCAACAGTGAGTGATGCAGCAAATGAGAGACATGAAAGAAATTCAGCGACGTACAATGCTTGGTGTGTTGGTGAATCATCAACAGTGGGTGGACCATCTTTGCTATCAGATGATTCGAGCAGTAATAATGATTGGTGTGTAGGCGAGCCATCAAACGAAAGATCATCATCTCTAACAATTCAAAATGAAGATACACATGATGATGGTAAGTTCAGTGTACTGTACTGTAATACATAAACTATTAATAATATGATATCTCTCTCCTACAATTCAAGATATTATTAATTATCTCCCTTCTATAATTCTTTCTAAAATTGGTTGTGCAGCATATGTTTTGCTCAGATTGGTCATGCAATTGTAATTGAAAGAGGTGAAGATGCAGAGCCCATAAGAAGTAAGAATATTCGGTATCTATATATGGTTTAACACTATTAAATAATTTTATAACAGAATTATAAAATGACTGAAATTCTTTTTAATAGGCACGAAAAGAGCGTATAAACCAAATATCGGGCGAAGTTCCTACTTAGGCAAGCAAGATGTTGAGTATAGTAGTTGTCATGCTCAAATGTGGATTGGAGAGCGTTCTTCTACAGCATCAATCAGTCGTCCACACTTTCAAATGTGTTGTAGAGAAGGTTTAGTTACTCTACCTTTCTTGTCAACATCACCCCAACTTATTATGGAGCTTCTTGATGGAAAATATGACACACCTCAGTCAAAATTCAAGGATCTGGTCAGAATTTATAATTCATTGTTCTCATTTACATCGATGGAAGGAAAAATTGACTTGCGGGTCATTGTTCTCATTCACGTCGCCATGCATTTGAAGCTGTTGATCGAACTTTTAAGGATCTAATGAAGTTTAATAATGAAAGTGAAGCCGATGATGCATTTGGCAGAAAAGTTGTTGTTCTCGGCGGGGACTTTCGACAGATTTTGCCTATCGTGCCAGTAGGTGGGAGACCCCGTATTGTATCTGCATCATTACAAAGGTCACATATTTGGTCTTCATGTAAAGTGTATGAGCTGACGAAAAACATGAGATTGATGGGGAGTTCACTCGATCAAGCTAGCAAGAATGAACAAGAGACCTTTTCAAAGTGGATTTTAGATGTGGGGGAAGGTAAAATTCCAGGTGAATCTAATACTGGAGGTTCTGCAAAGGATTGGATACAAATACCAAATGACCTTATAATTAAAGCTGCAGATGGTCTAAAGGGTTTGATAGATTGGATTTATCCTAATATTGAATCTAGATATAATGACCCAGCATTTCTTGAAAAACGCGCTATTCTAGCACCTACCAATGAAGAATTTGATGTCATTAATTCTCATATTTTTTCTATGGTTCCTGGACAGGTTGTCAACTACTTAAGTGCAGATTCAGTCGAACATACCCCAAATGGTACAAATGAGCAGGATATGCATCTGCCGGAATTTCTACACACAATTAAGATGAGTGGACTACCAATTCATTGTTTAGAATTGAAGCAAAGAGTACCAATTATATTGCTGAGAAATTTGAATCAGTCAATAGGACTTTGCAATGGAACACGTCTTATTATTCAAACTCTGGAGAACATATTATTATACCTACAATTATTACAGGAAGGTGTGCAGGTGAGACAGTTGTGATTCAAAGAATGAGCATGTCACCTACAGAAACTAGGTGGCCATTTGTCCTCAGAAGAAGACAATTTTCTATAAAGTTGGCATTTGCTATGACAATAAACAAGAGTCAGGGCCAAACTCTCCACAGCGTTGGGGTCTATCTTAAAAAACATATGTTTACGCACAGTCAATTGTATGTAGCATTATCGCGTTGCACTTCCCGTTCTGGTTGTGGTTCAAAGAATGAGCATGTCGCCTACAGAAACTAGGTGGCCATTTGTCATCAGAAGAAGACAATTTCCTATAAAGTTGGCATTTGCTATGACAATAAACAAGAGTCAGGGCCAAACTCTCCATAGCGTTGGGGTCTATCTTAAAAAACATATGTTTACGTACGGTCAATTGTATGTAGCATTATCGCGTTGCAATTCTCGTTCTGGCTTGAAGATATTGCTGACAGATAACTCAAATGATCTTCAACAGACTAATGATCATACACGTAATGTGGTATATCAAGAAGTTCTTCAAGAAGTGCGTAACTCCATGATAATCAATTGAAAGGTAAATGTCATCAACAATCTAATAATATTCAAATGATTAAAATAGTATTTATTTTTTTTGACTGAAAAAGGTAGGTCATGACTGAAAATAGTATTTATTGGCACGCAATGTTTTTATATTTTAAGAATCTCATAATGTCATCTTAGTAAAGTTTATCAAAGCCTTATTTATTCTATTTTCTTTTTTTCTTTTATGTGTCGTCTTATATCAATTCACATTGGTACATTCCGCTATATAAATAATTATTTTTTAATGTGATGCACCAAACTAATTTTTCATTTCATATGTTATTTTTAATGTAGGCCGACATATGATGTTCATGTGTGGAGAATTCCGTGGCTCGGTAACGTAATTCCATGTTGAAATTACTAAAATATTTTGATACTACATTGTTGAAATTAGTACACGTTTTTGTTTTTGTTTTGTATTTACGTAACTATAAACAATAGTTCTTTAGAAAATAAATTTTGCATTTTAACTGTTTGGATTGGACTCTTTTATTATCGAGAACAATTTATTTAAGCCATCTGTTGTATATATAATTGTGATTTAAGTATGAAAAATTATTGTGATTGAGTTTGGATGTGCCTTATTATCATTAAATATTTGCATTTGAATATTGTTTTTGATGTGCAAAGCTGTACTACATAATTGTTGAACATTAATATGTTGGATTATGATTATACAGTTAAAAAAAGTTGTAAATATAGGAAGGTTCTGCCCGAATTTTTTTTAAAATGTTATTGATGTTTTCATTTATCTTTTGGTAAAGTCTGTGCAATTTGCACAGGAGATATACTAGTAATTAATTAATCAAATTAATTATTACATTTGATTAAGTGGAAAATAAATAAAACATCTAACAGGAAGAAGTCATACAAATAAGTGTTTAAGTGTATGGAATTATATTTACAAGTTTGAATAATAATAAAAAATACTTTATTTTCAAAACAAGAGCAAATAATCAAATTTCCGAAGAAAATATCAACCTAAGCAGTTGATGCGTCTAATCAAATTGCAGCTTATAAACATAATGAATTTTTTAATTGTTAGTTAATTATTATTATTTTTAATCATCCTCTTCTTTGTCTCATGAGTTTTCAATGGCAGACTCATAAATATATAAACAAAGCAATAATTAAGATTGTTAATTATCATAATATACATCATAGATCCTATAATTTAGGACGAAATTTCAATATAAAAATGCTTGGATTTTGATAGTGGGCAAAGTGAAGGATCATGAGGATCTGGTCGTCAAGCAAATCTCTACTTGGTAGTTGGTACTAAATAATTGCTACAAATTAATGGCTAATTTTATGAAGTAAAATGATTAGGTTTTTTTGATTTATTATTTGTTTTCGGTGTAAATTAGAGAAGGACAAAAGAATGTATATATAATGGGGCTCATTGCAATGCTTTTGGAGTTATCATTTTTCTTAAATTAAGAGGTCTAACGACTTTACATAATGTTTTGGTAAGTTTCTCCATATTTTTTCATGGATTTTTTTTTTTGGAAATTCAATATTTTTTGTTTTGTTTTTTGCATTCGAGTTTAATGAGAAGTACCTAAGCATTAATTCAGGATGCATGTTATGACAATAAGCACCAGGGTCGGGCCCTGAACATGTACGATCTGTGCGACAGCACATGGCCTACAAATCAGGAAGGCCATCTTGTTGTGTTGTCTATATTATATATACATGACGTTCAAACCAGGATAAAATAAATTAGTATTAGAATATATAAAGAAGGCTCAATTTTTTTTCTTCGGTACAAGGTCCTATAAATCTTAGGACATCTCAGAACAGAACCGGCCCTGATAAGCATATGCATATAATGTTTTAGCTATTTTCTCGAAAACATTGTATACCCTAAACACTGAAGTATGAAGAAACTCTCCATCTATCTCAAACTATAATCAACTACTTAATTATGAACTCCCTAGATGTTCTTAATTCGAGTTTGACTAGGGCTCTTAAACTAACGAAAAAAATGCTACAAAGCTAAGTATGTTAGGGTAACATACTAGCTAGCGCTCTTATTCTCAAATAAAAATTACATAAGTTCGACTTATACATATTATCAACAGTATATCATGTATCGACGTTAGACATCCACTCCAACTGAGAAGTTTGACATACTAATTCTACAACTTCAGGTCTTAGATTTTGTTAGTTTCCTAGCAAAGTATTAAGTTCAATATATAATTAATCCTAGGTGTAACTATCAATATGATGCATTACATTAAAGTCATTAGGTCTCCAAGTGGGCCTACTTCATTAATCCTTTTCATTAGCAAGCACATTGAACTAGTGTTGGTTGGGATCCTAAAAGGTAGCAACTTAATTAATTAACTAAATAACATGTACAGGTTCATCCACTGAACTGGATTATACAATTCTTAATTAATTAAGATTTTAATGTGTATCTGTATAAAGATGCTGATGTTATGGTGGATTATATTTATTAGAGAACTTTGAAACCCTTCTTCATAAAATATATGAGTAATGCTACATCCACTACCAAGTTCACTACATTTCTCTTCACTACCTTAGGTGGCACACTCCAATAGGTAGGAGAAGATAGAGTAGGTGGGAGAACTCTCCAATAGGAGTATGCCACCTAAGGTAGTGAAGAGAATGGTAGTGAAATTGGTAGTGGCTAAAGCATTACTCAAAATATATCAGTGTTGCTGCTAATTTTGGCGTGTGGGAGCAATCAGATTATGATTTCTTTTATTGAAGGGAGAAAGCATTAATTTGGACCGTCGATCTGGATATGGATAGCTAGGAATGCCTTGATCTTAATCTGAATGGCTGAGAACATCCGGATCTAGATCTGAACAGCTGAGAACGTCTTGTTCTAAATCTAGACGACTGAAAACGGTTGGGAACCCTACAAAAAGTATCACATCGGAGATGGCTCCGGCGTAAGACCCTCCTATGCTAATCAGTTATCAGAATAAAGATTAGGGGTTTTTAGTGGAGAAATATTAATTACCTTTGACTGATGGAGGGGGGGAAATATTTATATTCTGGGAATCAGTTATAAAAGAAGTTATAAAAAATAGACCTAAAAAGATATATTTTAAGATTTAAAAGGTGATTCTCATAATGAAGAGATAGAATTAACAACTAATCCATGTATAGGGGGGATTTGATTGATAGTTGTAATTAGCTAGAAATCTCATTTTTCTTGAGCTGCAAGTAAGCCGTAATTGTGGATATGATTAAGCTGATGGGCATGAAGACAACCCATATATTTAATTTTCTAGTAGACATGTTATTAGTGTGAAATTACAAAATTATCCTTGAAAGCTTTGAGATGCGTACTGAGATTGAGATAGTGCTGACTCTCTGCAAGAAACATCACTGTTTAAACAATTAGAGTCCCTTAAACTATATTACAACATTCATTCATTAATTTGGATAAATTTCTAACAGTTTTAATATAATATTCTGAATCAAAGAGACTTTTAGCTTCATCTTCAACTTTCCATTTCTCAACTCTTTGCAGTAAAATATCTGAGAAAGAGAGAGATGTAACTATGTAAGCTACAAGTAATACCTACTATAGATGTAATCAAGAAGTATATATGACCAATTAATCTTAATTAGATCACTAAGTAATTAACAGTAATTAATTTAATATAACTTGAAAAGATGAAATACTTTGACAATCATTACTTTATCCATTTGATGAAACTTGATCATAATTTTATTTCACTTAATTACTTCTTCTTCAACAGTAAAATAACCCCAACTTAAAATCATCATCACATAATGTGGACGTTAATTAAACAACTCAAATTAGTGGCTGATGCATTATACACACATGCATGCATTCACAAGTGATTAGGCTAATTGGTTGACAAATTGAGGTTTTAAATTTTACCTCAAATTTTGTTGATATGGTCATAAGATTAATATTTTTGAGCATGTGCCAAGAACCATAACTATGTTGCAATTATTGTTGTATTACATGCAATAACAATTAAATAATGACAATCAGGGCCGGCCCTACCCTAGAGGCGGGTAAGGCAGCCGCCTTAGGCCCCCGGAGATTTCGCAATTTTAGAGCCCTCAAATTTGAACTTTCCTTGTAAATATAGACATTTATTTTGCGTGTAAATATATATATATATATATATATATGCTGTTAGAGGTCCCATTTCGAAAGTTCGCCTAGGGCCCCGGGAACTCAGAGCCGGCCCTGATGACAATTGCAGCCATCTTATTGGTATTGCGAACAAGATGCTATCAAAACTATGCATATGCATGATACCAAATCTCAGTCGATATACTAAAAAGTATTGGTCGAGTCAGATTAAAAATTTCCTACCGAGTACCGAGTACCGAGTATTGATATTTCTAATATGTCCGATATTATTGATAAATGATAGCTGATAAGTTACGTACATTTGGTTCAGTTAAGAGAATAGACTTACTAAACACGTACAATAAACTCTAGTCAGTTAGGGTTTGCTACCAAACCCCACATGGACCCTTGAGTTAGATAAGAAAATGGGCCCAAGTAGTACTTATTATACTGCAGAAGGGTCAATGTTCACATGAAGCATTGAATTGAGCTCTTCAAGGTACTGTTTGGTAGTCCTTTATTTCCTTTCAATAATCTACCACAAGTCAGGTTTGCCTCACGTACCATTAGGGATTAGGGATGGCAACCAGGCCGCCGGCCGGTCTGGTTCACGGTTTGCCGGGCCACGCATTGTACCGGGCCGGTTCCGATTTGTTTCAAAAATCGGTCCGGTTCCAATGGGGAATGAGGCGTGTTAGATTTGGGGATAGAAATTAGTAATTTATTGATTTGTTGGATTTATTTAGCTGAGTACAATATGTCTTGTATATATATATATATATATGAGAAAATGAAAGACTAAACCAATACATTATTCGATATGAGACTAAACAAATATTTATCATCTAACACCCCTCTCAAACTCAAGTTGGTTCAAGTAACATGAGTTTGGAATATTGAAGGTGTTCATATGGCAGGGACGACACATGGTGATGGACTTAGTGAAGAAGCATGTCATAGGAAAGACGCTCAAGTAGATGACGCATGTGATGACGCACTATGGCACATAGACGATCTGGCACTTGGATCTTGAAAGGTGTAGAACTGGGAAGTTGTATAAAGAGTTGCGCACAATAGATGGCGAACTAGGTTAGGATCTCACCCCTGAATTGAGAAGTAGTAGAAGAAGTGGTGGCGCACAGAAGCGGCGCATACTGGAATCTCACCCCTGAACTGAGAAGTAGTACGTAGTAGTGGAGAAATGAAGTAGTGTATTGGTGGCGGATGGTAGCGGCGCATGTTGGGATCTCACTCCCGAACTGAGAAGTAGTAGTAGTTGAGAAATGAAGTAGTATGTTGGTGGCGGATGGTAGCAGCGCATGTTGGGATCTCACATCCAAACTGAGAAGTAGAAGTAGTAAGGATGGACGTCGGTGTTGTTGCTGTTGAAGAGGGTGTTGAAGATGGGTTGTTGCTGTCGTTGAAGAGGGTGTTGAACGGGAGTTGTTTGTTGCTGTTATTAAAGGGGGTGTTGAATGGGAGTTGTTTATTGTTGTTGAAGAGGGTGTTGAAGATGAGTTTTGGCAGCCGTCGAAAGTAGTGGGTGATGTGGGAAACTCCCCTTCTCAAATGCACGATGGATTAATCAGTGTGAGTTTGCTGCAAAGTATCGAAAGCTCTCAGGATCGGGACGACTGTAGAAGCTTGAAGAACCTGCAAGATTTTATTTTTTTTTGGGTTTTGTTTTTGTTTTTGTTTTAGATTTTTTTTTTTAGGAAATAGAAAATGGGTTGGGGTTTCGGGTTGCGGGTTTAGGGTTGGAGTGGGTTAGGGTTTTGGATAGTAGGAGATTTGGGTATTGATTGGAAGTGGGTAGGGTTAGGGTTGGAGTGGGTTGGGTAATGGATCTGAAGTGGATAGGGTTAGGGTTGGAGTGGGTTGGGTAATGGATCTGGTGGGTCGGGTTTGAACTGGTATATGGGTTTAGTTTGAAGTGGTATAAGAATATGGGGGTTAGGATTAGGGTTTTGAGGTAGGAATAGTGGAGGCAGCTAGAGTTTCGGAAAAGGAAAAGATGTGTTGATGGGGATAATGGTGGCGGCGGCTTCTGTGATGACGGGTTCCAACGAAGGGAGAGACGGTTGATGAGACGTGGTCACCTGTGAGGTTGAAGGTGGGGAGAATGCATCGGCCCCAGGGCACGGTGCCGTACGACGGCGTCGGTGCCTGTTGGTGACGTGGACGAAGTGTCAAAGAAATCTACTCCCAACTCGTAGTGTTAATAGCAGAAGTGCACCACAAGCAATAGAAACTTCCAAGAAATAGATGAACCAAGAACAAGCCTCTACAATATATGGATCTCACAAGAATACAACCAATATGCAGAGATAACCAATACTTCTTATTCCCAAAGAAATACAAAGATTACAAAAGAGATTACAACTCTCAATCTCTCCCTCTCACCTTTGAAACACTCGCACAATCTCTCTTGAAGTTGAATAATGATCAGCACCAACTAAACCCTAGAGTTTACGGCCATATATATAGCCCCCAAGCAAACCCTAAAAGATATAGACAAATCTAGCAAATTGGGCCTTTATCCCGTAAGCCCAAAAGAACAACTCAGCATCAGCGTCGGTTGACCGCACCCCAAGCCGGTCGACCGCAACGTGTAGATCCAAAACCCGAGGGGTGACCGGTCGGCCGCATCGCCCAGACCGGTCGACTGTCCCCTCCTCTGTTGAACGCCTACACTCGAAGAACTCCCAGTTGACTGGGTCGGTTGACCGCACCCCTAGCCGGTCGACTGCAACCCTCCAGGCTTCTCTTCTTCTACTTGCTGCTTGTCTTTCCTTGCTTCTTTGTCTTCTCCTCTTGTTCTCCAACTTCAAGTACCCCGCACCTACGTGTATTTGAGGCCACAATTCCTAACATGAAGCAGCACGCTTTGGCGACGAATAAGATGCGGTCGAATGCCTCGGAGGTGAATTTACACCATGGCAGGGATTTGATGCGATCCCAAGGGGGGCGTCGAGGTTGCGCCATTGTAGGGTGAAGGAGGAATGGTATTGGAGGGCTTCGAAGGCTCGCTTGAGGTTTGCCTTCTTTTCGGGTATGGATCTGATGGCGTCGATGAAGAAGTGGAGTTGTTGCCGGAGTAGCATCGGGAAGATGAGGCAGATGGGTTTGGCGGCTGTGAAGAATGGAGATTAGGGTTTGATTAGGAGTAGAGGATTTGAGTTAGGGTTTGATCGGGAGAGGGATGTTTTCGACGGGAGGTGGAGTGATTCAGATGAAGGCGGGAACCACTCCAGCTCGATGACGAGGAAAAAAATAGTACATGCCTTATAGGAATATATGCTCTGATACCATGTTAGATTTGAGGATAGGAATGAATAATTTATTGGGTTGTTGGATTTATTTAACTGAGTACAATATATCTCCTATATATAAGATAGAAGGCCGGTCCAAATTTTTTATATTTATTTTTAACCCTAAATATTAAAAAAATAAAAAAGTCCAACAGCTGGCTTGCCGGGCTAGACTGCCAGGTCTGGTTCACGACCAGGCAGGTCCTGATCCTTACTGGTTCGGTTCAAACCAGATTGTTGTCCCAAAGATTCGAAACTGGACCAGCCCGTCTAATTTATGCTGGTCAACCCGAGATCGAATGACTACAAGAGCGGTCGTGTTCGATCGGAGTAAATCGGGCCTGTTCAGAAGGATTTTGGACCGAATCGGCCTGATTGCCATCCCCTACACAACTAAAAAACTCTTTACTAAACAATGATCTTGGCTCTACCTATTGTACACATGTGTTTGAAGGGGCATGACTCATATGCTTGCTTAATTGAAGGAGTGATTTGACTACTTTGTTGTAATATCACCCAACAAGGACCATACATCAGGTAAAACAATATACTTTATTAATAGAGATGGAAATATACCATCAAGCATATGGTTTATAGGATATCGTATAAACCATGGAATCAAATCTCAGCCAACATCAAAATGCATTGGCCATGGCCAAGTCAGGTTGAAAATTTGCCTACCGATACTCCCGATAAATGGTAAGTGATGCTTGATACTAGTACCCAGTTATGAAACTGTGATATATATATAAGGATAAATTTCACAAAACCACCTCAGTTTAGAGGGGTTTAGGGGGTTTGACAGTTAACCCACATCTTTTTATTTTTATCGTCATTGGGAGCTCTTCTGTTACATTTTTCAGTCAGAGAACTATCCCTCAATTATTTTTTTATTTTTTATTTTTGAAGAAGATGTGAAGTCTGGCCACCCTGTTTCATTAATAAGAGATTAATAAAACAAACTCACAGTACTGAACTCATTACAAAGTCCTACAATCAAAACAAAAGTATATAAACTCCACCCGGAATATGGTGGGTGGGATAAAAGAAACATAGAGTAGCCGCAAAGAAATACATCATATTCCCCAACAAATCCTGGGGTGGTGGGTATCTATGATCATAATAGGCTGTGCTGGCTATCAAATCGATTGTCGGCCCGATCTCGATCTTCTCATCATCAAACTCCTCAATCTGCAATACACTCGCAATCCTTTCTCTGGGACCTGCTGGGGATGGGGAGAGGGTGTTTTAAAATCCCCTGAAATTATGGGGTCAACGCAGTGAACTCTCTCATTTATTGGTGAACACAGGAAAAAATCCCACAAAAAGTTGAATGAATCGGGTAGAAGTACATATCTCAAAGTATCCTCACTCCATCACGGAGCTTGAAGTAAAGGTCCATAAGATGTCCCACAAAAAGTTGTTGACAGATTATTCTTTTGCCTATTAGTTCTACTCCAATCCCAAGAAAGAAATTAAGTCACCTGGAGGCAATAGATTACAAGGATATGTATTTAAATGAGTAAAACTGTATTCACTACCAATTTTACTATATTTCTCTTTACTGTCTTAGGTGACACACTTCAATAGGTAGGAAAAGATAGAGAATGTGGAAAAACTCTCCAATAAAAGTATGCCACCTAAGATAGTGAAGAAAATGGTATTGAAATTGGTAGTGGCTAAAGCATTACTCTATTTAAATTATTCACACTATGATGCATGACCTTTTTAGGTCTAAGCATTGAGGGTACTAAGACTCCTTAGGATCAGCTCATGCGTCAAGAAATTGGTTAATTGGTAAAGATATGCGGATTTACTCCACCCCGATAAACTCATGCGGTTCCGATATGCCCAGAGGCTAGAGGCGAATCCGTTCACGGTCCTACGGTTTATCATATAGTCATTGAACAATTGGAGATTGAGGTTTGCATGCTTGGTTTGAACACCCTAGAGAAAAAAAGGGGTCTAGCAAGAATACTCTATACATTGATATTGGAGTTTATGATCAGTTGAGGTTGACTACTATTTTAAGCCTAAATTGATCACATGAGGCTTAAACAACAAAAAATGGTGTCACTTAAACTTAGCACATGCACCATAATTATTAAATATAATTTCAACCTACTTGCATGTAGGTAGACAAGTAAACCTAAAAGATGGAACCCTAGATAGAAGTTCAAAACATAAAGCCAACCTACTTCTAATCAATTGGAGTAGGTAGATTAGCAAAATTTCCAATTTCCACTTTCCAGGAAAAAATTGTTGGATATTGGAAACTTTTATTAAGGGGTATCTATATAATAAAACACAAAGAAATCTATCAAGTTACTCTTCTTCAATTTCTCCAAAATCAAAGGTCTAGACCTAATCCTACAAAACATATCAACCCCCCTCCCCCCCCCAAAGTTGTCTCCCAAAACAATTCATTTATTTATTTAATTATCTCTCTCTCTCTCTCTCTCCCTCTATAGAAACATAGACTTTTATTTATAACTAATAATTGTCAAATTCAAACTTGAGCTACATAATTGTTGATTTACTATTTACAAGGCTTTTCGTATGGTGTATCGTTCTGAAGACGTGCCGTAGACACGTGCCCACGGGCAAATCTAGTACGTATATAAGCTACATCAATATGTCGTAAAAATAGAACCGATCATTGAACCGAAAAGATAATCAGACCTTTTTCTATAGTTCAACCGGGTTCAACATAAAGTTTAATTTTATACTGAAAACTTGATAGATTATTTAGTTTACATATAACCGTAACCGTAATGTATGTATATATATGTATGTATGTACCATTAACTTCCTTTTAATCTATTAAGATAAGAAAGTACTTTTTCTTCACATTGGTTGAGGAATTCTTGGATATTTTCAAAAGTTGTAGCTTGTGAAGTTTCAACTAGCATAAGATTAATCTACACCAAGGACAAAGAAAAAGTCTCAATTACAATTAGGTCTTTTAAAAAGCCAAATTGTAGAAACTAAGATATGGATGTTCACTGTTAAATCGTTTTACAATTTTTTGAACTTCCAGAGGCATCCTCTCCCCTTTTGCTAATTTCATTTGGCAACCTGTGCCCCTTTGAAGATTAAAATCACCTATTGGCTTGCCCTCAACAACAGGTTGCTTACCGTCGAAATCCTCAACAAAAGGTATTTGGCGTGGGGACAAATGTGTCCCCTTTACTCTAACAGTTTGGAGGATGTAGATCATTTATTTGTTTGTTGCGAATTTATTCGCCCTTTATGGAAAATTTGTGTTTTAGCATGGGAATTCCCGTCTATCCCTTCCAAATTATCTTCTTGTTGATCCTTACATCCCGTGAATTATAGGTATCGCAGATCGTGGAATCTGTCGGTTCAAATTATTATGTGGATCACGTGGTTGGAAAGAAATAAAAGGTTATTCAAACATTGCGCCTCCACTATTTCCACTATTATTGATGATTTTATTTTTCTGTTCAATTTCTGGTCTTCTACGTTAAAATCCGAAGCTAGAGACTCCCTCTTCAGTCATAGACTGGTCGACTCTTTACTGTGCCTCCGTAACCTTAACGCCTTTTAATTTTCTATGTTTCTACATTTATTTATGGTCCCGTTCTTTATTTCGCAGGGTTGAGGAAGTTGTAGGTTCTCTCTTCTTTTGGTTGCTGTTTCCTTTTTGGTGTCTCTGGTTAGATGTTGTCGCTCCTGTGCTTGTTGAGCAGTGGAGGTTGTTGGGTATCTTTTGGTTTCACTGTTAGCAGGTCCTCTTCCTGGAATGTTTCTATTTTCCTCCCTTGCATTTATGCAGGATATTTTGTTGTTTGGTTGTTTCCACTCTTTGGTTCTCCTAGGTGATTTTGGACTGGTGGATATTTTGCCCAGCTCCGTGTTATGCTTACTGTTTTTGGCTCAGGTTGTATGTCTATTTCGAGCTCTCTAATGGTATATGTATCTACTATCTTGTGGATTACTTTGTGTTGCCTGTTTGGTGGCTGTCTCGACGGCCTGAGTTTTGTGAGGGCGGCGGCTATTATGGATGTCTGGCTCTCAGTTTTTGAGCAAGATGGGGTTTGTATCCTCGCATTTATTTTGGGTTGTGGTGTCTTGTTTATTTTCTTCCGTTGTTTCTTTTTGACTGATGACCGCTTCATATTGCTCATCCTTTGCCGCAACAAGCGCGGCTTTGTTTGGTCGTTGGATTTTGGCCTGCCTCCAGGGGTATGGACTGCTGCCTTTTGTTCTCTTTCCTCTAGCGGTTGTCTAAGGTTTGGCCGGCTCCGACCGGTGCCAGGCAGCTGGTAGCCACTAGGCGCGCGTCTCCTTTGCTGTGGTTGATAGGTTCGTTGCGTTCGGAGCGAGAGTGGGAAGGTCCTAGTCCCCTCGCTGCTGATGATTCCTGCGGTTTTTGCTTATTTGCTGTTTCTCGTTCAATTTGGATGTGATGTTTTAGTGTGTAGTATTTTGCCTTAAGTCTTCGGACGATGTATTCTCTCGTTTCAGTGCCTGTAGCTTTGTGTTTTACGTCTCGTAAAACTTTTTTGTACTGCTTTTGATTAATATTATCGCTTGTCTGGCTGGAGTCGCAAGACTCCATCCGTTTCATCAAAAAAGATATGTAATATACACATACAAAGTTATTACATCATGTAAGAATATTTATAAAACTATATGAATCATTAAATCTGCCTTAAAATATATATAGGAATCATGTCAAGATTTGTGTCTTAAATTCTCTTCCCTTGGAGGGGTGTTAAAGACTCATAGGTGGATCACACCATTGACTTGGAGTTTTCTAAAAAGTGTTTGATTAAAGAAAGGATTGAGTAGATGAGTTAATTTGACTTGAGAAGTTAATTTAGTGTTTAAGATTAGGACTAAAGCTCTTACTTAGCCATGTGAGAGAAGGGATTAGTCAAACATACGTCAAGCAAATGGCCCCATGAAAATGAGAGAAGGTGTAATGTTTTATTGTAGCCATCTGGATCCAGTTGCAAAATGAGGACAACTGGAACAATTAAGAGCATCAGCACCAATGCACAACGGATTGGAGACGCTCTTACATCACCAAAATTGAGAAAAAAAAATTAATGCATTTGCACCAGATTTTCATTTATTGGCAGAAGTAATGTATACAGGAAATTTTCTACTCGGAAGGTTTGATCCGATCATATGTATGAATATTACATGTCAAATTGCCAAGTCCGAGATGTACATAAAACCAAATTTTATTTTACTTACTGACAGCAAAAATATGTATGCATATAACAATAATTTACAACATTAGCCACAAAAAAATCATTACTTAAATGATGATGTCAAGATACAGGTAAAGAATACAGCATTTCCTTCAAATACTAGGAATTATGTTCTCGCATTATTATTACTTTCACCACAAAAGTAATATGGGTTTTATCAGCAAAAGTTTGATACACGCTTAAAAGATGAAGACGACGCTGTCATGGACTCTAGACTTCTGATTCTGAGCCACGCATTCTGAAATCCACATCAAGTTCCTAATCTCCTGCTCCCTCAGTCTCATGTATGCAAAGAAAACACCATAATGGAACTGCGTTGAACAATGGATGTAAGATTTAGATAGAATGAAGAATTCTACGAAATCAATCACCACCCAAAAACTTGTAGGACAAAACTGTAGTTTGAAAATTGTTGGTAACAAAAAGAAGTCTTGTAGTGTTGGCAAGGAAGTATTTGACTATAATTTTTCAAGGGGCAAAATAACTTTTCCAAGAGGTTTCTGCTGATCTCTTTCCAAAAAGAGGGAAATCCCAAACTTCTTTTAGTCCCCAAGTTGGCTAAGGGTTCTCGAAAGGAATATCAAACTTAGCCTGGTAGTGATTTGCTGCCATGAGTCAATGCTCTTCCGGTATAAGTAGGATCAGAACTGGGACAAAGAAGACTAGAGGCACAAATGGATATCGTTATTGAATTAACTATCTATCCGGGTAATATTATTTTCAGTACCATCGAGAATAAAACAACATTATTGAAATATGCCACACCTAAATCTTCTCTGTTTCCATCTAACAATATTTCTTAGTCAGACAGCCCAGCCATCAAGTATAACCAACATCATCAATCAGTATTTCTTATATTTAGGCTCTGTTTGGTATTGCTTAAATAAAAAGTGCTGGTACTAGAAGTGTTGCTAGAAAGAATGTCAACTTCAAAAAATTTCTAGCAAGTAAAAGCACTTTTTGAAAAGCTAAAACTCACCGCTTTAGGTTTTAGGTGTTTTGAGAAGAAGGCAAAAATTGCAATTTTAGAAAAAGTACTTTTTGGCTAAACACACTTTTAATTAAGTTTACCAAACACCTATTCTGAACTCAAAAGAGATTATGTACCGAAAAGCACCCCCAAAAAAGCAATGTCAAACTGAGCCTTAACATCCCCCCCCCCCCCCCCCCCCAAAATTTATATATATATAAAATTTGAGTTAACCACCTCAGTTAACACTACCTATGAAAACAAACGAATTATTTGTTTTACTCAATATTACCTGCTGTTCAAATGCCAAGCAAAGCCTTTTCACTTCCTCTTCATAGAAGGCTTTGTCCAGCATCTGAGTTTCTCCATAAGACAGTTTCGCAAAGATTGGTTGATATGGAGGATATTTTTCCATTACACCCCGAACCTGTAACAAACAACCAGAGAGAATTCCAAATTAAAAGAGATCATACTACATAAAACAACCCTGTGAAAGCTCATATTAAGATCGGATGCAGAAACACACACACACACACACACACACAACCATAGATCTTCAAGAGTCAATTCAACAAAGCAGCAATTACAGAAGACTGTGCCTACAAGTGATGTCTTGCGTAGCATGGAAATTTGTATCAGATGTTATTCAACATTAATGGTTCACGACAATTATTGGCCACACTTCTTACGGACTTTTGGATAACTTACTGAGCCAACAACAAGTTTCAAAACATGTTAACAATCTTATACTAGTGGATATTATTACTTTCGTCATGAGGATGGAGCTTCTCTTATTTAGTAATTTGGAATGGACTGTGAAGCTATATTTTTACTGTTTATGGACTACAAATTTCTTATTTTGATTATGTAGCACAAATAATACTATCATGTTATTTGAATTAGATTTATGTTTAATTGTGATATATTATACTGCAATCTACAATATTTGGGGGTATCTAGTATCACTATGTCCTACTTTTTATAGGTTTGCCGATCCCCATACACTTATCTTGCCATGTCCAAAAATGGTATCTGGAGTATCACAACATACTAACAAAGCTTCACATTATCAAGCAACTATATAAAGTCAAAAAGACTACAGGCTTAAAATAAAACAGTGTCAGCTAATCCTTTGCTCAAACTGCAGTTCGAACAGTAAAGCGGCCAAAGGAAGCCAGGTTTTGATATATGCCCATCACACAATTTGTGTGCCACGATAATAACCACTCCCGTGAAAAACCACGCCACCCTATTTCTTCCAGGGGAAGTGCTCGCCGCTCGGCCTTGGGCATGTTTTATTTGGTCAATGCATCAAAACAATCAGTACTTTTTGTTCTCAAGTAAAAGGCATTCAAAAATGCAGCAATTAAATGAATGGTACAAAGAACCACTTAAGAGCCTCAAACTACCTAACAATTTGGTTGCAAAAACTGTCAAAATAGCTATCAGATTATCTAATGTACCATGAAGCTACAAGTGGTAGTGTCCGACAATCCCTCACTAAGAAGGCAGTTTGCACTCTAAGTAGCTACAAGATGCCAGAGACTCATCACACAATTTGTGTGTAGCGAGCCTTACTCGCAACAACTCTATAAAGTCAAAAGTCAATAACAAGTATAGAGTGGTTTCATGATTCTTTGAACATTAAAGTGATAATGTTGGCTAATCCCTCGCTCACACTGCAGTTCGAACAGCAAAGCGGTCAAAGGAAGCCAGGATTTGATATATGTCCATCACACAATTTGTGTGCCACGATAATAACCTCTCCCGTGGAATACCACGCCACCCTATTTCTTCCAGGGGAAGCGCTCGGCCTTGGGCATGTTTCGTTTGGTCCATGCGCATCAATACAATTAGTACTTCTTGCTGCCATTCATTAAAAAATGCAGCAATTAAATGAAAGGAACAAAGAAAGACTACAGAGCCTCAAACTACCAGACTCATCACACCAATTTGTGTAGTGAACCTTACTCATGAGTCATGACAACTTTATAAAGTCAAAAGTAAAAAACAAGTATAGAGTGGTTCCATCATTCTTGAACAGTAAAGTGATAATGTTGGCTAATCCCTCGCTCACACTGCAGTTCGAACAGTAAAGCGGTCAAAGGAAGCCAGATTTTGATATATGCCCATCACACAATTTGTGTGCCACGATAATAACCTCTCCCGTGGAATACCACGCCACCCTATTTCTTCCAGGGGAGGCGCTCGGCCTTGGGCATGTTTCGTTTGGTCCATGCGCATCAATACAATTAGTACTTCTTGTTGTCAAGTAAAATTCATTCAAAAAAGCAGTAATTAAACGAAAGGAACAAAGAAAGACTACATAGCCTCAAACTACCTAACAACTTTGTCGCAAAAACTATGTCAAAATAACTAGTAGATAATCTAATGTACCATGAAGCTACAAGTGGTTAGCGATGGCCAATCCCTCACGAATATGCCAGTTTGGACCCTAAGAAGCTACAGGAAGCCAGGGCTCATCACACAATTTGTGTGCTCTCAAACCTTACTCAACAATTCTATAAAGTTAAAAACAACGAATAAGTGTTTCCATGAATCCTGAAAATTAAAGAGATAGTGTTGACTAATCTCTCGCTCACACTGCAGTTCGAACAGTAAAGCGGCCAAAGGAAGCCAGGTTTTGATATATGCCCATCACACAATTTGTGTGCCACGATAATAACTTCTCCCGTGGAATACCACGCCACCCCATTTCTTTAGGAGGAAGCGCCCGGCCTAGGGCATGTTTCAATTGCTGAATGCAACAAAACAGTTAGTACCTTTTGTTGTCCAGTAAAAGCCATGCAACAATTAAATGAAAGAAACAAAAGAAACACTTCGGAGCCTCAAACTACCAAACAACTTGCAAAAACTGTTAAAATAACTATTAGATGATTTAATGTGCCACGGAGCTTGAAGTGATAGTGTTTGCCTCTCCCTCACTATGGTGGCAGTTTGAAGTTCGAACATTAAGAAGCTAAAGGAAGCCAGAGGCTCATCACACAGTTGTGTGCCGTGAACCTCAGCAATGAAAAATCTATCAAGTCAAAACAACTATTGAGCGGTTCCATGAATTTTGAAAATTAAAGTGATAGTGTAGGATAATCTCTCGCTCACTGCAGTTCAAATAGTAAAGCGGCTGTAGGAAGCCAGATTTTGATATATGCTCATCACACAATTTGTGCAACAATAATAACCTCCCGTAGAATACCAGGCCACGCCATTTCTTTAGGGGGAAACGCCTGGCCTAGGGCAAGTTTCATTTGGTGAATGCATCAACTCAAGAAAAAGCCAGTCAAATGTCCAGAAGGTACAACGAACCACTGGATAGCCACAAACTACATAACAACTTTGTTGTAAAAACTTTTTCAAAATAACTATTAGATAATTTAATTAACCATTGAGATTAAAGTGATAGCGCCGGTAATTCCCTCACTAAAGATTGCAGTGTGCACTCTAAGAATCTCCAAGAAGCCAAGAGGCTCATCATACGATTTAGTGCCATGACATTAACCTCACCCATGACGGCCACAGTTCACCATCTCTTGCAAGGGTGCAATCAATTTAGGGAATCTTTGATGTTGCCAATGCATAAAACATCTACGACTTCCATCAAACAAAAAGTTACTAGAAAAAGCAGCAATTACTTGAAAGATATACTGAAGTACTGCAACAAAGGTTTACATACAAGGAGCGTAAAGGGCAAATGAAACAGCATAAAACCTCTCATAAAGAAGAATGATACATTCAAAAATGTCGACCAGGGTCAAGTTAATTATCCAAAGGTTTGTAAACGAATCAACAATCAGATAACAACCAGGACATGGTTAGCCCAGAAATGACACGAAGGAGGCAAAAACAAAATGGAAAGGGTAAGAAGATTTTTAAAAACAAAAGATCCCTCCTATTCCAATATCGCGTGTTTAGTGGCATGCTAAAATTTATGGGTTTTACATTTAGTGATCTAAGAGTAACCTGAACTAGCAAAAGGCCACTAGATGCACTTTAACATCAAATATTTTTCCATTAGAAGTTCAATCAATTGAAAGAGACAGATATACCTTACTACCATTAATAAAGTTCTGGAACAGGAACAACACTGTCGAAACATATTCATTTATATAGCAATACAGGTTGACAATCAGCTATCTAAGGCCCAGTGTTCTAAAAGGCGAATTTATGTGCTGCATATGCACTGTGCGGTGAGATATCGCCTCTTTGAACTGCATATAAGCTATTTTGTAAAAAAAATGATTATGCGATCACGTAATTTAAATATGTGGTTGCATGGATAATATGCGCCTGCATACTTTGAGTGGATAATTGGGTATATTTAAATTAGTATTAACAGTTTTTTAGACCCGATCCAATTTTAAATTTAATAAAAAGGGCCAGATTTCTGTTTCTTTCTTTCATTTTTAGACCGCTCGCCTTTTCTCTTCCTCCGGTTCCCTTCTTGTTATCAAACTAGTTGTTCTCAAATTGTTTATGTCATTGATTAACTAATGAATGTCGCAAAATTACTTCTTTCAGTTGTTTTATGTCTTTGTTCAACTAATTGTATAATAATTATGCACCCAAGCTATTCTTACATATGTTTTATGTCCTGGTTTTTCCCCTTTTCTTATGACCTTCAGATTTTCCCAAACTTTTTCTGATTTTCTTTTTTTAATATTTTTTTTCTAATTTTTCAAGTTTTTTAAAAAAACACCTAACAGCATATGCAGTATGTGGCCAAAACCC
Organism: Hemerocallis citrina; assembly: GCA_017893485.1. NCBI lineage: Eukaryota > Viridiplantae > Streptophyta > Magnoliopsida > Asparagales > Asphodelaceae > Hemerocallis > Hemerocallis citrina. The sequence goes on along the minus strand of CM030358.1, from coordinate 18,461,333 downwards.
CATAATGTTGAATAACGCCTTCAATAACATTGCTACGGCCAAAATTGCGTCAGTATGATAAGCATTATATGAATCCAAAGCTTCAATAACTCCCTTCACATCAAAATTAAAAGGTCTGATGCAAAATCATACCTGATCAATGTCCTCACAAACAGCAAGTTCCTCATGACCATAGGGATACCTACAAAGCAGATCAACCCTTAGATAAACAAAAACATCATCATATTGAACAATAATGTGATCATTTAAGCTCTTACAGCAAACCAAAGCTCGAATAAAGCTTTCGCCGATCATCACGAGTCAGTTCTGTGCCAATACTGCAGTAGGTCAAATATACAATATAAAAAAATTAATGGAACAATTATTGATGTGTTATGATTTTATCCAATCAACTGTAAAGAAGATATTGACTTTTTACATTACATGACAATACATGGCAAGAAACTGACTAATATAGATGACAATTGTATTTGCCACCACTAGCAAGCATGATACCCAACAGTGGGACATCACAAATAATAACTTTTTCGATTAAAGAGTAGCAGAGCAGACCTGTTTATGGTAATATTGACGGCTCTTCTATCAGCTTCAAATGCAAGAAGGTCAGACATGATCTCAGCAGTTGCACCACCAAGTTTCTAATTACAACAACAACAATAACAAGATTAAAACTGTTGTGTAAATTTCTCACTATTACAGATAGGAAAACTGCACATACCTGACAGAATCTATAAAAATCCTCAAGGTATGCCTTGTAAAGTGTGTTCCTCATAATTTCAATATTCATGTCATCCAGGTCCTGGGGGGCAAGCAAATTAGAATAGTGCACAGCAAACAGTAAAAGAAAAGCAACTTTAATGGGCTTGGATAACTAGGACCATGCTAGTCTTCTATAATAAACTACAAACAGTAAGACATTAAAAGACCCATATTTAAAAGCATTAAGCATATACTTATCAATGAAAATGTAGACGTACCAAATATTACAAGCAGTTACAATGACTTTTTAACAGTACAGTTGAAGCCTTCAACCATAAACATGTGTACCAAATATTGTTCTGAAACTTGGTATTGGGCTCAATACAAGACTTCTAAAGTTGGGTGTTGATTATGTATTCTTGGAAATGTTGAGTGTCTTATCCAGGTGTATCGGATGTTTTTCCATACTATCAGCTTCTTAAAGAACTTCGAAATTTAAAGAAAAGATGATTCACATCATCTTGATAATGTGTAAAATACAGCTAATAATGTTTACAATAGATTATAGTGAAATTTGTATATTATGATAGATTATGCAGATTTAAGGTCATGTATGAAATGGAGTTTCCCAGTTACAGCACTTGATATCTACTTAGATTAATTTGAAGGAACTGCCTATTTCATTTGTTGAGGTGCTGATGATCACAAGGTAAGACAGAATTTGAATCATTCTGAAGATTCCAAGATTTTAATGTTGTTTTGGTATTAAAACAAATTGATGAGATGAATGGTTGACACCACTCAATATCAGTATCATTCAATTTGTGAATTGTGGGTGATTTCTCTGACAATACTCTACACTTTGCGAGCAAATCATGATTTGTCCCCCTACCGTAAGAGGTAGGAATAAAGGACGAATGTGGTGGTGGTGGTGGTTGGTGAGTGGTGGGTGGTGGGAACACAATGTGTTGTAGTTATGACAGACAGAAAATATAAGTTTCATGTTGATTCTTGGTTTTGATGACTACTACACAATGCAAAATTGTGCTACCACCTATATATATTGCAGGATGTATCAAAGACAAATACCATGGTGCAATACACAAAGGCAAAGTTGATCCAATGAAGTTTTCAAGTTTCAAGAGAATCAATCAAACTATAAAGATCTAAGTTCAAGTCACATTTGATCAAGCAAGCTTCAAGACATAAAGACAATGGCTCAAGCTTAAGTCAAAGACTCAAGTTCAAGACAAGACTCAAGTGCTTCAAATGTTTTGTATAAAGTGTCTTGTAACAATTGTAATTTTTATTCTTTGAGTCTTAGAAACTTGTAATAGCCTTGTCTCACACACACACTCACACATACCTTTTAATAATTGAGTATTTTACAAAGTTAAAAGATCGAAACAAGCTTGAATAAGTTCAGCTGTTGAGTACCAGTCGACCGTTCTTTAGAACCAGTCGACTATCTTAGTACAAAATTGTCTGAACTCATACAAGCTCTGACCAGTCGACTCATCATAGCAACCCATAGCAACCCAGTCGACTGTTCAAGTCGTTTCGACAGTATTCTGAATTTAAAAATTTCTTTTTCAAATTCAAATGATTTTCTATCCATTTTAATACGGTTTTGGGAACTGTTTTACAACGTCCCTCTGATCCCTCTCTATAAAAAAAGTATAGGAAGCACCATGAAAAGGTTCCAAGAATTTTCTTAAGTTTCAAGTTTTCTATTTTTTGAGAAGAACAAGCTTTTTAAAAGGCATACATATTCTCTTAAGTCTTGGTTCTCTGAAAATCAGTCTAGTATAACATCCAATTCGTTTTAGACTGATTTCATAAGTTAACCTAATAGCCACCATACAAAATCACAAATCATAAACAAGACTATAGGTTATTGTAACTCTTTTTGTTGTTTTCACTCTCGGGTTGTGCGAGTGGTCCTCTTAGTTGGAGAGTAGGGCTCTGGGTTGTAGAGTCGATTTTTCACTCTAGGGTGTAGAGTGGATTTGCTCTCTCTAGTGGTGAGAGAGGTCTACGGGTTTGACATAGTTATTATCAGCCGTAGGGTATTCTTGTACTTTTTCAAGAATAGTGAAAAATCTCAAGTGGGTTGCTTGGGGACTAAATGTAGATCGGAAGGACCGAACCAGGATACATCGCAGTGTTCTCTGTGGTTGACACTGTGGTTGTATTTTCTTCACTTGTGATCTCAATTTTGTTAAGTTTTAGTTCAAAAACTTGTCTGGCAAGTCGATTGGTTTCCGCTATAAGTCGACTAGTCAGACTCGTAACTCTCAGTAAAATACTCTTCTAATCTGACGCTTAGGCCGACTGGATAGCTCTTTTCAGTCGACTGGATATCTCTTTTCAGTCGACTTAACAGAACGAAAAGTTCAATTTCTTAATTAATTTTCATACAACACTATTCACCCCCCCAGTGTTATTTGCCTTGCCTACAGGATCCAACATTTTCAAACAGATATAGAAGGATGTTGATATATAGTTATATATTGGTTCCTATTATGAGGGTAGAGTTAGGGGTAGGGAAGACCTAAACTTGCCTAAACTTACTTGGGCAGAAACGGTGAGAAAATATATGATAGTGTTTGACCTTACATAAGATATTGCGCTAAACCGAGCAGAATGGAAAACCAGGAATCATGTAGCCGACCCCAACTAGAAAAGGCTTTGTTGTTGTTGTTGTTGTATTGGTTTCTACCTTGATTTTAATACGATTATTACTGTAGACGTACTACTTTTTTTTCATAATGTTTGTGCATGAAGTTCCTACATTTTCCTCTTATCGTCCTAAAAGAAACTAAAAGTATCAGTTTCACATGTTTGTAAGTTACACTAATTTGTCTTTATAAAGGTGTGATTTGATCACAATTTTTTTTTATTTCGTCTTTTTTCTTCCCAGCCAAACTCGACGTAATGTTGTAAAAAGCATATTCTCAGTGTTAATGGGTAAATAACCATTGCGATAGAGCCAAGTGTTGTACAAAGCTCAAAAGTTGAGACTGGGAAAGGACCAGGAAGATAACCCCAACTGTCTACAATCCAAACTGTCACACAACCCCAACTGTCTGGTTACAATATAAGAGATTAGAGATGAGTGGCCAACAACCATGGACACGCTGAAGAAACGGTTAGCAAATTCACAAGAAAATAATCATATAAAACTTTTGGCCTCTGGCCAATCCTATAACACCAGATATCATCAAATCCTCAACAAAAATAAGTTCACTGCATGCATTAGTTTGAGAAAGACCAAGAACTAGCATACACTGAGTTAATACCTCAGAAGTGATACACTCTGAAAAGTATGGAGCCAATGGGGTATCAACAAGGACGAGCCTGTAAAGCTCACGCATATTCTGGGCCACTGGAAGGGTAGCAATACTGCGAAAAATATAGTAAGACCTTAAAATTCTACTCAACAGATCAAGAAAACAAAAATGAACCAAATGGAAGTTATACAAGAAAATACCTGTCGAACATGCCCAAAGGATGGCATTTCTCCAAAAGTTCCTGGACATCTCTTTCATGCAAGGTTCCAGTTACAATAAGGACAACATTATCAATCATGTGGCCATAACTGCAAAGTAAATAGCACCAAAAAAAGCCATTAAGCACTGTAACTGCCATTTTAAAACCATCCATATAGGACACAAACACTTCATTTCAAGTTATCGCAATTTCTATAAGTAGTTTAGAACTTTCTATGTGTTTGTGTGCTATGCCGTATTATGCCCATAATTGCACACTGTAGAATTTAGGTTAAAACTCAATCTTCGCCAGAAAGTAACTTTAAAATGAAAAACTTGAACACATAAGCACCTACGTGATATACTCCAAGAAAGTTGACAACGGCTCCGTCGCTTGGCACAACATATGTTTGTACTCATCGACCAGTTTGAGAGTGCATTTCTCCACAATAGTAGTTGTATGCAACGGAGAAGGCTCTGCAACAAAATATGATATTTTAGTTTGCCAAAATATGCTCAGTGTTGGATAGTGAAAATTCAACAAGTTCAAAAAATGATTGTAGCCAAATGAGGATGCTAACGTATATGAGTGGAAACACACTAGAACACAAAATAAGAAACGGTTGCAAAACATAAGAACATAGAGGTTGCCCCAATTGAAGACAAAATGAAGAAGAAGACACATACTACGGAGAACAATAACCGCACCAATCACGAAATTTGTTGAGATAATAGTTAGGGGAGAAAGGAGTAAGGATAACTTGGGTTGAAGCTATTTACAATGATTTGAAGAGTAATAATTTGACGGAGGATGTGGCCCTCGATAGAGTTGAGGGCAAAAGGATTCATGTAAAAAACCCCAAAATTTAGAAATAAAGGTTTTGTTGTTGTCGTTCAAAATGTTTTTTCTTTTTACCATATTAGGAGTAAAGCCAACATTCACTTGAATCTGAGTATGCATAACCAATAACCAGTAACCACACTTAAGGGGGCGTTTGCAATCTCATTTTTATTGCCACTCAACTGCAGTTTCAATTGCAATATTTGGGAGAGGTAGTAAAATTTATTGCAAATGCAACTTATTTTCACCCAAATGAAAGTTGCAAGTAGGCTTTATTTTGCAACTCAGTGTTGCAATAACTTAAGTCGCAACTTTTAAAGTGTCTACTACTGCATTTAAGTCTCATTTTGCAGCTTAATTGCAATTCGAGCCTAGTTGCAATGCATTCCCAAACACCCCCAAAATGCTTATTGGCTCTTGTACTTAATAAATTTATTAACAACAACATTTTGGAGAATGGTAGCAAATTCAACACGTTTTCAAATGGCATCCAAACTATCCACAAAGATTTATTTTTTAACCTCAATCTTTCCAATTTCCCCAAACCAATTCAGCCTCAAACTCAATTAACTACAAAAAATACCTCAAATCCAAAACTACTCGGTCTTTAAATGGCATCCAAACTATCCAGAAAGATTCATTTTTTAACCTAAAATTTTATAACATACCCCAAAACAGTCCCGCCTCGAACTCAATTAACTACAAAAACGACCACAATTTCGCAATCGCAAATTCCTTTTCCTTCCAAACTACTCGTTTTCAAATGATACCCAGAACGACCTAAATGTTTCTAATTTCCTCCAAAGCCCTAGACTGATACCAAATTCAGCTCCATCACATCAAGATCCCAACAAACTCCCCTAGATCTAGGGTTTACACGAAAATTGAGGTCCGATTTACATACCGTTTTGGAGGTAGGGGCCGTACTCGGTGGCGGAGAGGTGCATCTTGATGTCGTCTAAGGTTTCGCACTGGCAGAGGTTGTTGTAGTCGGCGGCGGTGAGCAGCCCGGCGCGGTGGCCGCGGACGATGGCCTCCAGGTACCCGCCGTGAATGTTGAACGTCATCGCCTCGAATCCGTACATCTTGTTGCGAAAATGGGGAATTAGGGTTTCGGATTTGGTAGGAGGAAGACGATGATCGAGATTTGGAACCCTAGATCGAAGTTGGATTTTCGAGTCTATTTATTTATTTATGGGATTTTGCAATTTATCCCTCAATTAATAGGTACTATCAATTTAGTCCCCCAGGTCATAGAAAAATTGCGATTTAGTCCAACTCATTCATCCAACTTTAACAACGAATTTGCTAAATTTAACTCAATTTAGTCTCGGATTAGAATAAGTTATTTAAAGATAGTTGTGTTAATGCATTTGAATATAATAAATTAAAATTGTAATAAAAATAACTTGCTCTGGTTGTAGTCTAAATTGAATAAAATTTTCTAGATTTAGCTAAAATATGAAAATAAATTGATGAATGTGTTCTTATTGGGGGACTAAATCGTAATATCTACTCCAATTGCAATTGCTATGATTTAAGAGGCTAAATCTCCAATACCCATTACTTAAGGGACTAAATTGCAAAATCTTTTTATCTCTAGTATTTCAGTAGAGGGTAATGCTACACCTAGTACCAAATATACTACTTTTCTCTATACTACCTTAGGTGGAACACTACTATTGAATGTTTCTACCACCTACTCTACAATAACCTCTACTAATAGTGTACCACATAAGGTAGTAAAAAGAAAAGTAGTAAATTTGGTAGTAGGTGCAGCATTACCCTTTAGTGGAAGAGTTTGTCACCAAACAAAATTCATCTATAACCAAATAAACACGTCTATTATAACCCAACAAACACATGCAATGCACAGGCATAATTAATTTAAAGGAGGTCTTAATTCGATGCCAGACAAACGTTGTAATTAAAAAAAAAAAAAAAATACATCTCTAATCACTAACCTCAAACCTCTAATCTCTAATCTCTAATATTATAATAGGAGAGTTAGGATTGTCATTTGTCAACATACAAATCCATATATTGCACGTGCAACTCCAACTTTCTCATTAATTAGAAAAAAAACAAACAAATAAAAAAAAATCCACCAATTTAAAACGTGCAACGCACGTCCAAAATAATTTTATAATATTTTTTTAATACTAAACATACACATATGTTGTACAACTCAAATTCTACTTATAAACACATGCATTACAACTCAAATTCTACTTATAAACACATGCATTACAACTCAAATTCTACTTATAAATACGTGCATTGCACGTACAAATTGTAGCATTTTTTCCAAAATATTTTTTCCAATAACGTGCAACAAACGTCCAACTCCAAAACTATTTCTTAACATGAAGATCGCACGTACAAATTTTCCAACTCTTATCAAAACGTGTATCACACACGAAAAATACTCGTATATATAAAGACATGCATCGGCTTGAGTAAATTACTAGTTAGAGGATAATGGATGAAATTTGACTAAGAGGAATGCTACACCTACTATCTTCTCCACTACTCTTCTTTTCAGTACCTTCGGTGGCACGGCACATTACTGTTGAGCTGAAAGTGGACTACAATTTTATTTATAAGGGAAAAAAAGAGCTGTCAAGATCTCACGAGTAGGAGAGGATTTTAACTACTTAGTCCATGAAAAGTTTCACAATTATAGCATTTCCCACATTAGAACATCTGGACTATGAGCACATAAATTACATGATCAGTAAGGCGTAAGACATGGCAATGGCAAGTGTCTGACAAGCCTCTTCGCCGGTTCGCCGGTGAGCAAGAGATCGAAAGTTCAAATAAATTTGGAACTAGTTTCTGTGAACCTACATACAGAATTACAACACCTATCAACAAAATTTTTAGAGCAGGGTTCACTGAAACTATAGAATGCTGCTTAACACTCATGCAAACACTTAGCACAAGAACTTCAGAAAGGAATCAAGTTAACAACATTTGTTTTCTCTTTTTGTTTCGATATTAAAAGATGTATCATCTGCCCCATTCTAATTCAGCTCCAGATGTGTTGTTCGACAGCATGGAGTCCTCGGGTTTTATAGTCTCGGAAAATGCTTGCCAACCCAAAAGATATGGCAAAATAAACTGCAAGCATACAAATCGCAAATTGCCATACCATAAAATGAAAAGAAACAAAATGCTTTCAAATGCATATAAAGCCCGCCATATCAGAAGGAATCATGGAAAAGGTACAGGCAAGGTCATTCACATATAAATTATTTTTGACAGCACATCATGTCATCATCACCAAACTAATTTACAGTCAAACAGTTCTTCCATATCCAAGTATATTATCATAAAGCAAGAGTTTGAATTATACAAAAATTATTAAGTATTTCAACTAGGTAGTTTTTCAAGTATATGATGGGATGCTTCATTCTCTTTCAAAATGACGATACTCAAGATAACTTTGGGCATCGCTATTTTAAAATACAATCAGAAGAATTCCCATCCCCTACTTAAATCAATTTTGCAATTCATACATGCAATTGTAGAGTATATAGAAATCAAGGGTTTAGTTATGCAATCTTGCTACGGCATGTATAAAAAAAATCTACATACAACCCAATATAATTATACATTTTCAGTTGAATGAAACTTTAGTACATGTTAATGATCCCACTTAAAGTTAGTTATTCTTTAATGTAAGACAATGTCCCAACCAAGTTTATCACTTAATTATCATTCATGATTCATATCTCCTTGTCTACAGTACTTCCAAAAATACAAATGTTCTGAGTCCTTCCTATTGTTTATATATAGACTAGCTTCATGGACATCCTAGGCATGTGAATATGTAATGGGGCCATCATTAAATATTTGGTTCAGAGACTTATGTGTGATTGTTTGAGATGATTAACGAGTTGGCAATGAGGTAAGGAAGATGAAACATCTCCATTGACATACGAATACGGTATGGGTGCAGCACACAAATTTAGTTTTGACCATTCATACAACATACAACCACAATTCTAACTCTCTAGTAATATAGTAAATATATTTAACTGTTCTCTCCATGGATTATATAAGTCCAACAAATCATCATCTATATAATAAAACACAAAGAAAGCTATCAAGTGGTTCTCCTTCAATTCCCTCGAAAATCAAAGGCCCAAATCTAACCTCACAAAACATATTTTTCCCTCCAAAAGTTTCCTCCAAAACTCAAATTCAAATTCCTCACCCAAAACAACTCCTATATTTATTTAATTTTTTTTCCTCTCTCTCTCTCCCTCCCTCTTCTATTCAAAAAATTAAGAAAATAAAATTTTTTACTATATAATAAAACACAAAGAAAGCTATCAAGTGGTTCTCCTTCAATTCCCTCAAAAATCAAAGGCCCAAATCTAACCTCACAAAACATATTTTTCCCTCCAAAAGTTTCCTCCAAAACTCAAATTCAAATTCCTCACCCAAAACAACTCCTATATTTATTTAATTTTTTTTCCTCTCTCTCTCCCCCTCCCTCTTCTATTCAAAAAATTAAGAAAATAAAATTTTTTAAAATTTTTAAAAATAAAAGATTCAAAAACTAAAAAAATTAAAAATTTAAAAGCTTTAAAAATAGTTCAAAAAAATCAAAAAAGTCATATAATATGTTTTTTGCTGGACCCTGAATGTTTCTCATATAATATGTTTGCTACTTCAATTAATTTGTTCGACCTCCAAAACTATTTTATATGATCAAATAAGTTGCACCGTTCTGAAAACGTGCCGTAGGCACGTGTCAACGGGCAAACCTAGTCTATAAATATTTCCCATGCATAGGTAATAGGTGTAATTAGACACTTCATCAGTTCATTGTTATAGGTTGCAGCCAACTTAAGCGCTCATTAGAGTTAAATGGAAATACTGAAAAATAAACAAATACTGAGGAAATTTGTCATACATTGAAAGCTGAATTCAGAACAGTTAACTCTGCTTTTGAAATAGGAATGTAAATGCTTTCATCCACATTTAGGAGGCGATTCTGAACACCTATAAAACAAGAGAATATGTTGCTCAATATTTTAATGCAAGTTATAGCCAACAACAATAATCAACAATTATCTGAAAGGATAGAAAAGATTGAAAGGAGTTAACGACCATTTAGAACATAATGGACAAATTTTGTTATTTAGAATTAAGGTTGTCAGAAGTAAAATGGAGAGAACCTTTTATATTCAATGGCTTCTCATTGGTAAAAACAAAATTTTAAAGGAAAACCTTGTACATAAATTTTGTCAGTAAATAACTACAGTATTAGTTAGAGAGTGATGAAAAAATAATGAGATTAAGGAAACGCCCAGTGCCATCAGGAAGAGGCTCTGCCTTCAGGAGCTTCCGGACCTTCCCTTCATCACTGCAGCAATAGTAGTTTGATAGGTAAGCCTTGGTCAAAATTTGGATAACTAGCAAGAAAATCAAACCAGCACTAGATGGTGATAAAGGTGCTTGGACTGCTATAACTGAAATAACCTACAAGAAAATTCCCCTCTTATAGCAACACAATCGTATCCAAATTCAGAAATCTAAATATCAAAGGCGATGTTTGAAGAAGTCGACATATAGGAAAAGATATGACATGATTATCACAACCTTCTTAGTTGAACTTGCATAATTTACAAATTAATGTTACCAACAAATCCCTGGACCCAGGACATACGAGAAGATGGCAGCCACAAATTAAATAAAATTAAGATGGAGAACGTTAGATCTATATTATATTGCTCTTTCACATCCATGATCCCATCATTCCTAATACCTAATATAAGAACTCAATTGATGGTTTGATTTTCTTGTTATTAATATTGAATTACCTTCATACAATGTTGAACTCAAACTATATTGTGTCTTGCATTCTTATTCTTATCAGTTTTGTTAATATTTTAATGTTATTATTATTATTATTGTTATTATTATTATTAGTAGTATTGTTACTATTATTATTGCGTTATTTTCTTGAATGTTTTGAATCCAATTTTGTCATGTATATATTATCATGATTATCAGTATTGTTAACATTTTTAATTTTATTATTATTCTTACCAGTATGAACATGATGATTTTTATTACTGTCATTATTATTGCTATTATTATTTTTAATATTATTGTTATTATTATTTTATTATTATTATATGTATCGCTATTATTATTGTTATTATTACTTTATAATTGTTATTACTATTCTGTTGTTATTAATATTATTATTTTATTACTAATATCTGTTGTTATTATTATTTATTTTTTTTTGTTAAAGCCCCATTAGTTTTGAACTACATATCTTTTAATTATTTAAATTGAAGTCAACATGTATATTCATTTTGCATTATTTATTTATATTTAACTTGAGCCATACTGTCCTTGACCCTGGTGTCACATTCTTGTCTTCCTGCTCGGTTCGTTGATTGGTGTCGTGTGACCTACAGCGACATGTATGTTGCTTGGAACATCACCGTCAGAGTAGCGCAGCAGAAGTGTGGTGGGCCAATAACCCACAGGTCTCAGGATTCTCTTGTTATTCCTTCTTCTTTGCATCGTTCAGATCTTGTTCGTCTTTTACACTCGTCATCTTTTGACGATTTATTATTCGACATCGATCTTATTTATATCCTTTTCTTATCCTGGTGCTCCCATCACTTGAGTTTTCTTTTTCTAATTTTCCTGCCTTGTTATTTCTTAAAATTTGCTTCTGCTTTGTCCTACTGCCTGCCATAATGAATTTTGAGGACGAAATTCTTGTTGTAAGGTGGGTAGGATTTGTAACCCCTGTTTCCGATTATACGGATTTCCATTTCTTTTCTTTTCTCCATGTATTCTTATATTTCATATTCCGTATAAATCATTCCAATGTATTTAAATCGTTTTGAATCTCTTATTGAAACTCAAATTTATATTCCAAACTACAAATCTTGTCTCTCCTCTTTTTGGTTTGAAGCCCACAATTATTATTGAATTTATGTTATATTCATTTGAAGCCCAAAGAGTAGCCCACCCCTTGTTGGATTTTAGCCCAATCCGAAGCCCATCTCATATTGGACTCTAACCCTAAATCCAAACCCACAATCCCATACTCACACCCGTATACAATTTTCTCCACAATTCCCCACTCCCCACATTCCCCCCATACTCCTCGTAACAACCCCCACTATCTCTCACCCGTTACTTTATTTTATTAAAACCCCTTCCATGTTCTCCTCTCTCGCTCCCTCTTGTTTTCTCTGCTCGATACCCCAAACAGAAACCCGAACCCATTCCCCTTCCTCCTCCGCTCTCCTCCGTCGAGCGACTCGCTCCCGCTCGCCCACATCGCCGAAGTACCGCCTCTTCCTGAGCGCGCCGCCGCCTGAGGCCATTGCCGACCTCCACTTGAAGCTTCGAATCACCTCGCCACTGCCGAAGCCAGAACTCCATCTTCCTCGCGAGTCGCCAGCGCCCCGCCAATCGCCGCCGCTGACTGAACCTCCACCCCCGTCGTCTTCAATCTTGAGAACCTAAAGCACCTCGACTCCTTGCTCCGCCATTGCCGTCTCGCCCTCTCCCCCACTCGACTGCCGCCTCCATCGCACCTCATCATCACCGATAGCAATGCCTTGCCCTCGTCCCATCACCACCACGACCACACTTCGCCGTCCCCCTTCAACCTCCGCAGAACCCCCATTGCATCGCCATCGCAATCCGAGCCAGCGCCAGTCACAGCCGCTCTCCCTCTGTTTCGAGCGCGAAACAGAGCTTCGTCGCTCGTCGCTACCCCTCGCCGCTGCAGTTGCTTCCCAACCGTAGCGCTCCGCCACTCATCGTCGTCGACTTCGTCGGTGCTATCGCCAACCACCATCGCAGCCGTCGTCAAGTTTTCCCCCTCGCACCGTTCTCTCTCTCCGATCGAAGGGAGAAGAAGAAGAGCGATTGGCCGCCCCTACTGGTTGCTGTTTTGGCGCAACAGATCCCGGCTTCGTTGTTCCCTGTTTGTGCTTGATCCGGTGTGAGGAAGGAATTTCATTGGGCCGTTACGGTGTTCTGTGTTCGGCGCGCACCAGATCCCACTTTCGTTGTCCTGTATTTGGATCTGATTAGGTGTGTAGAAGAATTTCTATTGGCCGATTCGGTGTCCCGTGTTCTGGTCGCAGCAAATCTGATTTTGCCGTCCCGCGTTCTGGCCGATCCGGTGTGGAGTGGAATTCACCATTTGGCATTTTAGCGCGCATTTTGCACGTGTTCTTGGGATTGCTCCCCGGAATTCTGATCCTGTTATTCCCTATTAAATTATTGAATCGCCTACAAGAAAAATGCAAGTCCACTTGAACTCCGTTATTTATTCTAGTTCAAGATTTTTGATCTCTAAGCAAGTAATTCCATCTTAATTATTCTAATTTGCCTTGTGTCCCTTCCGTTAGGAGTATCGAGGGTTTACACGAGCTAACCCGACATACTCTTGACTTATTATTATCCACTGATTCAAACCCAAGCCTAGATATATACTTGACACGAATAAAATAAATAGAGTTTGTACATGAGAAAATACATCGTGATTGAATACATGTTACTTGAGATCTTGTGACTTGAACTCGACATGATAAACTTGACTCGTATACTGAAAAAAAATCACATTACTTGTTGTACATTAGTCTTGATACATGCATGATACAATAACTCGATAATTGCCCACTTGATGAACATTTATGTGATGCTGCCTTGTCTCTCTTGTACTGAGGTTTCAACCCAATTAAATTAGGAATCAGTTAAAATAATATAAAGAGAATTGTTGTTTCAGATTTACTACTTCTTGTTTATTTTGTGCAATGCATCATATCGCTGCATTATTATCATCCCCTTGACATTCTAATAACCACTTGCATGTACACGTATGACTTAGTAATAAAATAATAAACAAGTCAGGGTTTCTAAGGGTTGATCTAGTAGTGGACAGTCTCAGAAAATGTACTCGGTAGGGCCCTCTTGTTACATGAAAACTTGACATGGAAGGTGGAGAATTACTTGTGGAGACGTGAACTTGTTATCTTGTTATCATGTTACATGAACTTGACATGGAAGTTGGAGAATTACTTGTGGAGACGTGAACTTGTTATCTTGTTATCTTGTTACATGAACTTGACATGGAAGTTGGAGAATTACTTGTGGAGACGTGAACTTGTTATCTTGTTATCTTGTTACATGAACTTGACATGAAAAGTGGAGAATTACTTGTGGAGACGTGAACTTGTTATCTTGTTATCTTGTTATCGTGATACACCGAGTACACGCTCTGTAGACCCCACCACGAAGTCTAAAACGAACATTGTTGTGCGTGCATCGAACCTGTGGTATGGGACGTAGTAGTACGTGCACTAGATAGGAGAAACAACTTGATAATATACCTAGTTGACATGTATATATACTTGTTTAAGACCATTGCTATTGGTACCATTATTGACCTTGCAATTTGATCTTGATTCATATTCCTTCATGTACCTTGTTCCCTTACTCTCTGCTTTTCACTACTTGCTGTCCGTACTTGCTCTAAGGACAAATTCTTTCTTTTTAGATGAACAAGTACAGGTGTAGGAGAATTTTCAGAAGGCATTGGTGAGCAGTTCTTCTAAGAATGGAGCAGGAGCCTCTCGAGCTATTTGGTAAGTTTCTATATTCCAGATTTGGTTATTGAATTTCATTCTCGCTTATGTGATTATGTTTTTTGCGTGGTTGTAATTCATTTTTCTTATATTGTTGAGTTAAGACTGGGACAGCTTATGGGTGATATGAGTTGGCGTACTTATATCATTCGCTGAGCCTCAGTTACGTGCATGTGTTCCCGTATTCCGGGAAGCGGGGCGTGACAGCAACTCAGTGCTCGTCGCCCTCGAGTGCGCTTAATAGAAGCATCCCACTCCCTAGAAGGAGTTAGGGCGAAATTTTGTAATCTTGTAACTTCTTGTATGAGTCTTGCATCTTGGTGTAATAATGTGAGTTTTTTGTCTGGAATTAGACGTATACCTCAAATTTTGATTAATATACCCATTTCTCGAACTCCTTGTGAGAATGTGTTTCGTTAATGCTTGCGAGAGTATCAACAGTTGTAGGAGCAATTCCGAATGGTGAGCTACTTTATACTCGCTCGTTCGCAAGTAGCACAGTTGCATCGAACCAAGTGTTGGACTCCAGACTTGTTAGGAGAGTATCAATAGTTGTAGGAGCAATTCCAAATGGTGAGCTACTTTGTGCTCGCTCGTTCGCAAGTAGCACAAGTTGCATCGAATCAAGTGATGGACTCCGAACTTGTTTTTAAGAGAGTATCAACAGTTGTAGGAGCAATTCCGAATGGTGAGCTACTTTGTACTCGCTCGTTCGCAAGTAGCACAAGTTGCATCGAACCAAGTGTTGAACTCCGAACTTGTTGTTTAATGATTTTTTTTTGTAAGACCAAAAGTAGTACGACCAGAATGCTTAGAATAGAAATTTTTAGAATAGAGAATTTTTTCCGGGGTTTGTCACTTTTATTGAAAACAACTAAGCAGTTGCTTCTAAGTTGCGAGCCATTATTACTCTTGATAAAGAAAAAGAGAAACTTTAACATGCTTTAAGGAGAACGCCCTTGTAGAAGTTGCTTTGTGCGGTGTTTAAACAATAAACACTCTCTTGGTACTTCAGCAAGTGCTCTGCGTTCCATGTCATTGGCACCCTCTTGCCCCCCGAATCTTCAAGTAGATAAGCGCCCGGACAGACAACTTTGGAGATCCTATATGGTCCTTCCGAGTTGGGTGTCAATTTGCCTCTCTTGCTGGGGAAAGAAATAGACAACTTCCTGAGAACCATAAATCCTTCTTTGAGATTAGTAGGGCAGGCTCTCCTGTTGTAGGATTGCTCGATCCTACGCCGATAGATTTCTTGCCGAATGGAGGATCTCTCACGGATTTCGTCAATGAGGTCCAAGTTGCCGCGAAGCTCGTTCGCGTTTTGCTCTTCGTTGTAAGCAATCAAGCGGGGGGGGTATACCCACCTCCAGAGGGATAACTGCTTCGGAACCGTAAGTGAGGTTGAACAGCGATTCTCCTGTGGGGGTCCTCTTCGTAGTGCGATAGCTGCAGAGCACATTGGGGAGCTGCTCTACCCATAACCCTTTAGCCGACCTACTCAGTCTCTTTTTCAGGCCGAAGAGAATTTGCCGATTGGCATTCTCCGCCTGACCGTTGGATTGGTAGTGGGAGACCGAGGAGAATCGTTGCTGAATGCCAAGGTCTGTGCAAAAAGTGCGGAAGCCTACCCCCATAAACTGAGTTCCATTATCCGTTATCAGGATTCGGGGCACGCCGAATCTGTAGACAACGTTTTTTTTCCAAAAGAAGCACTGCACCCTATTCTCCGTGATCGTTGCTAAGGGCCCGGCTTCGATCCACTTAAAGAAATAGTCGACCGCCACAACAAGGAACTTTAGCTGGCCTGGTGCTGGAGGGAACGGCCAGAGCAAGTCCATTCCCCACATTGCAAAAGAGGTTGGACTGGATAGAGAGGAAAGCTAAGCTTGCGGTAGGCAACAAATTGTTGAGAATTTTTGGCAAGGACCGCATTGACGAACGTGTTGTTCGGCATCGCAAAGGAGGGTAGGCCAGAAATATCCATAGTTCAAGATCTTGCGGACGAGGGACCTTGCTCCCAAGTGAGTGCCACATATCCCTTCATGTACTTCCTTCAAAGCGTACTGGGCTTCGTCAGGGGAGAGATACCTCAAGTAGGGTCTGCTGTCTACTTGGGTGCAGGAGCATTTGTACAAGACTCCCTCGATGAGTGTGTACCGCTCGGCTCTGGTTCAGATCTTCCGGGCCTCTTTAGGATCTAAGGGGAGGATCCCATCTCAGAGGAAGTCGAGCAGAGGCCTCATCCAATTCTCCCCGAGTTGTAAGGGCAGCGCCTCCATCGGCTTGGGGCCTTCTTCCTCGACGCTGGGCTTCAGCAGAACTTCTATCAAGACAGTTTGTTCGAGCTCTTGGAGAGAAGAGGAAGCTAGCTTTGAGAGGGCGTCCGCCTGCGCATTCTCTTCTCGGAGGATCCGCTGGAGTTGTGCCTCCACAAAAGAGGCCATCAGGTCTTTGACCTTGGCCAAGTACTAGGCCATGGGACCGTCTCGGGCTTCGTATTCCTCTGATACCTGGTTCACCACCAGCTGCGAGTCGCTAAATATCTTGACATGCTTTGCCCCTGCCTTGCGAGCCATGCACAGGCCGGTGATAAGGGCTTCATACTCGGCCTCGTTGTTGGACGCTCTAAAGTTGATGAGGAGTGAGTACTGGAGGATGAAATCATCTAGGCCTACCAGGATGACTCCTGCTCCACTCCTATCGGCGCACGAGGACCCATTTACATACACCGTCCAGAAAGGGGTTCCTCTATTGCTTTGCCGGCCTCAGGAATTGTACTCTCCACTATAAACTCGGCTATGGCTTGAGCCTCGATAGCGGTTCGAGGCTGATAGCTGATATCATATTGGCTTAGCTCGATGGACCACTTCATGCGGCGGCTGGAGGTCTCGGGCTTGTGGAGGTCTCGGGCTTGTGGAGGACTTGTTTGAGTGGCTGGTCGGTATGAACGACCACCGAGTGAGACTGGAAGTACCGGCGGAGTTTTCGAGCCGCGATGACCAAGGCATAGGCCATCTTCTCTAGCTTCGGGTAACGGAGTTCAGTATCCCTAAGGACTTTAGATGGGCATCTGCGTCTTGTCTTCTTCTCTTACTAAAACAGCGCTAAGGGTCTGCTCCGAAGCGGCGAGGTATAAGTAGAGGATATCCCCGGGGTTTAGCTTGCTCAAGAGTGGGGGGTTGACTAAGCAGGCCTTGAGCTGGTCGAAGGACTCTTGTTGTTGTTGCCCCCACTCAAAGCCTTTAGCCCCCTGAGGACCTTGAAGAACGAAAGGCACTTCTCCCCGGATTTGGAGAGGAAACGCCCAATCGCCGCTAGGCGCCCAGTGAGTCTCTGCACATCTTTAACACTGGAGGGGGAGCCATGTTAAGTATGGCCTCTATGCCCCTTTAGCTGACCATGAACCCCAGGAACTTACCGGATGAGATGCTGAACGCACACTTGTTCGGGTTCAGTCTCATATTGTGTCTCCTCAACACGTTAAAAGCTTCTTGGAGATCGAAGACATGATCTGATCTGCTAACGCTTTTCACCAACATGTCGTCTACATAACTTCCATATTCCGCCCAATCTGCTCCTTGAAAATCTTGTTAACAAGGCATTGGTAGGTGGCACCAGCGTTCTTAAGCCCGGAGGGCACGACTCGGTAGCAATATAGGCCCTGGTCGGTGACGAAGGAGGTCTTCGGAATGTCAGGAGGGAACATTCTTATTTGATTGTACCCAGAGAATGCATCCATGAAGCTTAAGAGTTCATGGCCCGAGATTGCATCAATCAGGGCGTCAATGCTTGGGAGCGGGAATGGATCTTTGGGGCAGGATTTATTTAGATCCGTGAAGTCAATGCAGATCCTCCAGCTTCCGTTGGCCTCCTTGACCATCATGACATTGGACAGCCACTCCAGGTAGTTTACCTCCTGTATGAACTGAGCCCTAAGGAGTTTCTCTACCTCCCCCTTGATAGCTTGCTGGCACTCGGAAGCGAATTTGCGCCGCTTTTGCTGAACTGGTCTGGCCCCCGAAGCGACACTACGGTGATGCATGAGGAGCTCCTCGGAGATCCCCGGCATGTCAGTTGCAGTCCAGGCGAAGAGGTCTCGATTTTCCCTAATGCACCGGATAATGTCGGAGCGAACGAGAGGGGGGAGGACTTTGCTAATGTGGAATTTCCGGGTTGGATCTCCTTCTGAGAAGACAACCTCTTCCAGCTCATCGACCGGCTCCGATATAGGTGGGCTACTCCCTTGGGGGAGTTCAAGAGCTTCGAGGGAAAGGACAAATCCTCCCACTGAGGTCATGTAGCACCTGCGGGCCGCCTCCGGGCTCCCTCTGACTTCTCCCATGCCCGCCATAATGGGGAATTTCATCTTCATGTGGTAGGCCAAGGGTACGGCCTGGAGAGCAGCTAGGCCTGGTCGGCCCAGGATGACGTTGTAGGCAGCTTTCACGTCCACCACCATAAAGTCCATCGGCTCGGTTCGGGTGGTGAGAGTTTTGCCAGCGGTTACGTCGAGAGTTATGACACCCTTGATCGTCACTGACACTCCCATGAACCCGTGCTGAGTATAGTCTGCGGGCTTGAGCCGATTCCTGGATAACTTGAGCCCCTGGAAGGCCTCTAGAAAGAGAATGTTGACCGAACTGCCGTTGTAAACTAGGACCCGACGCACATCATAGTTGGCCATGTGGAGGTTTATTACCAACGCGTCGCAATGGGGGTTCGGATGCCCTCTAGATCTATCTGAAAAAGTGACTGGGACCCCCAAGCCCTTGGGGGGAGGACGGTTCTGCACAAAATTTACCTCCTGGACGAAGGCTTTTCGGGAGGAGTTGGAATCTCCTCCCATTGGGCCTCAGTGGATGAGATGCAGGATGGTCTCTGGTTCAGAGTCCGGGGTCTCTGCGTGCCGCTCGGGTCGCTTATTAGCCTCCTGGGGGGCGGAGGAGGATCTGCCTTGTCCTTCCTCACGAACCTGGAGAGCTGCCCTCTCTGAATGAGGGCCTCGATCTCGTATTTTAGGGACCGACAGTGGTCCATGTCGTGGTTGTGGTCCATGTGGAAGCGGCACCACTTGTCCCGGTTCCTCTTCTTCCTCGGGGTGTTCATCATCGGAGGTGGCGGGAGGAGACCCTCTTTCCCAACCTCCATCAGGATCGCTAAGACACTCGCGTTGAGCAGAGTGAACTTCTCGAAGCGAGGAGTACGACGCTGGCCTCCGTTGTCTTTCTGGAGCTTCTTAGCTCCTTCTTCAGCGTCGTTCCGTTTGTTCCCGGAGGATGACCCTTCAAAAGCAGGGTGGGAGAAAACCTCTTCCGCTTGGATGTATTTCTCACCCCTGAGCAGGAGTTCTGAGAAATCCCGAGGAGGCTTCTTGGCACGGGATGCTCGGAGGCTGTCTGATGTGTCTAATTTATATATAAATATTTGTACTCATTTACCCATAAAAATTGCTTGTTTTCGTTTATCTTGTTTATAATTTATCTTATTTCCATAGATTTCAGTTAATTAATTATTTTTGAAGGAATAAGATTTTTTTATGCAAAATGTGAAGATTTTCGGTAAAAAAAATCAGCAAACAAAACAAGCAGATTGATTTATTAATTTTTATTAATTTGTTGAATTTAAATTTTACAATTTGTCCATGAGAAAAATAAAATATAAATTTTATTTTGCCAATTGAGCTGAAGTGCAATAAACAATTTTAAAATGGTTTAAATGAGCCAATATGATTTTTAGTTAGTTTAATTAATTTAAACTAACTAATTTTATTTTTATTGTTAAATCCTAATTTTTTATTTTATTTTGTGTGTGCAGCACGTGAAAGAGAAGAAAAGAAAGCAAAAAAAAGAAAAGAGCAAATTAAAGAAAGAATAGAGGTTTTTCTGCAAAAGTAAACCCTAATTCTCCCACCATGTGGCTATAAATACAATACCAAGAAGAGGAGAAAAAGCGGCACGCCATACGAAAAATAAAAAAACACAGAGAGATACAACAGAGCTCTCTCTGTGTTCTGTGTTCATGTGCGGTCCAAGGGCAGAATTCAACACAAAGAAAGAGACAGCAGAGGACGACAGCTCTATGGGCCCGCGGTGACGTGACAGCTCAGTGGGCCCGCGGTGACGTGACAACGATGTGGGCCCGGTTGACGTGGTGGCTCAGTGCTCCAAGCGGCAAAAACGAAACAAAAGCTCCTGCTCCTGTGGGCGTGACGTCAGCGACAGAGCCTACTCTGCATCTTCTTCTGCTGAGTTGGCGGCCCCAGGAATGAGGAGACCAGCTCTCTGTTGACGTGGCTGGAGCGGAAAACAAGAGAGAGAGAACAGAGCTGAACTGATTTTGCTTTTCAGAACGCGGTTCGAGGGTGTTCGGTTTGCAATTTCATTTAAAAAGCAGTCCTTTTTGTATCTCTTTTCTTTTCTCTAATTTTATCATACAATCCAAAACTGTATTTGTTAGTTGCAATCAATTTATTATGAACTAAATTTTATAATTCTAGGGCTTTTGATTTCACCTAGTTAATCACACACAATTTATAGTTCCATACGAATAAAAAGATTATTTTTCCAAGTTGTAGACCAAAATTCCTAAATTATTCAATATTCTCTCTCGAGCAATATCAAAATTATTCTCAACTAATTATTTGTCATAGTTCATGCACAAATTACCAATTGAAAATTCATTAAGATCTATGGATTTTTTAACGGTTACTTTAACAGCCAGTGTTCTAAATGGCGTCCGCCTCGGACGCCTAGGCGGTGCCTAGGCGCTAAAAAAGAGGAGAACGAACCGCATATGGAATAGGCGGTACTCTAGGCGTTGAGATGACAGTTAGGCGTACAAGGCGTCGATCTGGCAGCGCCTAGGCGGCCGAGGCGGACTAGGCGGCTGACAGATTTTTTTGTAATTTTTTTTTTCAAATTCTTTAAAATAGTCTCTTCATCTTCAACAGAAAAAAGCCTCTTCATCTTCAACAGTAAAAAGCCTCTTCATCTTTACATTAAGGTGTTACTAGTTCACGTTATATTTGAAATTTTATATGACTGATTATTGTTTATGTCATTATGAATCTAAAGTTTATACCATAATCGTTATTAAACTTCTAAATTCATTCTGGCCTAGCATCACTTGTGAATTGTGATGCATTTAATCACATGGCCTGGCCATTTTCTTCAGGAATATTAGTTGTCCTTGATCGCAATAACTCCAATAAATGGTTTGTTTCATCCCTGCAACCTCCATCGTCAAGATTAAGAATCATTCAATCATATTAGGATAAAGATTAAAGAGTTCACAAAATGATTTAAACTACAAGCACCAAAGTTCCAACTTCACAAAAAGATTTAGACTACAAGCAAAAATAGAGAAATGTAACTTTTAAAAGGTTAATATATTAATATTTAAAAAATAAAAACAAAACGCCTAGGCGCCGCCTAGGCGTCCTAGGCGGTAGGCGGTCCTTGGCCGAACCGCCACCGCTTGAGGCCGTTTACAACCTTGTTAACAGCAGTTCGCTCGTGTAACGGTGTTTAATTTTTATTAATCACAAATTACCAGTTCGGTCTCTTCATGATTTAATAGATCATACAAATGTCTATCCACCAATTGTACGCATTAAGAATAAAAATCAAACACTCAACCATGGAAAAATAAAAAAATAATATGGAATTAAAGTTGTGTTCTCAAAACTAGACTACATCAAAGTCCTAGAAAAATAAAATTTAGTTCATAATAAATTTATTGCAACTAATAAATACAGTTTTGGATTGCATGATAAAATTAAGAGAAAAGAAAAGAGATACAAAAAGAACTGCTTTTTAAAAGAAATTACAAACTGAACAGTCTCGAACCGCGTTCCGAAAAGCAAAATCAGTTCAGTCTCTTTCTCTCTCTCCTCTCGTTTTCTGCTCTAGCCACGTCAACAGAGAGCTGGTCTCCTCGTTCCTGGTACCGCCAACTCAGCAGAAGAAGACGCAGAGCAGACTCTGTTGCTGACGTTACGCGCACAGGAGCAGGAGCTACTGTTTCGTTTTCGCCGCTTGGAGCACTGAGCCGCCACGTCAATCGGGCCCACAGCGCCGTCACGTCACCGCGGGCCCACAGAGCTGTCATCCTCTGCTGTCTCTTTCTTTGTGTTGAATTCTGCCCTTGGACCGCACGTGAAAACAGAACACAGAACACAGAGCTCTATTGTATCTCTCTATGTTTTTTATTTTTCGTATGGCGTGCCGCCGCCTCCTCTTGGTGTTGTATTTATAGCCACACGGATAGGAGAATTAGGGTTTACTTTTGCAGAAAAACCCCTATTCTTTCTTTAATTTGCTCTTTTCTTTTTTTGCTTCTTTTTCTTCTCTTTCAAGTGTTGCACACACAAAATAAAATCAAAAATTAGAATTTAACAATAAAAATAAAATTAATTAGTTTAAATTAATTAAACTAACTAAAAATCATATTGGCACATTTAAACCCTTTTAAAATTGTTTATTGCACTTTCAGCTCAATAGGCAAAATAAAATTTATATTTTATTTTTCTCATGGACAAATTGTAAAATTTAAAATCAACAAATCAATAAAAATAAATAAATCAAACTGCTTGTTTTGTTCGTTGATTTTTTTACAGAAAATCTTCACATTTTGCTTTAAAAAATCTTATTTCTTCAAAAATAATTAACTGAAATCCATGGAAATAAGATAAATTATAAACAAGATAAACGAAAACAAGCAATTTTTATGGGTAAATGAGTACAAATATTTATATATAAATTATACACATTAAATACCCCAAACTTAAGATTTTTCTTGCCCTCAAGCAAAAAGTAAAATTATCAATAAAGGATCAATAACAGCTTAACTCATCACACCAAGAGATCTTATCATGCAAGCATCAGAATTTCAATTAAAAATATAAACAATAGCAAATAAAATAAAATCAAGCATACTCACTTTCTCTAGTGCAATTATTTATTCATAATTCCAAACTCAATCATATTTGTCATGCAATTAATGTAATTATAGTATATAACAACTTCATCTGTGATTTCTCCTTCTCACTACTACAAACCGAGTAGCAAACTAGAGTTTTTTTCTCAACTCTAAGTTGTCACTTGCCTTTTGATGCGAATGCAAAACATTTGTGATGAATTCACCCGGTTACTCAACAAGTCACAAACTTAGAGTGCCGGTTACTCAACAAGTCACAAACTTAGAGTGCTTTGCATACTCATATTTCAAGTTGCCGTTTGACGTAAAACTAAACATTTGTGATGAATACCCCTAGTTACTAAGCAACTCAAAACATTGGAGTAGATTGACTTTATTAATTTGATCATTATCAATCTATTTACATAAACTCTGTTTAGGACTAGATCAAAAGGGAAAATCACAAAAAAAACATCACATTTTTCTTTTATGTATAATCACATGACTCGTACAATTTTGTAAGGTATTTTGAAATTCAATAATTCTAAAGTAAATAAGTATGCTTAATCTTACTTTATTATCAATTGTCAATAACTAACTAAAAAATTATTCAATGCTTTAGCACAATAAAGAACTCAAAAGTGTAATGATAAGCCTAATTGAAATCCCTTTTGTTTTGTTTTTCTTTTCAAATATATATAAAATAAAAATAAATTTGTAACGCTTCCCCCAAACTTGAATGTCACATTGTCCTCAATAGGAAAGAAAAAAGAAAAACAAAAAGTTCAGAATTTCTCCCCTAATTTGTCTTAAAAATTCTGCACGCACGGCATTCAGTGTTTCAGCAATATCTGGAGTTGTAGATGTCTAAATGGGCTGATTTTTTTTGCTGAAAAGCTAACACAATTGTCTACAATTGCTCTTTCAAGCACTTTTCCAGATTCTGACTCCATACTGCTCAAAAAAAGCCATCAATGTAAGTATATAAAACAGCTCCGGCCGGCGACTTTCAAATTCGTGCAATCCTACAAAATAAAATCAAAAATTAAAATTATAATAAACTAAAAGAAAAAATCAAATCTAAATACAGTAAAAGAAAACATTGGTTGCCTCCCAAGAAGCGCTAAGTTTTAAGTCTTTAGTCAGACATGGTAGCTAATATGGTCATGTAATGCCAAGATCTAACAACATCAAAACATCTTTTCTAATACTTCTCTACAAGTGTGGATCAGGTTCAAGCTCTAGTTTGATTTATTTCTTTCTTGATGATGACGTCTTTGATATCCCCGCCTCTTTGAATTTTTTCTGAAAAAATAAATGAATAGATGGTGCAGTATCCGAATACATAACACATTCTGAAATTTTTTCTTTTTCATATTCAAGACTTGCTGAATTTGTTGGACATACTTCGATTGGCAACTTTTCAATTTCAGCACTATATTTCTTGCCCCACAATTAAATCAGTTTTACTTACTTGAAAACACGACCGTTCTTCAGGAGAAACTTTATGGATTTAAAAACATCATGCGTTACTTGCTCATGCTGAATTTGTTCCTCCACAATTTGCTCGATCTCTTCTTTCTTTTCAACCACATTTTATTCGTTATTTTCTTCTTGTGGTTGCTCAATTGTCCTCCCGCTTCTTAGTGTTATTACTTTGACATGCTCATTAGGATTAACCACTGTGTTGCTTGGTAATGTTCCTGTCGTTCTTTCATTTAGAATATTTGAAATTTGACCAATTTGAACCTCAAGATTGCGAATTGAAGCTGAAGTTGAAGTTGCAACATTTTGGATTGTCATATCTGTCTTCTGTATGTATTGCTCTGTCTTCTGCATATAGTGCATAAACATATCTTCAAGTATCGGTTTCTTTTCTTGCTGTGGAAAACTTTGATGTGGTCTAATTGCTCCTCCTTGATCGTTGTTCCATGGACAATTGGGATGGTTTCTCCATCCTGATTGTATGTGTTTGCATAATGATTGTTTTACATTTGAAAATTTGACACAAAATTTTCATGTTCGACATTTGATGGAGCAAAAGGGTTTCCCACTTGAC
Source organism: Hemerocallis citrina (assembly GCA_017893485.1). NCBI lineage: Eukaryota > Viridiplantae > Streptophyta > Magnoliopsida > Asparagales > Asphodelaceae > Hemerocallis > Hemerocallis citrina. The sequence continues at coordinate 18,435,680 of CM030358.1, read as the reverse complement.
AATCTATACTTGAGTGATTTCCTGCATAAAGATCACAAATCATATTAGATTGAATTGCATTAAAATTCATATTTCCTATTTGTTTAGATAAAATATCAATTTTTGCATTTAAAATAGAAATTGGATCAAATTCAAAAACTTCAGCCACTTTTCTTGGCATTGTTCTCTCTGAAAACCACTGGTAATTATTTGATGCCATCTTCTCTAAAAGTTTATAGGCTGCTTCGTGAGTTTTACTCATTAGTGCACCTCCAGCTGCTGCGTCAACCATAGATCGATTTGTAAATTTCAAACCATTATAGAATATTTGAATTTGCAGCCATTTCGGTAGTTCATGATGAGAACACTTTCTTAATAACTCTTTGTACCTCTCTCATGCATCATACAAAGACTCGGTCTCAAATTGAGTGAATGTGGCAATATCATTCCTTAGTTTTGCTGTCTTTGCTGGCGAAAAATATTTAGCCAAAAATTTTTGTGCAAGTCCTTCCCAAGTAGTAATATTACCGGGTGGTAGAAAATTTAGCCAAGCATTCGCCTATCTCTTAGTGAAAAGGGAAAGAATCTTAATCGAATTGCATCATCTGATACTCCGTTGTGCTTGACAGTGTCACAAATTTTTAGAAAATTTTCAATGTGAACATAAGGATCCTCATGCGATAGTCCCCAAAATTGAATAGTCTATTGAATCATTTGAATAATCACCGGTTTAATCTCAAAATCGTTAGCTTCAATAACCGACCTCTTTATGCTTGATGTTGCTACATTAATTGAGGGTATTGCATAGTCTCCCAAAGCTCTGTTTTCATAGTTCGCCATGATAATGTCCTTGTATGTTCTGAAATATAAGTATTAAAAAATGAAAAAACTAAAAAAATTAAAATAAATAAAAGTTAGCGACATTAGATTGGAAGGCGGCGGAGGCCACGGACTGGTCCAGGGTGGCCTCCGCGGTGAAACATTTGACATAGTTTCTCAACTGCTCGCCCTTCCGCTGATGAAGCAATAGCACGGAGGTGCTCGTCTTTTCAGCTCGTCGGCTGCTCACGAAGAGAATCAGGAAGAGGCCTTCGAGCTGATCGAAGGAGAAGATGGAGGTCAGGGCTAGCCGGGAATACCACTCCCTTGCAGGTCCCTTCAGCGTGGCTGGAAAAGTTTTGCAGAAGAGCGCGTCTGACGCCTGATGTATCATAATGAGAGTTTTAAAACTCTCGATGTGGTCAGCAGGGTTGGACTCCCCATTGTACGATTCAAAATAAGGAGGCTTAAGTTATCTGAAATCGGTACCTCCATTATGATCCGAGAGAATGGGGGCCTGCTAGGGCAAAAATTCCTCGCATGCTGCTCCTCTATGTTCAGAAGGCCAAGGCACCTCTCCATCTCATGGAGACGGCGGTAGACCGAATCTTCTCTCCGGTCGTACCTCACTGAGGCCCGGGATTCGTCCTCGCGCGGAAGGGGACTGGGAGTGCGACGATGGTCTTGGGCAGGTTGAGGACTGGGTGCCCACTGACCGTGGTCGAGGGCAACATTGAGGGCCTTCAAGACTGCCTCTTGAAATTCCTGGAACTCTGCCCTCGTGATGGGGGCCTCCTGCTCTCGGAGGTCTCGAGGAGCGGGTCGGCCGATTGGAGAGCAACTTCTCCTTTGATGGCACTGGGGTGACTCCCTCCGCCTCCTGGAAGAGTTGGACCTTCTACGATCCGGCCTAGGGGCCAGGCTCTAGGGGACCAGATCGTTGGACCCCTGTGATGTTCTCGGTGGGGTATCTCGTCATGGATCCGCCTCTCATCTAAGCGGGTCCGAAGATCCACCCCATTCTGTCTCTTGATGATGATATTCCGGAGGTCCTTCGGCGTAGGGGGGCTGTGCGAGGCCATGGAGTCAGACGGGAGATTGTGTTTCGACACATGGTCACGATGAGGATGTTGCCCCTGTCATCTTCGGCGGGAGGAGGGTCACTCGGCAGCCTCTTGAAACCCTTGAGGAGCCAGCTGAGGCTGAGATTGTTGAGGAAGGGGCCGTCCAGGCTGTGGTTGCTGGACGAGTTGGAAAAGGTGTCCAGGCTGCTGGACTTGTTGTGTGGGTTGAGGGGGAACTTCCTGGACTGGAGGAGGAGAATGTGCGGGAGTGGCCCTGCGGTTAGAGACCGATGTCTTCCCTTTCTTGGGAGGCATGGCTTGAAACTAGTTTAACTGAGGAGAGAGGACTGGATCGCTACTTCTGCTTTCCACAGACGATGCCAATCTGTTGCTGCTGATTTCGGGTGTGAAAGCAAACAGATAAATTTGTGAGTTCTTTGAGAAAAAACGTAGGGCGAACCTGTTGACTCCACCTATGTATTGACTTGTTCCTTACCGCTACCGCGAACCTGTACGAAGTTCGATACACCGGGATAGATCTCAACGACGAACCCTTCGACGCTCTTGTCAGTTAACTTCAAAGATTAAGATAGAGCTTTAGGTAGAAAAAGATTCATTACCTTGTAACGGTGAGGGAGAGGGGTATTTATAGTCGCCGTATAGATCCATTTCGAGATATGAACAAATCTCTACTTTCCGGCGTGGACGGATAGAAGTGGTTAAAACCGCCTCTTAGGGATAATCACGGATCTGACTTTCACTTTATCCTTCTGAACTGGTTTGTAACGGGATTGGACCCGTATCCAACAGGGCAGATCCGTTCATGAGTTGTTGAGTTGCTGGACCCTGAAGAAGAAACCTAGTTCCCATTTCGGACCCGTTCGTAGGTGAAATTACCTTTTTACCCCTGAGAGCTTTAAGATTCGTGCCCGATTTGAATGGTCCCGATCTAGTCCTATTTTTAGCCATATCAGGTACAGTAGTGAAACATAGGATAAGGCACAGAATGTCTTAACATAACAGTATGGAGAAGGATAAAACTCATTAAAGACAATACAGTGGAACAAGGAAGCTTTATAAGAATTCTGGTCAAAACAGGTTTGCGAAACAATTAATAGCTCTAGCGGTGAACTATATTGTTTAGAAACCTTAATACTGCAGATACATATAATTAGTCAGTATATGTGGTATAAGCTATCAACAGAGGAAATGCCTATAAATGATGAACAACAATGCAACTATAATCAATCAGTTGGTATGCATATAAACTTCATTAGTACAATGTAGCAAAGTCGATTCAATTCCTTCCCATGTAAGACAGTGAACAATCTGCCATGTCATACAAGAGGAGGATTTATTCAGTTTCATCAGCTCAAGTAGCTGACCTCAGCAATTCAGCATTTATTTTAGTAGAGAGATTGCAGGTTGTATAATTGTTTAAACTTAGAAATGAATAAATTACTATATACCTCCTTCCTTTAAATGGATCGTGAAAGAACTCGCATGAATCCTTTGGGCCAAGACTCATCAATGTTCCAATCTTGGCAACAGAAAGAGAGAACGCCTATACAAGATATACAAAAAGTAACAATTACTAAACCACAAATTTTATGTATACGTAACTCACAGAATCCACTGATTAACTTGTCACAAAGATTATGTATGACTTATTTAATACATAAAATGATACCAAACCCCAATATTTTCATGGAACTGAAGCAATTATATAAAGGAAAACGTTTGTGGTACAAACCATGGTTTTGAATAAGTGTTGGCCATCCAGTTGTAGTATTGGCTCCAGTATTCTAGGAAACATCTGTATTTCGGACATTTTAGTGTCGGCTTTGGGTAAAGTGATTAAAAATCGATTAAAATTCTAAAAATAGTTGACATTTTAAAAGAAAATATACATATCTCTTGTTCATCTCTCTTTTACAAAAGAAAAATATTCTTTAAATAAAAGATACCATGAAGATATGAATTCTAAATTCTAAAACTTTACTACATAAATATCAAAATTTCAAGCTACAAGAATATAGTAAAAAGAAATAAATAAACTTGAAAAAGTTTCTTTTGTGCTGACTGCTGAGTTGATCATGTGGGCACTCCTTAAGACTCTCTTCTTCATTTATATATTATACCTACTCAGGAGCGATAACACCAATAAGTAGAGTTTATGCTGTTTGGTTCTAATTGCTTAGCATTATTTTTCTTTTTTCGTTTCTTGTTAACTTAAGTATCGCCAAATATGAGTTCTCAGGAACAAACTGTATTGTGCAACCAAAAACTGAGACAAACTCGGAGTATTGTTTCGGTCTCGGGCCGAGTCTAGATACCATTGTATAAACAAAATTAAGCTACTTTTATACTACTAGATACAATCATGTGGCTCACTACTTGCTCGTACAACCCATATGTTTCTCTCTTCATAATACCACAATAGTAGAGAATATCTAGTACCAGGGGTGGATCCAGGATTAAAAAGTGAGGGGACCTGGTAAAAAAAATCACACAAGATAACATTTAAAATATGTAAAGTTGTTATAGATACTAGAGGGGTATATTAAATTTTCCTCATCTCTCAAAATATATATTCTTGAGTCATTTTAGTTGCACCCGACGATGTTTGATAAAGTAAAATTCATCAACAACTACATCAAAATCAATGTCTTCAACAAAATCTCTCTCAATAAAGATTGTCAACCCATCTGTAAAAAAATCACATACTCTCCAAAAAAGTCAAAACAAAATTACAAACAATATATATAATGCTTAACTTAAAAGAAAACTGCACACATACTCTCCAACTCTCTCTTCATATTCAACTTATTCATTGTATAAGCACTTATATAGCCATGTAAACCCTCAATTAGGCATTAACACAAACTTTTAATCTTCATGTCCTACTTTCTTCTTTCACATCAACCATACACTCGTATCCAAACATATTTGTATGTATTCTAATTACTCATTAACATTCACATCTAACAGAATGTAAATACGAGTTGTACAACTCAATCTATTAAACACTAGAAAATCATACAACACTCTAAGTAAATCTAAGTACATTGCAACATTTTTGCATTTCAAGCTCCAAATCTCCCCTCAATTAGTCAATACAATTTTTTTTTGCATAGATCTCCAGATCAAAATCAAGAAGTAGAGAGAGAGAGAGAGAGTACCTGCGATGAGAGAGAAAATGGCGAGGAGAGAGAGGGAGCTGGAGTCGCTGTTGTTGGGGTTGGAACAGTAGAGTTCGTCCGCTAGGGTTTGGATTGGAATTTGGAATAGATGAAGAAGAGAACCGTCAAACTGGGGAAGAAGAGAAAGGGCGTTAAGAGTCTGAGTTTGAATTGGGGGTGGGGGAGCTGGGCTTCGGCCCAAAGAATTAAATAGAATGCCCAAATCTATATCTATATAATAAAACACAAAGAAAGCTATCAAGTGGCTCACATTCAATCTATCCCAAAATCAATGGACCAGATTTGCTCTCACAAAACATATTTTTCCGCCCAAATTTTCAAATCAAAAAATTTCAAAACCCACACAATCTCTCTTTTTCCCAAAATAACACCCCTACTCTCTCTCTTTCTCACCCGTCTCTCACATCTGTCTCTTTATCTCACTGTCTCCCTCTCTCTCTCCCCGCTCTCTCTCACTGTATCCCTCTCTCTCTTCCGGCGCCTCTTCAGCGCCCCCCCCCAACCTCCGGCGCCTCTTCCGCGCCCCCCCCCCCCACCACTCCAGTCGCCAACCCCCCTACTACCTTCCGCTCTCATCCCTCCATAAAAATCCCCTTCCAACCTCTCCCTATCGTTCGATCCAAAATTTCAGACCCTCTTTCCCCCCTTCTCTCAATCTTTCCACCACTTCGAATCTTCTCTTTCCCCCTCAAATCAAACCCTAAAAAGCTCATCTTTCTCCACTCATAACCATAGATTTTCCAAATCCTAGAATTCGTAAGTCAATGAGCGCGGTGAGAAGTTCGATTTCAAGGAGTCGCGGCATCCGAATCGGAGTCGATGGATTCGTTGGGAAGCGAATCGGGGGGGCATTAGGAGCGAGGGTTTCGTGCTAAACGAAGATCCTTCGTTTTGGGAAGATCACAATGTTCAGGTATTTGTTTAATTTCGTAATTGTTAGAACGCTTTTGATTTATTTTTTTATCGCTTGAAATTTTGGTTCTCTTATGTTTAGTATAGTAAAGGTAGGATCTTTGATCTGTGTAATAATACAGGAACAAGTTTATTTAAGCTTAACATTTTCAAGATATTGCAATTTTGGTTCATTTTCTCTTGGAAATCTAAAAGAAGTTGATTGTTTTTTTCCCCGTTGAATTATAATTTTGAAATCATATATGGGGTTTGCAATACAAAATTACAGTGGGTTACTCTTTGCCTTGATAGTCTAGATTGAATTTGAACTGAGATCATGTATTCCTGTAGCTCCAGTTTTATCAAAGAGTTTGAACTGAAATTATGATATGGGAATATATAACTTTAGATGTGATATTGTGATTTTATCCCTTTTTCAATTGGTGGGTATTTTCAAATGTTCTGACTGTGGGCTAGGTTGTGATTCACAATGCCAAAATATCCCTACAAGGAAACAATAAATGTGTAAGGCAGGACATTTTCCAAACCGTTACGTGGGTTGGGCATCCAGAGACCCGTTTTACATTTGATTTAGTGGCTGATGAGCATGTTACCCAAGTAACTTATTTGGGTTTGTGAAATTCTCTTTTAATAGTAACTACTTATTGATAGTTTATTCTTAGAGAATATATGATTGTTGTTCATTTTACAGGATTTTTTTTTAAGTGGCTGGAGTACCTATGGTGGAAAATTGTGTGGGAGGTTACAATAGCTGCATGTTCGCTTATGGTCAAGTGAGTTTCCTTTGCGTGTTTTTTTATTCCCCAATTTATAATTATTTTTCACCATATACTAATGGAAACATGGACTTTTTATTTACAACTAATTATTGTCATACTATTCAAACTTCAGCTACATAGTTTTTGAGAGCATGTCTAAAGCACTAGAGAGGTATGACATAGGCTTTTAGAATTGTACTGGGGATTTAGTGGCATTCCAAGAATGCATACCCGTACACATAGAGTACTTGAAGCATTACATGCTTCACCTGAGAAAATTAGTTGGTCGAACAGAAGCACAGAAAATCATCAACAACTCCATGGTTGTAATCAGTGCTGGTACTAATGATTTTGTCCAAAATTACTTTTTTTACTCAAACAGATCGAAACAACTCACAGAGCCGCAGTACGAGGACTACTTGGTCTCATTAATGTCTGGATACATCAAGGTTTCAATATCTAACCCCTTCATATAATTTGGTAATTTTGACGTAATGTGATTGATTGACTACTAAAACATTTGTTTAAATTTTTTAAGTTCAATTCGAAATGAAAAGATTAGATCAGAAGAGAGAGGAATCACACCGTCAGTGGATGTAAGTACAAATGTCTCCATCTGCGACTTTTCCTTCATCATAATGGTTCATAGAGATTTTATGTTGTTTCCCTTCAAAAGAGAGTTTTTGTGCAATTTTATATGTCCAATTTGTTCTCTTTCTTCAAATTAAATATTTGTTCCTTCAATGACTTCTAGATAAATGACTTTGTTTCTTTCTGTACCTTTAGAATCTCGCAGTATATCTGAAAATATCTGAAAAGAAAGTGAGAAATGCTACAAAGCTACTAAATCCGCAACAAATGTTTTGTGCAATGTAATTATTCCTCTCCTTTTATTAAGTTTTCTAGAAAAGCAGGTTGTCAGTAAAGTATTTTCTTTAGATAAGGAAGTATTTCCCTCTCCCAATGGCCTACAGGGTGAGACTCTTCCCGGTGTAAGTTTAGCAACTTCATGTATTTAGAAATAAAGTTAATCTCTATGCAAATGTATATTAACTGAATTCTATTTTCCTTCTACTGTTGTAGTGCATCGCAGATAACAACCCTGAAAATATCCCTTGCATGAATTTGAAGAATGGTCCCTCAAGGTCATCTAAGCAAGTTTTAATATATATTGCATTTGTTGAAAAGATTGAACTTTCATCATGAACTTATGTAGCAATTTTCAGTAAATTTAAATTTTTCTTCCGGAAATGAACGGTAAATTATTCTAAAACCTCATTAATATTCTAAAAAGTTGGACCAAAATAAATCATTAATACATTGGTAACAAAGTAATTCATATAAAGTGTACACCTCATAATTATTCTCGCTGTAGAACATATTAACTTTCCTTGAATCTGTATCAACACATATTCTTAACAAATTGGTCTTCCGTTTAGTTAGATATGTCCTTGCACTCAGAAGAATAATTTAGTAAAAAATTGTATACTCACTGGGATTTCTGTAATTGCTCATTTCAGGATGAAGTTAGCAAGCTTTTATGCGCAACAATTAGTGAGCGAGAGCGAGACATTATAAGGCACTATTTCGGTATTGACATTGAATGTCATACATGGGAGGATATAAGTAGGCAGTAAGTACTTCTCATCCAGCTTGAAAATGTATTAAAAGTGGTTGATAAATCTATAGTTGATTCTTATTCTGATCATTCAGAAACATATAATTCTACTCATAATTTATTTTGACATACATTTAATTTGACGTATAGTTCTGACAGTTGACATACATTTAATTTGACATATAATTTTTCAGTATGAAACTAACACACCAAGAAAGGATGATGAGATTAGGGAGGTTACAAATTAACTCACAGTTGAAACCTCATCAGCATGCTTTCCAATCCCTATATGAGAATGTACTAGCTAAAGGTACAAAAATAATTTCCAACAATTTTTAATAGGCTAAAGCAAGTATGAAAATTGAAGAAGGATTAATATATCTATTAAAACTAGGACTAAGGTAATGTTTTTTGTTCATATTTTGATACCTGTTGCGATGTGACTGAAACCTGATGTTCAAATCTATATGAGCAGAGTAAGAAATTCGCAAATGACACACAACAACATGTTTTGGGAGCAAATATCTGAACATAAAGTAAGATAAACATCCAATCGATGTCTTTAAATGATACAAAATCAACTCTGTAAGTGCTAAATAGCAAATGGTAAGTGAAGGGAGCTACTTTGGAATGCTCCTTCCATCTAAGGCATTTCTTGCCTCCGCTATAGTCTGTAAGTCCATGAACTGGATTAATGCCTATACATAAAAATAGATCTCAAATAGGTTAGAGTTCTTCAAGTGCGTTCAGAAGGTTTTTATAAAATAATCAAATGCAATTAACCTAAAATCCTGCAGCCTTTTCGAAGGTAGCAATTTTGTAAATGAATCCAAAGACAGGGAACACCTGAAACAAAGTTGTAGATAGATAAGTATTAAGCAAAGCAGTAGCCATACTAGGGACAATACAATTCAGTCCTTGAAGCCATCAACACATCACTTTAGAAATGCAGGATGGCATCTGTAGTTAGAACATGACATTTATCAAAACTCCAGTGGCATTACACATGTGCTTAATACCTTACAGGTTGATGTTGACTTGGAAAAAACAGTAAATGAAGCTTTTCATTGTGTTCTTAGCACATTAATTAATTGTCCACTTACATTCAAAATTGACATTTTTCTATTGCAACTGTTACTTTCAATCTATATTACAACTGTTATACTCGGCCTTTTTTTCTGGTAGATTATTTCCCATTAGAAATAGTAAGAGTTTACAATTATCTCGCGACGCCCTAAAGCCCCCCCCCCCCCCCCCCCCCCTCTCGACGCCCCGCCTCCTGAAGCTAGCCCCGACGCCCTACCTCATCGATTGCCCTCCTCGACTGTGTTTCAAGGTATAAAGTCGAGTTCTTTATTGTAGTTTCATGTTGTTCTTTTAATTTGGGATTGAAATTCTTGATTGTTGATTGAAATTTGGGTAACTGTTAACTCGAACTTGCAACCTCTTGCTCACTACAATGAGGCTTTACCACTAGATCACAGTGGCATACACATCAACCTTTTATTTTATTTGTTTAGTTATTGATTACGATCTATATTCTTTTGCAGACATTATGCCGCGAGTTCATCATTAATGTTGGTCCAGATTTTAGATTGCTATGGAACACTGTGCAATCTTTTCTTGATCCTAAAACAACTTCAAAGATACATGTAAGAAAGAGTGTTTTTTGTCCCTTGCAGCTTATTTATCTAGAGATTGAGAAATATATTGACTTTTAATTTCACTTCAGGTTCTTGGAACCAAGTGCCAAAATAAGTTACTTGATATAATTGATTCAAGGTAAGTTCTGTCTTTTTCGTTATAACCTATTAATCATTATTTCTTTGTATTGTTTTTCTCAGCTTCCGTTTTGTATGCTTTTCTACAGTGAATTTCCAGATTTCCTTGGGGGCTCTTGCATCTGCTCTGAACATGGAGGATATCTTAATTCAGACCTAGGCCCCTGGAAAGATCCTCATGTATTGAAGGTATAAAAGCGTGTTATCCATTTATCCTAAAGATACTTTGTTTCCAAGCATAGCATTAATTTGTCACATATAATAATGAGAAATAATAGCGTGTTACTTCACAAGCAACCCTATTTGCAACTCTCTCACATGATTGGCCCATGCATAATTTTTAAAGTAAAAAATAGAAGTGTAGTTAGTTGGAACCACCTACTTTTTGTATCTGTACCAATCATAGAGAGTTGCAAATGGAGTTGCACATTTGGAGTAACATGCTATCATTTCTCTACAATGACTGCACTTGGAGAAGTCTGTCTCAGAGGTGACTAAAAGATGTCTTGTTCAAGGCTTTATTTGATTGTAACTTTGTGAGGTAATTGGATTGTTGCTGTTGTGCAGGATCAGAAACAGTGTAATGAACCCACATCACTATTTGAGCACTTCTTCATTGTGGGCCTTCACTCAAATGCAAAGGTTGATGCTATTGAGGAGTTGTTTGCCAACAGAAAGGTGTGCGAGCCAGAGGTAAGATTGTTGCTGTTGATATGAAATACTGCATTGTGAATTTGGCCTGATTAAGATTTAAGAATAGTGAATCCTATCCAGGTAGATGTGGTTTTCAATCTGACAGTGAGAATTTCCCATAACAATTTGTGTTATTCCATTAATTAGTACCTGCAGATATCACAAAAGAAATTGTATTGTTACAATAGGGCTCGACGCTCATATTTCTTTGTTATTTAGTTATTTCCCAAGTCTGTTTTTGCATATAGTCTACGCTCTTAAAGTCGCCTATTCATTAGGTAATCAAATCTGACAATAAAAAATAAAGGTAGTGTCAAGAATCTAAGGCATTCCCTTCCCTCTATCCTATTTCCGATACAGTGAAGTATTAGATCTTGCACGAATGTTGCCCTCACAGTAACCTGCTTCTGCTTCTGTTCCCTCTCCTCCCGAGTTAAAGAAAGATCGATTCTGCAAAAAATCCAATTCAAGACTGGTTCAGTGTTTCAGTCTTGATATAAAGAGTATAAACAGCCTCCAGAACTTTCCAAATGAAATGCATGTAACTGGAAATTTTTAAAGAACCTAATATACTTGAAGCTTCATGTTCTTTTACTAATTACTTGAAGCTTCCTGTGAGATTGTGAGATTGTTTGATCATATTGTGAACATTTTGTGAACATTTTGTAGGTTCAGTGAAGCTTTCTATTATTAGGTTCAGTGAAGCTTTCTTTTATTAGGTTCAGTGAAGCTTTCCTGTGAGATTGTGAAATTGTGAACATTTTGTAGGTTCAGTGAAGATTTTGTAGGTGGTACACTTGAAGCTTGAAGCTTTCTGGATTGAAGCTTGAAGATTTTGTAGATTTTGTAGCTTGAAGATGAAGATTTTGTAGGTTCAGTGAAGATGAAGATTTTGTACCTTGAAGCTTGAAGATTTTGTAGGTTCAGTGAAGGCTTGAAGCTTGAAGATTTTGTAGGTGGTACACTTAAAGCTTGAAGATTTTGTAGGTGGTACATTTTGTAGAATTGTGAAATTGTGAACTTTTAAGAGATTGTGAGAATTAGTTTCCTGGATTGTATGTGAGGATGAGTTTCCTGGATTGTATGTGTGAACTTTTAATAGATGAAGCTTTCTTTTACTATTTTTTAATATACTTGAAGCTTTCTGTAGAGAACTTTAGCTTCATCTATTGTGAAGTAAGCTTTCTGACCTGCATATGAGGGAAACAGAGGGTACAACAACACTGTAGGCTTCATCTATTGTGAAGTAGACATGCATCTCTGAATGAAATGCATGGTAGTAACCGGTGGGGAGTAGTAACACATTTGTCCTGTATATGGGGAAGCAGTGTCCTGTAACCGGTGGGGAGAGAAAATAAAATACCCTATCGGTGCAGGAGTGTAGGAAAGTGCATGCTATGCCCATGGTGAAGCATTTAATTTATACGAAAAGGATCTTACATCCATGCAGCGCATATCCTATATCAATAAAACATCCAAAAGAGAGTTAGAACTTTCTTTCACATTCATACTGTTTATCATGATCTTCATGAAAATAGAGTTAGAACTTTCTTTTACTATTTACTTGAAGCTTCCTCAGAGAGAATTAGTTTGAAGGATTGACCTACACATTACATAATGCAATCACCCACCATCAATCATGTGTAACTTAGATGCTAAAGTTAGTAATACATGAAATTTTGATCGATCACAGTTCTAAATGTAAATTTTGACAAAGTGCGATTGAAGAAATTAAATCCCTACTCATTGGTGATTGAGAATAAAATGCTAATGGTTATTGTAGCAGACAAACTAGCAAATGCAAAAGATTCATGTGTAAAATGTAAGATTCATCATCTTACTCACTCAAGCATCAAGTAGTATATCACTATCTCATTAACATCATCAGTTTAATTTTCTCATCTCATTGAACAAGTATCAACAATCAAAATGTCTAGAACAAGTATCAATATATAGGGGAGGGCTTATCCACAAAAATAATAATTATTATATTGGCACGCGATCCACCATTGTCTAGTACACATAGCATTACACAAAAAGTATATAATGGGAAGGGTGTATTAGTTCATACTCAATATAGACAACATTCGAAATTGACGAAGATCATTCCCACAATGGCCAACGGCTGGCATTACAAAAGAGAAAAATACATGCATTGCATGTGCTAAAATTCGAGTTTAAACCATTTCTAACTTAACAATGCAACAAAAAAAGACTACTTTTTGATGTCCTCCACTCCAACTCCTAACAAAGCCTAGACCCCCCCCCCCCCCCCCCCCCCGATTTCAAAAACAAAAAACATGTAAATTATAGAGCCATTCCAAACCCAGCAATGCAGCAAAAATAAACCAACATTTTTTAATCCCAAATTTCAAAACAAATAAACAAAATCCAAACCTGCTTCCTCATCCAATCGTACTGCCTCGTCCCCACCGCCGGCGCAAACTGCAGCAGCACAAACCCTTCCTTCGACACCTTAAACGTCCCTGACTACACCACCACAACAAAAAACAACCCATCGAAAATCCAGCACGAATCGCGAAGCAACAAAACCCTAAAACCCTAAAAAAGTTACTCACATCTAATGGGCTAAACTCCGACACTCTGGGCTCGACGGTGAGCGTCGCCTTGCCCTTGTAGATGGAGTAGCCGGCGAAAACCCTAGTGGTGGATTGGTCGGCGAAGGAGGGTGAAGGGGAGTAGCCGGAGCGGGTGCACGTGACGGAGAGGGCGCGCCTGGTTCTATGGTTTGGGGTTTGGGGGGAGAAGAAGAGGAATCATTTGCGGTACTAGGCCACTTTTTGAAACTATTTGCGATTTTAGGCCACTTCCCAAACTAGCATTTTTGGCTAGCCAGTGTCACGTCAGTAGCGGCCGCTATTGGAAATAGCGGCCTCTTCATAGCGATGAACACATTGTACTCCCGTACTTGGCAGATTATAGAGGGTATTGTATAATTGCAAACCACTTGGTGTAACTGAGGTCGCTATTGTCAATAGCGGCCTCGTCTAACTAAGGTCGTTATTCCCAATAGCGACCTTAGGTGGGCCTAAAAGTGATTAGGCCAACCTACGGTCGCTATTGGGAATAGCGACCGTGGTTATACGAGGCCGCTATTGACAATAGTGATCTCAGTTACATCAAGTCGTATCCATTATACAATATCCTTTCTATAAGCTGACAAGTGTGGGAGGTCGGTATGAAGAGGCCGATATTTCCAATAGCGGCCGCTGCTGACGTGGCACTGGTTAGCCAAAAGTGCTAATAGTTTGTGAACTGACCTAAAATCGCAAATAGTTTCAAAAAGTGACCTAGTACCACAAAAAATTCGAAGAAGAGTGAGGGCAGAGAGTGGGAAGATAATGGAGAAGCTGAGAGTTGCATTTTTGTTTTGCTTTGTTTTTCTTAGATTTAATTGTAATTTATAAAGAAGATGGAGGGGTGTTTTTGCATAATCATCCATGAGCTTCAAAACAGTTTCAAAAGTATAAAGTATTGGGGAAAATGAAATAAGAGTAATGCTACATCCACTATCAATTTCACTACCAATTTGTTCACTACCTTAGGTGGCACACTCCAATAGGTAGAAAAAGATAGAATAGGTGGGAGAACTCTCCAATAGGAGTATGCCACCTAAGGTAGTGAACAAAATGGTAGTGAACTTGGTAGTGGATGAAGCATTACTCATGAAATAAAGGGTTTTTAACATGTATGCCCCTAAAAAATAAGTTAAAATCATATATGACCCTCACAAATATGTATTGTCATATCTGTCCCCAACAATATATGTCACATTTCTTAATTACTCATTTAGTTTAAAAACTACTCAAAAATATGGAGATTTTTCAGTTTTTTTAATGAATTGATGAAAAATGATTGCATTGTTTTGTTTTCTACCATTCAAACTTAATCTTCTTCATCATTGTAAATCCGGACAATAGTTAATCCAACCGAGACTCATTAACTCGTCTCAAAATTTCTTTATTTTTTCAAAAAATGGACAAACTAACAGTGCATCTTTGAAAACTACATATTCTTCCTCACGTTACTTCTCCAAATTTGTCATCAATCTTGTTTCTTAACAATAGATTATAAGATTCCTTATTTATTTTCTTAAAACTTTTAAATCTTTTCTCATTTGATTGTCTAATTTGATCTTTCAAGTTGATTTCTATTTGTCTCATAAGGGAACAATCATGATTAACTTAGGTAGTGTTCTTTTTTTCCTCTTATAAGTGATTTACCTCTTGTAAGAGGTGGTCTCCCTCTTACAAGAGTTTTTTTAGTGTTCTTTTTTACCTCTTATAAGAGATTTCTTCCAAAATTGCTTCTAAACCTAAATGGCTTCTACTAGCCTCTTTCAAAATCTTAAAAGTCTTCTATAACTTAAAATGACTACACTACCCCTAAATTAATGACTACACTAGCCTCTTTCGAAATGTATTTTTCTTTGATAAGTAATTTACCTAAAAGATATAGATCCACCAAACTCTGTACAGCGATGTTTTCTAGTATGCTCAATCCACTAATAATTCCTCTATAATTTAGCGATGTTGTCTTATACTCAGATATGAAAGGTTCATTTAGCGATAAAATGATGGCACTTATATCAAAAATGATGGCACTTATATCAGTTAGAGTCCCCCTTTCATTTTTAAAGCATCATGTGCATGCATCGCCAAACTAGCATCACCTTATTGCTGGTGGGGTACATGCTTTGAGTATGTTTATGTTTACAGTTGCTCTTATGGTTTAACATTCCTTGTGCAAACAACAACAACATCATTAAAAAGATAACATTTCATCGGATTATATAAATAGAGAAATTATATAGTAAGGGCAAAAATGTCTAAAAGTAGAAAAAAGGTTCTTGTAAGAGGTGAAAAAAGAACATAAATCTCTTATAAGAGGTACTTATAAGAGGTTATTTTTATATAAAAGAACACCTCAAAAAGAGGCTCTTATAAGAGGCTCTTATTGTAAATCTCTTATAAGAGGTCACCTCTTATAAGAGGCAAAAAAAAGAACAGTCCCTTAGTGATATCTAACATAGGGATAAATATGAAATATAGTACAAATTGTTAAGGGCATATACGAAAATATACATTTGTGAGGGGTATATATGATATTATCATATTTGTTAGGGGTATACGTGTTAAAAACCCATAAAAAAAGGTAATGCAACACCTACTACCAAATTTACTACCTTTCTCTTTACTATCTTAGGTGATACACTACTATTGGATGTTCTACCACGCAAAATGCTAGACATACATGAGTTTTTACCCCAAATGTACATTATAAATGCATTGGGGTCCACTTTCTACTAAAAGACAAGATTACAACCTTGTCTTTTTGTAGAAAGTGGACCCACATTTATAATGTACATTTGGGGTAAAAACTCATGTATCTGTAGTCATCCTCTTCTACCACCTACTTTACAATAACCTTCACTAATAGCGTGCCACCTAATGTAGTAAAGAAAAATGTAATAGATTTAGTAGTATGTATAGCATTACCCTAAAAAAAACCTTAACATTTCCCATTTAAATTAAGAAACTCTCTAACGTTATTTTTCGCTTACCAAACCTCCTCCACCATTAAGTTCCGAATATTCCTTTAAAATCCAATTGTGAAATGTCCAATTTGCTATTTTCTTTCATCTTTAAAATCTCTGCTCCTTTTCTCATTCTTCTTACCTTTTTTTTTTTTAACTTCCAATCCCTAGATCGAAGAGAATGAAGTGAAGAGGCACTAGAATGAGGAGAACATTCTTTGTTCATCTCACTTTTCAAACTACGAAGGTAAGCCATTAAATTTTATGCAAATTTTGTGCGCCTAAACATTAAAGTAATAGTCATGGGTAAAAAAATCATTGCACAAAGACCACGTAACATAAGTTTTGAATATTAACGACAAAGGGGGTTTAGTAAGCAAAAAATAATGTATGGAATTTCTTGATTTAAATGGAAAGCGTTATGGGGTTTCTTGATTTTTCCCAAAACCATGAAACCTTTTTTCTTTTATAAAGAAGGGTTATTTTTAGAGAGGTCACCCACATATCTGACAATTCCAATTAAGTCATTCACAATATTGGTTCTACTTCCAAAATGCACATATGCGAGCTTTTTAACATTTAATTCAAGTTAACTTACTTAAATCAACCGAATTGATTTAAAATCCACAATTAAGATTACATTGACATCATTTACACTCTTGTGTTTAATTTAATTTTTTGGAATGATGCTCATATTGTTAGTGATGTTTATGAAAATAGAAAATTGTGGATGGCACATATGGAATTAGTAGTCATTCACAATATTGGTTATACTAAAAAAAAAGCACATATGCGAGCTTTTAACATTTAATTCAAGTTAACTTACTTAATCAGCTGAATTGATTTAAAATTCACAATTAAGATTACATTGACATCATTTACACTCTTGTGTATAATTTAATTTTTAGGAATGATGCTCATATTGTTAGTGATGTTTATGAAAATAAAGAATTGTGGATGGCACATATGGAAATAACAGTCATTCACAATATTGGTTCTACTCCAAAAAAGCACATATGCGAGTTTTTAATTCAAGTTAACTTACTTAATCAGCTGAATTGATTTAAAATCCACAATTAAGATTACATTGACAACAATTACACTCTTGTATATAATTTGATTTTTAGGAATGATGCCCATATTGCTAGTGGTGTTTATGAAAATAGAGAATTGTGGATGGCAGATATGGAATTAGCAGTCATTCACAATATTGGTTCTACTCCAAAAAAGCAAATATGCGAGTTTTTTAACATTTAATTCAAGTTAACTTACTTAATCAGCTGAATTGATTTAAAATCCACAATTAAAATTACATTGACATCATTTATACACTTTGTTTCATTTAATTTTTAGGAATGATGCTTGATATGGCTAAAAGTGGAGTTAAATCGGAACCGTCCGAATCGAGCACGAATCTTGAGTTCCAGGGGTAAAACGGTAATTTCGCATATAGATGGGCCCGAAGCGAGCACTGGATCTCTCCTTCACAGATCCAATAACCCGCGAACGGATCCACTCAAGCTGGGTACGGATTCCGACCCGAGATAAACCCAGACCAGCAAGAGGAAATCAGGGTCTCTGATTTGACTAAATCAACGGGCCTGATTCGCAGTTATCCTCTCACCGGGAATTAGGGATCAGTTTCCTAAATTGATTATGAGGATTTTACTCCTAACGGGATCACAGGAAATCGGATCCCTAATCAGGGCCCTAATCAAATCCCCATGGCGACTATAAATACCTCCGACCTACCACTGTTACAGGGTAATCACTCTCTTTCCAACTAAAGCTCTTTCTTAATCATATCCCTGGTTACTGACAAGAGCGTCGGAGGGTGCGTCGCCGGGACCAACCCCGGTGTATCGCACTTCCTTGCAGGTGAACAGCGGGAGTCAGCAGCCCAACTCCGACGAACAGACTTGGATTCGCTATTCAGGTTTTTCCACGAACCCATAAATTCTATCTGCTTACCCCCACACCAGATTCAGCGGTAACAGATTGGCGTCGTCTGTGGGAAATTCAGACGAATAGCAGCTCCTCCTCTTCCCGTCCAAAAGATCTTCTCCAGCCATGTCGCCTAGAAAGGTAAGATCCCGGGGGTCCAATCGTGGACCCAATCCCGATCAGCAACAGGAAGTACCCCTCCAACTCGCTCATCAACAGGGGCAACTTCCGCCGCAAACCGAGGATCTACCCCCTCTTCCAAATCAGCAACATCTCAATGGTCCCACCGGCGTAGGGGTCTCACGTCCCGACCCGCAGAAACAAGCTTTCCATCTTGACCATGTCTCCATCCACAATGCCTCCTCGGATTCTATGGCCTCCCACAATCCCCGAGCTTCCGATCTCCGCAACACCGTTCTAAATCGGCAGAAGGATGAGGATCTTCGCCGCCGCCTAGATGAGAAGCGGGCCCGAGAGGGAACCTCCCGCCAACATCAAGGTAAGCGATCTCCTCATCGCCAAGATGGCAGGAGGTCTCCAGACCGAAGAGGACGGTGGGAATCTCCCGAGCATCGCAGGAGGAGGCCACATTCCCCTGCTGGTCGACATCATCCGAGGAACGATGAGGCACCCATCACTCATGCCGAGTTCCAACAATTCCAGGCAACGGTGTTGCAGGCCCTCAACCTTCGCCCCAACAACAATAATGCCCAAAGGGTTCCAACACCCCCACGGGTCCCAAGTCCTCGCCACTGGTCCATAACTCCTCCCCCGGCTCCTAGTCACCAGCAACACAATCATAGTCCTCACCGATCCCAGGACCATCGTCGCCGTAGTCCCCGCTCCCCTTCCTATGAAGACGAGTCCAGGGGATCGTTTGACTACCACCGGAGGGATGATGCCCTCTACCGCCGTCTCCACGAGATGGAGAGGCGCATCGGTCGAATGGACGAGGAGGAGAAGTCGAGAGGAAGGACCGTTCGCCCCAGCAGACCCCCCCTTCTCCCGGACCATAATGGAGGCTCCTATCCTGAGGGGCTTCAAGCCTCTGCAGTTTGAAACATACTCGGGAGAGTCGGATCCCGTTGACCATGTCGAAAGCTTCAAGACCTTGATGCTAATCCACCAAGCTTCCGACGCCATGCTTTGCAAAACCTTCCCCGCCACTCTCAAGGGTTCGGCTCGGGAATGGTACTCCCGGCTCGCTCCCTCTTCCATCTTCTCTTTTGAGCAGTTCGAAATGCTCTTCATAACCCACTTTGTGAGTAGGAGACGAACGGAGAAGACCAGCATCTCTCTACTCCACCTCCGACAGGATAGAGGAGAAAAGTTGAGGGACTATGTGAGGAGGTTTACTGCGGAGGTCAGGTCCATCGCCTCCTTCGACCAGTCAGTGGCGACCGTCGTATTCCAATCCAACGTCCTCAACTCTAACCTTCGGTTGTCCCTCGCCAAAAAGCCCCTGCATAACTTCGCCGACCTTCTCCTTAGATGCGAGAAATATATTCGGTCGGAGGAGGCCGAGTGCCTCCCAAGTTTCGGAGGATCCGCTTCCGGGTCGAAGAGAAAGACAATGGAAGAGGAAGGGGCCAAGAAGCTACAGAAGGATAATAGCGGTCAGCGCCGTCCTCCTCCCAGGTTCGAGAAATTTACTCCTCTCACTACCAACGTCTCCACCATCCTGATGGAAGTCGAGAAGGAGGGGGTTATACCTCCCGCTCCGAGGATGAGCACCCCAGCCAAGAAGAGGAACAAGGAGAAGTGGTGCCCTTACCACCGGGATCATGGCCACGACACCAACGACTACCGGGCGCTGAAGAACGAGATAGAGGCCCTCATCCAGAGGGGGCAGTTGGCTAAGTTTGTGAGAACAAATGATCGGGGAGATCGCACCTCTCCTCCGCCTCGGGGGGCTAACAAGCGCTCCGAGCGACGCGATGAAACCCCCGAGTTCGAGGAGGAACGCGTCCTGCATCTCATCCATGGGGGCCCCATGGGAGGCTCCTCCAACTCTTCACGAAAAGTGTTCGTCTGAGAGGTTAATTCCATCCACAGTGCCCCCCCCCCCAAAAGGCCTCGGTGTCCCGGTCACATTCTCGAATGAAGATCTCGAGGGGGTTAGGATGCCCCATTGTGATGCACTCGTTATTGATCTTCGCATGGCGAACTTCAAAGTGCAAAGGGTCCTAGTAGACAACGGAAGCTCTGTGAACATCCTCTTCCTCTCGGCCTTCCGAGGTCTTCAGCTGCCCAGGGACCGTCTCAAACCGGCCGACTACACTCTCCACGGGTTCACGGGAGTGCCAGTAACTATCGAAGGGGTGATAACCCTCGACGTAACTGCTGGCAAAACTCCTACCACCCGGACCGAGCCGATGGACTTTATGGTCGTCGACGTCCCAGCTGCATACAACGTCATCCTAGGTCGACCTGGCTTAGCTGCCCTAGAAGCCGTTCCTTCGACCTACCACCTCAAGATGAAATTCCCTACCCGGGCAGGAGTAGGGGAGGTCAGAGGCAACCAGGAGATGGCCCGGAAGTGCTACATGACTTCCACCGGGGGTCTGGTCCTCTCCCTCGAAACTTTAGAGATCCTTCAGGAGATAGCTCGACCAACGTCCGAACCGGTGGACGAACTGGAAGAGGTGCTCTTTTCGGATGATGATCCAAGCAGAAAGTTCTTCATCAGCAAGACCCTCCCTTCTGTCCTATGTTCCGACATAGTGCAGTGCATTCGGGATAACCACGACCGATTCGCCTGGTCTGCAGCTGACATGCCAGGAATTTCCGAGGAGCTTCTGGTCCACCACCTCAGCGTCGAGCCGGGGTCCAAACCGGTCCAGCAAAAGAGGCGCAAGTTCGCTCCCGAGCGTCAACAAGCCATCAAAGAAGAGGTGGACAAGCTTCTAAAGGCCCGGTTCATACAGGAGGTTAGCTATTCGGAATGGCTCTCGAATGTAGTCATGGTGAAAAAGTCGAACGGGACCTGGAGGATATGTATCGACTTCACTGATCTGAACAAGGCCTGTCCCAAAGACCCCTTCCCTCTTCCGAGCATCGACACCCTCATCGACGCGACTTCGGGCCACGAGCTCCTCAACTTCATGGATGCTTTCTCAGGCTACAATCAGATCCGGATGTTCCCCCCGGATATCCCGAAGACCTCGTTTGTGACCGACCAGGGCCTCTACTATTACAGGGTGATGCCGTTCGGATTGAAGAACGCTGGGGCCACTTACCAACGCCTTGTTAACAAGGTCTTCCAGAACCAGATAGGTCGCAATATGGAAGTGTATGTCGACGATATGCTTGTGAAAAGCATCCGAGGCACCGATCACGTCGCCGACCTGCAGGAGGCATTCGGTATACTGAGAAAGCACAACATGAGGCTCAACCCGAACAAGTGTGCGTTCGGAGTCTCATCAGGAAAGTTCCTCGGCTTCATGGTCAGCCAACAAGGAATCGAAGCTAACCCAGTGAAAATCAAGGCCATATTAGACATGGTCCCGCCCAAAAACATTAAGGAAGTTCAGAGGCTGACAGGCCGCCTCGCCGCGATAGGTCGTTTCCTCTCCAAGTCCGGGGAGAAGTGCCTCCCCTTCTTCAAAGCTCTCAGGGGGGCTAGAGGTTTTGAATGGGGGCCGCAGCAGCAGGAGTCGTTTGACCAGCTCAAAGCTTACCTCGTCAATCCTCCCCTGCTCAGCAAGCCCGTCCCGAGCGAAACCCTGTACCTCTACTTGGCTGCGTCCGAGCAGACCCTCTGTGCCGTTCTAGTAAGGGAAGAAGATCGGACTCAAAGGCCCATCTACTATGTAAGCAAGGTGCTCCGCGACGCCGAGCTTCGCTATCCGAAGAAAGAAAAGATAGCGTATGCCCTGATCATCACGGCAAGAAAGCTTCGCCCCTACTTCCAATCCCATTCGGTGGTCGTCCTTACCGACCAACCGCTGAAGCAAGTCCTCCACAGACCTGAGACCTCAGGCCGCCTCATGAAATGGTCCATCGAACTAAGCCAGCACGATGTCTCGTACCAGCCCCGGACTGCGATCAAAGCTCAAGCCCTCTCGGAGTTCATCATCAAGACCACCATTCCCGAGGTCAGCCATGTCCCGAACGGACCCCCTATTTGGACAGTTTTTGTGGACAGCTCCTCTTGCAACGAGGGAAGCGGCGCTGGTATCATCCTGACAGGTCCAGCCGACTTCGTCCTCCAGTATGCCCTCCGCATGAACTTCAAGGCCTCAAACAATGAAGCAAAGTATGAGGCACTAATCGCTGGCCTCGGACTTGCCCGAAGGGCCGGGGCGCAGCGCCTCCGAATCTATAGTGGCTCTCAGCTGGTTGTGAATCAAGTCTTAGGCGATTACGAGGCACGAGACGAAAGGATGGCGAAGTACCTCGCTAAAGTCCGAACCCTCATGGCCCGGTTCGAAGAAGCGCTCATCCAGCGAATCCCTCGAGAAGAGAATTCACAGGCCGACGCCCTTTCTAAGTTGGCCTCATCCTCCCTCCAAGGTCTCGAGCAGACCGTCTTGATCGAGGTCCTCTTGAAACCGAGTATAGAAGACGAGACCCTCGACTCAGTGGAGTCACTGCCGGTCCTACTGCAAGATAATTGGATGAAACCGTTGGTGGAATTTCTAAGAGATGGGCTCCTCCCGGAAGACCCTAAGGAGGCTCGTCAAGTAAGGACCAGAGCGGAACGGTACACTCTAGTCGAGGATATCTTGTACAAGAGCTCCTTCTCGCAAGTGAACGGCAGGCCATACTTGAGATGCCTCTCTCCCGAGCAAGCCAATTACGCCTTGCAGGAGCTCCACGAAGGCACTGGCGGAGCGCATTCGGGGTCCAGATCCCTGGCAAGGAAAGTGTTGAATTACGGCTACTTCTGGCCTACCATCCTCCAAGACGCCGAGCAACACGTTCGGAAATGCGAGTCTTGTCAAAAGCATTCGAACATCCGTCGCCTCCCACAAGCTCAGCTCGCATCCCTATCAAGTTCTATCCCTTTCGCCATGTGGGGAATGGATTTACTAGGGCCATTCCCTCCAGCTCCTGGCCAGTTTAAGTTCCTTGTCGTAGCGATCGACTATTTTTAGAAGTGGATAGAACCCGAGCCTCTGGCAACCATCACGGAGAACAAGGTGCTTCAGTTCTTCTGGAGGAACGTCATCTACCGATTCGGTGTTCCCCGAGTCCTCATAACTGACAACGGAACTCAATTTACGGGGGTCGCGTTCCGAGCTCTATGTGAGGACCTCGCCATCCAACAACGTTTCTCCTCCGTCTCCCATCCTCAGTCGAACGGCCAGGTTGAAAATGCCAACCGGCAGATCCTTGCCGGCATCAAGAAGAGATTGGACAAGTGCTCCAAAGGCTTATGGGTCGATCAGCTCCCCAACGTGCTGTGGAACTACCGCACAACTAAGCGGACCCCTACGGAAGAGTCCCCGTTTAACCTTACCTATGGGTCCGAGGCTGTTATCCCACTGGAGGTCGGAATACCTTCTCCGCGCCTTGTGGCCTACAACGAAGAACAGAACGCTAGGGACCTTCGGGCGAACCTAGACCTGATAGACGAGCTGAGGGAAAGAGCATCAATTCGCCAACATAGCTATCGAAGGAGGATCGAGTTGGCGTATAACAAAAAGGTCCGACCTACCAATATCAAAGAAGGGGACCTAGTCCTCAGAAAGCCAGCTGTCTCCTTCCCTAGTCAGAAGAGCAAGCTGGCCCCAAATTGGGAGGGGCCCTACAGGATCACGAAAGTAGTTCGGACAGGAGCTTATCGTCTCGAAGACCTCGAAGACAGAGAAATCCCTAGGACCTGGAATGCCGACCATCTTTTGAAGTACCAAGAGAGTGCCCCGACACCTCTCTAAGTATTTCAGGATGTCGAACCGTTCCTCTCCTACACCCTGTATTTTCTCTATTTTGTTTCTCATATGTAATCACGGCTCGCAACTCAGAAGCAGCCGACTAGTAGTCATCAATAAAGAAATTTTTCATACTCGTGCAAATGCATCTTTCCCTTCTTTGCTCTTAATCTACCGACGGTTCGGAGTCCAACACTCGGCTCGACTCTACTTCGCCGGTTCGCCCTTAGGCGAGCCAGAAGTAGATCGCCATTCGGAACTGCTTCCACAACAGTTGAACAAATCTACCGATGGTTCGGAGTCCAACACTCAGCTCGACTCTACTTCGCCGGTTCGCCCTTAGGCGAGCCAGGAGTAGATCGCCGTTCGGAACTACTCCCACAACCGTTGAACAAATCTACCGATAGTTCGGAGTCCAATACTCGGCTCGACTCTACTTCGCCGGTTCGCCATTAGGCGAGCCGGAAGTAGATCGCCGTTCGGAACTGCTCCCACAACCATTGAACTACTCTACCGATGGTTCGGAGTCCAACACTTGGCTCGACTCTACTTCACAAGCTCGCTCCTCGGCGAGCTAGAAGTAGGTCGCCATTCGGAACTGCTCCCACAACCGTTGAACTACTCTACCGATGGTTCGGAGTCCAACACTTGGCTCGAATCTACTTCGCAAGCTCGCTCCTCGGCCAGCTAGAAGAAGGTTGCCATTCGAAACTTCTCCCACAACCGTTGAACAACTCTACCAATGGTTCGGAGTCCAACACTCGGCTCGACCCTACTTCGCAAGTTCGCTCGTAAGCGAGCTAGAAGTAGGTCGCCGTTCGGAACTGCTCCCACAACCGTCGAGCAACTCTAACGGTGGTTCGGAGTCCATCGTTCGGCTCAATTGCGCTCACTCAAAACCCCGAGCCGAGCGGACGAGGAACCGACCCTCGTATATGGAGAAAAATTCTGCCGAACTAATTTCGCCGTTGGATCATCTCAAAATGCGTGCTAGAACGTGATGAACAGATCTGATCGTGCCACGTGTCCACAAAACGACAAGATAGTATTTTCTTGGAACTCGTGCCTTCCACCTCGTGATACGTACCACAATCATGATCGACCGTCTGGATGTTGCCACGTGGCCGGAATCTGATGTCCGAGCCGTCGCCCCTCGGAAGCGCACAGTCACCTCGGAATACTCCGAGCGAAAAACTAAAGTTCTGCGGCTAAAACCTACAAAGAAGACAACTAAGGGTCCTTATGGTTCGGCGTCAAGAATAAGGCGACCACGGCACGACTATGAACAAAGCAACTTTGATTTTATTAAGACACTTGGTAAATTTACAAGGCAAACAATTATAGCGGGAAAGCAACTAAATAAATTACAAGGCATGTTATTACAACAACAGAGACGGGGCAAGAAGGAAAAGGCTCGACGCCATTCGTTCAGTGCCTCCTCGGAACAGGGACGTTTCGATTCAGAGACAGTCGTGGTTTCCGTCTTTCACCCCCGAGCTTGTCTCTAGGCCGACGAACTGGGATGCCGCCTCACCACTAACCCTAACGGTTGCTCCGACCGAAGCCCCGCTCGAGCTAACAGCTACTCTGCTTTGTGCGTCGGCCGCTGTCCGACCAATAACTTGGCCACGAGTCGCTAGCTCGTAGAAGGTGATCCCCCGTTCTCTCTCCTCGCGAGTGCAAGAAGTGCTGCAGACATTAGCTCTCACAGGCTGAGGCTTCAGTCGAGCCACCTCCTCCTCGAGCTCGACGATCCTATCCTTCAGAGTATCGTCCTTAACCATTATCTTGAACCGAGGGAGCTTTGCCGAACCGGGGTACTCAGCGCTGTCGGATATAATACGACGTAAGTTAGTCACCTCGATGCTCTTGTCAACCGTGACCCTCTGCAGCTGTTCGACCTTCTTCTCGAGCTCATCTCGCTCGGCCACCACCGAAGCCAGTTCTGCCTCTTTCGCCGACAGCTCTTCCTCGACTATCCGCAGATGATGCACCTTGGCCAGAAGCTCGCTGTTCTTCTTCTCCATGTTGAACATCAACCTCCTGGTGAGCTCGATTTCACCGACGAGGCGAGCCTCGCGAGATTGCTTAAACAGCTCAGCGCGACGCCGAGCTGCCGCGGTATTTGGGGCGTGTTCGAGGATCTGAAAGACAAGAACGTCGCAATTGGAAAACTATACACCGACCCAAACACTTGGACAAATTTGAAGTAAAATTTTCATTCATAAAAAGAAGCGGTGGCCAGTCCGCAAAAAGGCATTACATTTTCGAAAAGAAAAGAAAGAAAACAAAGATTACAAAAGAATGAGAAGGTCAGGGGTCCACCTGCGTCACCGGTTCGACCACAGGCGCTTCGCCAGATGGCCCCTCATTTCTCTCACCAGTCTGGGGGTTCGTCACCAAAGCGTGCGTCACCTTCGGCTCCCTCCTCCTCGGCGTCTGATGGGGATCCGGGCCACAGTCTGTAGCCGACCCGCTCGAAGCCGGGGACGCGGTCCTGAACATGGTCGAGCGCCCTCTGGTAGGACTTCTCCATGTTCGAGGCCATGTGCTTCTTCGCCTCGGCCTTGATCTTCGTTGCCAAGGCCTCTTTCTTCGCCTTCACCTCGGCCAGAGCCTTCGCTGACGCCGCCAGCTCCTCGGCAGCCTTGGCGACCTTGGCGGCCTCCTCGGTGAGCTGCCCCTTGACTCGCTCCAGGTTGGCCACAAGATCGGCCACGTGGACCTCCAAGCCCTCGGCTCGCCTCTGCTCTGCTTCGAGCTGCCGAACCGCCTTCACCTTGTCCGCCCTGT
Source organism: Hemerocallis citrina (assembly GCA_017893485.1). Taxonomy (NCBI): domain Eukaryota; kingdom Viridiplantae; phylum Streptophyta; class Magnoliopsida; order Asparagales; family Asphodelaceae; genus Hemerocallis; species Hemerocallis citrina. Next base: position 18,408,683 of record CM030358.1, on the reverse strand, counting down.
CCTTATCACTGGCGGCCTTCAACTCCTTCTCCTGTTCGGCGAACGCTTCGAGGAGATGGTTGAAGTGACAAGTGGCCTGTCAAAACTAGACGATGGTAAGAACAGGGTAGGAGCCGAACGGCAGACTTAAAGAAATTCTGTAAAAAAGGGTACACGGGACTTACCGATACGAGCGACCAGGCGACCTCATAAGTGTCGTCGCCGACCGTCCCCGCCTGCAGCGCGGCTCGATCCTTCGGGGTCGCCAAGTGTTTGACGGCCTGCATCGACATCTGCGAGTTGCCAAGGAATCCATCATGATTCTTGACTCGCCAGTTCGGAACGAACAACTGCTTGTGCTGTTCGGTCAAGATCGCCTCGGCCGGAGCAGTCAACGGAGGAGCCTTAAGCGACAACGCCGCGGTGACGTTGAAGGCCTCACCGACCGGGGTAGAGGCGACATTAGCCGAAGGCCCTTCGACAACAACCACCGCCGACGAGGGCGCCTCAGCAACCGGGGGAGGCGGAGTGGTGGTCGAAGCAACCTTGGTGGGCCGGCCAGACGGAGCGGTCATGCTCGGCTTCTTCCTCTTCCTCCCATCGGCCACCTTACCCCTCTCGTTCATCATGGCCGTAAAGTCCATCTTCCGCGCTTCTGAACCAAACAACAAACAAATTAAGAGTTAGTGAGACGAGCTAAAGACTTAGGAAAAAAAATAAACGAGATGTCAGGAGCGTACTCGGGTCGATTGGGCTAAAGCCTGACCCGAACAGCACCTCCTCGGTCATCTCCCTCCAACTCAACATCGGGAGGGCTATGATCTTCCTCGCCATCTCCTCCTCGGCCGCAGTCAGTTCTGGGTCGGCCCTCGCAAACTTGGTCACCTCTGGCTTCTACCGGCTCGGAATTTGCAGTATTGGTGCCCCCCTCAATATGAAGAACTTTTCCTTCCAGCCTTTGATCGAGTCCGGGTTTTCTATGATCCGAACACCCTTCCTCGGTGCCAGGTAGTATCGATGCTCGGTCTTGTGCATCCGGTTTATCCGATACATGCTTCGGAAGACCGTCAAGTCCGGCTCGACTTCGGTGTTGCGGCACTGGAGCAGGAAGGCGTTCACATGACGCCATGTGTTCGGCATAAACTGGGTCGGCACGAGGCAGTACCATCTGAAGACCTGGCGAATGAAGGGATGCAGCGAAAAACGCAGTCCGGCGTTCAGAGAGTCGTAGTCGAACATGCACATATCCGACGACGACAACTTAGAGTTCGCCCGCATCCCAGCGCCAAGGAGAATTAGCTTGTACTCCGGAGGGATGGCGAACCCCTTTCCGATTCGGAGCAGGTCCCTCTCGGATAGCTCCTCTGCCTCGGTAGTCAGAACCGAGTTATTCTCTTCGTAAACTTCTGACTGGCCGATGATCGCCTTCTTCATGAGGTCGCCCTCATACTGCCTAACCCCTGCATGCCCGGACAATACACAAGGGTACCGGCCTGTCTCAGGAGCTCACCTCGGATTCTCCACAATCACCTCGACCACGGGAGATTGGGCCACTACCCTCCTCTTCCTCTTCTCCTTCCTCACCTCGGCCACAGACGGCTCGGCTACTTGCTTCCACTTCCTTCGTATCTCTGTCTGCCTCCTCTCCTCGGCCCCACTATCGCCCGAGGACGAGGCCTCACTCCCCGAGTTCACCCTTGACATCTCTATAAAAAAGCTAAGGCAAGTAGACTGATCTTGAAGTGACGTTCACGGTCGGAATAAGCTCGCCGGAAATCGCCTGGCCCACGCGACAGCTAACGTCACCGCCTTGGAGCAAAAGTCGCCGCTAGCAGAGAGCACAAAGAGTGAAAGTAAAAGTTTGGAGTAAAAGGTGAAATGAACTTGGAGGTGGGGGAGTGAGAGCTTATAACCCCAGCATGATGTTGGGCTGCCTTGGGAACCTAAAAAGCCCACTAAGAAGCCAAAATGCCAAAGCGGAGAGTTGCGACGTTTCAGTATCACAACAAAGGCTCTACGAAGTGCTCAAGTCCACGACTCGGCCACCAGTCTGCCTAGCCGAGCTACCGAACAGCTTGGCTAAGCGGCCGAGCTACTGAGTCGGAGGGCATTCAACTCTATACCTCGGCTAAAGGCACCGAGCTACTGAGTCCGAACCGAGGGGACGAGGAACCGACCCTCGTATATGGAGAAAAATCCTTCCGATGACAAATCACCGTCGGATCTCTCCAAAATTCGTGTTAAGACACGATGGACGGTTCAGATTGCGCCACGCTCACAAAACGACAAGATAATGTTTTCTCGTGATCTGAACCCAACCCTCGTGATTCACGCAATGATGGACGCTCCAGATCTGACCATGTGTACCTTCCGAGCCGCCTGCCACCGATCTGCCTAGCCGAGCTACTGAACAGCTTGGCTAAGCAGCCGAGCCACTGGGTCGGAGGGTGGCGACGCTTCAAAGCCAAGACTCTTCAAAACGTCTAACTCCATACCTCGGCTAAAGGCACTGAGCATCCGAACCAAGGTAACGAGGAACCGACCCTCATATATGGAGAGAAATCCTTCTGAGGACAAATCACCGTCGGATCTCTCCAAAATTCGTGTCAAGACACGATGGACAGTTCAGATTGCGCCACGCTCACAAAATGACAAAATAACGTTTTCTCGTGATCTGAACCTAGTACTCGTGATTCACGCAATGATGGACGTTCCAGATCTGACCACGTGCACCTTCCGAGCTGCGTGCCACCAGTTCGCCTAGCCGAGCTACCGAACAGCCTGGCTAAGCAGCCGATCTACTGAGCCGGAGGGCGACGATGCTTCAAGTCCAAGTCTCTTCAAAACGTCTAACTCCATACCACGGCTAAATGCACCGAGCCTCCGAACCGAGGAGACGAGGAACCGACCCTCGTATATGGAGAAAAATCCTTCCGAGGCTGAATCACCATCGGATCCCTCCAAAATTCGTATCAAGACACGATGAACGGTTTAGATTGCGCCACGCTCACGAAACGACAAAATAACATTTTCTCGTGATCTGAACCTAGTTCTCGTGATTCACGCAATGATGGACGTTCCAGATCTGACCACGTGTACCTTCCGAGCTGCGTATCACCGGTTCGCCTAGCCCAGCTACCGAACAGCCTGGCTAAGCAGCCGAGCTGCCGAGCTGGAGGACGACGACGGTTCAAATCCAGGATGCTTCAAAGCGGCCAACTCCATGCCTCGGCTATTGACACCGAGCCTCCGAACCGAGGGGACGAGGAACCGACCCTCGTATATGGAGAAAAGATCCACCGACCCTCCTCAGCCGTTGGATCTTGTCAAAAAGCGTGCTCGTCATGATGGACGGCTCGGATCTTGCCACGTCCACTAAATGACAAGATAGCGTTTTTTTGGGGATCCGCACTGAGATGGACGCTCAGGATCACGCCACGTAGCTCGGCTGATTCCGAACCATGTGCCGACCTGCCGAGCCGAGGAGACGAGGAACCGACCCTCGTATATGGAGAAAAGATCCGCCGACCCTCCTCAGCCGTTAGATCTTGTCAAAAAGCGCGCTCGTCATGATGGACGGCTCAGATCTTACCACGTCCACTAAACAACAACATAGCGTTTTTTGGGGATCCGCGCTGAGATGGACGCTCAGGATCACGCCACGTAGCTCGGCTGATTCCGAACCATGTGCCGACCTGCCGAGCCGAGGAGACGAGGAACCGACCCTCGTATATGGAGAAAAGATCCACCGACCCTCCTCAGCCGTTGGATCTTGTCAAAAAGCGCGCTCATCATGATGGACAGCTCAGATCTTGCCACGTCCACTAAACGACAAGATAGCGTTTTTTGGGGATCCGCACTGAGATGAACGCTCAGGATCACGCCACGTAGCTCGGCTGATTCCGAACCATGTGCTGACCTGCCGAGCCGAGGAGACGAGGAACCGACCCTCGTATATGGAGAAAAGATCTGCCGACCCTCCTCAGCCGTTGGATCTTGTCAAAAAGCGCGCTCGTCATGATGGACGGCTCAGATCTTGCCACGTCCACTAAACGACAAGATAGCGTTTTTTGGGGATCCGCGCTGAGATGGACACTCAGGATCACGCCACGTAGTTGGCTGATTCCGAGCTCGGCACCGAGCAGCCGAGCCGAGGAGACGAGGAGTCGACCCTCGTATACGAAAAAACTATCAGCCGAGGAACACGGATCGTCTCCCAGAAAATCGCGCTCGGCGCTGATCAAGGGCCCAGATTGCGCCACGCCATAAATCGGTATTAAAAATTAATTTTTATTTATTTTAATCGCTTTATTTATTTAAAAAATTGCGAAAAAATTACTAAAAATTTGGGAAAATTAACTAGAAATTCTAGAAAATAATTACAAATTCGGGGGGAAATTTTTGAACCCCTGAACGAACAATTATTGCATAGAATGTGTTATTAAGACCCCCGAACGACTGGTTAACACATCGCAAAATTAAATAAATAATTCGAAAGAATAAATAAAAATCACCTAGCATCCAAAAAAGCTCAGGGACAACTCAGAGTGCAACTAACTTGGGAAATCACCACACTACCTCCCTTAAAGATTCAAAACCTCCCATTTGGGCTCCGTACAACTCCGCTAGCTATCAAAACAGTAAAAATTACTCCTCAAAGGCTGATCAAGCTCAGTCTTGGGGAGTGGGGGGCTCGTGATATGGCTAAAAGTGGAGTTAAATCGGAACCGTCCGAATCGAGCACGAATCTTGAGTTCCAGGGGTGAAACGGTAATTTCGCATATAGATGAGCCCGAAGCGGGCACTGGATCTCTTCTTCACAGATCCAATAACCCGCGAACGGATCCACTCAAGCTGGGTACGGATTCCGACCCGAGACAAACCCAGACCAGCAAGAGAAAATCAGGGTCTCTGATTTGACTAAATCAACGGGCCTGATTCACAGTTATCCTCTCACCGGGAATTAGGGACCAGTTTCCTAAACTGATTATGAGGATTTTACTCCTAACGGGATCACAGGAAATCGGATCCCTAATCAGGCCCCTAATCAAATCCCCATGGCGACTATAAATACCTCCGACCTACCACTGTTACAGGATAATCACTCTCTTTCCAACTAAAGTTCTTTCTTAATCATATCCTTGGTTACTGACAAGAGCGTCGGAGGGTGCATCGCCGGGACCAACCCCGATGTATCGCACTTCCTTGCAGGTGAACGGCAGGAGTCAGCAGCCCAACTCCGACGAACAGACTTGGATTCGCTATTCAGGTTTTTCCACGAACCCACAAATTCTATCTGCTTGCCCCTACACCAGATTCAGCGGTAACAATGCTCATATTGCTAGTGGTGTTTATGAAAATAGAGAATTGTGGATGGCACATATGGAATTAGCAGAATTATTGGTGGCCTATATGGTAAAAACTCTATTCAGGGTACAAAAAAGGGTAATGCTACACCTACTACCAAATCTATTACATTTTCCTTTTAATACCTTAGGTGGCACACTATTATTGGATGTTTGTACCACCTACTCTACAAGAGCCTCCACTAATAGTGTGCCACCGAAGGTAGTAAAGAAAAAAGTAGTAAATTTGGTAGTAGGTGTAACATTACCGTACAAAAAATATGTAATTGCACAATGGCCCATGTTTTTTTAATATTCTGAAAATAAAAACAATGCAAAATAAAAATTACTCACCTATTCGACACACTAACAAGCCTAACAAAAACACCATAGACAATAGATGTCCAAACAAAAGTCTGCTATTAGTGCATGCCCATAATGACCTCGTACAATGAACCCATAGCCTTCCTTGGATCCATCATAGGATCCATCAAATTTGACCTTGATAAGAGCATCTCCAACGGTTCAAAATGAAGGCCCGAGGAGGCTCCAACGGGGCTTCAAAACCCCCTTCAAAATGAAGGAGGAGCAGCCAACGCCTTCATATTTGAAGGCTTTGGAGAGAGCCTTCAAAATATTATTCACATTTTTTAATTCCCATTTTACCCTTTTTTTATCTTAACATCTTTTTAAGAATTTCTTCTGCATCCTTTAATTAAAATGTGTAACTATATATTTCATAAATGTATCTTATAAAATATTAATTCAAATTTTATTATTTTGGTACTGTTGGAAAGGTCTCGACGATACCTTTAAAATGAGATCAAACTTGAATATATTTTTATCATTTGAAAAAAATAATTGATACAATATTTATAGTTAAGATTATTTAGTTATTTAATTTGTATTAGCTTAACATATTTTCCAGTTACATACTTAAGATTATTTAATAATTTTTAATGTTATTGTAATTTGCTATTATGTAATTTGCTTTTCCTGTTATTGTAGTTTATTATTATTGTATTAGCTTATTTTTATTTTTTTTTCATCTTCATTTTGTACTTTAAATTTTAATTATTATAATTCGAAATTTTCTATTTCTGTCAAAAATTTAATATTAAATTATACTAAATTATAAAATTTATTTGATTAATTTCAATTTACTATTTCATTCATAATCTAGGCAAAGTGATAACTAATTAAAATTAATCATTTTATTAGGAAATTTATAAGTCATTAATAATCACTTAAAATAAAATTAATCTAATAATGTTATAATTAAAAATATTTATCCAGAAATCAAAGTAGTTTTAAATTTTATTAGTATTACAATTAATGTATAGTTTATTTTAGTTTAATTTAAAAAATTGAATAAAATTTGAAGAAACCAATTTTGAAGGAGCATGGTTGGATTTAATGAGCCTTCAAAAGAGAATATTCCAAAAATATTCCTTTTGAAGGCCTTCAAAATGAAGGTGACCATTGGAGATGCTCTAAGAGCATCTCTAGTCATTTAGACTCAAAATTCATATATTTGGATTTTAGAAATAGAATTTTTAAATTGGGCTTGTAGTGGTTGAAATCCAAAATTTGAGTCCAACGGTAGATGATCTTTTTACTTTTAAATCTCAGCCGTTGATTTTATATAATAAAAAAATTAAGTCCATAGGAATACATAATAATTCCTATTGGTTCATTCAATCTCATCCCTTGATCAAATAATAAAACCAATCTAAAGGTAACTTTATATGTATAAATAATCATATAGGCTATATTCCATAGAGAGAAAAAAGAAAAAAATGGGGTGAAAAACAGGGATGCAACGAGGTGTTGCATCCGTTCTGTTTTTTTTAATTTCGTTGTGACCGATTCCTTCAGTTTTTTTAAAAAAATTAAACACAAAACGATCTTGCGTCCGAAACTTTTTTTTTTAAAAAATAGTAATTTTATTTTAATTCCTCGTATGCAAGATCATCTTGCGTCCGATTTTGTTTTAGATAGAAACGGACGCAAGATGATCTTCTGATTTCTATATTTGAAATTTTTTATATCGTCTCTCAGATATAGAAGGTTTTTGTTCATTTTTTTTTAAAATTTGGAAATATAGATAACGACTACAGTAAATCGTTCCCTATATTTTCCAAATTTTGGAAATATAAGGAACCACTACAGATGCTATAACTCCCTCAGATGGCATCTCCCAATGAACCCATACTTCGGTGCTGCAAGTGAACCGGGGATCAACCAATGATCGAGCTATATATGTCCACAGCTCTATTCAAGAAGGTACAACCTCCCGTAATATTCCATCTCTATGCTACAGCTATTGCAGAATTCACCACCTTATGAGACATCAACCAAGACCCCTGAAAGCAAGCTTTCAAAGATGCCAACATACTGTCACAAATAACATTGAAGCACCTTCTTCAAGTTCCCAACACCCATATCACAGCACATAGGAAACTCCCAAAAACTCTGACATGGAGGTGGAAGTGCAAGAATACCAACCACTCTATGGACTGCATCCCAAACGAAAATAGCCAATGGGTAACAGAACAACAAATGATGTCTTTGTCAAACAAGAAAAAACCCTCTATGAGTTTCTCTATCTAGAAGCTCTAGAGAGAGAAACTCTTCCCCCCAAAACCTTAACTAGAGAAACCCTAGATCTAGGTGTGTGGGGGTGGCGGCTAGGGTGCGCCACCGCAGCACCGGTGCTCCTCCCCTGCCGTGCTACCCTACTTCCCTCTTCTTCCTGGTGCGCCGCCCATCTTCGACGATCTCAGTTTCGACGAAGCCCACTCCAGCGACGGTGACGCGATCTTGGATCTCGGAAGGGGGTGACATCCCGGTGGTCGTGGCCGATGGCGACATCCCCCCCTCCCCCCCGACGTCGACGACCCACGACGACCGTCAGAATGCCCAGATCTGAGGCCGATGGCGAGGTGCGCCGATGGCCCAGATCTAAGCTCTGTTGTAGGGGCCCAGTTGTCGGCATGCCCCCCCTCTCCGAGCAGTTTTGGCTTGGGTTGGGTATTGTGGGCTTTGCTTGTTGTTGGCCGGGTTGTTCTTCGCGCTTGCCACCATGTCCACACTCTTGGGGCCGTTCACAACGATTTGCCGCTGTGATTTGGTGTTTCCGAGGGTTGGTAGTGCGTGTGAAGAAGCTGGGTGTACTTGGATGTGCCGTAGTCCGACTCTAGAGAGAGAAGCTCTAGTAGGGTTATGTTGTTTTGCACGATTGTGAAGCTTGGGCCCAAAGATGGGGTCCCTTCGAATGTGCGCTCACTTGTCTCAACTTCCGGGTTGCTTGTCTCAACCGGTGCGGAGCGACTATGTCGCGCCAGAGCATCCTCCCGAGCTGGTTTTCGCGAACACCATGGATCTGGGGTTCAAGTGGGTGAGGTTGGTGGTTCGATTTGGGGCCCGTGGGGCCAGGTGATGGGGTATGGGGTTTGGGTATGGTTGGTCTGGAGTGTCCTACGATGTTGCTGGTGAAGTCTTCATAGTGCCTACTATCAGGCTATTGAGTTTTCTCCAACTTAGGTCACTGACTTGTGACGGCATCGTTTCTTCCCTCGAAGTGGGAGTATGAGTCGAGATAAGTCTGTGTGGTGAGAAATCGCCGTAGAGAGCTTAAGCGTGAGAGAGGTGAAGGTATCCTCTACACAACTCTCTCCTGGAGTGTGGTGTTTGGTAGGGTGAGCGAGATAGTTGTGTGGTGAGAAATCGCCTGAGAAAGCGCTATCGTGTGAGAGGTTAAGGTATCCTCTTCACGGCTATCTCTTTGGTAGCGGCTGTGAGACCTACTGGCACGTTTGTAGGAGGTGTGGTGGAGATGGTGGGAGGGTGCAATCGCTGTGCGTGTGCCGTGGGGTCAGTTTTCGTTCTGCAAGGTTTGGGCCCAAAGATGGGGTCCCCTCAGCGAGGTGAAGGCAGGAATCGGCGGGTGATAAAATCTTGCCAGACTTGTCTCAGGTGGGTGTGCATGTGCCGTGGAGGCACTGTACGAAGCTAAACTGGTGTACTCACAATTTTGCTGGACCGAGCTTGTTTGTCGGGCCACCTTCCAGGGTTGTTGGAGGAATTTGTTGTTTGTATGCATCATGTTGCTTCGTGTATGTTTTATTTTCTATATGCAGTTTGTACTTGGGCCCAATACTCTGGGTTTGTTTCGTTAAGCTCTTATTAATGAAACAGGGTGGCCAGATTCTACCTTTTTCCTTTAAAAAAAAAAAACAGAACAACAAATGATTGATGGTCCCATGTTTGACATATTTGGTAAGAGATATATTACTAAAGGTAAAGGGCCCATGTTTGATATAGGTTCCACATTCTCCCATGTTTGATAAATGTAGTAAAAAGTGTAGCACGACTAGCATTGCTCTTCTCTCTCTTTTTTTCTCATCGTGCAAACCGAAACTAGGTGAAATAGTCGATAACATATTAAAAAAATCGAAGGGCTCCCGTCCGTCGATTTTTATATTAAAAAAAGGGGACGGGGAATCATCCCTCGTCCCATGCTTTTCGCAATTTTTTTAAGGGACGAAAGATGATCTTTCGTTGCATTGAACGGAGGAAAGATCATATTTCGTTGGCTATTTTTTGCAAAATCCTATATCTTCTGCAAAATATAACAGAGCATTGTTCATCCAAAACCCAAATTTTTGGTACATAGATAACGACTGCAGCATATTTTTTTTTCGTTTTTTTCCAAATTTTGGGTAAATAGCCCACGACTACATATGCTCTAACACACCGATCCAATCACCTACTTGCCCCCACCACAGAATTAGCCTCACGCAAAAGAGCTAGCTTAATAGACACTTTTATTGACTTTCTTTTTATTCTACTATCGTTCACAGCTTAGAGCATCTATAGTCGTTGGGGAAAAAAATATGCATATATGCATCTATAGAAATAGCAAAAGAAGTTTTGCTGCAGTCGTCTAAAAGCTATTTTTATGAATAAATCCAAGGGACGGCACATGAAGTGCCGTCCGAGAGATTAACGTCATTCAACCATAAAAATTCGTCCTCGGAGTGCAAATAAAAAATGGCAAAAAAATTCTAAAAAATTACAAAAACATTTTACAAATTACAAAAAAATTACAAAAATATTTCAGAAATTGCAAAAACAAATACAAAATTACAAAAACATTTCAAAAATTGCATAAATCTTCGGACGACACATGAAGTGCCATCCGAGATATGCAGAGGCAAGGGACAGCACTTGAAGTGCCGTCCGACGAAAAAAATATTAGTTTTTTTTGTGCGACGGCACTTCGAGTGCCGTCGCTCATATATGGATAAATCTCAAATCCATTCTCAATTATAGCAAGCGACTATAGCGAAATATGGATAATATGCATATTTGGTAAACGAGTACAACTCGTTTTTGAGCCAAATATGCATATTATCGATATTTAACAAACTACAGATGCTCTTATTTCCAATGTGAGACTAAATTGTTACATTATAAGTTAACAACACTCCGTGCAACCTATTAAATATTGAGTAATGCTACATCCACTACCAATTTCACTACATTTCTCTTCACTATCTTAGGTGGCACACTCCAATAGGCAGGGAAAGATAAAGTAGGTGGGGGAACTCTCCTATAGGAGTATGCCACCTAAGATAGGGAAGAGAATGATAGTGAAATTGGTACTGGCTGAAGCATTACTCTTAAATATTAGATAATATCCTACAAGCCCAATAGAAGCCCAATATCTATATAAAGCCCATGATAATCCATTATTTAGAGCACACAGCTTAACAATTCCTAAATCCACCTAGCATTTTTACTAATTAGGATATTACAATTCTGTAGCCAAGAGCATACTAAATCGCATGTTCCCTATAATATAAAATGGTGTACTAGTTTTGTACTACCAATAGAGAAAGTGTGAGCTCATCAACAATTAATAATATTTTCAGATAAACTCTGAAATTATTATTAATATACACGTGCAATGCACATATTAATTTAAAAAAATTAAAGTAAAAAATTCTGATTTACCCATGTGATACATGTCTTGACAAATAATTTTAAAAATAAATGTAAAGACTATAATCGTAGTGAGGATTCGAACCTAAGACTTTCTTAATATTAGTTATACACGTACAATGCATGCATTGACAGATTTACAAATGACATTAAGACTTTCTCCTATTATAATATTATTAAAGATTAGAGATTATAGATTTTCAGATAAACTCCATTTTCATGTATCCGGTAGTATAAAACTAGCATAGAAAAAGTATTACGTTTGGGATCTTTAAATTTGCTTCGAAAACCTGTATCTTATGACAATACCTTCACACTTATTTAAAAAAATGATAATACCTCCACAATTGAATTGTCATTCCCAGTTGTTCAACTTCATACATATTGTATATTATTTTTATGTTTACATTAATGTATAATAATGAAATAAATATAAAACACATAAGCCTCGCATACATTCAAACAGCTAGATAAACTTGGCAATCAAGAAAAGAACAGGAGGTCAATGGACTGAACTCACATTAGTGTTTACTTGGAGAGTAGGCAACCTGTTTCCAGATTTCTCTCAATCTTCACATCGTTGACCATCCATTATTCAATTTAGCAGCCATAAAACAAAGCTTGGAATAACCACAACTACATGTCCCAAGTCCTCCCCCTTTCTCATGCTGCTGAATAACGCAACTCACAGCAGTCCATAGTCTTTGAATTCTGCAACCATAAACAGATGTCTAGATAAGCTTGCACGTTACAACTACTACACAAAAGATACTGTGAGCTTAATCAAAATCTGTTAATTATTCCCGCAGGTCAACCTTAAACCGATAACAATGCTTCAATGTTAAGAAAATTACGGGCAGAAGGTACCCCATAACTAAAGTGAAATTGAGATACTAAAAATAAAGTAGACACAGATATTTTACATGGAAAATCCCAAAAAGGAGAAGGGGGTAAAAAACCACGGATAAGGTAGTGAGATTTTACTGCTGAAAGTAGAGACTATAATACTCTCTAAATATAAGGAAAGTACAATTTTCATTCTCTCTTATAATAGGAAAAACACTCTCTCACAAATTTGAGGAAAAATAAAAGTATACAAATTATCTCTAAGGGGATACAATTTTATCCCACTTCAGAACACTCTTGTAATACTCTCTTTCTTTCTTAATCCATCTTTCTTTTTTTAATCCTCACTGAGCTTTTGTTGCTCCGCTGCAACTTCCTCTTCCCCAAAACTCAATTTATAGGGAATGATGAAGGGAGATGTCACCAACCCCGTAACCCCTTTTTATTCCTTTCTCATTTGTATTGTCAAAAGGTGCGGCTGTTGGCACCGCATTCGGTGCCAACTCTCTCATTTGTCAAAATGTTTGGTGTGTGGGGCCCATATGGTGGGGCCCTCACCCACTTGTCTTGACATGCCGATATTCTCCCACTTGGAGACTCGATTGAGAAATAACCATATCTCCACACAATCCATTCTACCTTCTACCTTGTCATTCTCATGCTGCTTACGTTAATGCTAGGCTGCACGAGGATCTACAACATTCAAACTTATCAGTGTTAATTGGTTTGGTCATAACATCTGCTAGGTTCTCGTTAGTGTGAATCTTGTGCATATCCACACTGCCTCTTTCCACTACTTCTCAAACAAAGTGATACTGAACTCTTATGTGCTTTGTACGTGAATGAAATGCTGGATTCCTTGTGATGTGCAAGGCACTCTGACTGTCACAAAATAGAACAATCTTCTTATGTTTGTGCCTGAGCTCCTCCAATAACCTTTGAATCCAGACTGCTTCCTTGCAAGCTGCTGTAGCCGCCATATTTTCTGCTTCTGTTGTAGATAGAGTCACAATAGTCTGTAATTTCGAAACCCAGCTTACAGCTCCTCCTTCAAGTGTAAACATATAGCCCGTAGTGAATTTGCTTTTATCGAGATCGCATGCAAAATCTGAGTCCACATAACCTCTGACAGTTACATCTGATCCTCCATAACATAATGCAACATCTGAGATTTCTCTGATGTATCTCAGAATCCTCTTCACTGTACTCCAATGCTCTATATCAGGATTCACCATATATCAACTAACCGCTCCTACTGTTTGTGCAATATCTGGTCTTGTATAGATCATAGTGAACATCAAACTTTCCACTGCTGATGCATACGGTACTCGAGACACCTCCTTTCCCTCTGCTTCATTACTAGAACACATCTTAGAGGATAACTTGAAATTAACAGGAAGTGAGGTCGAAATTGGCGTACAATCTTGCATGTGGAAGCGCTGCAAGATCTTGTTCAAGTAATTCTTCTGGGAAAGCCAAACCTTCATGTTATTTCTATCTCAGTGAATCTACATCCCTAAAATCTTGTTTGCTGGTCCCAAGTCCTTCATGTCAAACTCTCTAGCCAACTGTGCTTTTAATTCGTGGATTCGATCTTTGTTAGGGTCTGCTACCAACATGTCATCCATATACAACAATAGGATAATGAAGTCTTCCTCACCATCAAACCTTTTGTAGTACATACAATGGTCTGAACTGAGTCTGTTGTATCCAATGCTAATAATGAAGGAATTAAATCTCTTATACCAACACATCAGCGACTGTTTGAAACCGTACAGAGATTTGTTCAACCTGCAAACCAAGTTCTCTTTGCCTGTTTTAGCAAAACCTTCTAGTTGGAGCATATAGATTTCTTCTTCAAGATCTCCATGAAAAAAGCAGTCTTCACATCTAACTGCTCTAGATGTAGGTCAAGCGTAGCACACATCGCTAAGACTACTCTGACTGTCGTGAGTCGAACCACATGTGAAAATATTTCATTGAAGTCAATACTTGCTTTCTGAGCATACCTTTCACCACCAATCTTGCACGATACCGCTCCACTTGGTCATTTCCATTGCTCTTAATCTTGTAGACCCATTTGTTGCCGATGGCCTTTCTTCCTGTGGTAGCGTAACAAGATCCCACATCTTGTTCTTGTGTAGAGCTTCAATTTCTTCCTGCATTGCTGCCATCCACAGGGATACATCCGAGCCTTTGATTGTCTCCTGGAAGGATGATGGCTCCCCATCCTCTGTTAAAAGGCAGTATGCAACATTGCTCTCCGTAACATACTCTGAATACCAACTTGGCGGTCTTCTCTCACGAGTTGACCGACAAACTTCTAGAGCCTCATACTCGACTTGTTCTTGTACATCGTGCTCTGGTTCTACTTCAGAAGAAACTAGATCTTCATTTGGTTTATCTTCCACATGAACTGTAATAGTCTCTTGATTCTCCTTTGACGTGTTATCACTTTTTTTTTTCTTTCTTTTGTAGCTAATCTTCTACAAAGATCACATCCCTGCTGACAACAACCTTGTGGGTAGTAGGATCCCACAGGCAACACCCCTTCAATCCGTCAGCATACCCCAAGAATATGCATCTCCTGAATTTCGGATCCAGCTTCGTTCTTTCTTGGGCATTGTACATCACATATGCGGGACATCCGAACCAATGTAAAGTAGAGTAATTCGCTGGCTTGCCAGTCAACATCTCCATCAGTGTCTTCAGCTCAATTGTCGTTGATGGTGACCAATTTATAACATAACAAGCGATTTTGACTGCTTTTGCCCAAAAAGAGTTGGGCTGACCTGCAGTCCGCAACATACTTTCATCCTTTCTGAAAGAGTCATATTCATCCGCTCTGCCACGCCATTTTGCTGAGGTGTATATGAAACTGTGAACTGTCTTCTGATACCTTCTTGCTTACAAAGTGCAAGAAACTCGTCGTCTGTATACTCCTTCCATTATCTGTCCTCAAGCACTTGATCTTCTTCCCAGATTCAAGTTCCACCTGCGCTTTGAAGTCATTGAACACTGGAAACACATCTGACTTCTTCTTGATTGGATACACTTACAATCTCCTGGAGTAATCATCAATGAAAGATACAAAGTACTTTGCTCCTCCTAGGGACATTTCCGGTGATTCCCATACATCAGAATGAATCAAGTCTAGAATGCATTTACTCTTGGCTTCAGACCTGCTGAACTGCAATCTATGCTGCTTACTTGTAACACAATGCTCACAAAACGGTAGATTCACAGATTTGAGCCCTGGAAGCAGCTTCTGGTCGGAGAGAATCTTCAAACCACATTCAGACATATGGCCTAGTTTAAGATGGCACATCATTGTCGACTCTTCTCTCTTGCTGGTCAACGCGACACACGCATCAACTTCCTGCAGTATTTCTCCATTAAGCATGAATAGATTTGCTGCGATCTTTCTGCCTTCATGACCACAAGCGCGCTTCTGTATCTTCATGACCTCATTTTCGACATGGGTCTTGCATCCAAGGCTATCTATTTGTCACAAAGATAATAGATTCTTCGTCAAGCCCTTCACATGCCGTACCTCCTGAATGGTGCAAACCGTACCATCAAATATTTTGAGCTTAATAGTACCAATACCAGTGATTTTCAAAGCATGATCATCACCCATGTGTACAAAACATCCTGAGATTGGTCATATGTGTGGAACCACTTTCTCCGAGAAGTCATGTGCCATGTTGCTCCTGAGTCTAATAACCAAACATAAGAGAACTGTTTTCTGCCTCCAACCACCGTTATTGCCTCGCTGTATAGAACTTCACCATCATACCAGGTACTTGCCACATTTTCTTGAGCATTTGATGACTCAGGGTCTCCACTCTTCTTCTTTAACCAACAATCCTTCTTGAAGTGCCCTTTCCTGTCACAATTATGACACTTATAAGTCTTCTTATTTCTGGATTTTGATCTACCATGATTATGACTCCTACTGGGGCCATGTTCCGTTGATCTTCCTCTCATAACCATCAAAGCTTCCACCTGTTGCGGACTTTCCTGTCTGTCTTTCTTATTCTTGCGCCTGGTTTCTTGTCCCAAAACAGCAGCTGCAACTTCGTCGAAGACTAGATAATCTGTCAGGATATTATTCGTCAGGTTGATGATGAGTTGATCATACGAGTCAGGTAGACTTTGAAGTAGAAGCTCTGCACGTTCGGTTGTCTCTATTTTGCAACCCATTGATGAAAGTTGCAAAAAAAGAGTATTCATGTTGTTGATATGGTCGATCAACGATGTCGATTCTGCCATTCGAAGAGTGTGGTAGGGTAAAAAAGGCCTGGGGCCCAGCCAAGGCCCAGGATGGCCCACTCGAAAAGGACAATAAAAATCAATCCGGCTCGGCCCCGGACCACTACAGCCTCGGCACCGAGCCATAAATTCACCCCCACAGAACTGGCCTCCTCGTATCTGACGAGCCTCGATGGCCCTCGGTCTTCGATCCGCGACAGCCCCACGGGCCGTCCGCCCAGCCTGGTAAAGAATGAAGATGACCTGGCACAACCTAGGCCATCCGATTCTCCCAGAGGCACATGAGCCCCATGATCAGCCATGTCAGCTCCAAATACCACCTAGGGCTTTGCCACGTCAGCCCTATACCACTCTTGGCACTGCCACGTCTGCCCTAAACCCCCTGGGCCTCCTGCCACGTCAGGCCCATGGGCTTTCGGGTTCAGACCCGGCCCCCAAGCAGATCCAAACCCGGTTGGAATTCCCTATAAATACCAGACCCTCACCCACCTTTTCAGGTAATCAATCTTTGCCACCTAAATTCTCCTAGTTACTGCTACTCTCTCACAGAGACTGACTAGATTGTCGGAGGGTCCGCCACCGGGATAAACCCCGATGTTTCTGGACCGTCTGCAGGTACTCGAGGCGAGGCCATCCGAGCCGATCCTCAAGCGCCGAAGCGAGCCCCTCGCTCACCGTCCGGCACCGTACTCTTCCCTCATTACAAATTGAGTCCGAACTCACACCTGGTGCATCCACACTGCGACCAAAAACAAACCGCATCAGGTTGGCGCCGTCTGTGGGAACCCTTTATCCGGTACGGACGACAGTCCGAGCCTCGCCACCGACGCTCTTCCTCGACCCGATCTCCCATGGCTCCCCGAGAGCGAAGATCGGCCCGTTCCGCCCGACCAGACGGGCCTCCTCCCAAGGGGGCCCTCGACGGAGGGCAAGCATCCAATAATCCGGGTGGAAACCCCGGACCCCAGCGAAGCGCTTCACACATCGCCGAACCCGACCTTCGTCGGGTCATTCAGAACAGAAGGGCTAACCAGGCTAGGGGAGGGACCGCTTCCAACTCGGCCCCGAACCATTCCAGGCCTGCGCGAGGGGACAGGCCGTCGGCACTCAGCCGCATCGGCCGAATTCCTACGCCCCGACCCGACCCTTCCGACCATGGCGCGGTCACCAGGGGCGAGTTCAGAAGCTTCAGAGATGAAATCATGGAGGCCCTCCATGGAGCACCAAGGTCCGGGACCTATGGCCGACCCCCTCAAATGAGCGAAGGGAGAAGTCACACTCGTGTGCCGACTCCCCCTCCGGAGCGCACAGACGAGGTGCTCCGATGCCTCCTAGAGATGGAGAATCGAATCGGGCGCATCGGCAACGGAAATCCCAACCTAGTCCAAGGACGTGGGCGCTCTCGACCTCCATTTTCCGTCAACATCATAGAAGCGGAGATCCCCCGAAACTTTCGGCCTCCGCAGTTCGAGACTTACAACGGCGAGGGTGATCCAGCTGATCACATGGAGGACTTCAAAACCCTCATGATGATTCACAGCGCTTCTGATCCCCTGCTGTGCCGAGCCTTCCCGGCCACCCTCCGGGGTCCGGCCAGGGATTGGTTCTCCAAACTCTCCCCTGGCTCGATCTTTTCGTTTGACCAGCTAGAAGCCAGCTTCCTGGCCCACTTCATCACTAGCCGGAAGACCGAAAGGACGAGCGCCTCCCTGCTCGACCTCAGTCAGAGGGAGGGGGAATCGCTCCGTAACTTCGTCAAGAGGTTCACAACCGAGGCCAGATCCGTCTCTGCCCTCGACGCAGGGGTCGCCTCGGCAGCTTTCCGACACAATGTCCGGCACAACCAGCTGAAGGTCTCCCTGGCGAAGAAGCCATCTCTGGACTTCCCCGACCTTCTCAACCGAGTCGAGAAGTACATACGAGCTGAAGAAGCTCTAAACCCAGAGGGCAGCAAAGAAGTCGTGGGGAAGGGCAAGCGCAGGGTCGATGAGGCCGAACCTGCCAAGAAAACAGCAAAGGAAGGGGTCGGCGCGAAGAGGGCACCTCCGGTCCCTCGCTTTGAAAGGTACACTCCCTTGACACATAACGTGTCCGCCATCCTCTTAGAAATCGAGGATAAGGGTATTGTCCGACTACCTCCCCGATCAAATAACAACAAGAAGCGAGATCAGCGCTTCTACTGCCGTTTCCACAGAGATCATGGGCACGAAACCGACCAATGTCGGGCCCTGAAAGACGAGATTGAGGAACTCATCTCACGAGGGTACCTCCAAGAATTCACCAGAGAAGGCCCACGGGATCGGCGAGATGCTAGGAACCGGAGGCCTTCGCCTCCGAACCCTACTCCGAACCGAATCCAGGATCGGGATCGCTCGCCCGAAGGAGCCGCGGATATGCCATTCATCTTGCACTGTGTCCACGGGGGGCCAATGGGGGGAGAGTCAAATACTTCCCGAAAAGCCTTCATCCGAGAGGTGAATGCTGTCCAAGACAACCCCTCGCCCAGGTTGCAACCGGTGCCTGTCTCCTTCTCCGGAGAGGACCTCGAAGGCGTTCGCCTCCCTCATTGCGACGCCCTCGTCATTGGCCTCCACATGGCTAATTGTGAGGTTCGCCGAATCCTCGTCGACAACGGCAGCTCGGTAAATATTCTCTTCCTCGAAGCCTTCGAGAATCTCAAGCTGCCCAGAGACAAACTCAAGCCAGCCGGATACACCTTGCATGGGTTCTCCGACATCCCTGTCGTAATAGAAGGGATTGTTACTCTCGACGTTACCGCAGGATCGGCTCCTGTCAAGAGGACCGAGTCCATGGACTTCATAGTGGTAAACGTCAAGGCGGCTTACAACGCCATACTCGGCCGACCCGGACTGTGCTCCCTTCAAGCGGTACCTTCGGCTTACCATCTGAAACTTAAATTTCCCACCCCGCAAGGGGTCGGCATCGTCCGAGGTAGCCAAGAAGCAGCGCGGTCGTGCTACATGACCGCCGTCGGAGGGGGTGTGTTCCCCCTCGACGTCGTTGAGCTCGAACCCGAGAGGGACGACCCCACTCCCGAGCCTGTCGACGAGCTTGAGGAGGTCCCGTTCGGCGCCGAGGATGAATCGAAATGGTTCCGGGTGAGCCGCTCGCTTCCCGAGGACTTGAAGCCAGGCATAATCGCCTGCATCCGCCGCAACGTTGATCTCTTCGCCTGGAAGCCCTCCGACATGGCCAGGATCTCCGAAGACTTGATCATGCATCGGCTGAGCATCATCCCGGACTCTAAGCCGATCGTCTAAAAGAGGCGCAAAGTCGCACCGGAGAGGCAGCAAATTGTGAAGACAGAGGTCGACAAACTCTTGTCCGCTCGATTTATTCAGGAAGTCAGCTACCCCGAGTGGTTGGCTAATGTCGTCATGGTGAAGAAGGCAACCGGGGGCTGACGGATCTGTATCGACTTCACGGATCTAAATAAGGCATGTCCGAAAAATCCTTTCCCCCTTCCCTGCATCGACGCCTTAATCGACGCAACCTCGGGGCATGAGCTACTGTCCTTCATGGATGCATTCTCGGGGTACAATCAGATCCAGATATTTCCACCGGACATCTCCAAGACCTCGTTCGTCACCGACCAGGGTCTGTTTTGTTACCGCGTTATGCCCTTCGGGCTGAAAAATGCCGGAGCCACATACCAACGGCTCGTCAACAGAATCTTCAAAGACCTGATCGGCCGCAACGTGGAAGTCTATGTCGACGACATGCCTGTCAAGAGCCGGGCCGGGCCGGACCACGTCGCCGACCTCGAGGAAGCCTTCGGAGTCCTCCGGCATCACAACATGAGGCTCAACCCGGCTAAATGCGCCTTCGGCGTCTCCACTGGGAAATTCCTGGGGTTCATCATCAGCCAGCGCGGCATCGAGGCGAACCCCGAGAAAATCCAAGCTATTATTGACATGGCCCCGCCCCGGAATGTCAAGGAGGTTCAGAGGCTTACAGGCCGGTTGGCTGCAATCGGCCGTTTCCTCTCCAAGTCAGGGGAGAAGTCTCTCCCCTTCTTCAAGGCCCTACGCGAAAAAGGGGGCTTCGAGTGGGGTACCCATCAACAAGAAGCCTTCGAATGGCTGAAGCAGTACCTCACCAACCCTCCTCTCCTCAGCAAGCCCGAGCCGGGCGAACCACTATGGCTCTACCTGTCCGCCTCGGATAGCGCCCTCAGCGCCGTCCTCGTCCGAGAAGAGGATGGAGTTCAGAGACCAATATATTATGTCAGCAAAGTCCTGCTCCCCACCGAGACGAGATATGCAAAGATAGAGAAGGTGGCCTATGCTTTGGTCATGGCAGGCCGGAAACTCCGTCCTTACTTCCAGGCCCACTCCGTCCAAGTACTGACCGACCAGCCACTGAAGACTGTCCTCCACAAGCCCGAAAACTCCGGCCGCTTAGTCAAGTGGTCAATTGAGCTGAGTCAGTTCGACATCAGCTATCAGCCGAGGACGGCCATCAAAGGGCAGGCCCTTGCCGAGTTCATAACTGAGTGCACCGTTTCCGAGCAGCCCAACATCGAGGGCTCGGATCCGACCTGGGAGGTCTTTGTCGACGGATCGTCCTGCAAAACGGGGAGTGGGGCTGGCATCATCATTCGTGGCCCCGACCAATTCCTACTCCAATACTCCCTCCGTCTCAACTTTCCGGCCTCCAACAACAAGGCGGAATACGAGGCCATGATCGCCGGGTTGACCCTAGCACACCGAGCCGGAGCTAAGCAAATTCGGGCCTTCAGCGATTCTCAGCTCGTGGTCAATCAGATCACCGGAGAATACGAAGCCCGCGATGATCGCATGGTGAGGTATTTGGCGGTGGTCCGACGTCTTCTAGCGTCCTTCTGCCACTCCACAGTCATTCGAGTCCCTAGGGAGCAGAACGCTCAAGCAGACGCGTTGTCAAAACTCGCCTCTTCCTCCTTCGAGGGTCTCGACCAAACGGTACTCATCGAAATCCTATTGAAGCCGAGTATCAACGATCAAGACCAGGAGGCAATGTGTGTCCAAGACGGTACCAGTCCAGTCGACTGGACCACTCCCATCCAGAGATTCTTAGTCAGTGCCGAGCTTCCTGAAGACCGGGCCGAAGCTAGACGAGTCAGGGTCCGAGCTGAAAGGTTCGTCATGATTGACGACGTCCTCTTCAAACGCTCATACACCTTGGCCGACGGCAAACCATACCTCCGCTGTCTCACCAGCGATGAGGCCAGCTACGCACTAAAAGATCTTCATGAGGGGATCGGCGGATGCCACATGGGGAGCAGGACACTCGCTCGGAAGGCCCTGAATCAGGGGTACTATTGGCCGACCATGCTCCAAGACTCGCAAGACCTAGTCAAGAGGTGCGGCCCATGCCAAAGGTTTTCCCCTATCAAGAGGCTTCCTCAAGCCAATCTCCGATCCCTGACTAGTCCTACGCCATTCGCCATGTGGGGCATGGACCTCGTGGGCCCCTTCCCCGTAGCGGTAGGGCAAAAGAATTCTTGATAGTCGCCATCGACTACTTCACCAAGTGGCTCGAAGCCGAGCCTCTGTCCAGCATCACCGAGCGCCAAGTACAACAATTCTTTTGGAAGAACATCATTTGCCGGTTCGGAATCCCTCGGGTCCTCGTCACGGACAACGGAACCCAATTCCAAGGTCAGAACTTCCAAACTTTCTACGCAGACATCGGCATCCAGCAACGTTTCTCCGCTATTTGCCACCCTCAGTCCAACGGCCAAGCGGAGAACGCGAACAGGCAAATCCTCGACGGCCTCAAAAAGTGCCTCGACAGTTCCCCCAAAGGGCTGTGGGTCGAGGAACTGCCTAGCGTGCTATGGGCGCGCCGAACCACCAAGAGGATCCCCACGGGGGAGACGCCATTCAGTCTGACCTATGGGACAGAGGCAGTTATCCCCGTCGAGGTCGGCCTGCCTTCTCCCCGTATCATGGCCTTCGACGAAGCTGACAATTCGTCCGGCCTGAGGGCCAACCTGGACCTCGTCGCCGAGGTCAGAGAGAAGTCTTCAATCCGAAGGAGCATCTACCAACAACGGATCGAGAAGTTTTACAACAAGAAGGTCCGCCCCACAAACATCAAGGCGGAGGACCTCGTGTTACGAAAACTGTCCGTCTCTGACCCAACCAAGAAGAGGAAATTGGCTCCCAACTGGGAAGGCCCATACCGTGTAGTCGAGGCTGTACGCCCTGGTACGTACCGACTGGCATATATGGACGGCCGGCTGATCAGCCGACCCTGGAACGCCGAGCACTTAATGAAGTTCCTGGAAGAACGAACATAGGTTCTAGCTTGGCTAATGTAAATAATATTTTTTGTAAGCTTTCATGTATAAAGGGCCATTGTAACGACCCTCCCTATCATATATGAAAGAAATCTCTTTTTGTCAAACTCCAAACGCCTCGGCAACCCCGACCTAACACTGGACAATGGGATCGGCACCCGAGTCCTCACTTCGATATCGTCCCCAACGTCTCGGTAGGTCCGACTCAGCTTCAGGCCAGAGAGTCTTCCTAATGCCCCGCGCCGATCCCTCACGGATCGACGGGGCCGAACCTCACTTCCGCCATCAGTCACTACACTATTGACCAGAGCAAAGAATGGAAAGAATTCTTTATTCATACTCCCTTATTAGTTCTGAAAAAACAAACAAAGACCGTTACAGGACCACTACACTCATCTCAAACTGAAGGAAGCCGCCATCTTAGGGCCCCTCGAGTCCGACGAATGGCGGGACCACTCCGACCGAACGACTAGGAGCCCTCTCCTCGTCATGGTGGTCCTTAGGCTCAGCCACGGTTGACACACCAGCCACGGAGCTCTGAGCATCAACTGGTCGCACACGCTCCAGCAGCAACAACGCAGAGGGAACCCCCTCCGCTCGCCGACCTCCCGAGGAGGATGTCGAGACACCCAGCATCGTCTTGTAACGGTGTATCTCCATCTCCTTCTCCACAATGACATCACGAAGTAGCCTCTCAGAGGAGGGCCTCTGCACCGATGCACTCGACGTGGTATATCCAAGACCGACACTCCCGAGGTCCCGATCCACCATCGCCCTCCTCAGTCGGCTCGCCTCCTCACTTAGGGCTTCAGACTTGTTCCGATAATAGTTAAAGGCCGCATCATTGTCACGAGCCCCCTTTCGGTAGCCAACCAACGTGGCATCCAGGGCCTCAACCTTGCTCCGGAGCCACGCCACGTCGGAACGACGGGGGTCCCGTAACCTACAAGAGAACCAGCCCACTCAAAACACATAAGCAAGGAGGTTCGGAAATATCCGAGGTCAAAACACTTGGCCAGTCAAAAATCCTCTTTTATAAATGGAATCACTTCATACAAAAAAGGCGGTGGCCAGTCCGCGTTCGGCAAATACAATAGGAGGAAAAGAAAAAACAAAAACGAAGCTAAACATCTTGTTTCCCCACCTCAACATCGGCCGGGTTCACAGGGAGGTCGGCAGCCGGGTCATCAACGGGCCCTTCTTCATTAAGGGTCTTCGGTGTCCCCTCGATCTCCATGTCGTAGTCGAAGTTGGATAGGTCGATGGTCGGATAGAAGTGCCTCACATGACTGAGGGCCTTCACATAACACTCGTCCTGGGCCTTGATCACCATGGTCTGACCCGCCTCAGTCAACTCCTCCCTCTCCTTTGCAAACCTCTTCTTCAGAGCCGCCATCTTCTTCCCCCATTCCGCCTCCTTGGCGTCGAACTCAACCTTCATCTCCTGCTCCCTCTTATGCGAGCCTTTGAGCTCTATCTTCATCTCCTTCATCTCCTGCAGGGCCTTGTCAGCCCGGTCTCGCTCTCGCTTCAAGGCCGCCTCATAAAGGCCTCTCACGTAGGCCC
The DNA here is from genome assembly GCA_017893485.1 of Hemerocallis citrina. Lineage (NCBI taxonomy): Eukaryota > Viridiplantae > Streptophyta > Magnoliopsida > Asparagales > Asphodelaceae > Hemerocallis > Hemerocallis citrina. Next base: position 18,384,356 of record CM030358.1, on the reverse strand, counting down.
CCTGCACGGTCGCCTGCAGTAACCAAGCACTACTAAGAAAACCTCCCTTACAACATAATCACAAGGCAAGCAGGGTCGGCAGACTTACCAGCACATTAGCCTGCGCGAGGCGCGTGTATGCATCCTCCAGGGACTCGGCCCTCATCTCCGAGCGGTCCCGGGGGGTCGCCAGCTTAGCCGCCACCTCGACGGCCTGGCGCCCTCGGGTTAAGCTGTCACCCTCATGGATCGACCAAGCCGGCACCCACGGTCGCCGCAACCTCTCCTCTTCCTCTGACCCCACCAGGGGACCCTTCCCCTTGTCAAGATCAACAACCTTGCCCTGGTCCGAGTCCTTCAGAGCAACCGCCACCTTGCCTGTCTCCGAGCGTGTCCTCTTGGCCGGGGGCTCGTCTTGGGCCTCGGAGACCACCTTGGACGACCCCCTCGTCCTCGCGTCCTCCTTCGCCTCGGCCTTCTCCTTCTTCATGGCGAGCCTCTTTGCCTTGATTGATTCTGGATCCATACCTGCAAAAAGATCCATTAAGGACAATGAGCACAAAAGAACGAAAAGACCGAGAGAAAGAAACAACTACATACAAAGCACGGCCGGGCTCAGTCCAACGCTCGCCAGGTGACCCTCCGTCACCTTCGGCCAGCTGATGCTATGCGACAGCCGCAGACGCCCAACAAACCCCCAATCTTCGGCAGACATATCCCTCGGCCTCGGCGCTTTGAACTGAGGCTTGTAATAATTCCACCGAGTGGGGATGTCCCAAAGCCCCTCGCTCCGGATCACGAGGTATTTCCGCTTCCACTCCTTAATTGAGTCCGGATGGCCGTGAACCACCTTCCCCTTACCCCGATGGGAGATATAGTATACCCCCTCCAACTCTCCCGACGAGCTGATCCCCAACATCGCTCGGAACACATTCAGCCGGAGGGGTACATTCTGCTCCTCGCAGAGCAGCACAAAGCAGATGATCTGCTTCCACGAATTCGGCCCGTACTGCATCGGGGCCAGCTTCGCCCAGTTGAGCACCTCCTTGATGAACGGATGCATCGGCAGCCTCAGTCCGGAGCCAAAGGCGTCTACAGGGAAGACGCAGTACCATTCCGGCAGAGGATCGGTGGGACGAAGGGTCGAGCTCGGCAGCATCAATTCATACTCCGGCCCGATGTGGAAATGCGACCGTGCAACATCCAAGTCACCATCTTCCAATACCGTCGGAATCGAATCCATCTTTACAATCTTCCGACTCGGCGAAGAAGGTTGGACCCCAAAGAGCACCGTGTCAGAAAGATCATCGGGGTACCGCCGGAAGTGGTCCGGCTGCGCTGGAGACCCCATCACCAAGTTTCGAACAACAGGCGCCTTGCTCGAACCCTCGGCCTTGATCCCTTTCTTTCTCGGCACCCTCTTCTTCCGAGCCTTCTCTGGCGAGGGGGTGGACAGACGCTCAAGGCCGGCCGGCGTGGAGGACGAACCTACCCCCCGAACCTTAGGGCCCCTCCCTGTGCTTCTGGTCCAAGCCTTGGATGCTTCACCTTCTCCTTCACTATCTTCCCCCTCGGAATCCGTACCCACTATCTCCACAATATCAGAGCTGTCACTCGCCTCCTCAAATTCGCTACTCTCCACCACGAAAGGTTTCCGGGAGCGTAACGGCCTCACATTGTACATCGGCTCCTCCTCGCCTACTGGCTCCTCCCACAAAGTCGAATCGGAAGGCTTCTCATCATGTACTGACTCCCCCTCGAGCACTGGCTCCTCCCACGAAGTCGATTTTGAGGCGGGGTTTCCTTCCCCCCTCGACGTCGACGCCGACGAGCCAGACTGAGCCCTAGACATCTGTGCCTAACAAAAGAAACTTACAAACTAACCTTTAAGTTGCCTCGGACTGACGAGCCTGTGCCGCTAAACAGTCAAGCCGAGCGCTGAAGTGTTTGATTTCTTTTTAAGAAGACGGCAGAAGAGAAATGAACAGAATGGGGAAGAGAAGGGGGATATTTATAGAGAGAGAGGTGATGCCTCGATTTTCGCATTACTGTTCCTCGAATAGCGCGCGTCTGCCACCAATGGAATCGCGCCACGTCATCCTCGAAACTGGCACTGCTGACGTCACCTAGCGCCGGTTGGAGACCACACAGAGGTCGATTCGGATGAAGTGTTCGGCGGAGAAAATTTTTTACTTAAGATTTAAGGCGCCGTCCTTAGACAGGCGCCCCGGGCTCCAGGGCTCGGTCGGCTCCCCTCTCACCCGCGAGCAGCTCGGGGCTTACGGCCTCGGCAGCCGAAACCCCGAACTGTTCGAGGGTGGGAGAAAAGCCACCATCGCCTGGAACCCTATCGGAAAGCAGATCGGCCCACCTCCAATCTCTAACTCCTTTGGGCTGACCGACCATCAGAAACCGTCAGCACCAGAAGGAAGACAGAGATCGGAGACGACCCATCTATCCGAGGCTCCTCAGCCCCAGGTCCGGAATTCGGTTGATACCCCTCCCGTCTGGATCTTTCTCGGGCAAACAGCCGTGTCAGGACCGTCCGACCCGAAAAAGGATCCAGACGGCAAAGTCACCACCAGTCCGAGGTTCCCAGGGTTAAAACCTTTCAGTACCTTATCCCCCGAGCACCGGACTACAGCTGCCATCTCTTCTGCCTTGTTCTCCCCCGACCCTGACACTCACATCGAGGCCGTCAGGGACGGGAGAAGAACAAGGCAATAGAATGACCACCCGTCCAATGCTCTCAGGGTCAAAATTTTGCAAGAGACAGGCATCCGCCGAAGCAGACACCTCTGGTGGCCGATGGACCACCCTTGCTGTGATCAAACCCGCTGTGGGGAGAGGGATATTTATAACCTTCCCCATAGACCTGCCATTATGATATTGGGAAAGCCAAATGACGGAAGCACATGCGCCATGCATTTATTAGGCGGCGCCATTAATGCCCCTAGGAAATTGGAACATCGCACAGATCCCGGAGCGCCTTCAATGCTCCGCAAAGACAGCAGGCCACCCCGCTCAAACCTTCTAAGGCACCACGGTTCGCCATCACCCTTGTCGACCCATAATCCCTCGCCAGCTCGAGGTTCGGTCTAGCACCAGCGTAGTCTTCTCAGGAAGGCTCAACGGTTCGCCATCACCCTTGCCGACCCATAATCCCTCGCCAGCTCGAGGTTCGGTCTAGCACCAGGGTAGTCTTCTCCGGAAGGCTCAACGGTTCGCCATCACCCTTGCCGACCCATAATCCCTCGCCAGCTCGAGGTTCGGTCTAGCACCGGGGTAGTCTTCTCAGGAAGGCTCAACGGCTCGCCATCACCCTCGCCGACCCATAATCCCTCGCCAGCTCAAGGTTCGGTCTAGCACCGGGGTAGTCTTCTCAGGAAGGCTCAACGGTTCGCCATCACCCTTGCCGACCCATAATCCATCGCCAGTTCGAGGTTCGGTCTAGCACCGGGGTAGTCTTCTCAGGAAGGCTCAATGGCTCGCCATCACCCTTGCCGACCCATAATCCTTCGCCAGCTCGAGGTTCGGTCTAGCACCAGGGTAGTCTTCTCAGGAAGACTTAACGGCTCGCCATCACCCTTGCCGACCCATAATCCCTCGCCAGCTCGAGGTTCGGTCTAGCACCAGGGTAGTCTTCTCCGGAAGGCTCAACGGTTCGCCATCACCCTTGCCGACCCATAATTCCTCGCCAGCTCGAGGTTCGGTCTAGCACTAGGGTAGTCTTCTCAGGAAGGCTCAACGGCTCGCCATCACCCTTGCAGACCCATAATTCCTCGCCAGCTCGAGGTTCAGTCTGGCACCAGGGTAGCCTTCTCATGAAGGCCCAACGGTTCGCCATCACCCTTGCCGACCCATAATCCCTCGCCAGCTCGAGGTTCGGACTAGCACCATGGTAGTCTTCTCAGGAAGGCTCAACGGCTCGCCATCACCCTTGCCGACCCATAATCCCTCGCCAGCTCGAGGTTCGGTCTGGCACCAGGGTAGCCTTCTCATGAAGGCCCAACGATTTGCCATCACCCTTGCCGACCCATAATCCCTCGCCAGCTCGAGGTTCGGTCTAGCACCAGGGTAGTCTTCTCAGGAAGGCTTAACGGCTCGCCATCACCCTTGCCGACCCATAATCCCTCGCCAGCTCGAGGTTCGGTCTGGCACCAGGGTAGCCTTCTCATGAAGGCCCAACGATTCGCCATCCCATTTCCACGACCATAAACACTCCTCCACGGTTAACTCCCGCATCCCCGTAGGAGTGGGGGGCTTGTGTGGTAGGATAAAAATGGCCTGGGGCCCAGCCAAGGCCCAGGATGGCCCACTCGAAAAGGACAATAAAAATCAATCCGGCTCGGCCCCGGACCACTACAGCCTCGGCACCGAGCCATAAATTCACGCCCACAGAACTGGCCTCCTCGTATCCGACGAGCCTCGATGGCCCTCGGTCTCCGATCCGCGACAGCCCCACGGGCCGTCCGCCCAGCCTGGTAAAGAATGAAGATGACCTGGCACAACCTAGGCCATCCGATTCTCCGAGAGGCACAGGAGCCCCATGATCAGCCATGTCAGCTCCAAATACCACCTAGGGCTTTGCCACGTCAACCCTATACCACTTTTGGCACTGCCACGTCCGCCCTAAATCCCCTGGGCCTCCTGCCACGTCAGGCCCATGGGCTTTCGGGTTCAGACCCGGCCCCCAAACGGATCCAAACCCGGTTGGAATTCCCTATAAATACCAGACCCTCACCCACCTTTTCAGGTAATCAATCTTTGCCACCTAAATTCCCCTAGTTACCGCTACTCTCTCACAGAGACTGACTAGATCGTCGGAGGGTCCGCCACCGGGATAAACCCCGGTGTTTCTGGACCGTCTGCAGGTACTCGAGGCGAGGCCATCCGAGCCGATCCTCAAGCGCTAAAGCGAGCCCCTCGCTCACCGTCCGGCACCGTACTCTTCCCTCATTACAAATTGAGTCCGAACTCACACCTGGTGCATCCACACTGCGACCAAAAACAAACCGCATCAAAGAGTGTATAATCTTCTCTTTAAGAAGATCTTGTTGTGAAGTGACTTGACCTCGTATAGTCTCGTCAGAGTATCCTAAATCTCCTTTGTTGTCTATTTCTCAGTCATACTGGATAACACACCATCGGACCATCGGCTAGTACCAAGTACAGATGGCAATAGCGTTGTCATCCATCTCGTTCCACTTGCCGTCGTCGGTGATTTCCACGGGTTTATCTCCGATTACTGCCAAGCAATTGTCCTTCCTCAAGATCGCATTGATCTTCATTTTCCACAATAAGATATTGCACCGTTGAATTTATCAACATCGAATTTTGTTGTAGTCGACATTTCTGCTTCACCCCTGACAACCAAAGTTCTGATACCACTGTTAAGAAAGTTACGGGCAGAAGCTACCCCAAAACTAAAGTGAAATTGGGAAAGTGCAAATAAAGTGGATACAGATATTTTACGTTAAAAAACTCCAAAAGAGGAGTAAAAAAACATGGGCAAGGTAGTAAGATTTTACTGCTGAAAATAGGGATTACAACATTCTCTCTAAATATAAAGAGAGTACAATTTTCACTATCTCTTATAATAGGAGAAACACTCTCCCACAAATATGAGGAAAAATAAAAGTATACAAATTATCTCCAATGAGATAAAATTTTATCCCTCTTCAAAACACTCTTGTAATACTCTCTTTCTTTCTTAATCTCTAATTCTTTTCTTAATCCTCACTGAGCTCTTATTGCTCTGCTGCAACTTCCCCTTCCCCAACACTCAATTTTATGGAACGAGGTGAGGGAGATGTCACCAACCCCGTAACCCCTTTTCTTCCTTTCTCATTCGTATTGTCAAAAGGTGCGGTTATTGGCACCGCATTCGATGTCAACTCTCTCTCATTTGTCAAAATCTTTGATGTGTGGGGCTCATATGGTGGGGCCCTCACCCACTTCTCTTGACATGCCGACACTGCTGAATAACGCAACTCACAGCAGTCCATAGTCTTTGAATTCTGCAACCATTAACAGATGTCTAGATAAGCTTGCACGTTACAACTACTACACAAAAGATACTGTGAGCTTAATCAAAATCTGTTAATTATTCCCGCGGGTCAACCTTAAACCGATAACAATGTGCAAGAAAGCTAATAAGAACGATAATTGTTGGTTTGTCTCCTAAATTGATGGGGAGAGGGAGCCTTCCAACATTTGATCAAATGAGAAGAAAGTCTATGGAAATTGTAGAACTGGAGACGGGTATTTGTTATAATTGGCGTGGTATAAAATGTTGAACCTGCAGTTGTCAAGATGATACATGAATTGATCGGAAAGGATAATTTATCACAAAAGTTGTACATCAATATATTAGCAACTGCAAAAATCATGTAAAGCAATGCAATATTACATCCGATGAAAACTGCGAAGATGAAAACTCGAAGAGTTATGCCTATCTTGAAGAATTTGGGAAAATTAAGTACCCATGTAAATTTCGGTAAAAACGATGACAAAATATTCACTAAATTTGTAAGTCAGATTTGAATTCAATACATATCCATATTCAAAAACTGACGTATCACATAATTATCTGATTTGCCTAACTTGGCTGTTCTGGACTATACAGTACCAGTCTCTTAACAATTTGGCCAGCAAAAAGTCAACCCCTGTTGATATTCAATGAGTTCAAGTCTAAATCCAAACCAAGCTATCAACAACCAACAATAGGTAAAATAATCTCATTTTTCAGTATTTTTTATAATAAATATAAAAAAATAGTCTCTCTTTTCAAACTTTCTGGATCATGTTCATACTCATATTCATACTCAGATGGCTTCTCATTTTATTCTTCCCCCTACCTATTACATAGCACCAAATATGCACTTCTCCTCATATACCTTACTCTCCATGGATACTAAACTTCGCCTTCTCCTTATTCTCCACACCATATACCTCCTTCCATGCTCACCACTCCTACAAAACACAACTGATTACCTCTCTCTCCTATCCTTAAAAGCTTCTATATCCGGTGGGGCGCTATCCTCGTGGAACGACACCCGTCCTTACTGCAACTGGGTTGGTGTTACTTGCGGCAAACTACATGCCGATCGGGTAATTTCCCTAAACCTCAGAGACATGAACCTAGTCGGGTCTATACCATCCTCCATAACAAACCTCACATTCCTACAAAAACTCGATCTCTCTAGTAATAACTTGCGAGGTTCTATACCACAAGGTATAGGCCACTTGCCACGCCTACAGTTTCTCAACCTTAGCTACAATTCCTTTGATGGGGAGATCCCATCAAGCCTTACTCAATGTGCGAACCTACAGGTCCTCCACCTCGGTGCTAACCAGCTTGAAGGGCGAATTCTACCTGGCCTTGCAAATTGTACTGAGCTTCTCATCATCAGTCTCAGGGCTAATAAACTCTATGGGGAGGTTCCTCCTGAACTTGGCATGCTTCCTAAGCTAGTTAGATTGATTCTTGGCTCTAACAATCTTACAGGAGGAATCCCACCATTGTTAGGGAATCTGTCAACTCTCTTCATTCTAGATTTAGCAGATAATAATTTGGAGGGAAGAATTCCAGAAACTCTAGCACGGTTAAGTGGTTTAGGGGCATTTCAGATAGGTATCAATAGACTATCAGGTACTATTCCTTCATCTATATACAATCTCTCGTCACTATTCCACTTCCATGTCTCTACTAACCAGCTATCGGGAACTCTTCCTTCCGATATTGATCGCTCTTTTCCTCAACTTCAAGAACTTCTCATGATTCAAAACCTATTTGAAGGGCCAGTTCCAGGGTCATTGTCTAATATTTCCAGTCTAGCAAAGATTGAACTAGCTGCAAATAGATTTAGTGGCCGTCTGCCTGATAATCTCGGTGTCCTACAGAACCTAGTCGAGGTGCTTTTGGCTGACAATCAGCTAGAAGATGGGGAAGCTTATGGGTGGAGCTTCCTCACTTCACTGACAAACTGTACCAGTTTAAAGATTTTAGACCTCTACAGCAATAGACTAACCGGAAGATTTCCAGATTCAATTGCCAATCTTTCAATAGGGATCCAAAAGCTTTCATTGAATAGAAACCAAATAAGTGGAAGCATTCCTTCAGGGATTCAAAACCTTGTTGGTCTAACTTCTCTTTATTTGGAAGAAAACCTAATCACCGGAGAAATTCCTCAAAGTGTCGGTAATCTTCACAATTTACGTGTATTGTCTTTGCATAAAAACCAGTTTTCTGGGCAAGTTCCCGCATCTCTAGGAAACCTGAGCTTCCTAATAAAACTATCTCTAGATGATTGTGAACTGGTAGGGAGCATACCTAATAGCTTTGGAAACCTACAAAATCTTGAACTTTTAGACATCTCTAATAATAAACTCAATGGCAGCATTCCGAAGGAACTTGTCAGCATATCCACCCTCTCGAGATATCTAGCTATGTCTAATAACTTCTTACACGGACCACTACCCATTGAAGTCCGCAATTTGAAAAACCTCGGGCTACTTGACATCTCTGCAAATAATTTGTCAGGTGAAATTCCAAGCACTCTCGGTGAATGTCAAACAATGGAATATCTATACATGGAAAGTAACAGCTTCCAAGGACCAATTCCTCTATCTCTAAGTAATATGAAGGGCATACAAGAGTTGGATCTTTCATGCAACAACTTGTCTGGAACAATCCCAGAGTTTCTCGAGAGATTCCAGTACTTGCAGTATCTGAACCTCTCATTCAACAATTTTGAGGGTGAAGTGCCAATGAAGGGAATTTTTGGAAATCTAAGTGCAGTTTCATTTCAAGGAAACAATGAACTCTGTGGCGGTAATCCTGGAATGCATTTGACAGAGTGCTTCAGACAGAACACTCAGAGAAGGCACAGATTTCCAACTATACCAAAGATAATTTTGATCGTTTGTGGCAGTATATGCCTAATTCTACTTCTTTATATAGCTTTTGTACGTCATCGAAAGAAGGACTTAAGAAATAATGCCGTAACTGCAGTTTCTGAAAATGATAACTACCCAAAAGTCACATACTCTGAATTACTTAAAGCAACAGACGGCTTCTCTTCAGCTAATCTGATCGGAATGGGAAGTTTCGGAACTGTATACAAGGGAATCTTGGGTGTTGAAGAGAAGGTTGTTGCTGTGAAGGTACTCAACCTCCAACAGAAGGGGGCTTCCAAGAGTTTTACCGCTGAATGCGAAACATTGAAGAATATCCGTCATAGGAATCTCATCAAGATCTTGACTGTATGCTCAAGTGTGGATTTCCAAGGAAACAATTTCAAAGCGATAGTCTTCAACTTCATGCCAAATAGGAGCTTAGAGGAGTGGTTGCACCCTGAAGTATCAACAAATGGTGAACTGAGATACCTTAGCTTTATACAAAGGTTGAGCATTCTGATTGATGTGGCTTCTGGATTGGATTATCTCCATCATCACCATGGCCAGACACCAATCGTTCATTGTGACTTGAAGCTGAGCAATATTCTTCTCGACAATGACATGACAGCTCATGTTGGTGATTTTGGGTTGGCAAGGTTTCTCCCCAAAATCGCCTCTAAGCCACCTGGGGATCCAAGCAGCTCAATTGGAATTAAAGGAACCATTGGTTACATTGCTCCAGGTATGAATATTCACAACTCTTTTGAATTTTCCATTTTCCTTTGAAGTTAAATTGGAACTAGTATTGATATGTCATATACATGTTATAAGTCACAATAACTTATTATAGATATAATAGAACTCAACAGCACAAATTTTCCTCCTGCTACTCAATTGCAACATCATTTAGATATTCCACCAACCACTGTTGATCCAGAGTCCACGTAAATTTCTTCCACACAGCCGCGTAAGGTTATTATTTGACCACCTGTTTACATATTTGGTTTGTCTTAAATAAGGCCTTGCACCAATCTATTTTAAGTTGGGTCATCTCATTATTTGGCATGTTACATTCTAGGCAAAAGAAGGGTCTTAAACTTTTAATTTTTCTCACTAATCAGTACAGTTTACGCATCAGTTGAAAACCTGTATCTCTTTTAACTGTTGTTATCAATCAATTAGACAAGTAAATTGCACTTTCCATAGGTAAATTCATTTTAGACTACTGTCATAATTGTCTTTTAATAATAATAGAATGTTTTTTTTTTTTAACAATATAATGTTTATATATTTGGAAAAGGTACTTGCTAACAGATCGCCCATCTCTAATAGTCCGAGTAATGAAATGATAATGCATATAAACTTACTCATTTGCTGATATACATGCAGAATATGGAATGGGAAACCCGGTATCCATCCAAGGTGACGTGTATAGCTTCGGCATACTAATCCTGGAGATGCTAACCGGAAGAAGACCAACTGATGAGACATTTAATGATGGTTTAAGCCTCCGTAATTATGTGCTCATGTCCTTTCCTGAACGTGTAATGGAAATCAAGGATCCTAGACTACTAATCGAGGAGAACTACGGACAGCAAGAAGATGAATGTGCCACAAACACAATAAATACACGCATAGAAATGCACATAATATTTTTTTCGCTGATTCAGCTCGGACTCTCATGTTCAAATGAGTCACCAAGAGATAGGATGGGCACGAATGATATCCTCAGGGACTTGAATTCAATGCAACATGCATTAATAGGAAGGTAAAAATTCTTATGCCATTTTTTAAATAATAATGTTTGCTATATACCAAATCAAAAGCTTAGTTCAACTCTGCACACATGCACCACTCACACAAACTGTTATAAGCTTATGCTAATACCTTCACCTACTTTCCCACCCTTGCGTCTGCGCAAAAAATACATGCTTCGGAGTCAATCATAAGCAACTAAAAGAGTCTTTTTCTCATCCATCTCTGTTCTCTCTTGTAGTGGGTGCAGGGAAGCACATGTTGCAGATGTATATGGGAACAGTTCTGACACAACGAGGTAAAGCCTTATTTACTTCCCTTCAAATTCACCTACACCCTCAAACCAGAACTAATCCAACATGTTTGAAATGTACAAGTGGTTATTTCAAATGGGTTATGAAAACTAACAAACGCGTTTAATTTTTTGTCGCTTTAGCAGGGAAACAGATGTTAAAGGTTCATCTTCGGGTGATAAATAGTCCAAAGGCAAACCTATCTACTACACTTATGCACCAGGTGCATCCTACAGGTCATGAATCGCAGTGCTTAAGTAACCAGTCTACAATATCAACTGTGATCAGTACGGCTATTATCATAAAGTGGGCAAAACAATTGTAAACAAATATTTGGACGAGGTCACCCGATCAGTATGATTAAATTTCGTTGTATTTTTGTTTGTTGGTTGGGGTGTATGAATTCCAGAACCCAGCCTGTTAAGATCTGAACTTCATAAGCCTTATTTTTTGTTGTTTGTTTTGTTAATTTTTTTAATGAAACACGGGGGGCCAAGGCCAACCTTTTACGATAAAAAAAAAATTGTAAACAAATATCCAACAGTTTCATATATATCTCGCTGGTTGTATGAAATTTGTGTATAAATGCCCCAAATATACAGCTTTATTTAAGCATCTACCTCTGTTTCGTCACGAAAAATCTATACTACTACATATAACAGTAAATGGGTGTGTTTAGACAACCTCTATGGTGCGATAAAACACGCACATTGTATGTGCTAAAAATCTAGTAATTAACTATGGATAATGCTCGATCCATTGTTAATCCAAAAATCTATTTTGTGCAAATTTATGCATTGAAATCCACACAAATTACACCAAAAATTAGATTCTATATATTCAAATCATCTAATTAGGAACCAATAATTCAAAATCGAAGTGGATCATACCAGTAACTAGGGTTTCGAGCTCGTCTGCATCCTAACAATGGCAAAGATTCACCACTTCTTCTCAAATTGACGAAATTCGATGCGAAATTAGGGCTAAAATTAGGGTTTTGAGATTTTGGATTAGGGATTTAGAAGAGGAATTAAGAAAGAAAAGGAGGGACTTTCTTAGTTTAAAAGGGAAATTGAATCCGTGAGTTTATATATAGAGTAGATCTTTAGCACGTGCAATGTATGTAAATTTATACATGATTATTATTTACTAGTAAATACACGTGCAATGCACGTCTGAACAGCATTTTTTTATATTCTATTTATCTATATTATAATGGGAGAAGCACGTGCTGAACACGTAAAATAATAGACTGACATTTACTGTTCATGATCATTCTCCCACGGGACAGGTGCAGAGAGAGAGGGAGATGAAGAGGGTAGGGTTTTTGTTTTTTTTTTAGAGATAGGGAGAGGGTAATAAATTTAAACGTGTGTTGTACGTATTTTATTGGTTTATATTGTAGAGTTTAATTAAACGTGTGTTGCACGAGTTTGGATATGGACAAATTACACTAAGGCCTTCTCCCATTATAGTAGTGAGTTTAATTAAACGTGCGTTGCACGGGTTGGAATATGGACAACTTACACTAAGGCCTTCTCCCATTATAGTAGTAGAGATGAGCCTCATTATTTGCTTTTAAAAATCAATAACCATAACATAAGACATGACTTTGACCATTTAATTTTCAATCCATATATCAATGCTACTAGAATTAGCGATTTAGCATTAAGGGCAAGTGAAATTTTCCGAAGTTTTTCGGTATGTTTTCCCACAACTCGAGCAAAATGAAGAGAGAGAAACAAGATTTGCTGAAATAACATATTACAAAATCATATCGAACATTTACTGCAAATAATAGTTTTGAAATATTATTTTGGTACCCAACAGGTTCCGATGGAGTGGGTGTTGACACCCAACTATCAGATATTGGAGCCTCCACATTGGATTTTTTTTTGGTCACGCCCGCTTTCTAAAAATACGGAACACAAGCACACAATGTTAGCCCAGCGAATGACTTGTGTCATCTATAAACTGTTACTCATTCAACTCAACAATATAAACAATACAAAATAATTGTGTAGGCAATAAGAACAACCATATGAACAATAATACTTGAAATAAACGATATGAAATAACCAAATACGATAATCCAACATCTAGAAATAAATAATAATATCCGGGTTATAAGCTCAATACAATAATAAATCCAACACAATGATAATAAGTCTTGATACAATAAGTCCAATAATAATAAGTCTCGATGCAATAAGTCCAATGAAATAACAATCAACTAGAAAGCATTAAATATTTAGAAAGCTTGTTCTCCAATTTCTGTAGGGAATTCTCCATAATCACCTGTGAACACTTCATCTAAAAAGATGAGAAAAATTGTTCTTAGAGCAAGTCATGGACAGCAAGTAGAGAAAGCAAAGAAACAATGGAATAATGATATAACAATGAATTTAATGGATCAATAGGAATCAGTAACAATGGACGATAGCAATAATCAAATGTCAAAGATAGTCAATGCAATTGGTATAAATAATGATTCAATATTTGATAACAAGGTTCAATGGTCGATGTCAATAACACTTAGACAATTTTTGATATCAATAGAAACGATTATGTTCAATATACAATGTCGATGTTGTGTCAATTCTTAAGTCTATTAATTTTTAACCTAACTAATGCACGTACTACTGCATCCCATACTACAGGTTCGATGCATGCAATCAATGTCGTTTAGACTCTAGTGGTGAATTCTATAGATCATGTGTCAGAACGATAATCACTGATACGATAACAATATTGTTGTACGATATATTATAATGATACACTGAAACGATACACGAAAGATTGGGGGGCCGTAGTCAGCACTCCAACAATCAATCGATAAAACACTGGCCGACACAGTCTCTATATTGATCACTACCCAAGTCAATCCCTTAAACCCCGGCTTATTAATTATTTTATCGATGCAACATTAATGCATTATGCAATTTAGAGATATTTAGGTGAACGATAATAACAATAGAGGAACAATAGGATGATAAATTTGGATGAGACAAATAGAATGATGACTATAGTGTTAGAAAATGAGTGTTTTAGACACTATTTTCGAACCGATTTTTGAGCAATTTTTTGAGTAAGATCCTCAATGAATTATTGAGAGATCTTGATTGATTTGTGTTCTCCTTCGTGAGTAGATCAAAATCATATATTGGTTCGCTAAAATCGGTTAAGGGGTGAATGAGAAATTGTCTCTCAAAGTGAGACGTTTTCATTCTTGAAAATGGGTTAAGGGAACATAGTCCCATATCGGAAATAACAAAGGAAATAGAAGAGAATATATAGTAATCTCCTTCTAAGCATTGTAAGATGGCTAGAAGAGAGGCTCTCTCTTGCGCGCGCAGGGGGGGGTGCAAATCACGGACCGGATTACATGCGACTTGTGTGCGCCCGCACGACCTGCGGACACGAATGCCGGACCGATTTGATCCCACCCCGTGCAGAGCCACTTTTTGCTACAGTTTTATTTTTGTAACGGCTGAAATGAATGCAGAAACGGTTCTGTCTGCCGTTTCAGTGCTGTGTTTAATATTTTGTCTGCTGTTAAAGGCTGTTAATGCCTTGTCTGCCGTTACTGAATAACCCAGGCTCTATAAATAGAGGCCTCCCCTTTACTTTCTTCCCTGCACAAACCAGATCCTCTTCTCTTCTTCTTCTGTACTGTTCGTCCATTCTGTTGTTGTTGGTAGGTCGGTGATAGGTTCAGACGCTTGTACTCGGTTCGGGAGTGGTACGTGGTGCCTACGGGATCGCTCCAAGTTGTTGCATCCTGGGAGACAGACGCCTCCGTTCAATCCAGCAACCGGAGAGAGGCGAAATCTGTTTTAAGGACACTGTGTGATACACAGGCCTCGGCTTTCTTGGAGTTGTACTTTTCATTTGCTTACTGTAAGTTGATTAATTTATTTTTCTTTTCTTTTTCTTTCGGATTACCCTCCTCTGTTCCCTTCTCGGTTTTTCCTGTGCCTCTCTATCTTTCTTTGTAAAAGAAATTTTGTAAACATTATTTGTAACATGCACATTAGGATCATGCAATGCAATACATATACTTCAATTCATGCAATACAATGATATATGTATAATTATAATAAAGAAATCTGGAAAACAGAATTCTGGACAGCAAGAGGTCATTGTACAAAAATCAATTTTTCTGCTGCTACAGAAATTGAAAACTGAATCCATCAAAAGTTCTGAAAAACTAGACTTCCCAACAATTCCAATGCATATTTAAAATACAGAATCCGACAACAGTAGCTAGGTCAAATACATCATTCTATATAGATTACATGTTCAAACTGAAAATTGACATTAAGTTGTTATATCTTTAGAATCAGCGAAAACTCAATTATAAATTCATCCTCAAAAATATTCATTACACTCCTAAACATGTTAGTTATCATTCTGTAAATTATCAAAGCATTATTCTAACATTAACTTAGCTTTTTAATAGTTTAAACATGAAAACATACATGAATTTGAAATTATGCAAATAAAACACAGCAGTAGTAAAATCATCATAACTTTTGCAATACAACTCGGAATTTAAAGATCTTAGATGTTCTGGAAACTAGAGACATAGAGCTACAACTCTTATTCAGAAAGTTATTAATTTTAATGTGAAATACTGGGTCGAAAACGTCTCACAAATTTCAGACAAACAATAAACATACAGATTTTCAATATATTTCATGAAATAAAGCGATCTAACATGATGGGTTTCACTTCAATTGGTCAATAAATCATATAATCAGCATGGTAGGCACAATAGCATGGTAAAAAGAATTAAAAATACACACTAAAACCAGTTTAACAACAACAAAATATCAATCGATCATTCAAATACACAACCTAGTATTCAATTCTATGATAGTTTATTTGTGTGTTGTTTGTATGAATAAACCCTACTATCACTACTACATGGATGCATGAAAGATTCAATTTTTGGAGTCAACAAAGGTACGAAGTCGAGGATATTTGGGTTAGCTCGTGTAAACCCTCAATATAATCAACGAAAAAGGAAACAATAGTATATGATACGATGAACGATTGGATCTACTTGCAAGAATTTCAACAAAAACTTGAATTTGATGCAATATTCAATTCAAGAGGAAAAGTGGCTTGCCTCATAAATGATTAATTTGAATACCAACGAATAACGGAATGAGGATCCCGGAGCAACGAACACGAACCCACGAAGCACATGCATACTACGTGCACAAGAAAGCAAGCAACAACAGCAAAAGATGCAACGACAGCAACAATAAAGGAGCGGCAGCAATGACAGCAAGGCCGACAGCGACGACTGACAGTGACCTGGGTCTAGTGTCGACTGACGGCAGGCGATCGACGACGTCGAGCGGTCGACTGGAGGTGCTCGGGAGGGAAGCACCACGGCTGAAGGGCTTGGGATTGGATGGTGCTGTAACATCCCGTATAAAATTTTTAAATAAAAAATACATTTCTTATTTTTACACATGCAACGCACGTGCAATTTCATCTTATGATTTTTTATTCTCAAATTTATTTAAAAGTTATGCACAATTTTCTTTCATTCATTTTTGTTGCATATTAGAACCCATAAGCCTAATAGAAGACTCTAAGCCCATTAAAATAAATTAAATAAATAAAAATAGACCAAGCCCACAAGAGGAAGCGCACTAAGAAAAATCCTACAATTAGTTGTACACTTGTCATGTAAATAACATGTACAAATAAAAAAATAACAACTAACAAATGATAGTGTGTGCTTGTGGGTTGCATGTGCACGTAGTGCATAAGAATAGGAAGAGTTGGGAGTTTGTGAGAGTAATGGTGAGTGGGCAATTAGTGAAGGGGGTTATGTAGGTAATGAATTAGAACACTTAATTTGAGTAGTAGAAGAGCCTTCTCAAACCCTATAAATACCACCCCCTTTTCTTCATAATCTTGCACCAAAGATCAAAGGAAACAAAAGATAAAATTAAGAAAGAGAGAAAAAGAAAGAGATAATTGTTTGAGTTCTTGCTTGAAGGAAGGAGAGCTTGCTAGGAGAAGAAGAAAGTCCCATTCTTGGAGTTAGGAGCAACTTCTAGGAGTCTTCTTCTACTTTAGAATCTTCATTTGAGGTGGGTGTCTTCTTGAGCTTTCTAATTTATAGTATCATGTATGTGTAGGTAAATTGATAGATAAACTTGATATGTATATGAGTAGTAATTAAATTGAAATGATGATATTTAGAATGAAGATGCATGCTAGTGGAAAGATTTCATGAAGATAAGTTGAATTGATATTGTTTAATTGCATGGTAACACATCTTGATTATATTAAATGATATGAAAATAGATTTGTACACAAAGTTACTAATTCATGCAAAGAAAGTTACTGTTTTAAATTTTGTTTACACTTTAGAAAATCATATCTAATAAAATAGTTGGAATCTGGAACTAAAACTTTTTGGGGAGCATCTTGTATATGTTAGTAGCATTCCTTTAAAATTTCGTAAGATTTGGAGTTCGTTTACTATTTTAATAAATTCTAAACTCAAAACTGGTTAGTAGTTGGCTGGTTGCGGGAATTCTGCACACCTTTTGGTGTTTAATTAATTCAGCATTGTAAATAAAATAATTTGAGAAAAGTCAGAAGTAAGAAATTATAGTAGACACGTTAACCTTTCTGAAAGTCCAAGAACTCAATTTTCATAAAGAATTGGATTTTGTATGAATTTTACAAGACTGTACAGTAGGAGTATTTCAGTATCTCGACCCCACTATATATTTTAAAGAATTCAGGGTTATAGATATGGTATTTCGAGAAAACTTATAACTAAAAAATTAAAGTAGACTTGTATACCTTCAGTTTGATATAAAGAACGGTAAATTTCGTGAAGTATACAATTTTCTATGATTTTTACAAATAGCATGAATGCAGTTTTCTAACTTGAATTTACTGTTTTGCAAATGATACTTAAACGACTTGATTGAAAATATATTCTCGCTATTTTAAGTTATATTTTGGGAAAATAAAGATCATATTCATGAGTAGATGAAATGTGAACTTAAGTAAGACATATATATATATGATTAAGATGTTAAGATTAGTTCAAAATAAATCAAAGGAAGATGATGAGATTGATTTTCAAAGATAAATTTTAAAGAGATTATGTCTTAATCTTAATTAACTTGATTCAAGAAATTTTTGGATGAATATGAAAAGTGTTTGTGAAAATGAATAGGTTGAGATTGTACCTATTGATGAATGAATAAGAATGCATGAAAGAACTTGAATAAATTATGAATACATGAAATTTGAGAATATGAATTATAAGGGGATGAGTACCCCAAGTTGTTGAACATGGAAAGATGTTGATTCTAGAGGCTTAGTGATACCCAAGTACCGGCAAAAGTAATGGTAATGAATAATTGATTTTTGAGAAGTGGCCAATAAGGGTATCGTTCTCGGTATTTTTGTGTAAGACCGGCAGAAGGATAAATTAGCTCTAGGTAGTATTATATATTCATGTTCAAATTTAAGAATTGGGCACTAAGTAAAGATGTAATAAACTTGGGCAAATGTAAGTGGAGGGCCTCTATATAGTCGGGCGGTGGATTCCAGGACTATAGACCCAGTCGGACGGCAGATTCCGGGACTGTGGTTGCTTGCGATGGAGGAGAGCCTTAATTAAGTCCGGGATTATGATTGATCGAGCGGTGGATTTCGGGATCATGAATTGTCGGGCGGATAGTAGGCCGTACTCCAGTGTATATGTGTATACCGGGACTAGAGGGACACTTGCGGGATGTTCGCACGACGAGGATTCTGTTTAGTCAGGCGGTGGATCTCCGGAATTGGAATCCGTACTCGTGGAATGTCTAAACTTTGTTTTATTACTGGATAGTTATCATGGCGAGGGATTAAACCCTTTAATGTGGAGTACGTAGGTGCTTGCCCTCGGACCTATGTAGTATGGGATGCAAAGAATCCGAACAAGTATGCATTAGTGTCATTGTAGTATAACACCTGTATTAGGCATTAAGTCATGTCATACACTAACATATCTAGGGTATTCACTCTTTACACTTTTATATGCATTCAAGTTTGTGATTTGTTAAAGAGATTTCATTATAATACAACATAGAGGATCGCTGTTTGTAATATTGCGTCGGTTGTAAGCAACTGACGTGCCCACAGTTTCATATGCAGGACTTGGATCTTACAAGGAGATATAGAGATGAATTTGATGTTGATGATTAGTTACATGTTCAAGTTGTTGAAATTGTATATTTATTATGATGTACTTCATTTATTTTTCGCTGCGTAATTGATGTAAAAGAACAATGATGTAATAAAAGTTCCAAAATTTCTTGTAAAATTGTACGAAGTAAAGTGTAGATCCTGTTGAGTTACGAATTACCGTATTTTGGTATTCGGAGCGTTACAGGTGCCGACGGGTGTAGGGCGGCGCTCGGAAGTGGTTGCCGGAGGTGGAGATACTTGGGGTTAGGTCGCCGGAGAAGAGGCAGATGGGGGGGGGGGGGGGGGGTTGGCCGATGGGGAGAGAGAAAAGAGAGGGAGAGAGACGGCTATGATTAGGGTTTTACGTTGTATTTTTAGGGTTTGCATTAGGGTATTATTTATAGGATACGATTAGGTTGTTGGGTTAATGGGCTACGATCCAATAATAATGGGTTTGGGTCTAGAATTAAATGCAATTGGGTTTCGGGTTCAATAAGAGATGGATTCAAAGACAATAGGGTTCAAATAAAATTCTCACAATCAAATAAGAATATGATCAACAAGAAAATAACCCACAAGAAGAAAAAGAGTAGTTCATGAACAAAATTTAATTAAGATGATCAAGGAAAATAGAGTATTTTATTCAAATGCAAATAAAATATTACAATAAAAGGAGAAAAAAAAAAAGAACGAAAACGGTAGTTACAATTCAACCCATGTCACACCCCGCTTCCCAAAATACAGAAATATGAGCACGTGACTTAGGCCCAGCGAATGATGTGAATACACCATTCATATGCTGTTCAGGTAACTCAACAATAAAATAACAACAAAACCACGCAGGCATGTAAAATCACAATAGGATAACAAAAGTACATGACATAGTCCATAACATAACCAACAACTGGAAAATACAAAGTAGATACGGGCCGAACACGCCCGAAATACAATAAAAGTAGCAGGAATAAAACATGAACTAAAGATAACATGATAATCAACACGACCAAAATACTTGATCAGCAACACCTTCTGGTAACTCTCCATTCGGGTCTGCAAGTGTATTAATACAAAAAAGGAACAAAAAGGCACCCATTAATGCAGGTCACGGGCTGTTATTAGGCCGCACTTGTCCTTTCGGCCTTCCGGCTGGTAACGAAGTGGGAGAGGAAGTTGCCCACCAGTTGGTCAAAGGAATAAATGGAGCCGAGGGTGAGTTTCGAGAACCATTCCCGAGCCGGACCCCGGAGGGTGGCAGGGAAGGCGCGGCACAGGAGGGAATTCGATGCGCTGTGAATCATCATGAGGGTCTTGAAGCCCTCCTTGTGATCAGCAGGGTCGCCCTCACCGTCATAAGTCTTGAACTGAGATGGGCAGAAGTTTCGGGGGATTTCCGCCTGCAAGATGACGGTGGAGAAAGGGGGTCGGATGGGCCTGTATCCCTGGGCCGGCCTCGGATCGCGGTTGCCGAAGTGGTCGAGGTGGTCTTCCATTTCTTGGAGGCGCTTCAGGATGTCATCGTCATACTTCGGCTGGACTGTCGGGATGCGAGACACGCTGGCCTCGGCGTCCGAACGTGTGTGAGAGCGACGGACGGTCCCATCGACGGGGGTCCCCCAGATAGCCTCCATGATTTCTTTTCGGAAGTCTTGGAACTCCTGGTGGGTGACCGGAGCTCGCTCAGCTCGGTTTTGCTGAGCCTACGGCCGCCAGCCTACGCGGCTGAGTGCCGGCCCCCGCCCTAGGGACGGAGGTGTGAGATGGTTCGGGGCCGAGTTGGAAGAGGCCCTTCCCCTGGAACGGTTCGCCTGCCGATTCTGGATTACCCCTCGTAGGTCGGGCTGGACCGGACGGGAGGTACTCGGTTGGTGTCCGTGACTGACCCTCGGGTTGTTGGATCCATGAGCGTCGGCGGCGATGCCCTGAAGAGGCGCGTCCTGGCGACGTGTAGAGGTAACAACTTTCCTAGCCTTGGGCACCATATGAGCTTGGGATGAACGGGTGCCATTGATAGCTGAGCTCGGGCTGGAGTCTGCACTAGAAACTTCCCACAGACGGCGCCATCCTGATGCGGTTTGTTTTTGGGGGGAGTGTGGATGCACCAGGCATGAGTTCTACTCAATTTGTATTGGTGGAGGAACCTCTAGAGCGGACGGTGGTCCCGACCCTCGGCTGGAGGAATGGCTAGGGAGCAGGCGGGAGTGAGGTGGAGATCGAAGGCTCAGCTCGGATCGGATGTTGGAGGCTCGAGTCCTGTGTACCTGCATACGGTCTGGAACACCGGGGTTGGTCCCGGTGGCAGACCCTCCGACGATCTAGTGAGCTATTGAGAGAGAGTAACAGTAACTAGGGTTTTAGAGGGAAAAGATTGATTACCTCTGGAAGGGGTAGAAGGTCTGGTATTTATAGGAGAAGCCAAGCGGATCTGGACCCGTTTGGGGCCGGGTCTCGACCCGGTTGCCCATGGGCCTGACGTGGCAGAAGCCCAAGCGATTTAGGGCTGACGTGGCGGAGACCTGGGCGGTTTCCAGGCTGACGTGGCAGGGGCCCAGGCGGTTTCTGTACTGACGTGGTGAACCCGGATGATCCGACGGTACACGTTTTATGAGGAAATCCTGTGGCCCAGAAGGGGCCACATCATCTGACCCATATCAATAGACTTTATCTATTTCCTCTATTTTTCTTTACAACTGACATAAAACCATATCAAGCACCTCATTCCATTGATGGGAAAAGTTATCTAATGCCACAATAATAATATTAAAAAATTGTCAACCTTCACAAAGAAATGGAAAATTGATTTGATGCATTTATTTAAAAGTAAATAAAAAGTTCAATTGTTTAATTGTTCTTTAAAATTTATGAGATCTAAAATAATCTAAATAGACTAATAGGTTGACCAGAAGAAGGAAAGTTTGAGGATAAGGCCAATCCGGATTGTTTTGCCATAAAAAAAAAAAAAACTTTACACAATAAGGAGGGAAAAAATATGCCTACAAATTAGGAAACTAGCATTATAATTACTCATCTCTACTATTATAATGGGAGAAGGGCTTAGTGTCATCTGTCACCGGATGTCAGCGCACGTGTTGATAAAATGACTCACTTTGGTAAATATTTTCGAAAGTGGACCAGTTTGGTAAATATTTTCGAAAGTGGATCAGTTTGGAAATTATTTAATAAAGAGTTAAAGTTGTACGTGCGATACACGTAAGTTGAAGTTGTCCGTACGATGCACATTCTAATAATTGGAGAGTTGGAGTTGCACGTGCGATACATGTAAGTTGAAGTTGTCTGTGCGATGCATGTTTTAATAAAGAGTTGGAGTTGTACGTGCAATATATGTGAGTTGGAGATGTCCGTGCGATGCACGTTTCAATAAAATATATTATGTGCGATACACATAAGTTAGAGTTATCCGTGTGATGCACGTTTTAATAAAGAGTTAGAGTTATACCTGGGATACACGTAAGTTTGAGTTGTTCGTACAATGCACGTTGTAATATATATATATATATATATATATATATATATATATATATATATATATATATATATATATATATATATATATTTAGAGTAAATAAAAAATATATTGTGAGAGTTGGAGTTACACGTGCGATGTACGGATTTGTTTTGTGACAAACTCTCATATTAAAATAGTATGTACGGATTTGTTTTGTGACAAACTCTCATATTAAAATAGTAGAGAAACAGATGCATGTTTTAATATATATATATATATATATATATATATATAGGGTTTTGCTCCATTGAAAACGAGTCCGTTTTCAATGGGTTGGAAAACATCCATCTCAACTCTCTGATCTAGCGTGATCTTGATCAGTGGTTGTGATCAAGATCCGCTAAGGATCTCCCATTAACGCTGAGAAAAGCGGAGGGGTATTTTCGTCACTTCACACCAAAAAACGTTTGGGACTTAGCGTTTTTTTGGCGTGGAGTTTTTTTTTGTCAAAAAATTAACGTAGGCCGTTGTTTCGGCCTAGGTTGTTTTTTTTTTATAAAAATAACATACCTTGGTCGTTGTTTCCAACAACTGCCTAGGTATGTACAAGTGTTTTTCCAAATACTTGTACATACTCAGATATTCATCTCCCTGTTTTCGTCACAAACACTATCTTTCTTTCTCTCGAGCTCCCAAAACCCATCCCCAAATCTTAGTTCACTCTCCCAACTCCTTGGCATCGATTTCTTTGCCTTCTCGATCTCCGCCCCTTGTGGAAAGCTCCTTATCTCTCTTTTCCTCTCCCAAATACAGAAAACCCTAACTTCACATCCAAATTCCCAAATCATCTAAATCCTAGCACAAATTGTCTTTCTTTGTCTACAACAGCGTGCAACGGCTTCTCACATCTTCGCCAACTCTCTCTCTCTCTCTGGACCAGGTATTTTCTTAATCCCAATTTACTATAATGAACTCTTTGAATTTATTGATTTTTTTTCCAATTTTGGAGTTGGGTTTTTTTGTATTATGCGTAGTAGTCTAGTCTATAATTTAGAGAGTATATAATTAGCTCTGATAATGTATGTTGTATACATTTTGTTGACATTTTCGTAGATGTAGTGCTAGTTGTAGTGGTGGAATATAGGAGAAGGAAAAAAACGAGATGAAAAAATTTGGAGTTGTACGAGTAGGTCGACTTGCCGCGTAGAAGGTAACGGATCTTGTAGAGGCGATTTCCGTCTCACGATTTGTGAGATACGTCCGTTTATCATTTTAATTCAATACAACGGATATAAAGTGATACACAACCGTATCTTTCAAACCGAGAGTCAAAACTCACCTCTGCTGTTCTGCTGGCTCGTGTTTGGTGTGCCAGAGTTGACACCCAAATTTAGGAAATTTTCCTTCTCATTTTTTTTTGTTTTGACGCATATATAAAAAACTTTTAATCCACCTCGGAATTTGTGGAATACGTTATGAGGTGAAAATAGCTTAAACGAAGTCCAAATAAAACGAAACTTTGCGACTAGGTTGGTCTCGCCACTCACAAGTCATACCAACCTGTACATGCAAGTTCCGACCCGCGGTTTGCGAGATACGTCAATGTATCACTTTCCGCTCAGTTTTCAATAGTGAAACCGATATACGGCCATATCTTTCAAACCGTGGTTCAGAACTCCCATGTACTAGTTGCGTTGACTTGTGTGTGGGGAGCCCGACCCAAAGTCCAATTTTTGGATTTTTTGCATCTAGTTTATGTTGTTTTTACGCATATATGAAAAAACTTCAATATACCTCGAAATTTTTTTAGTACGGTCGCAATACAAAAATGCTTAAACGAAGTCGAAAAAATTTGAAACGGTGCACGTAGATTCGGCTAACCATTCACAACGCAACGGAACTTGTATTTGCGAGTTCCAATCTACGGTTTGCGAGATACGTCAATGTATCGCTTCCCGCTCTATTTTAAAGAGTGAAAGTGATACACGGGCGTATATTTCAAACCGTGGGTCGGAACTCACTTCTACAAGTTGCGTTGGCTTGTGTTTGGTGTGACCTAGTTGACGGTAAAATTTAGAAATTTTTGCATCTCGTTTGTGTTGTTTTGACGCGTATAAGCCAACTCTTGGAATTTTTTCATCTCGTTGGTTTGTGTTTGCTATTTTTTGGCGAGTAATTAGTTTCATATATGTAAACTTTGTTACAGAGAAATGGCTAGAATGAGGGGAACCAGAAGGGGAAGGACATCCCAGGAAGCACGGGGGGAACATTCCACAGAGAATGTGAGAACTAATAATTTGTATTGTCCCTAATTTTGTATTTAGTGATATTAATTTTAGACTAATAATAATTATATTTTTTGGTTCGTGTAGGTTGGTGCATCCTCTTCGACGACAGGAAGTCGTGGTCCAGGACCAATATATCCCGGCGAACTGACCTTGCAAGATCGCCACAGATCCGCAGAAGTGTGGGGTGAGACGACGCGTAGGTGTAATTTCTGCGCCCACGAGACCATGAAGGTGCATCCACGTATTGTCGAGTACCTAGTAGCAGTCGGTTTCTATGGAATCAGCATGATGGGGAATGTTAAACTCGATCGAGCACTTCTCTCGGCACTCGTGGAGCACTGGAAGCCAGAGTCGCACACGTTCCATCTACTGGTCGGAGAGATGATGGTATCGCTACAGGATATAGCGATGATATCCTGTCTTCCAATAGATGGGTTGGCCGTGATGGGTAATATTAACTTTGATAAAATAGAGATGTGCAATGAACTGCTCGGTATAGAGTTTGATGAGTCGGCTGCGGAAGATGATGACATTTTCCAAGGACAATCAATCTGACTATCTTGGTTGAAGGGACATTGTGATGGGACGCTGACCAACGAATCGCCCGACGACTATGTACAGTCCTACCCAGAGCCTACATTCTAACGGTGATCGGAGGGGTTCTATTGCCTAACTCATTGGGCGATACGGTGCACCTCATGTACCTACGATTGCTCGCCGACCTAGGCTTAGCTAGTCGGTACAGCTGGGAAAGCTGCGCGTTGGCAACGCTATACAGGGCATTGTGTCATGTAACGCTAGAATCATCAGAAATGATCGGACCAATGGTTTTGTTCCAAATTTGGTTCTGGGAGCAACTACACCTGGGTCAGGAGACCGGTGGCCGGTTGAATGGCCCAACCAGAAGATCCTACTATGTTAGCACCCTTAGGGGTATATTGGGCTGGTAGTCGGAGTTACAAAGACAACCCCAAGGGTGTAATAACGTACTACAAAGATGAGCTCGACCAACTACGTGAAGAGTTCGTGATTTAGGCGCCGTATACACCCGAGCGGGTGGGAAGACTACCGCCAATGTGCACCACCGGGTCGCAGTTGTGGCTGATGACGGCTTCCCTCATCAACTTCGATATAGTGGAGCATCCGCGACCGGAGCGAGTCCTTCGTCAGTTCAATCTTCAACAAGATAGTCCCCCAAGCTGCGCAAACCTATACGATCATGGGTTACACGCCGTTAGGGGTACCGGCCGCATGCCTACTCATGATTGGGCAGATTTCCATCGTGTTCACATTGCAAAATGGAACGAGCGACGGTTTGAACTTGTACTCGTCAATGTTCCAGAGTACGATGGAAGAGTGCAAGGAAAGTACATGACTTGGTTCCAATCATATACACGTTTGTACATCTCTCCCGATACAGTACTACCTTCTAGTGTTCAACGAGAAATTGAGGAGAGGGAGATTGAACCACCACTCACATATTCCAGTTCACAACCCATGTTCCAACCGAAGGCCACAGCTATACGTACAGTGGTAACTTCAATCTTTATATTTATTTTAATGTTCGTTATACGTAAAGTTCATGAATTCTTTAAATTATTGAATTTGTGTAATTATTTTTGTTGGTTTTTTCTGATTTAGATTGATAATACGATGGACATGACAAAAGAATGTGCGGAGGTAATAAAAAGTAATGCGGGCACGGCTATGAAGAAGTTCGCTCAGAGGATGCTCTCTTCATGCCATACCAATTTGGATGTTTTGGGAGAGGCCGAACGTTTGGATCAAGAATTAAGCGGACCGAGGGGCCGACGTAAAAGTGTAAGGGGTAGGCCAGCTGCATTGATGGGGCGACAACGGGAATGTGAGATGAGAGAACAACAAGCTTCAACTTCACATCCATCTCACGAACAAGCGCACGAAGAAGAGACTGAGGAGAGGGTTGTTGGAGACGTACAACAAGAGGAGGGAGGATCTGAATAAATCCCCGAGTCGCCAACCACGATCCGGTGCCGAAACCCTGCTCGGAAGAGGCGAGCACCACAGGCATACACGCCCGGTACTTAGCCAATACATTTTGTTTGTTGTAATTTTTATTTATTTATTTTTTGGGTTTTATCCTGTTGTAACTAAACTAGTGGAAAGTGTGGTTCGTAAGTTTAAGTGTAGTTGATGTTGTTGTTATTAATTTCTAATAGTCAATTATGGTTGGTGATTTTGGCGGTTGTAGATATGAATTTATTCGGAGAGTATAGGTGATAGCAAAGTGTTTGGAATTTGGTTAAATTTTCAAGTATAGCAGCTTCAGCTGCTTTGTACAAATGTAGATTATTATTTATTTTTTTTAAACCTAGGTCGTTATCTCCAACAACGGCCTAGGTAACAGGACTAAGGTTGGAGGATTTGTCTTCCTGTCTGACTTGTTGGCTTTAAAAATAGCAACAAGTCAGAGAGCAGCTCCACTTTATTGTTTATACCCTAGGTCGTTGTCTCCGACAACGGCCTAAGTTGTAGGACAAAAATATAGACAATTTGTCTTGCTCTCTGACTTGTTGGCTTTAAAAATAGCAACAAGTCAGAGAGCAGCTCCACTTTATTGTTTATACCCTAGGCCGTTGTCTCCGACAACAGCCTAAGTTGTAGGACAAAAATTTAGACAATTTGTCTTGCTCTCTGACTTGTTGGCCTTAAAAATAGCAACAAGTCAGAGAGCAGCTCCACTTTATTGTTTATACCGCAGGCCATTGTCTCCGACAATGGCCTAAGTTGTAGGAGAAAAATATAGACAATTTGTCTTGCTCTCTGACTTGTTGGTGTTAAAAATAGCAACAAGTCAGAGAACATCCCAACTTTATTAGAAATACCCTAGGCCATTGTCTAAGTTTTAGGCCAAAAGATAGACAATTTGTCTTGCTCTCTGACCCCTTAGGCCGTTGTCTCCAACAACGGCCTAGGTAGTGGACCAAAAAGATACACAATTTGGGATGCTCTCGACTTGTTGGTATTAAAAATATCAACTGGTCAGAGAGCCCCCCTAATATAATGTTTATACCTTAGACCGTTGCCTAGGAAGTAGGCCAAAAATTAATTGGTTGTTTGCTTTTTTCAATTTTCTCTTTACTCTTTACGAACAATCTCTTAAGAACTTTATACAAAAGATAGATGAGAACTGGGCTTGTATAACAATTTTATATTTTTTTATTTTTTAATTTGACTACACCTAACTAACTACTACATAATCATGATGTTTTAATATGTACAGAATACCCCAGAAAATATTAAGCTAAACTATATCATTCGTTAGGGGTTAGGGTTATGGTTAGGGTTAGTGCTAACAGGGGTTAAGGGTAGGGTTAGGGTACGTGGGGGTTAGTGGTTTGGTTAGGGTTATTGTAAGGGTTTGGTCAGGATTATTTATAGTAGGGAGTTGATAGGTAGTAAGTTTCCAGTAAGGAGTTTATATATATTTAAGTTCTATCATTAATCACATGTGTCTCTCCACTCTTTACGTACATTGTCTTTTGAACTCTACAAAATAGACGTTCATATTTATGTTTTTTTTGTTTATATTTTTTATTTATTTCTATTTCTAGCCACGTAACTAACGAATATAAAATCGATACCCACAAACGAATATAAAAACTAACCCAAATTAATTGGTATTTTGTTTCTTTTGTCTTTATTGAATAATATTATATAATCTTCAAAATCCTCGTACGTTGTTTACAATGAAGACGTTACTGAAGACATTCTCCATGTAACACCCCGCAAAATTGGAAATTACAATTTTGCCCTCGTGTGTTATGCACGTGTATTTTGTAACGTGTTTTCATCCCGTATTTTGATTATCGACTATTTATTTATTTTCAATATTGATTTTTCCCTATTTTGAATCAACAAAAATATAATATTTCGATATTTGTATTCTACATGCTTTGTACGTATTTTCAATACACATATTAATTACATATTTTCCGCCGCTACGGGTGATAATTTCTAGGTTCCAATTATTTATTTTATGTTTACAAATCTATTTTTATAAAACTGAAATTTATTTTTTCCCCCTATTTCGATTAAAATGCATTTTTCGATTTTCTGCACGTATAATGCACGTGCTTTCTACGTGCTGTGATTTCATCATGAAATATATGTAAATTAGTAAATGTAATTTTTCCTATATTGTTTTCGATTATATTTAATAACTTTTCATCAATAAAGTCGATTTTCGCATTTTCATGTTTTCACATGCGACACACGTGTTGGTTTCGGTACGCGCATTTAGGCGTATCCTTTCTTGATATAAATTTCATAAAATGTGTGTGTGCATTTATTATAAAATTTAATTTGAACTAACTTTACTTAATAATATAGTATACAATATATAGTGTATTATATATATATAATATATATAAGTATTAAAGTGGGCTGTTTGTGTATAAGTATTATATGTGAAGAAGTTGAATTGTGATAGGGGGCCCACGTTGGTTTAGTGTACATGGGCTGGTGGTATGGGCTGGTGGTATTTGGTATAATGTGTTATAAAATGTGTAATAGAAATTGATTGATGGGGCCCACGGTGAGCATGCACAGCACATTTGTGTGCAAGTGTGCATTCACAAACACATGCTGACCGGTTTTCTTCCCCTAGGATTGGCCGGTTGGAGTTGGGAAGGAGAGAAGATGGGAGTTGGGATTTTTAAAGAGGTAGGAGTTATAAGGAGGTGAAGAGTTTAGGAGTTTTGAGGGTTATAAAATATGAAGAGTTGGGAGTTAGGGAGGTTAAGAAAGTGAAGAGGTGAGAATTAAAATGAGAAATTATTAGGTGTGAAATTATGCAATTAGAACCCTAGCAAAATCCTATAAATAGCACCCTCCATTCCTCATTCTTTTCACACCAAAAACAAAGGAAAAATAAGAGAAAGAGAGAAAAGAAAAGAGAAGCAAGAAAGAAAGAAAAGAGAAAAATAAAAGAAAAGAGAGTAAGAGAAGTAGTGTTCTTATGTTTTGGAGTAATCTTGCTAGGAGGGGAGGCCTTGCTAGAAGTGCTTTGAAGTTAGGAGCAAGAAGGAACCCCTTCTGGTTTTCATTCTCCAACTAAGGTGGGTGATCCTATACTTTCTAATTTTTGAATAATGTATGCTAAGTACTAAATAATGAGTAGTATGGAATTTCTTATATATGGTATGAGATGAGAATGATAAGTAATTCATGTATGATTAATAAATTAAGTCATGTTAGGGGTTAATGAGAAAAAGAATTGATTGATTATTTGTCATACATTAGCATGCTATTATGATTAATGAGTAGTATAAATTTGATGTGATAATTAGAAGATAAAATTCATGCTTTTTTTTTATGTATGTCAACTTGTAGAAGTGTTATTATTAATTAAGAAACAAAGTATTGTCATGTAGTTTGGAAATTTAAAATAAAAAGAAATTGTCATTTGTATGTTAACTAGTAATTGTTAAAATAATTGAAGAGATTTCCCTTATGTTTAAAGAAGAAATTTTGTATAGAAAAAGGGTATACATAACTTATTGTTACTTGTTGTAAAGTAATACAAATTTTCTAGTTGATTAAAATGATGAACTACATTCTTGTAATAAAAGAGAAGAAAGAGAGATTTGAAATTTAGATATTATTAAATATAAGTTTTAAACACATGAATTTCTGTAATAAATAAATTTCAGTCTAAATAAACTATTTGGAGACTAGTGGAGAAGATTGATCAAATGAAAAATCTAGTTTTATGAAAAACAATAAAATAACACAAAGTCTGAATAAAACCAACCGTGATGCTTGTATGTCGTTAAGCGCAGTTGGCACAGTGGCCTGACGCTGCGCTAGCTTTCTTGTTGGCTCGGGTTCGAAACTTGATAAGTGCAAAACTTTTTTTTGATTTGTTCTAATGTATCCAGAGCCCAACGTTGAGTATAAGAGGAGTTGAGTTAGGAAATCGACACAGAGTCCATTCGGACTCTTGGCTTTCGGTCGGTGGTTTGGGTCTTGGCTGATGGGTCATGGGATCAAATCCCAACAGCCCTTTTTCTTTATTTTCTTATTTTTTTAGTATTTTCCAAATGATTTTAAGGATACAAATGCAATTAAATATTTGGAAAATAACTAAATATGTACACCGAATGTGATGGAAAAATCTACAAATAAGTTTAAAGGTCTACATGTATATATTTGAAATAATAAAAGTAACTTTGAGATTGATTGATATTTGTCTTCAAAAACTAAATTGTTGAAGAACATGATTTGCATCATTAGAAGAAAAGTAAAATGTAGATTTGTAAATTAATTGTCTTTGATGGGATTATTCATTTGTGTTGCATACTTGATTATTTAAATTGCAAATGAGATTGCAAGTGATAAAATCATGTTGTGATAAAATTCTGTTGAATGAAATGGTTTCATGAAAAAGAATTATTATTATGAATAGTGTTAAAATGAGACAGAGAACAAATTATGGATAAGTTAGAGACATGAATATAATAAGTTAAGACATGATTATTAAAGGGTATGTGTACCCATGTTTCTTGCACATGAAAGGTTTATGATTTAGAATTAGTAAGACCTCGGTTATTGGTAATTTTGAAAGAAAGATTTTGAGACTTGATTTTGAGACAATGCCGTCGGGCGATCTCGTATTTTGTGAATAAATCCGGTATGAGGTAAAACTGATTCTAGGGTGATAACATATTCATGTCTTGAACTAAAAATAATTAGGCACTTAGGTGAAGATGTAATAGACTTGTGCAAACGTAAATGGGTGCTTCTATATAGTCGGCGGTGGATCTCCGTGGCTATAGACCCAGTTGGTGGACTGTGGTTGCTCCGTAGGAGATGGACTGTATTTTATCCGGGACTTAGGGTAGTCGGCGGATGTTTGCCATACTCCAAAGAATATGTATATACCGGGGCTAGAGGGGCATTTACGGGATTATTCTCACGATATAATAGCCAGGGAGGCTGGGATCTGTTATTATAGCCAGGGAGGCTGAGATCCATATCTGTGAAATAACTCTAAAACTAGTTTTATTACTGGGTAGTCTCATGGCGAGGGATCGAACCCTTCAATATGGAGTACGTAGGCACTTGCCCTCAGACCTATGTAGTATGGGATGC
The DNA here is from genome assembly GCA_017893485.1 of Hemerocallis citrina. Lineage (NCBI taxonomy): Eukaryota > Viridiplantae > Streptophyta > Magnoliopsida > Asparagales > Asphodelaceae > Hemerocallis > Hemerocallis citrina. The sequence goes on along the minus strand of CM030358.1, from coordinate 18,352,320 downwards.
ATAGAATCTGAACAAGTGTGCATTAGTGTCATCCTAGTGTAGAATTGCGTGCATTAGGCATTAAGGCATGACATACACTTATATTTAGAATAATCACCTTTGACACTTTACTTGTTCATTAAATCTTTTTGTGATTTGTTAAAGTATGAGATCATTATACTATTCCCGGCATAGAGAGGATAGCCGTGTATAACATTTCGTCAGTTGTAAGTAACTGACGTGCCCACAGATTGACATGCAGGTAAAGGACTATTTATGGAGTTATAAAGTGGATATGCTATTGCTATATGAAAGTTAAAAATATTGCAAATGATGTAAAATTGTACAAGTTATGTTTTTGTCTTTCAACTGTTGTAAGTTTTATTTCTTCCGCTGTGTAAAAATCCAAGTGTAAAGGAACTCTGATGTAGTATTGAAAAAGTTTTAAAATTTCCTTGTAAAATTGTACGAAGTGAAGTAAAGATCCTGTGAAATCTCGAATTTATCCTTATTTGAAATTCGGGGTGTTACACTCCAGACATGCAACGGGGAAGAATTCCACAAGATTGGGAAGAAGATGTGTGATCACATGTAGTAGAACAAGTTCATTATGGAAAAAACCAATAAGGTAAAACCCCACATGTATGGAAAAAACCACATGTAGCTCCCTGGCTTGTGGATAATTATTGCAGACACATCAATATGGGAAAAACCTAAACTACATCACCACATGTACCTCCCCACATGTACCCTATATATGGGAAAAACCCCCACATGTAGTTTTCCCATATATTGCACACTTCCGGAAACATCCTCCTAAAATACAAAAACCCATCTCCGAATATCAAAAATATCCAATAATTATAATGGACAAGAAGAAATCAAAAATAAAAAAGATTTGGTTCACTTTTGAGCGGAGAGTAATCAGATCAAACTACTTGGCCATCAAGCACTGAATCTGATTATTTTCGGGAAAAAAACGGTCTAAATAGGGACCATCATGTATTGGGAAACCGTAACAGAAAACCACATGTATATTTGACCACATGTATAAACCAATGTGAAGAGTATTCCAAAAAGGTTCAAAGATTATTCTAAAACACTACCACCAACTGTTGCTTCTGTGGAAATTTTGGATGTGGAATCTCGTCGTGAAGTAATTGTGTGCAGTTTTTCGAGACACTTTGAAAGATGGAAGTAATGGGCAAATAAAAAATATACATATACGATATACAAGTGTAGATTATCTATCTTTGGTATAAATTTCCACAGAGACTGTGCGTAAAGAGTAAAGAGAATATTGTAAAAATCCCAAAAATTTCATACCTAGGCCGTTATTAAAGACAACAGCTTAAGGCATTCATATAAAGGAGTCCTTCATGACTTTTTAAAAGTATTAAGCTAAAACCTAGGCCATTGTTGGAGACAATGGCCTAAGGTATTTACTATAACCTAGGCCGTTGTATGCAACAACGGCCTAGGTAGTAGGCCAAAAAGAGATAAATTGAGGTGTTCTCGACTTGGCTAGGGTTAGGGTTAGGGTTATGGTTAGTGTATTCAGTTTGGTAATTAGTGTTAACGGGGGTTAAGGGTAGGATTAGGTTTAGCGGGGGTTAGGGGTTTGGTTAGGGTTATTGTAGGGTTAAGGTTATTGCAAGGAAGACATTTGCAGTAAGATCTTGTTTTGGTTTATCATTAATTTGCGGTAGTTGGGAGTTGATAGGTAATAAGTTTCCAGTAAAGAGTTTATAGATATTCTGTATATAACCAATAAAAATCAATAAAATATGATATGTAGGTTAGAGTTAGGGTTAATGTAGGGTTAGGGTTATTGTAAGGTTAGCAGAGTAGGGTTAAGGATTAGGGTTAGGGTTATCATATGGTTAGCACAATGCAAGACTAGGCACATTTGTAATGTAGCTCGGAGTAAGACTAGACACATTTAGCTGCTTGAATCATCTGATTCTTCTTTGATTTAGGATAACACCCGTCTACTATTATTGAAACAAAAAACCCCTAACCCTAACCTTAACCTTGATCTTATACTTGTAAACCTACCCCTTTATATTTTTGGGAATATTTTTTAAGCATATTACCTTTTATAATTTTATATTGGTTAGATAGAGCGAAAAAATTGTAACGTAATTATAAACAATATATACGCGTCTATCATCTGTCTTTCGTGTAGAGTTCCAGAGAGACTGTTCGTAAAGACAGATAGTTCTTATTTTTATTTTTCTAAAAATTTTCCACAATCTAGGGTGTAGGCCGTTGTCTTCATCAAAGAAGTGGTGTTATCCTCTAAGCCAAGTGACCACCAGAAGCCAGCAGACTTTCAACATACACCTAAGTGGGAAAAAGCATCAAGCTAAACAAGCAGAACTCAATCTCAAAGCAAAACTCAACACCTGCCTACTATTATTGCAGACACTTCAATATAGAAAATACCTGAAGTACATAACCACATGTAGATCCCCACATGTAGCCTATTTATGGGAAAAACCATATGTACATCCCCACATGTAAACCCATACAACAAAAAAACCCTAACCCTAACCTTAACCCTAACCTTATACATGTAAACCTACTCCTTTATATATTTTGGAATATTTTTTAACCATATTACCTTTATAATTTTATATTGTTTAGATAGACCGGAAAAATTGTAACGTAATAAAAAATTATAAACAATATATACGCGTAAATTATCTGTCTTTCGTGTAGAGTTCTAGAGAGACTGTTCGTAAAGACAGATAAAATTTATTTTATTTTTTTAAAAAAAAAATTCCCCAAAATGGATGATTATGAATTATTTTTTATTATTTTTTGTACATAGTTAACCACCATGATTATATATTGGTTTGAAAGGTGGTAGTAATCGACACTTAAAAAAAATATAGCTAAAAGATATACAAGTGTAGATCATCTATCTTTTGTATAAATTTCCACAGAAACTGTACGTAAAGAGTAAAGAGAAAATTATAAAAATACCAAAAACATCATACGTAGGCCGTTGTTACAAACAACGGCTTAAGGCATTGAATTAAAGGGGTACTCCATGATATTTTCCTCTTTTCAAGTATTAAACTACAACTTAGCCCGTTGTCTCCAACAACGGCCAAAGGTATTTATAATAAATGGGTTTGCTCTCTGACTTGTTGCTCTTTTTGTCTTCTCCAAGTCAGAGAGCACCCCCAAAATCACAACTTTTAGACTATAACCTAGACCGTTGTTGAAGACAACGGCCTAAGGTATTTATAAGAAATGGGGTTGCTCTCTGACTTGTTGCTCCTTTTGTCTTCTCCAAGTCAGAGAGCACCCCCAAAATCACATCTTTCCAACAACGACCTAAGGTATTTATAAGAAATGGGGTTGCTCTCTGACTTGTTGCTCCTTTTGTCTTCAACAAGTCAGAGAGCACCCCAAAATCACAACTTTTTGACTATAACGTAGGCCGTTGTGGTATATATAAGAAATGAGGTTGCTCTCTGACTTATTGCTCCTTTTCTCTTCTCCAAGTCAGAGAGCACCCCCCAAAATCACAACTTTTTTGAGGTTATCATATGCCGTTGTCTCCAACAATGGCCTAAGGTATTTATAAGAAATAGGATTGCTCTCTGACTTGATGCTCCTTTTCTCTTCTCCAAGTCAGAGAGCACTCCCCAAATCACCACTTTTTTTTACTGTAACCTAGGCCATTGTCTCCAACAACGGCCTAAGGTTATCATGTACATATTGTTTTGCTCTGTGGCTTGTTGCACCTTTTAAACTAGTTATATTGAATAAAAAACCAAATTCATGAAATAACTGAGGTCGTTGCCTCCAACAACGGCCTTGGTTTATATATATATATATATATATATATATATATATATATATATATATATATATATATATATATATATATATATATACTAGTAATCTGCACGTGCAATGCACGTTTTATGGGTTAGCACGTGCAATTTGCACTGGGGATATGCACGTGCAATGCACGGATTCGATGAAGGGAGTGGAAGAGATGGTTTCGATTTTTGAAGGAACAAAATTTTATGGAGACTTTAAATGTGAAGTGAAAATTACAGAATTAACCTTATATATTTTTTTAGCTTTTTATGTATATGGGGGCATGATAGTGAAAAACCGCCAAAATGGGGCTTTGCTTAATAATAGTATAGATATATATATATTTACAAATACAAGTACAGCTATAGCTGATACAATTGAGTTACAAACCAACATTTGCGTACAACAACAATATTAACAAACGACACTTAAGTCTCGAGAACATTTACAGTTACCAGTCAAAGGTAATTAACCAAGTTGCATAAAAAGTTATAAATATACCGAACAATTACATTTTAAAAATTACAATTCACAGTGGATCGTCATATCTCGACTCAGAACTGTCTACTTCGGAAGGAATTACTTCTTGTCTTCATTGAACGATTAGGTTTAGTTAGTAAGAAACTCATTTGCCACAAATAAAGTATAATAAATTTAAACGAGTGACAAACTTAAAAATTACGAGTCATACCCCTCAAATAAAGTTGGATAATTTCTTGAATCATGATTCATTTGGACAATGCCGCATCTTCGGCACCTTCTCGGTTTTTTATGCGGAGTTGCTCGCTAATCGGCCTCAATCTTTTGGCGCGAGGCATTCCCTTTGTCGTGCACTGCTGTGGGTCACTAATGCGTGTAGGTATGTGTCCACTTCCTTGATCATGAGGTTGTGCACTACCATGCGGTTGTGAACTACCTCCAGGTTCGACACTATCATGTGGTTGTGAGGCCTGTTCCGGTTGTTCACCTAATCCGGGTTGTAGCCGAGAAACCCCGTCAATGATCTTCTGCAAATTCTCCAACGTGTATTTGTAACTCTCATTGGAGGAACAACTGAGATCGACAATTTGTTTTGCATGGTAGCTCAACTCACAATATCGAGAAGCAAAATTCTCGGTATTGGGTTCGGTTGGAACTGATGTGTAACTTCTTCTCATCACATCCCTAGTCCATCTTCTTTTAATATATACATCCGGGAGGAATGTGTGATGGCAGAAACGAAGTACAGCTAAAATATGCCTGCAAGGAATGACAACGAATTCGAACAAGTGACATGCACATGTAATAATTCCATTGATTTTGCATAATTGAAGAAGGCGAGCCGGTTCTGATTCTCCACAGAGTATCACATGGAAGGTTGAACTATCCAGTGTCTCAAGATCGGCAACAAATGTCACATTGTACATGAAGCTTTTTGTGACTTCATCTTGGAATTTGTAAAATAATTTCAAAATATATGTTTTTGCCATTTGTACCTCCAAAGCCCATTCGCTCTTCAACTTCGGTCTCTTCTCACGGTTATGATGATTTTCTTTCAATTCATCGTGTCTTTGCCTTCCCAAAAAATGGTCGAAGATGACGGTAAATTCATGCAGGGAATATTTTTTTCTGTGTGATGCTTCAGGGCAGAATGTGCGGACTCAACCCGTTGGCTACTCAACATGCCGGCCCAAAAAGAATCTTTAGCGTAGATGGGTGCCCAACTTTCACGGATATCGAATATATCGTTCAACCATTTGTTACTCTCTAATCCGTATTGCGAAATCAAAATATTCCACTTTTCTACAAATTCATGTATATATTCGGAATTGTAGATTACATTCTTCAAGGACTCCCTAAACTTGTCGACATCGAAACCAAGACGAACCTCCTGGGGTAACTTATCCAGAATGTGCCAAATACAAAAACGATGCCGAGTCTGGGGGAAAACCTTCTTAACTGCGGCGGCGATCTCACGGTCTTGATCGGTGACAATACCGGATGGAGCACGATTCATAACCCCTAACCACTTTTTAAAGAACCATTCAAACGAAGAGGCCGTCTCATTTGGAATGAACCCACCTCCTAAGAAAGTCGATTGCCAATGTTGATTCACTCCAACAAACGGAACAAATAACATTCCGTAACGGTTCGTATTGTACGTGGCATCAAAGCAAACTACATCGCCAAATTCTTCATAATTCATCCTACAAATACCATCTACCCACATACAATGTGACAACCGCCCTTCAGGATCGACTTGAATGTCATAAAAAAATTATGGATCCGTCTGTTTCTTAGATTCGAAAAAATCAATTAGCATTGTAGAATCGTGTCCTTTCAATGCTTCTTGCGAATCTCTAACTACATTTCTAACATCTTTTTCTATGAATCACACTTGATTGTGACCGCCGCTAGCACTTTCGAAGAAGTGCATTTGTCGACATGTTTGGATATTAGCTTGGTTCATTTGATTTATAATCCTTTTGTCCGTATTTGACACGGACTTGTTCCGGGGCAAAGGTTCCTTCTACCGGGTGAGGTGAATTCGTGATTGTGTTCTTCGTGAAATGAATACACCACCCACGTATTACTTTTTTCGTTCAATTTTACACGAACGCAAGCCTTGCAACCCGTTCTACTGGTTGTTCCACGTCTACCATCACTATGTTGACCCGGCGACGACCCAGCTTTATTACAAAGATATGACTTATCTACTTCCATTCCCCCCTTTAATTTATTCCCACCCTTACGCATTGCAAAACCCCCACAACGAGCATATGAAGAATAAAAATTCTCGGCCTCAACTAAAGTGGAGAATGTCATACTTAACTTTGGTTTCAGATGGTCTTCGACTATCGGCATGGAATCAGTGATTGGTTCTACCCGCACAAAATTATCGCCGACAGTAGAACTCTCCGTATCGTTGTTTATCTGCAGTAAAAATATATTATTGGTCAATTAATAACACATTATATATAAAATAGCTTGTTAACAAACGACTGCGATATATATACATACGAAGCAAAATAAATCACAACACGTCGAAAACGACGTCATATAAATACAAAACTCTTCTATTGTCTCCGGCTTGCCGCGCACAAGGTAACGGAACTTCTACAAGTAAGTTCCGATCCATGGTTTGTAAAATAAGGCCGTGTCTCGCTCGCATTCCCCTCATTCTTGAACTGAGGTTGTTGTTTGATATACGGTACAAATCTGCACAAACGAGATCAAAAAATTCCTAAACTTTCGGAGTTGGACGGTGGCAAAACACATGAGCCAACCAAATTTGTAGAGGTCAATTTCGACTCACGGATTGCAAAATACACCGATGTATCACTTTCACTCACGGGATGAATTGAAAGCGATACACGGCCGTACACTGCAAACCGTGAATCCGAACACACTTCTACGAATTGCGTTGGGTTGTGTATGGCGTGTCCGACGTACTCACAAAGTTACATAAATTTTTTTCCGCTTTGTGCACTATTACTAACATCGAACAACGAACAACAAACAACAACAACTAATACAACATCTACTTCCCCAATCAAACTAGAATTACCTACTCTATAAAAACCTACGCATAATATAGCAATTGTACACTAAAACATGGGTGAAAAATTTTCAATGAATTAGCCTAGTTAGAACTACTCAAGTGGTAACAAATTAGTACCTTCAACACTATCGGTGTTCGGGAGGCCGCAAAGTTGCTGCTGTAGAGAAAGGAAGGGGGGTAGGGTTTGGCTAATTTAGGGGGATTAGGGTTTTAGGATTGGATAGATTTTGTATGGGTTAGGGTTTGTTTGTAATTGGGATCTCCAAAGGAAGAGGTCTAGAGACTGAGAATAGGGGGAGATTTGGTGAAAAGCAACGATCAAGAGAGATTTAGGGTTTTCAGTTCGATAGAGAGACAGCTCTGGTTGGGGAATTGGGTTTATCGAACTCAACTAGCGAGAGAGAGTTGTGAGGGAGATGAAGATCTGAGTATGTACAAGTGTTTGGAAAAACACTTGTACATAGTTAAGTCGTTGTTCCATACAACGGCCAAAGTTGAATTTTTTTTTTTAAAAACAACCTAGGCCGTTGTTGGAAACAACGGCCTTCCAACAACGGCCTACGTTAATTTTTCGACAAAAAAAAACTTCACGCCAAAAAAACGCTAAGTCCCAAACGTTTTTTGGCGTGAAGTGACGAAAATACCCCTCCGCTTTTCTCAGCGTTAATGGGGGTTCCTTAGCAGATCTTGATCACAACCACTGATCAAGATCACGCTAGATCGGAGGGTTGAGATGGATGTTTTCCAACCCATTGAAAACGGACCTGTTTTCAATGGAGTAAAACCCATATATATATATATATATATATATATATATATATATATATATATATATATATATATAAAGTAAATAAAGAATATAATGGAAGAGTTTGAGTTGTACGTGCAATACATGGATTTATTTTATTACAAATGGGGTTTATTTGGTAACAAACTCTCCCATTAAAATAGTATTAGTATTTTTTTTTACATGCGATGCACGTTTTGATAAGAGTTGGAGGATTGTCACGTACGATTTACGTGTTAAGAAATAGTTTTGGAGTTGACCGTGCGTTGCACGTAATTGATAAAAATATTTTGAAGAAAAAACTACAATTTGTACGTGCGATGCACGTGTTATAAGTAGAATTTGAGTTATACATGCAACATATGTGTATGTTTAGTGTTAAAAAAATATTGTAAAATTATTTTGCACGTGCGTTGCACGTTTTAAAGAGATTGATTTTTTTTTATTTGTTTATTTTTGTTATAATTAATGGGAGAGTTGGAGTTGCACGTGCAATGCACAGGTTTGTTCGTTAACAACATTACAGTTCCAACTCTCTCATTATAATATTAGAGAATATTAGAGATTAGAGATTTAAGATAATGTACATGCAATGCACGTCTAAAAAAATTAAAGTCGTCAATCAAATTAAATGAATATATATTGAATAAGAAAAAAAATAGTTTATATTTGAATGTTCTGATTTGGGCTACACACCCGGTACACATTTATATTTGCTGAATATAGTTTGGACATGTATTGTACGTGTTTATATAGTTACAAAGTTAGGGTTTGTTTGTTACAAACTCCAACTCTCCCACTAAAACAGTAGAGATAGATGTTTCAAAAAAATTTACAACCCATACACTTTTGTTTTTAACTAAAGTATCAAATACTAAAGTATCAAATACATTTGATCCAGCAAATCTTACCTTCATCGTTAGTGATCAATCCAACAACTCGGAGTAAATCAAGGATGAATATAGTGAAAGTTAACATAGGTAGTTCGAGTGTATCATAGCAAGTCCCATATGATAACTCACCATTAAATATTCTTGAAACAGAAAACCAAACAACTGTCTGAAAGCAAATGTTAAAATGAAAAACTGTACTCAAAACAACTCTCAAGTAATGAGAACTGCAATCATACGACAAATGAAACACAACGAAACAATTGTCTGAATGCAAGCTCAAAATGAAAATGTAACTGTATTCAAATATCTACTGAGCAACGAGAAGTGCAATCATATAACCTATAATTAACTCTCTATTTTTCTTTTACGGGGACGACAGTACTGCTTGCGAGCAACCTGAGGCATCCCAACGGATTATTGACATGTACCGCAAACCAAACCTTTACACAAAGTAAAATCAAATTTCATGTCACCCCTGATTGAAAAAATGAACAAGAGGTTCATGGAATGGAATAACAATTTCTATAATCCTTCACTTTATTGATCTACATGGAGCCTGCAATATTCCTTCACTAACACCATTTGTGATCAGCACTTGACGGAAGCACTCCTGCAAAATAATCATAAAAAGGATTTTAATTCTAAGAAATTAACTACAAAATTTTCTATATATATATATACATGTGAGGATATGGGGTATCCTGTGACACTGGAAGAAAACTATTTCAGTAGTACAATTTTTAACGTGTTTTGGTTGCAGAGGCAAACGGGTTTCAAATGGATTTCAAATGACTTGATTTCGCATTCTTGGACATTAGAAGATGTTATATGCATCACAGTTACGATCAGTAATTAATATCTTCAACTGGAAGGAAATTTAAAACTTGTACAATAGGCACTCAAGTATTCAAGTTTATTTTGAAGTGAGATATCCTTATTTATGTGTGTGTAGGCATCAATAATCAGTTATTAAAAGTTATACAAAACAGGCAAGTCGGAACCTTGACAAGCTCTTAAGACTGTTCACCGAACTAATGTCTTTCTGAAAGTTGGCTTCTGTCTGTGTAGCGCCAAAATTTCCTGATTCAAGAGTCTGCATAATTTGCCTTAGACCTTGCACCTGCATGAAAGATATTTTTTTTATCAAGACAGATAAGGGTAAGATCAACTTCGTTCTTAAGTAATCGTCATTTTAGTTATCAAGTAATCATCATTTTAGTTGTGTTTGGTTCCTTGTAAGTGGAAGTTGCAAATGCGAATGCAAGTTCAAGTGTTAGAAATAACATAAGATGTCCTTTCTCCAAAAAAAATAATAATAATAACATGAGACATCATGATTTCCTTCCATTGTTGCCCTCCAAACTTTTCATTCAAATAACCTTTCCATTCAAATTTTATATGTTAAATTGGACGGAAATGGTATTTGAACTAAATTTTTTGGAGGATAATGATTGTAAACAATCATAACATCCCTATTATAGTCTTCCTTCCACTTGCAAATTTCACATGTAAGAAACCAAACACACCCTAAAATGGCCACGTATGAGAAATATTGTGCCTAATTCAACAAACACACCCTAAACTTCACCTGCCAGGAACCAAACATATAACTAAATATTATGACAATAATATTGTGCCTTATTCACATGTTGTGAAGTGGCAAAGTATAAAATATGACATCTATCCAAAAAATGGAAAGGGCATTAACTTGGACTTCAAAAATATTGGCAGGAAGCAAGCACAAAGCCAGAATGTATCATTTAAAGCAAGAAATAGTGAACATTTACAGAATAAGACAAAAAATGGAATCTACCTCTGTATATCCAAGGAAATGGCACTTTGGCTTTGGAGCATCCTGCAGTGCAAAATATGAACACTGGTAGTCAAGTAAATAAGCAACTTTCCTAAAACTGGATAAGATGATAATAATTTGGTGCAGATGAAATGGTGGAAATGATGACAATAATTTGGTGCAGATAAAATGGTGGAAAAGATGACAATAACTTGGTGCAGATGAAGCAGTGGAAATGATGATAACAATTTGGTGCAGACGAAATGGTATTATGACAGAAAATATAGAACCGACAGAATGTTAAAGATGACTCAAGGAAATTTGAATACGAGGCTCATAAGCCGGAAATAATAAACACATGAAAAGGCAAACTGAAACAAGTTAAAGGGTTAAATTGTAAATTGCAAAGAAAGAGGGCATGTTAAGTTTTGCATACAACTTAAGCAGGATCGAGAACATACACACCATTGCTTAGATGATGCTCTTGTTGTACCATCAGGAGTCCCTCAAATGATTGAAGTAACAGATATTTAATAATTCAATATTTGTATTTAATTAATATGCAAGGATCGACTATTCCCAACACTATGCATTTCTTCACTAATTGAGAATCAAGAATCTCCCTATTTATGCTATGTGATCAAAATAATTCCAGTTCTTTGTCAATAAAGATGATCATGTGCATTATACATAGGCTGAATTGCCCCAGTTGAAGTGCGGGATAATCGATTGAGGTGGTTTGAATCAACACATATAAAGAAGACCAACAAAAGCCCAAGTAGGAAAATTGATAGGATGAAGTTAGGGGAGCAAAAAGGACTACGGGTAGACAGAAATGAACATAGATAGAAGCTACTATTAGAGATTTGGAATGTGTAAATTTGTTAAGGGAGGTGGACCACAATATAGTTCAATAGAGGAGAATGATTCATGTAGCCCTCTCCAAAAATTTGGGATGAAGAGTGTGTTGTTGTTGTTGTTGTATACATAGGCTGAATTGCATATAGATATCATGAGCTTTTTACCGATTTCATTAAACTATCAATAACTTGCTTCATAGTGTGATTCTCATGACATTTATACTAGCAAATAACTACCACAAGGCCGTTAAAGAAGTGTTAGAATCACAACATTGCCTTCTCAGGGTAAAAGGAAAAGAAGGGGTGGATCATATAAAAAATTAATGTAAGGCCATTAAAGTTAATCAAAAAATGTCATGAAAAATATTTGGTCATTTATTACACAGCTAAGTCACCAATGAAATAAAATGACAAAACCTTGCTTTCATAGTGGCATGAGACACATATGGATTCAACTTGGTTATTCAGACAGAAGTGATGTATAACTGTATCCCAACATTGAACTTTATTACTATAACCAGAGAGTTGTGATTTGGGGTGTGGACATTGGACGTGTGACCTCAAACATCTACTGAGTGTCATGCAATTAAATTATAATGTGGCTTTTTAATGACAACATTATGAAAAAAAAAATGTGTATTGCATTATAGTTAGTTACGACTAATGAAAATCTACTGCAGGAGACAGATAACCATAAATACAATTAAGGAATGAAGGTGATAAAAGTGTTCTACTAAGCATCTCTTCCTTATGTATATTCCCTTATATTACTAAACAATTCAAGGATCAACAAATTAAGACCTCCAGGCTTTACTTTACTATGGCCCTTGCTGCGCATTTTTAAGAATTAATAAATATGCATAATTTGATGATGATGATGATGATGATGATGATACAAAGTGGTATAGCACGTTAAAAATACATTAAAACTAATTTTACTGTGAGCAGTTATCATAATAAAATAATGATATTTGTGACTATTTTAGTATGAAGACCTAATTTTCATTATAGACTAAAGATCTTTTAGTGAGATAACAATAGATAATGAAATCCGATTGATACGCTCAAAATATATCAAAGCATTGCAGCGAAAAAAGAACAGTATAGGAGCAAATTCAAATGTCAAACCTGTACAAATGCAGGCACCTTGAATCCTTGAGCAGCTGCAAATTCGCAGAGGTACATCACTCCAGCATTACAAAAATTCTGGCAGCAAACGATTGTTAGTGGAGACAACTCCAAGAAACATTTATTTAAGATGACCTATAACTTTCAATTATGAAACTAGTACAAAATACGGATATTGATGAAACATGATAATTGATTTTAAAAAGAAGATCAGTCTTAATGATACAATGAATTTGTGAGGTGTCACAGAAAATATATAGAATAATCCAATTATAGACATTGATTTTGTGAGGGGTGTGAACGACCCTACCAATAGACTAAAACTCCGAAGTTGAGGTAAGAGTGAGGGTTTAGTATTTATATTCTAACATGCCCCCACAGTTTGAAGACCATTTTGTTTTTTGTGGGCCGAGAGGACTGTACGCAGCAGGTATAAATAATAATAAAAATTAATCCGCATTTTAATATTGCATACCCGGTGGAATTCGAACGTGGGTTGTTTTGATACCATGTGAAAAATCCTACTAATAAACCAAAACTCTAAAGTTGGGATAAGAGTGAGGGTCTAGTATTTATATTCTAACAAGGGCCAAGAGAAAATATATAGAATAATTCAATTATAGCATACAATACACTGGTTCGCCAAAGCTGGGATATTATCCATAATCATGCAATTACTTTAACATAATTAGTCTTCTTCCAAAATGACCATCAGAAAAGGGGTACGGGAATATTTGTTTAGATGTGTGTCTGGATAGACTGGGTTTATATTTCTGATTAGGGATTTGACATATATCAAATATACTTGTATACATCCATTCCCAGCTAATGACAAATATATAACATTTTGAATCAGACTTTATGCGAGCCATTTCAGCCAAAAGTTTCCAAATATGTCTTATATCAATTTCCTTCCTAATGAGGACATCGGTTCAAGACGATTTTGGTGCTTCTATCAGTGCAGGCATCATCTAAGATAGCTATTCCAGCAGCCTAGCTATTTTAATTTCAGTACTTAGATTTGTTTTTGACATTTTAGTCACATGTAGTAGTTTTGTTATCTGCACCCTTATTTTTTGAATTTTGGATATTTGTATTGGGATTCTGTTTTGAGCCTATATATAGGCCTTTAGACTAATGAGAAATAATACTATTATTGATTTAAAAAAATTATTGTGTGATGAGTTGTTGCTCTTCATTCTCCTCTTGTGCATGTGAGACCCTAAGAGAACATTAGAGTTTGTGAGAAATCCTAAAAAAAGTATTAGGGTTTGTGAGAAACTCTAACTACACCCCCAAATCCTCAATTTTATTTTAAACCATAACCCTAATCTTCCCCTTCACCCCTTCACAGCCGCCACTCACTTTCTCTCATCTTCTTCGTCTTCTTCTTCCTCCTTTTCCACCTGAAACCAAACAACCCTCCCGCTCTCCCTCTTCTCCCTCAACTGAACCTCTTCTTGAAACCCAACAACCGACGCCAGATCCAACCCCTCCGAACAACCCCGAAGCCCCTGGACGCCATCGCCACCAGCCGACCACCTCGACCCTTCCTCCTCCACCCGACGCCCCACCTGCTTCCCCTAACACCTCCGACCACCATTGCAACCCCTCCATCACCTCCAAAACTTCCTCCATACTCCAAGTCCCCACATCCCTCCAAACCCGAAACCTTATTCTCCAAACCCACTTCAAATCCGAACCCTCTCCACCTCGTGTTGCAGATCTCCATAACCGACAACACCCTCACCACTGCAGCCACCATCGAAGGCCATCTTAATAGCAAGTCCACCTCACCACCATATAGCAACCAGAAGCTTCATCAACGTCGGCCGCTGCCTCTTCGCCCGATTCCTCTCACAACTGAACAGTGGCACGTTCATCGAACCCCGGTAATTTCTTTTCATTCTTTAATTATTTGTGATACTGTCAATCATCTTTGGAATATTATATGAATTGTCTGTTGTCCACAAATATTGAGTGTGTTTCTACTTGCTAATTAGAGTACGAATATTTACTGCATATCTTACATGCTAAGAACGATTAAGTATAATTGTTGATTGTTAGGCGTGAACCTTTAATTGGGCTTGTTAAACTTATTTCAATTCTTGAAAATCCATCAAACCAATTAGTAGTTTAAATTCTAACTTAATTGGTATTACATGTTGGTAAACTTAATCTTTTAATATTCTTGAAAATTCTCTACTTAGGATTAAGTTTACATCACTTCCCCACAACAACAAAAAAAAAAATTTATTTTAGATCATCCTGCCTACATGTGCTAACATCCTATAGTGCAGAGAAACGAAATAATCGACAAATCGTCATAAGTTATATGTTAGTTTAAGTGGAATACCTGTCGTTCCTGCATTAACTCCATCCTTCCATCCTGCAGTAAAAAATTTGAAATTTTTGAAAATTTTAAAATTAAAATCAAGACGAATTTCCAATCTGCTTAAGCATATAGTACAAGAATAACTTTGGAAAAATGCATACCAGGCTATAAACCATTCCTTTGAGGGAGTCCACCTGCAATCCAACATCAGCAATTTGACCCCGAGCATCAGCAACCTGCTTGCCAAAACAAAACAGGTATGATGTTAGCTAAAAGAAAGCATATTTGTGATGCAAGGATCAAAAGACAAATTAGTGAAACAACTGGCAAAGATATAACAGTCGCTTCTCTAGCCAGAGTGTCTCCGGACATATATAACTAACGTTTACAGAATCATGTTAAAGACTCTAAATCTGGAGGCTCCACTGTCACATAACAAAGAAGATTGGAAAGAAGAATATCCAACGAAATGAATTACTATAGTGAGAGCCCAGTCGTATCAGGTAATAACAAATAAATTCTTACCTACAATTTAAGACATGTAAAAAGAGAGAATCTTGTAGATATTACCTCATTAGTAAGATTTGCCAATATAACTTTATGCTCATCCAATTTTCCATCAATGCCATCAATTCGCTGTGTCAAATGTCTCTTAGCTGCCTGTGAAAAAAGGATTTCTGGTAAGTACCTCTTTTGACATACCACCAAAAATATGGCATGATCAACAGTACCATATATTGGAGGAGTGTGCATGATCGACTTTCTCTTTCATTCAAAATAATTTTTTATGCTCCAGTAGTAAATAAATAAATAAATTTATTTGATTATCCCCACTCTTGCTGCTAATTTTGGTGTGGGCGCAAACAAATGATTTGTGAATTCTTTTGGAACCAATAAAAGCTAACATTTTTACTACTTGCCGATGTTGACCGTTGTCAATGCTGCTGTTGACCTGCAAAAAGTTCGAAACCCCGGGATTGATCTCGGCGATGAACCCTCCGACACTCAAGTCAGTAATCTGAATGATTATGGAAGAGCTTTTGTGTAGAAAAATATTGATTACCTGTTCCAGATGGAGGTAAGGGTATTTATAGTCGCCTTTAGGACCAGTTTCGAGATAATCATTTATCGCTACTTTCCGATGTTTTTTTTATATCAGAAATAGTGTTTAAATTCCTTTATGATAAGAGATTTGGTTTAAACCGTCACTTAGGGATAATCATGAATTTAAATAATTCTTTAAATGACCTGGGTTTATTGATAATAGGCTGTCACCCTAACAGAGTAAAGCAGACCTGTTTTTTGGTTATTGGGCTTTAAAAAAACTCAGTTCCCATTTTCAGACCTGTTTGGAGTGAAAATTACCGTTTTACCCATGCGAGCTTTGAGATTCATACCCGATTCGAACGGTTCCAATTTGACTCTATTTCTAGCCATATCAAAAGCCCCCACTCCCGAAAACTGAGTTTCACAGCCTTTGAGGAATAGTTCACCCGTTTTTAATGACTTACAGAATTTATTGGAGTTCTCGGGAACGTTTGAATCTCAGTCGAAGTGTAACGATGTTTTTCCGAGTTTGTAAACTTGGAATTATTTTTTAAATTTTTTGGATTTTTGTGATTTTTTTTCAAATTTTTCTGGATTGTTTTCAATTTTTAATCATTTTTACATTCTTTTATTCAATTTCAGAATTTTAATAATTATTTTTTGAATTTTTAATTAATTATTCTTTTAAAAATATTTTTCGGAATATAAATATATTTTTCAGAATTAATAATTATTTTAAGAAATTTTTAGTTAATTATTTCAATTTTTTATTATTTTTTGGAATTTTTAAATAATTAATTCAAATTAATAATTAAACAAATTAATTAATTAAAAAAATACCTTGATCAGATCACAGCCGTCCATCACGATCAGACACGACTTTTTAGGAGATCAGACGGTAAACGCTTTCCATCAGGTCGGTTCGGCACTTGTTCGGATCGTATCCGGGCTACTAACGTGGCGCTCTGCGCTGCTGACATGCAAGCATTGACTGTTGAGATTTTTTTCAATCGCATACGTTCATCTCAAGTGTTGAGTGTTGACCGTTGACCGAAACTAGCGCCTCTAATCTTGACTGTTGATCTGGATGGCGCAATTTTTTAGGAGATCGGACAATAGATGCTTTCTATCAGCTCGGTTTGGCACCTGCTCAGATCGATTCCGAGCTACTTTGGTCCTAAGCTAACATGGTCCAATACGAGTGCACCATGTGTTGTTGACTAGTGGCTCATATCAATCTCAACCGTTGATCTTTAATAGCACGAATTTTGAGGAGATCTGACGATAAACACGTTCTGTCATATGGTCGGATTGGCACTTGCTCGGATTTGTTCCGAGCTGCTGTGACCCCGACCCTTCGTGGCATAATGGGGTGGTGCCACGTGTCGTTGATTGGTCAAAGTTGACCTGGTCCACGTTGACTTAGTCAACCCATCGGTTTGCCCTAGCGCAGCTGCATTGTAACTGGCTTTCCCGGTGCTACAGAGGTCCGATTGAAGCGTGTAACCCCTCGTTTCGAAGCTGACTCGAAGATCTACAATTTCTCTTCAGAAGTCAGTTGAAGAATCATCCATCTTCAGGGTTAAAACAGGCCCGCAATATCTTTGCCTTCAGGAAGTTGAGAAGCGCAATCTATGACTCTTGGGAAGATCCGTTCTCGAAGGCGAGTTGGAGGAGCGTCTCTAGACGAGTTAGGCTCTGAACTTGTTGTTGGTGAAGAAAAGGGTCGCTCGGAGTGCGAACGAGATGAAGAGCATCGACGAACTCTAGAAGAGAGCCATTCAAGAGGTGAGTTTGAGAAGCAACTCAAGGGGTGAGTTGAGCTACGAACTCGTTTGGAAAAAGACTGCTAGGGAGGCGAGCGGCACAAAGGACATCACCAGGCTCTAGGAGAGTCGTTCGGGATGCGAGATTTTGAGGAGCAACTCTAAGGGTGAGTTGAGCTCCGAACTTGTTTAACAGATGGCTACTCCGGATGCGAGCAAGACGAAGAGCATCATCAGGCTCTAGGAAAGAGCCGTTCGAGAGACGAGAGTTTGGGGAGCAACTCTAGGGGTGAGATGAGCACTGAACTCGTTTGGAAGAAGGCCGCTCGGGAGGCGAGCGAAACGAAGAGCATCACCATGCTCTAGGAGAGAGCTGTTCGGGAGGTGAGTTTGAGGGGCAACTCTAGGGGTGAGTTAAGCTCTGAATTCGTTTGGAAGAAGGCCGCTCGGGAGGCGAGCAGAACGAAGAGCATCACCAGGCTCTAGGAAAGAGTCGTTCAGGAGGCGAGTTTGAGGGGCAACTCTACGGGTGAGGAGCTCCGAAATCATTTGAAAGGCCGCTCGGGAGGCGAGCAAAACAAAGAGCATCACCAGGCTCTAGGAGAGAGCCGTTTGAGAAGCAACTCTAGGTGTGAGTTGAGCTCCGAACTCGTTTGGAAGAAGGCCGCTCGGGAGACGAGCGGACCAAAGAGCATCACCAGGCTCTAGGAGAGAGTCGTTCGATAGGCGAGTTTGAGAAGCAACTCTAGGGGTGAGTTGAGCTCCAAACTCGTATGAAAGAAGGCCGCTCGGGAGGCGAGCAGAACAAAGAGCATCACCAGGCTCTAGGAGAGAGCCGTTCGCGAGGCGAGTTTGAGGGGCAACTCTAGAGGTGAGTTGAGCTCCGAATTTGTTTGCAAGAAGGCTGCTCGGGAGGCGATCAGAATGAAGAGCATCACCAGGCTCTAGAAGAGAGCCGTTCGAGATGCGAGTTTGAGAAGCAACTGTAAGAGTAAGTTGAGCTCCGAACTCGTTTGAAAGAACGCCGCTCAAGAGGCGAGCGGGATGAAGAGCATCACCGGACTCAAGGGAAGAGCCGTTTGGGAGGCGAGTTTGAGGAGCAACTCTAGGAGTGAGTTAAGCTCCGAACTCGTTTCGAAGAAGGCTGCTCGGAAGGAGAGCGAGGTGAAGGGCATCACCAGGCTCTAGGAAGGAGCAGTTCGGGAGGCGAGTTTGAGGAGCAATTCTAGGGGTGAGTTGAGCTCCGTACACGTTTGGAAGAAGGTTGTTCGGGAGGCGAGCAGGATGAAGAGCATCACCGGGCTCAAGAGAAGAGTCATTTAGGAGGTGAGCGAGATGAGGAGCATCGCCGGACTCTAGAAGAGAGCCGCTTGGAAGGCGAGTTTGAAGAGCAACTCTAGGGATGAGTTAAGCTCCAAACTCGCTGTCGGCGAAGATAACCACTCGAGAAGCGAGTTTGAGGAGCAACTCTAGGGGAGAGTCGGATGTCAAACTTATCATTTGAGCCCGACAAAATTGTAGAAGCAACCCAAGGAAGGGGTTAACACCAACCTTTCCATTTGGATCCGGCAGCCTTGTTGAGGCGACTCCATGAAGGAGTTGGCACTGACCTTACCGTTTGGACCTGGCAGGCTTGCAGGCTTATAGGAGTAACCCGAGGAAGGGGTTGGCACCGACCTTGTCGTTTGATCCCGGCAGGTTTGTAGAGGCAACTCGATGAGTGAGTTGGACGTCATATCTGATGCTTGAGGGTGAACTGGTTGCAGGTGAAGCTCTTCGGACGAGCTTGGCTCCACCACCATCGCATGGAGTTAAGGAGTTGCTGGTGTGGCACGGTAGAGGAGCTGAGCACGGAGCTCATTGATTATGGTTGTCGAGCCGAGGAAGTAGCTCCAAGGGCGAGCTAGGCCTAGATTCAGTATGTTTGAGTCAAACTTTGGAGATAGCCCTGGAAAAGAGTTGGTCTTCGAACTTACTTGTTGCAAAATTTAACCAGTAGTGGGAGTAGTTTGAATGGTCGTTTGAGCCCCGAAGCCGCATAGGTGCTGGCTGTGAGGGCAATTTTGAACCATGATTGTAAACTTCGAATCAGTTGTTTCGGAGTTATCAATGAGTTGTAGGAGCAATTTCAAACGATGAGTCACTCCACACTTGCTTGTTTGCAAGCGACTAAAGCGGCGTCGAACCATGTGTTTGTTGGATCCTGTATGCAAGGCAAATAACACTAGAGGAGGGGTGAATAGTGTTATGTACAAAATAAAAATAATTTTAACTTGTGGCAACTGTTAAGTCGACTAGAAAGCAAAACCAATCAACTAAAATACAAGACAAAAGAGAGTTAATCAACTGAAGAACGGCGAGTCTGTTAAGTCGACTTAATAAAGAAACCAATCGACTGATCAAACACAGACTTACAATAAAGTGCAGCGAAATTAAAATTGCAAGTTAGAGAAATCAAACCACAGAGAATCAACAATGCTAACACGGCGATATATCCTGATTCGGTCCTCCCGACCTATGTCCAGTCTCCAAGCAACCCACTTGAGATTTTCCACTATTCTTGAAAAAATACAAGAAAACCCTACGACCTTTGGCAACAACTATGCCAAACCCGTAGACCTCTCTCACCACTAGAGAGAGCAAGACGCCACTCTACAACCTAGAGTGAATACTGACTCTACACCAAGAGCCCTTCTCTCCAACCGAGAGGACCACTCTCACAGCCCGAGAGTGAAAGAACAAAGAAATAGAAGATTACAACACCTAAAGCCTTGATTTTTTAGTGTGCTTTTTGTACAGAGGCTATAGGTCAACTTCTAATCACAGTCTTGAACTTAATCGTTGTTATGCAAGACTGGAATTAGAGAACCAAGTCTAAAGAATGTGAGTACTTGAAAGTTTTAAGTTCTTTTTCACAAATAAAAGCAAAGACTTGATAAAAGCATTGGGTAACCTTTTCCAAGTTCATTCTGAACTCTATTTATAGAGTAAGAACTCCAAGGACGTTGGAAAACGGTTCACCAACTACCAACAAACGGCAGAAAAAATTTGAGTTTGAAAATCAATTTTTAAATTTCAGAAAACTGTCAAAACAGCTTGAACATTCGACTGGTTTGCCAAGGGAGTCGACTGGTCAGAACTTGAGTAAGTTCAGTTTGTTTCGTACTTGAACAGTCGACTGATTATTGAAGTAAGTTGACTGGTACTTTGACAGCTGAACTTATACAAGCTTGAATTTGACATTTTGATTTTTAATCATCTTTATTTTTAACCTAAGGGATGTGTGAGTGTGTGCATCAAGGCTATTACAAGATTTCTACGACATCAAAAAATACAATAAATTTACAAGACACTCTTTTGAGCTGATCACTTTGAGAATCTTTGAAGCTCTGAATAACCTTTGTCTTGTATCTTGATCTTGAGTCTTGAAAAAGCTTCCTTGTCTTGTAGCTTGATCTTGAGTCTTGAAAGCGTTAAGTACACATTGCAAGAGATATGTAAAATAGAACATATGTGTATCGTGTTGTAGTCATCAGAATCAAGAATCTACAATGTTGACTCCAAATTTTTTGTTTGAAAGTTTCAACGAGTTGTAGGAGCAATTCTGAATGGTGACAAACTCCGCACTTGCTTGTTTGCAAGCGACTAAAGTGGCGTCGAACCAAGTGTTGGACTTCAAACTTGTTTAAAAGTTTCAACGAGTTGTAGGAGCAATTTCGAATGGTGAGTTGCTCCGTACTTGCTCATTTACAAGCGGCTAAAGCATCATCGAACCAAGTGTTAGACTCCAAACTCATCTTTTGAGCCTAGCAAGTTGTAGGAGCAGCCCTGGGGGACAAGCTGGACTTCGAACTTACCATTTAACGAGTCGCAGATGTGACTCAGGGAGATAGACATGAGGCCAATTAGTGATTTTTATAAGAAAAAAGCTAAGTTTTATTAAAACAAACTAAGTGGCTGCCTTGAGGAGACGAGTCGTCATTACATGCTTTGGCCGTATCGCAAGCGGCGGCCTTATTGAAAACTGAAAACCTACTTCTACGAGGGAGTGTTAGGCACCCTCGTGGTACTTCATTCGATACTCTGTATTCTAGGTCCGTCTTCCCAGAAGAGGGGGATCTCCTTGAGTTCATCGACTAGTTTGGGAAGGACTTGGTTGTTCCGTTGGGGAAGCTCTAATGCTTTAAGTGGGAGGACCGAGCCCCCCGCTGTACATGTGTAGCACTTCCGAGCTGTCTTTGGTTTCCTTTGACTTCCCCCACTACTATTGAGGTCGGGAACTTCATTTTCATGCGAAAGGCTGAGGGTACGGCATGGAATAGTGCTAGGCCTAGTCAGCCGATAGTCACATCAAGGGTGACTATTCCTTCGATTGAGACTGGAACCCCAGAGAACCTATGGAGCGTGTATCCGACAGGCTTGAAATGATCTCGAGAAAGCTTGAGACCTTGGAAGGCTTTCAGGAAGAGGATATGGACGGAGCTGCAGTTGTCGACTAGGATTCGACGCACCTCGTAGTTGGCCACGTGGAGATTAATTATGAGTGCGTCATAGTGGAGAGTTTGGATGTCTTCTAGGTCTCGGTCTGAGAATGTCACTGGGACTCCGAAGCTCTTGGCCGGGGAAAAGTTCCATACCGAATTAACTTCCCGGATGATGGCCTTTTGGGAGGAGTTTGATTCTCCCCCCATAGGCCCTCAGTGAATGGAATGGATAACTGCTCATGGCTTCGAGTCTTGGGACTTAGAGGGCTTCTCAGCCCGTTTGTTAGCTCCCCGGGGTGGAGAAGGATCGGCTATGTCATTTTTGACGAACTTGGCTAGATGTCCCTGCTGTATGAGCTCTTCGATCTCCTCCTTGAAAGCCCGAATTCATCTATGTCGTGGCCATGATCCATGTGGAAGTGACACCACTTATCTCTGTTTCTCCTATTCAGTGGGGTATTCATTCTAGGGGGAGCACAGAGTAACCCTTTGTCCACCTTCATGAGAATTGCTAATATACTGGCGTTGAGGGGGTGAACTTCTCAAAACGAGAAGGGCATCGCTGACCATTGTCGTCTTTCTGAAATTTCTTGGGACCTTCATCTGCACCTTTCCGTTTATTCCCGGATGGGGGCTCCTTCTGATCATGAGGATGCAGGACCTCTTCAACCCGGATGTACATCTCACTTCTCAGCAGAAGTTCTGAGAAGTTCCGAGGAGGCTTCTTAGCGAGGGATGCCTTTAGATCAGCATGGTTGATGTTGTGCCTGAATGCTGCAGAGGCTACTGAATGGTCGAGAGAGGCAATAAACCGAGCTTCGACGGTAAAGCGCTGAATATAATCTCTTAGGCGTTCACCTTTTCTTTGACCGAGGGGTAGCAAGGATGCACTTATTTTCTCGGCTCGGCAGCTGCTAACGAAGTGGGTGAGGAAGAGCTCCTCAAATTGGTCAAATGAAAAGATGAAGGTTGGGGATAAACGAGAGTACCATTCTCTCGCTGGTCCCCTCAACGTTGTTGGGAAGACCTTGCAGAGAAGCGCGTCCGAGGCTTGATGGATCATCATGAAGATTTTAAAACTCAATGTGATCAACCGGATCAGACTCCCCATTGTAAGATTCAAAATGAGGCGGCTTGAAGGTCTCAGGGACATGGGCTTCCATGATGGTCCAGGAGATGGGGGTCTGCTCGGGCAGAAGTTCTTGGTCTGTTGGCCTTCTTCGAGGTTGATCATGCTGAGGCGCCTCTCCATCTCCCGAAGGCGGCGATGAACCGAGTCGTCCCTCGGTCGGATGTAATCGACCCTCGGGATTCTGCTTCATGAGTGGTTGCAGGGCGAGGACTGTGTGCTTGTTGATCGTGATTTGAAGCGATGTGTAGGGCTCGCAGGATGTCATCTTTAAAGTTCTGGAATTCTGCCTGGGTGACCGGTGCCCCTCCACCATAGGGAACCCTTGGTGCTAATCGGCTCTCAGCAGTGTGAGTTCTTCGCTGTAGACGGGGAGGAGACCCTCTTCGCCCCCTTCGGGAGGCAGGCCTTCTGGATCTCGGCCTTCAGGAAGAACGGCTCCTTTGACTTCTTCAGTGTTCTGGATGAGGGACCTCGTCACAGACTTGTCTCTCATTTAAGCGGGTTCAGAGGTCGATCCCTTATTGAAAGTTGACGATGATTTGATGAATGTCTCTTGACCTCTGAGGACCTCGCTAGGCCATCGAGTCGGTGGAAGGATTGTGGACCGAGACATGGTTATGGAGAGGATATTGTTCTTGACGGCTTGAACAGGAGCCCTCATGCGCAGGCGCGCAGCTCCTCTGGACATATGGTGAGCCTGTTGAGGAGGCGGCTGTTCAGGTTGAGGCTGCTGAACTTGTCGATCTTGGGGGAACCTCCTCAAGTGGATGAGGAAGATGAGTGGCTCTTCGGCTTGACGCTGCCGCCTTTCCTTTTTCCTTTGGAGGCATGGCTGAAAACTAATTTTACTAACGAGTATGGTTGGATCGCTTTTTTTGATTCTCACAGACGGCGTCAATCTGTTGCTGCTAATTTTGGTGTGGGAGCAAACAAATTATTTTTGAATTCTTTTAGAACCAATAAAAGCTAACATTTTTACTACTTGCCGATGTTGACCGTTCTCAACGCTGCTATTGACCTGCAAAAACTTCGAAACACCGGGATTGATCTCGGCGACGAAGCCTCCGACGCTCAAGTCAGTAATCTGAAAGATTATAAAAGAGCTTTTGTGTAGAAAAATAATGATTACCTATTTCTGGTGGAGGTAGGGATATTTATAGTCGCATTTAGGACAAGTTTCGAGATAATCATTTATTTCTACTTCCTGATGTTTTTGGATAAGAAATAGAGTTAAAATTCTTTCATGTTAAGAGATTTGGTTTAAACTGTCTCTTAGAGATAATCATGAATTTAAATAACTCTTTAATGACCTGGGTTAATTTATAATGGGTTGTCACCCTAAACTAGTAAAGTAGACCCGTTTTTTTGTTATTGGGCTTGGAAAAAAAAACCTGTTCTCATTTTCGGACCCATTTGTAGTGGAAATTACCATTTTACCCCCTGAGAGCTTTGAGATTCATACCCGATTTGTACGGTCCCAATTTGACTCTATTTCTAGCCATATCACCCACTTATCTACAATTTTTTACCTTAGTGATTTTAGGTGTAGAAACTTGAAAGCAAGGTACATCAAACAAAGTAATTTTTAACAAAGAAGTATGCACAGGCAGGGGCGGAGCCAGAACTTTTGTGTAGCTTGGGCACTCAAGCATCAAGCATGACACAGTATAAAACTAAACAAAATAAAAAATTCATCTGCAGAATAAAATTACATTAAAAATTTTTAAGGAAAGTTGACCATCTAAGTTAAGGTATCATAATTTTAAAACATTTTTTGAAATACAGCTGTTCTCAACAAAGTTGAACATCTAAGTTAAGGTATCATAATTTTAAAACATTTTTTGAAATACAGCTGTTCTCGACAATTCCTCTGCATGAGATCTAGGCTTTTTTGCAATATTACTTTTTGAGGTAGTAGCTATACAAACTTGCTCTTTTCCCATAATACGAGATTGGCTGTAACAGGACTCGAACGCTCGACCTCTTAGTAACAAAAAGGCTTACATTTGCACTTGCAATGAAACCAAACACCCCGTTAAACATCTAGGATTTGGTTAGGATTCCACACAATTCAATTTTGAATAAGAAAATACATATGTTTAGATGACCTACCGGAGGTCAAATCCGCATAATTGAAGGATGATTTTGCATGTTGAATTAATCACCGGTACTTAAGTGAGCACAGATTGGGCATTTAGTTAGCTTAAACTGGACACAACCATGTGTTACCTAATGACCTATATGGGGTTTAGGAAATTTGAGATTAGGCCAGTACCTAATCTAGGCTATATGCCCCTCCGCCCATATGTGTAGATCTTAACACCCCGCTATCAATTAACACACAGAATTAAGAAATATACTCAAGTGAGTGGGAAATCTTAGTATGTAGATGTACGTACTCATCAATCTTAATGATTTATAGAAGTCTATATGTAAGTACAACTACAACAACATTTCAATTTTGCAATAGAATGAGTACAATAACTACAGACAGGATTAATTCAGAGAGAAAAAAACAGTAAACAAATGCTTCGAATACTTAAAAATCTAATGAAGTAATGCTACATTGTAAGGGCATGCATACATATAGAAGCCCAGTAACTCTATACAAATTTCAGAAGTATATATTTTTAAACTTAATATTAGATAACTTCGTTATTGAGCTAGAACTTAATTTATTGTACAGCGTCAAATAAAATCATATTATCGACAATAACTCAGAAACTTACAGCAATAGCAACAGAGATATTATCCAGCTGCTTCGTCATGCTTGAAACGGCATTAGCCATGTTCTTCTTAGTGACATACATGAGGTCGGAGAAGGAAAGACCCTGATTATTATTTCAAAAAACGAGGAAAGAATGGTTAATAAACCTACTAATTGAACAATGAAAAGCCAAAAACTTACAAAATCAAGAAATAAAAAACTGTCAATTCCGTCACAAAATAGCACCATAAAAATAATACCAGGACAGTATCCATCCAAATAACATACTAACAGCTTAGTACATCAAATGGTTAGCTAACCTTGTGATGTTTTTTGTTCACTGCGGATATATAAAGAGAGAAAAAAAATGACAAGAAATCCCCTGTATCTAGGTAAACAATTTGAACCCTCGACATATAAAGAGAAGGGAACAAACAAAATTAGTGTATGAAATAAAATCAGTCAATCATCTAGCCTAATTGAGCTCATGAGGGATCATAACAAGAGAAATTAAGGAATACAATCCTCCATAAACAGTACTATCAGTACACCATATATGTTCCATACAATTCTAGATAAAAACAGGTTAATCGTGATGGCATACACAGGACTACAGGTTCAGGTTAATCATGACGGCATAAGCAGGACTGCAGGATCAGGTTCATCATGATTGCATAAACAGGACTTACTTTCCACCACATGTATCCATACCCTACTGCCCCGACAGCTACAGCTGGCACTAGAAGTGACGTGATGTCTCCTGGAAGAAGTAAAATAAGTTAAATATTGAAGCTGAAGGTCTACAACTGCTACACACAAACTTTTTAGCAAAGTAAACTTTGAAACTGCAAAAAATGACATTTTATTTTATCATGTCGGCTAGGTAACTCCCATCTTCAGATCAAAGCAAAGATACAAATGTTGCATTAGTAGTAGATTACCAGCCTGCCCATTTCCATTCAGAACAGTTATTGGTCGTGCAGAGGCAAGTTGCCGAACCTCCATGGCCAATCGGCGAACCTTGAAGATCAAAAGGATAACAAGTGAAGATTTTGTGATAAACATAAATAAGAAGATCTAACATTAAATCCATTAAATACGAGTGAAATTGAATATCTTAAAATCTGTGGTTACATCTTTACTATTATAACTAATAACTAGAGAGGACGTTTGTGTGACTGGAAGTATTTGCCAAAATATTTGTCAAATCAACAACAACAATAACAAAGCCTTTTTCCCAACTAGTTGGGGTCGGCTACATGAATCGTGGTTTTCCATTTTGTTCGGCTTAGCGCAATATCTTTTGTAAGGCCACAAGCTATCATATCTTTTCTCACTGTTTTCACCCAAGTTTAGATTTTTCCCTATTCCTAACTCTACCCTCAATACTTATCAAATCACTCTTTCTAACGGGGGCACTACTAGGTCTACGTGTGACATGTCCAAACCACCTCAAGTGATTCTCTCTTAATTTATCTTGGATAGGAGCTACATACCATGTCGTGTATATACTTGTTTCTAATTCTATCCTTTCTGGTTTTACCACACATCCATCTTAGCATCCTCATCTCCGCTACACTCATTTTTTGGACATGTTATTTTTTTTGTTACCCAATACTCTACTCCATACATCATTGATGGTCTAAGAGTTGTCCTATAAAAAATTTTCTTCAACTTCAAAGGTATACGTCTGTCACACAAAACACAACACCATTGACACCTCTCCACTTAAGCCACTCTGTTTGGATCTTATGTATAACAGCTTCACAAATCTCCCCATCTCTTAGTATAATCGAGCCTAAATATCGAAAATGGTCTCTCTTATGTATTTCTTGACCATCAAGCTTCACTACTTCCTCATTTGTGTTCTGAATATCACTAAAATTACACTCTATATACTCTGTTTTAGTTCTGCTTATTTTAAAGTCTCTAGCTTCCAAAGTTTCTCTCCACAATTCTAATTTAGCATTAACTCATGCTCTGGTCTCGTCCACTAAGATGACATCATCAGCAAAAAGCACCTCTGCCAAATCAATGTTCTATTTGTTTTAAAAGAATAAGTGAGCCCCAACTCTTTCTAACAATGACAACAACTAGGAATCCTGATTTTTCTGAATACTATTATAACTCCAAAAGATGTGATCCTCTATCCACATGGCCTATGAAGCACAAATACCCGTGTCGGACTTCATTTATCGCCATGTGAAATTTTATAATACATCTTATCTTGTTGACAACAATTTAGACACGTCTGAGACACTTCTAGGAACACATAACTAACAATTTTCAAATACATATTCATATTTGTTAAACTAAGTATCTCTGGTTACTTGCACACACTACTACGAATGATTTTATAATGTATACTGAAGTATGATCACTTATCTTCTAGACAATATATCTTCTTCTTTTTTTATTATGAGACATCATTTTGATTAAATTTATGCAAAATTGAGATAATATTAAGTTATATTACACAACATTACAGCTCTATTATATAACATTACAGCCATATTCCCATATTCTGGCGTGTCCCATACCGTACCGGTATGCCTCCTAGCCATACCATTTTTTAACTCAGGCATAATATGTGGTTATAAATTTAACATTCTGTGCTAGATTTTTAGCAAGTGCAATGCACATGTATTATGGCAATAAATTCTACCGAATAAACACCCACATTTAGTAACTTAATACAGAATAATGGTTAACAATAGGACTACAGATGAAAAGGCACACACAACATGTGGTAATCTACACATCCAGATAGACCATCATATTCAAGTTATAATAATAAGACATTTAAATCATACATGTTGTACAAGAATGAACAAGAACTTTTTCCAAAGAATATGAAATCATTAAGGGATGTTGTGGATTGTCAATAATCTGCTACTAGATGCAAAACGGCAGATTTTGCAAGGAAGAAAAACTAAATAACTAAACAGATAAACAAAATAAAGCATTGAGTCCCAGCCCATTCTCCTTTCCCTCATTCTTCCGTAAATTAAAACTTTGTATGGCCAACCTTCATTTTGTTTCACATTTAGTGTGAAAAATAAGACAGTAAAAAAACCAAAAGTGAAACTAAGCTGAATCATGGAAGATCTTAATTCTATATGGCCACTATTTATAGTAGCAAAATGATTACAACAACAACAAATACTTTATCCAAAATGTCGGAGCCAGATACAAGAATCCTTCTCCATTCAACACTATGAGGACCACCTCCTTTTGTCAAATTAACACTTCAATTCTCTATTGATGGCCTCAACTCAAATTTGTTCGGGACAACCCCTGGTCCTTTTAGCTCCCCTAACTAGCATCAGATCAATTTTTGAAAATGAGGCAGTTGCTGGTCTTCGTTCTCTGTCTCCAAACCACCTCAATCGGTTTTATCTTCAAGTGGCAACCTCTACTTTCATCTATGCATAGCAGCAGCCCGATTGCACAATTCAAATTCAAATTGTATGTGTGTGTGTGTGTGTGTGTGTGTGTGTGAGCCTCGCTTACAACCTCAAGTGGCATATATGTAGTGTATGTTTCAAAGAATCAAATAGCACGTAAAACACATGGTTGCAACATCTCACTACAATACTACACAGTAAGAAGATGTGAAACAGGGGTAAGAACAATACAGGAATGCAGTTATGTCATTTTACAAAAATTAATATAAAAAACGAAGTGACAATACGTTGTTGAGTACGTCAAAGATAATATATTTTCTTTATCTATAAAGTGCAAAATTAAATATCTTATTAAAACATTAAGTACTTGAGAAATTTTATAAAAAGATAAAAACAGTTCTAAGCATTTTCGGGGACAAAAAATATGATAGTCAAAAGGATAAATTTTAACTTTCTGAACAAAATTAAATTTGAGTTACTAGTGAATTTCTTAAAATAATAACAACCAGTGAAATATCACTACAGTTAAAGGGATGAGTACAAATCAATGTGAAACTGCCAATACATACTTTTCAAAAAAAAGGATTCAAAATGTTTTGACTACATGATAGAATAATATTTGAATGTCTATAGGTGACCATGTTCTTGATAGTATAAATATCAAAACTTTGGGAATGTCTGTTTCGCGTACAATAAATTTTTTGAAACTAAACTAGCGATCCGAGCATACTCACAAACATATTTGATATGAATTAACCCAAGTTTGCCTGATATTATTTTGTTTATATTTAAAAACCGGGTTCTCTCTTGCGCATGCACTCTGACACTACCCAAATAGTATCCACACCCGATATGATTACACTCTTGACACGTGTCTGCCTGTGCAGAAATTTTTTTCCTAGGTCATAAGTACTAAAATGGATCCCCCCCCCCATCATAGCAGTATCATGATTTTTAGTTAACAATATAAAGTATTTCTAGCACAAAAATAAATAATTTATTTTGTGTTTACGATGAGAGAGAGAGAGAAAGAAATATTTTTTATTTTAAAATACGCTAGGAATATGACTTAGCAAAGCATTCTAATTTCAAAGTATTAATAGCTAATCTAATCTAATATACATCATAAAATCAGAAACACTTGCACAAGGTAATGACACATGGCACAATCCAGTCATTTGCCACATGTCATCCTATGTGGCAACAAAACATCAAGTATATAGTTAATGTATGTAACCCTCACTTACTCAGCCCGACTTTATGCAATCTAAAACAGTTTACTTAGTACTGTACTAGCATTTAGCATTTAATACCCTTTCCTAATTGATTCAAGAGGCAATATTTGAAATTTTGAATTTAAAAGTTTTAAAAAGTAGTCAATTAGTTATAACATCCCATTAAGAATACACCATTTCATCTTCCCACTAATTTTATTTTGAATTTTAATGAATAATTATAACATTTAATGAGGAATATACCTTTTCATCTTCCTATGAAACAAGTAACCTCTCTCTATATATATAGAGAACCAAAGTAACTCAAATTCATGGCAAATCATTTCAATCGTGCCTTATGCAAAAGAAGTTAACTTAAACAAACCTACGTTATCTGAAATCCAAGTACTCCCCAAGTACTTAGAGTTCTAAGAGAATGACAATAGAGATCATCTCCTCAAAGCTACTGTCCATTGGTTTCACACTCATTTACAAGTCCAGCCAGTCTCTCCAAGGTAAGGAGAAGCCCATATTGATGAAGGAAAGGTTGAGAGAAATCAACAAATAGATTATAGGAGATTTGCTAATTTTCCAGAACACACAGTTGTTGATGATTGTAGTCTACTGCTTTTCCTATTTAGATCGGATTTGAAGTTTTTCTTTTTTACTTTTTCCGAACAATACGTGAATTGGGATGAAGGGAGGAATATGATTACTGCTTTCTCCTCAATTCATGATGCCCAAAAAAGAATATTGTAATGATTTATTCTTTAATTTGATCGTTTTAAAATGTATTATTTAATTTATCAGGAAGTGCTAAGTTTGAGAATACAAGAATGTAGTGTGTTTTTGTTGTTTCTGTAATTTATGTTTATCAAAAAAGTGATAAACTGAAGTTGGAAATTGGCAGTGTTGTTTCTCACAAATTTTTGTCTTCTCTTATACCTCATGTGTATTTCTACATCTATGCAAATTTAACTGCCAAAAGACAACATATTTTAACATTTCTTTTTTCTTAAATCTTGTGCACTTCACAAGTTACATGCTACTTAAATTAGTAACTGACTACAAAGTCCTCGGACAAAAGCATGAGGCCTTGAAATTTTACACCCGGCAACTCCTCAGGTATGATTATCAAGACAAACCCTCTTCATGATTACCAAACCTGCGCTAATCAATAACTTTCATCTCTTGACTATGAATCCAACCCAAATAGGATAATGTGGCCGCTTAAGTTTGGTTGTTTCTGTGTTTGCACAATAACTCTAACCCATAAACATGATATTCAACCTATGTGGACGGGTTCGGTGGAGGTCTTTTAATTTCCGCAAAGCTAGTCTTGAAGATGCCTAGGAGTCGAGCAGCATCATTCAAAATTGTTGCTATCGTAGTAATGTTCAACATTCATATTGACATCATCAATCGAAGTGATCTTGCAACTTGAAATTCCTAAACGACTATCATAATGATTTAATGAGATTCTAATTACAGCTCCTGACCACACTGGCGATGGTATTGCACCCTCTCACTAAGCAGTCTAAGCTGGTGTTTAGCAACACCCAAACACAATGCAATTGTATCTAACTCTACAACTCAACCGCAAGTTTGGTCTAGTTACAATGTTTGACTAGGTAGCTTTATGATTGCAATCTAAATTGCAAAAGGAGTCTAACTTGCAACTTTGAACTTGAACCCATTTTGGGAGCAAGTGAGTTGCAGGTTGATTTTAAGAAATAATTATTTGCTTACTTGCACTAGCAACCTTCATTACAATTTTTCCATACTTTGCAATTACAAGTACACAAATACACACTACCAAATGCCCCCGAAGTACAACTTTGTTATATCTCTATCTAAAACTTCAAAGATAAATGGTTCCTTGTGTGTGAAAAGCCTTCCCTAGCTAATAGATCCAACACCTAATAAAGTTGGGAGTTCACACGCAATCCTAACTCACACATCAACCTCCCACCAAAACCATCACACAACACTAAACCTTCTTCAAAACATAGCAATTCCTTCTCCTCTCTTCACCTAGAAACCTCCGCCACCACAAGGTAGGATACCTGTAGGCAATTTTCAAGTGGAGGTAGAGGAATTCAACCCACAAGCAGGGGCGAAGCCAGAAAAATTTTGTCGGGGGGACCGAGAAAAATTTTCTATAACTATATATAGATATGTAGGGATTTTTTCATAATTTTTAGAGGGGGGAGGGGGGGTGCACATAGCTCCGCCACTGCCCACAGGTTCCATACCTCCTCCATTTTAGGCTTTCGAAAATAATTTTGGTCGGGTTGAAGTTTAGATGCATACATTTATCTTAAATATGAGATAAGATAACTTGTGGTAACTTTAACTCCGAAATATGATCCACACATATCAAAGTTTAGATAACTACTAATGCCAGATATACAAGCCACCTCCACTAACCTAGATAGCCAAAGAAGGCTTAAGAAACTTGTACTACACATCAACCATACTATACAATTCTACCAAATCAACAATGACCTGCCTGCATAGCGAGCGCTTCGCCTACATCGGTATCCGATCCAGATTCGTTCCTCGCGTTCTCCGGTCCCTTAACCATAACATAAAATAACAGAAACCAATCATTCAATTATTCAATATATTACCCCAAAACTCCACCAAAAAAACCTAACAAATCCATTGATTAGTAACCAAACCTGCAGCTCGCCCAGGATCTCCGACAGCCGCCCGTTCCGCAGCACGATCGTCCCGCCGTACCCTAAAAAAAACCAAAAAAATCGAACAAAATCACAACAACAAAAAAACCTGGACCCTAAGATGAGATGGAGTACCGGCGCCGATGAGGAGGACGATGCGGGAGAGCCCCATGCCAGCCTGGACCATCGCCATGGATGCGAGCTTCGCGAAACCCTAGTTCGTCGGTTCGAGCTTGGAGATTATATGAGAAGAGGAGATCGAAGAGGGGAAAGCACGCTGTGGCGACGGAAGAGCGTCAGCGAGTTTGGCTGGTCGGGTCTTATATTGTTATTATTTTATTTTATTTTATTTTATTTGCAGAGAGAGCTCAGAGATGGGGTACAGCTGATTCGGGTCCAATCGGGTCGGGTTCTCCACTATCCGAATCTGATACCTTACGGATCCAAAAATTGAACCTGACTTGCAAGAACTGGGTCCGAGTCCTAGTTTAAAAAAATTACATATCGGATCCGGTAGTGGAGAATAAATATTTGCACCCGATATCTTACGGTTCTAACAATTTTTTCACTTAAATACATGAATAAATATTATATTTACACATCTATATTAAACAATTACTATTTATATGGATATCCTTATAACACTCTTATTCAAATTTCATAATTTTTTGGAAATTTTTTAACGGGTCCGGTCCTGGTCGGTTCTATTTTAAGCGGACCCGGACCCAGGGCCGGAAGTGCATCGGATCTTATTTTAGAATCCGGTCCGAAACCCGTATAGATCGGGTCAGTTCCAATCCAATGACGGAAGTTGGTACGCGTGATGCACGTGTAGTTTTGAAATTTATTGGATTTACATATTTCTTTTTTCCCAAGTTAAGGCTACGTTTGGTTCATTGTTTTGAAAATTCATTTTAAACATAGTTTTTGAAGAAGAAAAAAATATAAAGTTGTTTTTGGTAATTTTCAAAAACAGACTTTTGTTTGGTAAACTTCTTTTCATAGAATAGTTTTTTTCAAAATTAAAGTATAAGGAGTTGGTAAACTGTATACAGTATGTATGTATGTATGTATGTATTTTATAATAATATAAAATAATTTATTATAATAAACATATTTAATAATATACATGTATATAATAATATATAATAATTATAATAATATGTATGTAATAATAATATATTATAATAATAGTATATATAAAATAATAATAATAATAATATATATACATATATGTAATAATAATATATTATAATTATATATAACAATATATTATAATATAATAATAATAATTATATATATAATAATATATTATATATTATATAATAATTATATATATAATAATCTATATAATAAGATATACAATATATTGATAATAATAATAATAATATTATTATTATTATTATTATATACATATACAGACATATTGTATACGTATATAATGTATACATATACAAATATAGTGTGTTGGTTAGGAAATAAAAAACTTATCTAAGAAAACAAGTTTTACCTATTTTCAAAAAACTCATTTTAAATATAGTTTTTGAGTGTGAAATTTTAAAATAAGTTTTCGGAAAATTTGTATCCAAACAAAAGTACCCTATGTTTTAATTTTAAAAACTTAAAACAGTTTTTAAAACCCGATCCAAACGCGCCCTAAGTGCTTAGATTGGGTGGCTACATGTTCCCGGAAATCTTCTTATTCACTGAGAATCCGCTAATCCAAAAAATCGTTTATAAGGAGGAAAGATATTCCGTTTTTTGCTTCTTTTAACTCTTTTCCCTGTTAAAACATTCGTCTTCCACAACCTCACTTGTAACACCCCGAATTTCAAATAAGGATAAATTCGAGATTTCACAGGTGCTTTACTTCACTTCGTACAATTTTACAAGGAATTTGAAACTTTTCATTCACATTACATCAGAGTTTCTTTACACTTGGTTTTACACAGCGGAAGACTGAAATTTACAATAAAACATTTACAACATCTTTAAAATAAAACAGCATCAGCATATCCACTTTATAGCTCCATGAATGGTCCCTTACCTGCATGTCAATCTGTGGGCACGTCAGTTACTTACAACTGACGAAATGTTATACACGGCTATCCTCTCTATGCCGGGAATAGTATAACGATCTCATACTTTAACAAATCAACAAAAAGATTGAATGAACAAGTAAAGTGTCAAAGGTGATTATTCTAAACATAAGTGTATGTCATGCCTTAATGCCTAATGCACACAATTCTACACTAGGATGACACTAATGCACACTTGTTCAGATTCTATGCATCCCATACTACATAGGTCTGAGGGCAAGTGCCTACGTACTCCACATTGAAGGGTTCGATCCCTCGCCATGAGACTACCCAGTAATAAAACAAGTTTTAGAGTTATTTCACAGATACGGATCTCAGCCTCCCTGGCTATAATAACAGATCCCAGCCTCCCTGGCTATTATATCGTGATGATAATCCCGTAAATGCCCTTCTAGCCCCGGTATATACATATTCTTTAGAGTATGGTAAACATCCGCCGACTACCCTAAGTCCCGGATAAAATACAGTCCATCTCCTACGGAGCAACCACAGTCCACCAACTGGGTCTATAGCCACGGAGATCCACCGCTGACTATATAGAAGCACCCATTTACGTTTGCACAAGTCTATTACATCTTCACTTAAGTGCCTAATTATTTTCTTAAGTTCAAGACATGAATGTACTATCATTTCTAGAATCAGTTTTACTTCCTACCGGACTTGTTCACAAAATATGAGATCGCCCCACGGCAATATCTCAAAATCATATCAATTCTTTCTTTCATTTTTGCCGGTAACCGAAGTCTTACTAATTCTTAATCATAATCTTTCATGTACAAGAAAAACATGGGTACACATACCCTTCAATAATCATGTCTTAACTTAAAATAATTTCTTCTTTCAACTTAATCACAAGTAATCATAGTCTCATCATTATTCATTATCTAGTCATCCGTTCACATTCTTTATAAGCAAAGGAATAATTTCTTTTAAGAACACAATTCTATCACATGAGATTTCATAATAAAATCAAGCCATTATAATGTCTCACTTTACTTAGAATATTCTTCGAACAAATAAGAGTAAAATTCTCTTCAAGAAAATCACTTCACAAAAGTAATACTTTACATTTCATCTTAAAACATATAAACCTTGTAGTAAATATGAAGACTACATTATACAATGCACAAGTAGCCGAACAACTAGTTTGCTACAGTTTGCTTGGGTACATAGGCCAAATATTTTCGAAAGTGGACCAGTTATGGACTAACTTGGGTAAATATTTTCAAAAGTGGACCAGTCGGGTAAATATTTTCCACGGTGGATCAGTTTCGGAAATTATTTTCTTTTTACCCTTTTCATTATCATGTCTTCACTTAGATATTTCCATGTCTCTAGCCATCCACAATTTGATCTATATCTCATTTGGCATCAATCATAATTCTCTTTTAGTTCATTCATGAATCAACAACAATAGCAATTTCATTTGCAAATTTTAAACTCATGAAGTCTCTCCAATTAATCAAATACAAATAATTCACAACTTAATCAATGTTCTATTCATAATTCACTTATTCTCAATTCTTTCCAATAAGAATTCTATTCGTGCATTCATCTAATTTAAACTCATTAACAATTTGAGTACACATAGAAATCTAGAATTTCACATTCATCATAATTGCATAATCTCAACAATCTTCCTACAAATTATACATTTCGACATTTACAATCATGCGTACTAGTATGGTTTGTGACAGTAATTCATTTTATTATTTTTAACTATCGTGATGGAAAATTGTTCTCTTAGTCATAACAATATTTCTACCATTCATAAACACAATATATTTATCCCATCACATTTTACTTTATTTATCAAAATTAGCATGTTTGTACTACAATATAAAAATCAACCACTAACACAATATTAATCTTTCTTTCTTATTCATTAATCAACATGACCCTAGAACATAAAACAACATTTTTCAACAAATTTCCCATACAAAAGAATACACTTTTAACATGCATAACATTTTACAAGCATTCTAACACGATCTATGGTATTAGCTCTTTAGTCAAAATCTCCTATTATTTGTTTAATCATAACAATATTGTTTTTATTCATAGCATGTAACACTAACATGAAATCTTAACTACATATCAAAACAAAATGCTCATATTTTGTCACTAGCATGCATAGTTCTAAATTAGAAAGCATGAGAACCCACCTTTTGTTTGAAGGTTGAAAACTACAAATGAATGGCTCCTTCTTGCTCCTAGCAACTCCTAGTCCTCTTCTCCTCCTAGCAAAGCTCTCTCTCCCTAGCAAAAGCTTCCTTTCTCTAGCAATTCCCCCAAACAAAAGGACTCTCACTCTCTTTCTTTTCTTTCTTTCTTTCTTTCTTTCTATAATATTTTTGGTGCAAGAGAAATGTAGGAAATGGGACTCTATTTATAGGATTTTGGAAAGATTTAAAGTGCAAAAATCCCTCCCTAATAACTCTTCAAATTAATTCATGCAACCTTACATTTTCTTAACTCCTAAAACTCCCATCTCTTCATCTCCCCACTCTCCACTAACTCAACCTACCAACTCTTCTCCTCCCCTTGCCCAAAAAAATGGTCCAAATACATTTGTGTATGCATGCACACATGCATAAACAAATATGAACACATTTCTATAACTAGATCTAAATGTGTACTAATATGTGTAACTTGTCATGTATTAGTACATGTTTAACTAAAAATGTGATTTTAATAATGGGCTTGCTACATGGGCTCATTTCTAATTAATTAATTTGATTATCTAGTGGGCTTGCTACATGGGCTCATTTCTAATTAATTAATTTGATTATCTAGTGGGCTTGCAACATGGGCTCATTTCTAATTAATTAATTTGATTATCTAGTGGGCTCCTCTCCTAATGGGCTAGATTTTATTCTATAGATCCATGAATCAAAAGAAGGCTTAATTAAAACTTATACATGCTAAAATAAGAAATGAGAGTAAGAAAATGGAGATAGAAAACTAGCACGTGCATCATATGTGCAAAAATTGAAAAATGCACTTTAATCAAAATAGGGAAAAATAAATTTTTATTTTATAAAACGAGTTCGAACACGTAAAATAAATAATCAATACACATAGAAATATCACACTTAGAGATGAAAAAATACGTAATTGATACGTGCATTGAAAACACATAAAAAGCACGTAAAAATACGGAGATTGAAATATTATATTTTTTTGTTGACTCAAAGTAGGATAAAAATCAATATGGGAAATGCATAAATAGTCGGTAGTCAAAATACGTAGTGAAAACACGTTATAAAATACACGTGCGTAACACACGAGGGCAAAATTGTCATTTCAATTTTGCGGGGTGTTACATCACTCTCCACCCATGACCAAATGCACCAGTGATGAAGACGAAGGGCAACACCGAGCAGAAGATCAGAGCAGGGGTAGAAGCTCAGTAAGAGAATTTCACAAATCCCCTTCTCTAAGAGCGAGGAGGGAGCGCGAGCATGTTGAAGAGGCTAGAGGCAGAACGCTGCGCCATTCACTTCGCCAGGAAGAGGAAGAGAAGTCGAAGACGAACAAGAGCTACACTAGAGTCGACCGTTCACTCCCTTCCAACGATTGGAGTAACAAAAAACATCGCTCGTGTAACACCCCGAATTCCAAATACAACTGAATTCGAGATTTCCACAGGATCTTTTCGTCTCATTCGGTACAATTTTACAAGGAATTTAAAACTTTCCATTTTACATCAGAGTTACATGAGATTTTACACTTTACATTTTACAGCGGAAGCATATAACACAATAATTTACATGTAATGACAGCGGAAGCAATTTACATCATTCAAATAAATGTACATCAACAATGAATAATTTGTAAGCATCAGTTCTCCTTTCACTTTTATCAAGCCATTTATCCTGCATACAAAACGGTGGGCACGTCAGTTTATTCAACCGACGAAAATTATACATGGTCATCCTCTCTATGCCAGAAACAGTATAACGATTCTCATTTCTTAACAAACCACAAACTTGTTCACATATCAAATTAAAGGGAATACCCTATTAATGTCGTGTTGTGATTGTGCACTTAGTCCTTAATGCAATTATTTATATTATATGACACTAATGCACACTTGTTCGGATTCTATGCATCCCATACTACATAGGTCCGAGGGCAAGCCCTTAATCGTACTTCATCTTGTAGGGTTCAATCCCTCGTCATGACTTAATCTACTACTGTAACCACGGTAAGTATCCTAGATTTTTTCCGACATACGAACTCATGTCTAGGCGCCCTGGAGGGAATCCCAACACACTGACACATGACTCATCATGCAGGCATCCTATGGTAATTCAGCTCCTACCATAGACATGACACCACCCGCAGTCGTCAAACACCCCACGAGCGTCGCCACCGGGACGGTACTCTGGAGCAGTATCCACGCCCTATCATGACTCATCATGGGACATCCTGGGATACTCTCCCGCCGCCAATCCAATGGCCCTCATACTCAATGTTTTTCTCTTACTTTCATTACATCTTCACTATGTATCTAGTCCTTATTTTATTAGAATCATGAACAAAATCAAAGCTCTAGAGTTAGCCTCTCCACCATACCGGACTTAATCATTCATTCAACATGACCAACCTTGGTCTTTCTTTTCAAATTTCATTTCATTTACTTCCAATTGCCGGTGGGAGACTTGGCTACTCTTTTGTTTCAATTTCAATTCACAATTACCAAAATTTCGAGCATTTCCAGCTCATGAGTTCACTTTCATACTCTCAATAGATTTTCCTTTTCCATGTTCATAACTTTCACATTCATACAACTTTCATAAATTCAAATAAATGATTCACTTCATTTCAGGTATAAATTCATGCAAAGACAAATAGAGTTTGCTTAAATTGTCACAACCAATAATCATTCAACCTAAGATTC
This sequence comes from Hemerocallis citrina, assembly GCA_017893485.1. NCBI lineage: Eukaryota > Viridiplantae > Streptophyta > Magnoliopsida > Asparagales > Asphodelaceae > Hemerocallis > Hemerocallis citrina. The sequence continues at coordinate 18,311,716 of CM030358.1, read as the reverse complement.
ATAATCTTTACCATAAAGCAATTCATAGAATTTCTGAGATGTCAAAAGTGATCTCGACAGTCAACTTAGAGCTTATCCAGTCGACTTGTTTAGTCGAAGAAAGTTCTTCAATAACCGCTCGGAAGAGTCGACTGCTGCACATGGCCAGTCGGCTGTTCCGCAACGTTCAAAATCTAAAATATCATTTACGGGACAGTCGACTATCATTCCAACCAGTCGGCTGTTCTACAGAGTTCAATTATACAACTTTTCAAGTTCAGTACAGTCGACTGTTACATACATTCGGTCGACTGAACAGGGTTAATTTTCAAATTAAGGGATCATCTTTCCCTTCTGTTCTTCAATTAGCACACAGCATTTTATTCAACTACAGTATGTTCAATGTCAACATGAACCTGTTATTCTTATCTATTTACCATCATCATAATATAGTTTATAATTAAATGTAAATCTCACACAATTAGTATGTTCTTTCCTCCAAATGAGATGCTAAACATACATTTTTCCTTTACTCATCATTTATCCACGAAGATGAATGCTAACTCCAATTTAACATGCTAGAAAATCAAGTTAACAATTCACCTTAAATACATCGTTTCATGGAATTCCGAACTGTTCATGTTTTATTTCAGTGTACCAGTCGACTGCTCACATGATCGGTCGACTGTACAGGTCATTTCCAGTTCTCTAATTATCATTAGTTCTTTTTCATCTATTCACAATAAGTATAATAGAAAGCATTTTAATATACGATCACCCTATCAATCCACTTTTCACAAATATGATAACAATCAATATTAGCCCTAGCATGATCTCTATATTAGAAGTCCTGAGAAACACCCACCTTGTTGAAGAGTTTAACAAAATCCCGTAAAGCCTTCTAGTGTGATAATGTGATTTCTCCTCCTTGCTCCTTGCCACCGAGAATCCTTTGAAGTGATGACCGGCCTCCAAGATACTCACTCACAACTCTCTTTAAAAAACATATCTTTCTTTCAAATAAAGTTCTTAGTGTAAAAGACAATGAGTGAGAGGGGTATTTATACTAAATCTTTGGGTGAGATGGAGGGCAAGGATTGAGTAGATGGTTATGAGATGGAGGGCTAGGATGAGAGTAGGAGTTGTAGTAACTACCCACAACCAGGTAACCACCTATACACTAACTCCACTTCTTCCAAAAACCGGCCAAGGAAAGGTGCTCATGCACATGTACGTGCAAGGCACGTGCATGCACTATTCTCCAAATAAAAACTTGTACATTATACATCCTTATAAAAATAATCTTTTAAAAGATGTTACCTTACAAGTTGTTATTAAGAGAATGGGCTTAAATTGATGGGCCAAAATATTAGTTTTTTACAAAATAAATAAATTAGATTTTTGGGCTTGTGTTTATTTGAGACAAGGGCCTTTTATAAAAAATAATTTAAAGAATACATATACATATATATATATATATGCATATACTCATCATCCATAAGGAAAATAATTATAAGATTTCATATTAAGAAAATTGTACGTGCACACTATGTGCAAAATAAATAATTTTCATGGATGAAAATCGGGCATTACAGCTCGTATGCCGAAGTAACCAGAGGCAAGCAACTAGACGACAACGCGCATAGAGCATGGCATCGATCTCCCTCTACTGTACAAGATCGTCATCTAACTGGAGAGGATGGTGATGGCGAATGGGTTCTGGTCAGGCCACGAAGGAATAGGCTGGTCAAGAAGAGTCCCAGTTCGTCGAACAACTCGCGCATCGTCGGTCGCAAAAACTGCCACAAATGTGCTAAACCAGGCCACTCGATCAGCAAATGCCAATCGGATTGGTTTTGCTATCTCTGCCGTAGCTCTGGCCACATCTCGACCAATTGCACTAAGAGATTAAATGTTTCGACCTCCAACTCGAAGGCACCGAAGGTGGTGCATCCTACTGTTTTGGAAGGGAGCAAAACACAGGAAAGTGCCACTGGTGAGAGGCGAGTTATCCAAGCGTCGATAACCCCGATGCCGTTGATAGCCGAATTCGAAAGACGATTTAATGGAGGCATCTTAATCAAGGCCCAGACTGGAGTCCCAACTACCACAGATGTATCCGATCTGCTTCAAGCGGCTCTTGTTTCGTCACCACCTCCAACGTGGGTCATCCAAGAAATCGCAACTAACACCTTTTACGCTCACTGCAGCGATGCCGAGATAGCTAAGGAGACGATCAGAGTAAAGGGGTTAAAGGGGAAAGACGTCCACGACTTAGAGTTTTTCGTCACTTTCAAGTGGTGGTCGAGAGATTTCGAAGCTTTGAAGGCGGAAAATATACCACCGGTATGGATTCGCTTATACAATCTACCCTTTCACTGTTGGGTTCGTTCGGGATTTCAAAACGTCGTTAGACCGTTCGGCATGCTCATAGATATCGACAGACAGACATTAACCCACTCCGCTCGAAAATTTGCAAGAATCAAGATTGGTGTTGCTAATAAGTGTGACATCCCTTCTAAGATCCTAACTGAGTTCGAACATCAGATCTACGAGGTCAGAGTAATTGTAGAGGTCCAAAAAAATGTCTCGTTTAGAGATCCACAGCCTAGAGGCGAGATTAATCTCAATGGTCCAGATGCTCAGCCAGAGGTAGACGACGATGCAATACCGTTAGATGCGAGGAAATATCCACGTGGGCGCTCTTCGAACGCTGGAGATCAATTGAGATCCTATCCATCCATTTCTGAGCGCCAGCTCAACTTTTCGAAGAAGGAGATGACGAATAAATCCCTACCGTCCAAAGGTCCTTGTCAGCTTACAGCTATGAAGGATAGCAGTCATTGGGCCCCACACCGGTCCTCTCAACACCCTCCAGAAAGCCTGGCCCCCTATAGATGTGACCCCTCTAATGTAGCAGATGTCACAACATGCGGCGATGGGACTGGGGGTAGAGATGTGACTCCTGAGGTTGAAGCAACAGGAAGTACGAAACCAAATTTCAAACTGGGCATTCTCAAACAGTGTCAAGACATGGCCTTTGTACTCAGATGGGCTTGATTAGTGAACCTTGGATGAATTTCTCAAACGTCGAAATAGAACGCACTGTGAAGATGGCGCTCTGTTCACTGATCCAGTCAAAGGAGCTAATGGGTCATGGGCCGGAGCCCAAGGGCCTAGACGCTTCAATCTCGAAAGCCCATGACAGCCCAATTGGCGTTACTACTCCTATCCCTAGTCAGATTGCTAGTACCCCAATTATTCAGCACTCCCAATCCAACATGGTACAAATTATTTCAGAACCAGAGTCAGAGGAGGGTATTATTGGAGCACTAGATGGTATTCGAGAGGATAATCTCATCTCAGTTACAGAAACGGAGGGCGACGAAAAAGAAGTTAGAGGTAGTGTTGGAAGCTCTTCTACCTGAAAAATCACAGAATATCGGAGAAAAGGGAAAAGACAGTTGGTTAGCTTGGACAGTCAGAACAACGGTCAGGAAGGATGGTCTTACAGGGGTAACATACAGACAGAGGAGAACGCGACAGGCGAAGGGTGGACTAAAAGGGGTCATAAGTTGCAGGAGGAGGTCGCGGCAGGAGAAGGTACCTCTTATTTTAATTGTTCTGTTCTTAACTCTTTATCAGATGAGTCGCTAATTTACTTCGCAAGTTTATATGGGATAGATATGGGGTCCTCTAGGGAAGCACAACTTATGAATTTAGCTATTATTAGAGAGGACACCAGAATAGTTAGGAAGTGATTCCGAGGGTTCGTTTGGCAGGGAGGGGGTCGTCCTTTAGATGTCTTATTGTTTGTTTAGTGGTATACGTCTTCTGGAACATTAGAGGGATGCGTCAAAAACTGAAAAAAAGAGCTATTGGAGTCACTATTAACAAGATCCGTCCTGACATCTGTGGCCTTCAAGAAACTAAGATTGAAACCCCAACAGATGAGGATTTCACTTCTCTAAGGGGTTTGGCGGACTTCCACTGGCACTTTAAGCCGGCTAGGGGTTATTCGGGGGGGGATAGCGGTAGGGGCAAGCGCGTCGACTTTTGAGATTGTCGATGAGGTCATCGGGAATTTTACGGTTTCGATTAGAATTAGACGAAGAAGCGACAATTGGACCCAGACGGTTTCAAGTGTCTATGGGCCGTATGACAGTAGACTGTGTAAAGAGTTCTGGTCGGAATTAAGCTTCATCAGGAATAAATGGGGCAGAGCCTGGATCGTAAGCGGAGATTTTAACCTAACCAGATTCCAAGATGAGCATAGAGGTAGAGGCCATAATCAGGCTGAGCAAGACTCCTTCAATGAGACGATAGATGTCGTAGAATTATTGGAATTAGAGATGGTCGACAAGAAATTCACTTGGTCGAACATGCAGCGTAATCCGACATTAGCAAAGCTTGATCGGGTGCTGGTGTCATCTGATTGGGAGAGCGATCATCCTTTAGCAAAGGTCAAAACGGCTCTTCGATACACCTCGGACCACCTGCCCCTGGTAATCGACTGTGGATTAAGCGGCAAGAAGAAATTCTTCAGCTTCAAATTTGAGAAAGAATGGACATTGTGTGAGGATACTCGTCAGCTTATCACCGAATCATGGAATGCAAGCACATCGCAGGCGTCTGCTGTCGGTATTTGGGTTGAAAAGACTAGGTGTCTAAGAAGGCATTTAAAATCTTGGGGTAGAGAAAAATCGCGCAGCATCAGTCTTCAAAGAGAGGAACTAGTTTTTAGAATCGCTAATCTGGAAGCTGTGCAAGAAGATAGAGATCTTCAGGAGGTAGAGAAAGACGAACTGGCTAATAAAAGATTGGAGCTGCAGCAGATAGCTAAGATGGAAGAAATTTATTGGCAACAGAGAACGAGGATTCAATGGCTTAGAAAAGGAGATGCTAACACAAAATACTTTGACAAAGTGGCTAACGGAAGGCGTGGACATAACCAAATCACGGGCATTTCGGTTAATGGGTCCTGGACTGAAAACGAAGACCTGGTAAAGGAGCACCTAGACGGGGTCTTCCATGACTTACTTGGTCGTAATCAGGGGGTAGATGTTCTCTGTCCTAGGATATGTGGAGTTCCTCCAGATTAGATGGGAGCGAGGGTATCGAAGGGAGTTTCGATGAAACAGAAGTTTTAGACGCTATTAAAAGTCTAGGCCAGGACAAGGCGCCAGGTCCGGACGGCCTGCCCATTTTCTTCTACTTATCTTATTGGATCATCATTAAAGAGGACCTGATGAGCATCTTCCACGAGGTCTATGAAGGAAAGGCTAACTTGGATAGGATTAATTATGCTACCATCATCCTTGTCCCTAAGAAAAGCGAAGTTGTCTCGCATGAAGACCTCAGACCGATAAGTTTGCTGAACGGATCGTTCAAAATTATCACAAAAATATTAGCTCAAAGACTTGCCCCGCATTTCAACGAGATTATCGCACCATCGCAAAGCGAGTTCATTAGGGGAAGGGATATCATGGATAGCATCGCCTCCGTCCACGAGATTGTTTACAGAGGTCACAGAACCAAAGCGGAAGGCTTCATCCTTAATCTAGATTTTCAGAAGGCCTACAATTCTGTATCCTGGGATTGCGTGGAGGAAGTCCTTGCTCTTAAGGGCTTTGGCACTAAATGGCGGTCATGGATGAGCAAGTGTATTCGAGGAGGCAAATCGGCCATCCAGGTTAACGGATGGCAGGGCAAAGAGATTTTATGTAAGAGAGGACTGCGGCAAGGGGATCCCCTGTCGTCCCTTCTCTTCGCTATCATTGCAGATGGACTTGCAGAAATGTTAAGAAGAGCTATGGAAGGCAACTCAATCAAAGGGATTCAGATCAAGGGAATCGCTAATCCAATGTCGATCCTTCAATATGCTGACGACACTATTCTGTTCGGGAAAGCCACGGTGGAAGAAGCAGTGGCCATGAAGGCAGTGATGACCAGCTTCCAAGGTTGGTCTGGTCTCAAAGTCAACTCGTTTAAGACTAGCATTATTCCGATGTCGGCCCTTCCGCCTAATCTGGTTAAGGAAATTTCGGATATCTTTGACTGCAAAATTAGTGATTATCCCATTAAATACCTGGGCACCCCGATAAGGCCAGGAGCACTCTTGAGGGAGGATTGGAGCCCTCTCATCGCAAAGATCCAAAAGAAGCTAGCTGGGTGGCAGAGTCGCTTCCTTTCACTCGGATGAAGGATCATTCTGTTAAATTCGGTCATCAGTGCGATCCTGCTTTATCTTATGTCAATATACGAACTCCCTAAGTGGGTCATCAACAGTATCGACAAACTTAGACGAAGATTTTTATGGAAAGGAACGGACGAGGGGAACAAAGGGTTCAACCTTGTTAATTGGGGAAGAGTTTGCAAGAGAAGGGAATACGGGGGCCTGGGTATTATGAATCTTCATGACATGAACAAAGCCTTGCTCAGCAAGTGGTGGTGGAAGATCACTAATAATCACAAAGGTTGGTGGAGTTACTCTTTTGCTCAATTCCGGAGAAGACGCAAATTTCGATTCGGGGGGAAAAGCCCGTCGGCTAAAGTCTCGATTTTTTGGAAAGGAATAGCTAAGCAAGGAGAGATATTCTATTCCAATACAAGATGCAAAGTAGGAAACGGGTTGAACACCAGGTTCTGGAAGGACAAATAGTGTGGTCTAACCACACTTCAAAATCAATTCCCATTGGGTGCAGAAGCAGCAACGAACTTAGACCTATTAGTGGCGGACGTGTGGAAAAGGGGAAAGCTCAACTTTATAGTGCCCCAGAATATTAGTCCGGAGAGTTTGGTTCAATTCGAAGCTTTAAACAACCTAATTTTGCAAGTAGAGGGGCTAGGTAATCGGTCAGAAGATGAGAGATGGTGGGACAGAGACAACTCAAAACTTTTCTCGGTGTCATCCATGTATAGTTGGATCAATGGCGGAGGAACTAGATGTCAAGCTCAATCTGTCATATGGGGTGCACATGTGCCGTTCAGGGTCAAAGTTTTCTGTTGGCTGGCCAATAAAAACGCGATTCTGTCGAAAGACAACCTTAGGTCAAGAGGCATGCAGATTGGCGTGACCTGTGGGAGGTGCTCTTATGCAGTAGAAGACGTGCATCACATTCTTTTTAATTGCCATAGAGCTAGACTTACCTGGGAAATTGTGAGTAGAGGGTTTGGGTGTCATCAGGTACCTAACTCTACCACGGAAATTTAGGGGTCATTTAGAGAAGCTTACATTAAACTAGAAGATAAAAGGGCTTGGGATATAGCAATTGCAGCTTTACTTTGGAATTTATGGCTAGAAAGAAATGATTTAGTGTTTCGCAATGCTTCGTACAGATTTCCTCACTCTATGCATAAAATATATCTTTTGATCCATGATTGGGTAGGTACACAGGAGGCGGCAAAGAGGAGCAGGACCTCATAAGGAGAGTAGGTAGGTTGGGATTGCAGCGTAACTCCATGCAGTTTCGCGCTTGTTGGGGATCGTTGTCAGGATTTTGGGGGATTTTGGTCCCAGGCCAGCTTCGGTGGTTTAGGCTGCCTTTTGGGATTTGGCTGCTTCAATAGCTTTTGATGCTTATGTTGTTTATGTTGTTGCTTTCTTTTCGTTACTCTTATGTAATTTTTAGTGCTTGTCCTACTATGTTTCCTTAACCTTTCATTAATAAAACGATGGCATCGTCCATCTTTTATCAAAAAAAAAATCCGCTAATCCATGTATAGTGGCATCGCATCTTGTCGTAGACTCGTAGTAAGGTACGAGGTGGTGAAGGATAGAGAGGTGGAATGGGGGTTTGGTATTTGCATTTGTGTGGCTGATTTGATCAAATTTAAGTTGTTGGTAATGGATACTTTGAAGCAGTGTTCGTAAATATAGAGCTGGAGGAACACATGTTTCTTTGGAGCTATACCATAGAACGACGATGTGATAGGAGCAGACAACCATGATTTGTATCACAGCTGAATCTAATTGAGTTGGGCTGCAGGATAATGGAACCCAAAACCCGTATAATGCGTAGTCTTAAACTGAGTTTAACTAATTGAGATTTGTTACTATGAAATTCACATGTTTTTTTTTCTCTTGGAATTATAGTTCATGGTTTTCGTGGAATTTTATATACAAAAAAAAAAAAAAAAACTGGTTACAAGTGTTTTTCAATTATAATAATACTACAAGTGTCATTGAGGTTTAGTGTAACAAGTAAGATGTCCAGGGGTTCGATCCCCACCTGTATCATTCATTTATGATGATGAGATTATTGTGTGTACGGGGTTCGATCCCCACCTGTATCATTTATTTATGATTAGATTATTGTGCGTGTACAGTGTGCGTGTGTGGCTACAGTCATTTTCAAAGGTTAAAAAAAATAAGATAAAAAGTATAAGGATATTGGAAAAAGTTTATGCTATGCAGTTTATATTCTCTTGTATGTTCATGTTAGTCAGAACTAACAATACATAACAAGTCAATTCAATTATTTAAAAAAACAAGTTTAAACATATATGCAGAATATCAAGTGGTGGCATTGGGGTGGGACCTGCGCGGGTCGAACCCAAGTTAAGGCAGGTTCAGGTTAGGTCGCGCGCTTAACTGGGTCGGGCCGGGTTGGGTTTGAAAATGAAAATGCCGACCCGGTCGAGCCGTTTCGGGTCGGTCCGGGTTGCAGGTTGGCCCAGTTTAGCGCTTTTGTATTTTTTTCAACAAAAAAAAAAATATAATAATAATAATAATAATTATTATTATTATTATTATTATATACTGTCACTCCCTGTTTCATAAAATATGGGAATATGAGTCCATGACGAAGGCCCAGCACATGATTTTAACATCATCCATAAGTTGTACCAGTCTTAACTCAATAACATGAAAGGAAATAATCACAACCACACATAAAAATATAATCACATAAACAGATACTAGAATAAACATGCAGTAGTCCAACATAATAACCAACAACTAGAAATAAGCAACAATTACGGGTCAACGAAGCCCGGAATACAAAGTTCAACAAAGTAACAATAATAATATAAGAATAAACATGGAAGGAATAATTTATTTCAGAGCAGAACCTCCTCCAATCCTAGAAGAACTACTCACCAATACCTTCTGGCAATTCTCCTTGTGCACCTGCAGTTTGATCAACTAGAGTGGAAAAAAATGTCCGTTAGAGCAAGTACGGATAGCAAGTAGTGAAAAGCAAAGAGAAAATGAACGTGGTACATCAAGGAATATGAAGCAAGAACAAAATCCAAAGGCAGAGACTGATGACAAGTCTAGATTTAACAGTTTAATTTTCAATAACAATAATCGATAACAATGTCAATGTCAATAGTCATGATTCAAGGATGCAAATGTCAATATAGTCTATTAGTATTTAGCCTAAGTAATGCACGTACTACTGCGTCCCATACCACAGGTTCGGTGCATACAAAATAGTGTTCGCTTTAGAAATCGTGGTGGTATCTACAGAGCGTGTACTCGGCATCAATAACAATAATTTACAATCAACAATTGACAATCAATAATTCACATTCGATACTCCTCTTTCCATGATAATACAATATAACGATAAGGCCTTACCGAGTATACTTTCTGAGATTATTCACTACTAAGTCAACCCTTACTACCCCGGCTTGTTAATATTTTATTAAATCATTTATGATCATGCAATGTGTATAAGAGCGTCAAGGAGATGATAAGGATGCAACAAAATGATGCGATGCATGATAAAATACATGTAATTGTGAATCTGAAAAGAACAGACATGGCAGTTTTAAAACAGCAATAATTCACAAACTATAATTCGGAATTCGATTCCGTCAAAAGGGTTGTAAACTAGACATATGGGGCTATAATTCATATTCAGTAAGTGTAACGCCCCGAATTCCAAATAAGACCGAACTCGAGATTCCACAGGATCTTTACATTTCACTTCGTACAATTTTACCAGAAAATTTAAACTTTTCATCATACATCAGAGTTCTTTACATTGTTTACACAGCGGGAGATAAAAAGAATTACAACAATGTAAATAATACACAAGTTGTACAACTTTGTCAATGAAATTAATCAACAGCATCATAATATCTTTACTTCTCCATGAAAAAATCCAGTTCCTGCATAATAAGTTATGGGCACGTCAGTTATTTACAACTGACGAAAATGTCATACTCGGCCATCTTCTCTATGTTGTACATATAACGATCTCAATACTTTAACAAACCACAATAATTGAATGCAAAATAATGTGTTAAATGTGACTACACTAAACACATAAGTGTATGCGATGCCTTAATGCCTAAAGCAGATATTTTACACTAGGATGACACTAATGCATACTTGTTCGGATTCTATGCATCCCATTCTACATAGGTCCGACGGCAAGTACCTACGTACTCCACATTTAAAGGATCGATCCCTCGCCATGAAAACTACCCAGTAATAAAGCAAGGTTCAGATCATTCCACGAGTACGGATCTCAGTCCCGGAGTCCACCGCCCGACTGTTATAACAGACTCCTCATCGTGCGAATCATTCCACAAGTGCCCATTTAGCCCCGGTATACATATATACATTGGAGTACGGCAAACTATCCGCCCGACTTCGCATAGTCCCGGATTTAAAATAAAAGCACGTCTCCCACGAAGCAACCACAGTCCCGGAATCCACCGCCTGACTATATAGAGTGCCCCACTTACGTTTGCTCAGGTTTACTACATCTTCACTTATGTGCCTAGTTCTTAAGTTCAAGACATGAATAAATTTTCATACCTAGAGTTAGTTTTACCCCATATCGAACTTAATCAACAAAATACGAGATAGCTCCATGGCCATATCTCAAAACATATCTCAACTCTTTTCAATTTAATAGTGCCGGTACCCGAGATCTCACTAACTCTAAATCACAACTTTTCATGTACAAGAATCCATAGGTACACATACCCTTCAATAAACAAGTCTTAAACTTAAATATTCTTATCTTCAACTTATAAGTAGATCAATGTCTTGCCTTAACACTTATTCACAAAGTAATCATTTTCTTAGTCTTGACACTGTTCATAATCCATTTATCCATTCATAATCTTTAGAAGTAAATAATTCTTTTCAAGAACACAATTTCATCACATGAAATCTTATTAACAAATTCAAGCTCTTACAATGTCTCGACTCACTTCAAAATATTCTTTAAACAAGATAAAAGTGTAATCTCTTCAAGAGAAATCACTTCACAAACTAATATTTTACTCTTCTTCACAAAAGAAAATTCTATTATCAAATAATAAATTTTGAAGTCACGGTATTCATTTTCCTATCTCAAATATACTTGAAAAATTCTACAACTCTTTTTAATTTATAGAAATTCTAGTATTTTTCTCAAATTTTTATTCTCAATTAAACCCATTGAAAATCCCCAAAAAATAAATTTTTTTTTAAAAAAACAAATAAACATCCAACGGGTTTCGAACCCAGGACCGCACGTCGGCTACAATAACGCCCAAAGGCCCAACCCGCTAGCCAAAAAGTCCATATGGACTCTGTGTCAAAATATTCACACCGAAACCCTAAATAGCAAAACTCCAGTATTCTGATTTTAATTAAATGAATCAAAAATAAATGTGACTATCAAGTTTCGAACCCAAGATCTCCAAGTAGTGCTCTGCGGTGCACTGGCTAACCAGTAAGTCCAAGTGTGATTATTGATTAGGAGCTGTATTTATATAATTTTGTTCATACTGTTCAGAAATTGGTTCTTTTTCGTAAAACTCGTTCATCCAATGATCAAATTTTTTAAGATATTGAAATAAACTTTTCTTTTGACTGAGATGAATTTTAAAACAACAACCAACTAATTTCAAATTCATTTTAAAAAAATATATTTCTATTTTTAAATAGTTCCTATTTCAATTTTTACACATAGATTTGTATTTTTCTCAAAACTTGAATTTAAGAATTCTATTCATTAAAAACTAGTTTAGGTTCTCAATTATACTAATTAAAAATTTGTAACAACACCATCATGCCTATCAATCATGAGAATCTAAAAAAAAAACGCTTTTATGCAAAAATTTATATTTTCAATATGACGTGGCAATATACATAAGTTAACACATTTCATGGCCACAATTCAATTGGGTTTTTCTTTCTTTCTTCTTTCTAATCCTCATGACACTAAGGTATATATTGAGTATAACACTCTCCAACAAATTTTCATATATTCAACATGTACAAAATTTACATGCATACTAACATGATTCATAGTATGAGTTCTTTTGTCAAAATTCTTCTTTCTAATTAACATGGTGGCAATTATTTACTTAATCACAACAAGATTATTTTCATTCAATGTCATACTACATTAGCTTGGATTTTGCCTATATATTTCACATCAAATTCAATTCATACTACTCATTTATAATTTTTGGCATGCATTCTCTACATTAAAGCAAGAAATCACCCACCTCTTATGAAGGATGAAAATCAAGAATGAAGAGACCTCTTCTAGCTCCTAGCTCCAACCAGCACATCCTTGTCCTTCTCCTCCTAGCAAAAGCTCTCCAAAGCACAAAGGTACTCTTTTTCTCTCTTTCTTTTCCTCTCTTAATTTTTGTTTAGTATAGGCGTGACAAGAAGAAGAAAATGAGGGGTGTATTTATAGGTCATTGTGAGGGTTCAATTTGCATAATTCCCCCCTAATAAATTACTCTCTTAATTTTCCAACTCTTCATAATCCTAACTCCTATAACTCCCAACTCTTCACCTCCCCACCACTTCAAAACTCAAACCCCCCACCTCTTCATGTCAAACCCGGCCAACCCCCTATGCCTCTTCATTTTCCACGTGCACGTGCACTAGTACACACACAAACACAATAATTAATACAATTCCTATAGTTTAAAAAAGTGTATTAAAAGTTGTTACATGTCATGTATGAGTCCATGCACAATTTAAAATAGGATTTAATTAATGGGCTTGTCCCATAGGCTTTCTTTTTAACCAATTTAATTAATTATTCTAGTGGGCTCTCCTAATAGGCTAGAATCTCTCTTTAGGTCGATGAGTTTAATAAAAGACTAAATAAAGATTATGCATGCTAAAATAGTAAATGAGAGTAAGAAAATAGAGATGAAAAATTAGAACATGCATCATACGCGCAAAAAATTGAAATTGCATTTTTTAAATAAAATAAAAATGTGGGGTGTTACAGCAAGTTTCAATTGATTCTGACTATAACTAGGTCAATTACTTTAATCTTTACAGCTTAAGGGTTCTGGCAGCAACTTATAATCAAAATTTTATAAGTGAAAATAAGGTGTAAAATCAACATAAAAATCTATTAAAATTAGGAATGGATCCTAAGCATGCCTACTAAGTTTCTGGAGAGTTTCATGTCATTACACTACTATTATCATGGTGTTTCAACTAAAAGTTGTGTCGATGTGTCACTAAATTGTAATTCTGGAAATACATACCAGCAGTGACTAAAACTGCAAGACTTCACAGCTCACAAATCGGAATCTAGATCCGTAAGATTTCATGGAAACTAGATTCATTAGGCTAAAAATCCTTTTTATATAGTTTGTAACATGGTCGAAACCTCAGTGCAAGACATGGCAGGTAGCGAGAAATAATATGAAGTCATCATGTACATTCATCAAAACAGATAATCAACATGTTCTTGAATCATGGAATGCATTAACATTAATGTACAACGATTCTGATGGATTTTTACAGTGTACAAAGCCAAGTTATCATGTCATGATTCAATTCACGGGGTTTCAATCAATCAACATGTATTCAATCACTATATATTTTTATATACAAGTTCTAGTCAATTTATTCATGTCGTGTATGCGTGCAAGCTTGGGTTTGAATCAATGCATGTCGGCATGAAGTCAATGATACTTCGGGTTAGCTCGTGTAAACCCTTGATATCCCCAATGGAAGGTACACAATGCAATATTACGGTAATCGAAAGAGAACTACTTGCCGAGATCAATGATCTTGAACTAGAAAAATAAACAAGTTAAAGTGGACTTGCCTTTAGATGACGATTAGATACGAATGTGTTAAGAATCATGAGATCGGAATCCCGCCGACACCGCGACGAGCAAACGATCATGATGATCGCGATCGGGCACAGATCTTGATGGGATCAAGATCGGATGATCGGACGACTGAGATCGAAGATCAAGATCAAGATGATGATCACGATCGCGATGATCAAAAGAAATCTGACGGTCGAGATCAAGATCTTGATGATGATGATCAAGATCTGATCGGATGGATCGGCGTGGATCTTGATGACGATCAAGATCAAAGAGATTGGACGACCAATAATCAATGATCACGATGTTGATCAACGGCTGGTATTGAACTTGATTTTAAAAAAATAGAGCAAGGGGGTGCTCGAACTTGATGCACTGTTGGCTGAGATGGCGGAGGGCGGCGACTGGGGGTGTGCACGATGGGGAGGAGGTGGCTGCAGGCGGTGGTCGACCGAGGCTCGGCAGTTGCGGGAGGGATGGTGGTTGTCGAGCGGCGCGACGAGGAAGGCAGGGGAAGCTCGAGGAAGATGAACGGGCGCTCGGGGATGAGGGAGGCGATGCTGGTGGTTGCGACTTGCGGCAAAGGAAGACGGCGAGTTGCAGGGTGATCGACGCTTCGACGAGGTGATGGGTGCAATAGCGGGGTGACTGCGGTGACTTCGGCGGTCGACGAAGAAGGTGATGGAGCAGACTGGGTCGACTGTGCTGGCGATGAGGAAGGTGGCGACGAGCACAGGTGACGGCGACGGTGGTTGCGGGGTCCATCCGAGGGCAGCAAGGAGGCTAGGGCGGCTCGACTGGTAGAGGGGCTGATGGTGCAAGGGCAGTCGCGTGGTTGAAGACGAGGCTGCGACAGGATGAGAGAACGGTGGCGGCGAGGAAGACGAGCGGTGCTTCGGTCGAAGGGCTTCGCGATGGGGTCGCAGTAGACGAAGGAGAGGAAGGGTGCAGGCGGAGGTCAAGGACGAGAGGGTGAACAGTCGAGGGTATGCACAGTTACCAAGGGTTAGGGATTAAGTCTACACAGTAATGGGAGAAGATGAAGAGGTTAGTGTTGGCTGTATTGAATATGAAAGAGAAGGAGGGGGAAGTTATTTAATGATAAAATAACTGAAGTGAAACGTGGGTTGTTGATACAGGAGATTGTGAGAGATTGTGGGGGAGAAGATCTGAGTTTGGTTCTTAGGGAGAATTCGGGTTAATGGGTTTGGGTTATTAAAAGGGATCCAATATGGGCTTGGGTTGGGCTCAGCTCAACAACAACAACAACAACAACAACAACAACAACAACAACAACAACAACAACAACAACAACAACAAATAATAATAATAATAAAACAATAAAAATATAATAATAACAACAACAACAACAACAACAACAAATAATAATAATAATAAAACAATAAAAATATAATAATAACAACAACAACAACAACAACAACAACAACAAATAATAATAATAAAAAAACAATAAAAATATAATAATAATAACAACAACAACAACAACAACAACAACAACAACAACAACAACAACAACAACAACATAATAATAATAATAATAATAATAATAATAATAATAAAAACAATAGTAATAATAATAATAAAAAAACAATAAAAATATAACAACAACAACAACAACAACAACAACAACAACAACAATAAAAATAATGAAATAGCAACAATAAGAAATGCAAACCAAAATATAAAATTGGGCTTTAGATGATGGACTTCAAACTAAATAATTAAATAATACAATATAGATCAAAATCAGTGGGCTTTAACAAACAACAACAACAACAACAACAACAACAACAACATAATAATAATAATAATAATAATAATAATAATAAAAGCAATAGTAATAATAAAAAAAAAAACAACAATAATAATAATAATAATAAAAACAATAGTAATAATAATAATAATAACAACAATAAAAATATAATAACAACAACAACAACAACAACAATAAAAATAATGAAATAGCAACAATAAGAACAATAAGAATAAAAATAATGAAAATAATGAAAACAACAACAACAACAACAACAACAACAACAACAATAAGAACAACAAGAATAAAAATAATGAAAACAACAATGAAAACAACAACAACAACAACAACAATAAGAACAACAAGAATAAAAATGATGAAAACAACAACAACAACAACAGTAATAATAATAACATTATACAATGAAAACAACAACAACAGTAATAATAACAACAATAGCAACAATAAGAACAACAACAACAACAATAGCAACAAAAAGAACAACAACAACAACAATAGCAACAATAAGAATATTATACAGCAAAACAACAGTAATAACAACAACAACAACAACAACAACAACAACAACAGTAATAATAATAACATTATACAGCAAAACAACAGTAATAATAATAACATTATACAGCAAAACAACAGTAATAATAATAACATTATACAGCAAAATAAGAATTTGGCTTAAAATAATCCGAACAGAAATATATATTGTCGATCAATTATAAATGGAAAATACATCATTATTCAAAGTGATTAAAATTGTCAATTATAAAACACTTAGTAAAAGATATGAAACCAGTTTAGCACAAAATATATTTATAAATAATCAAAATACCAAAATTATTTAGGAAATACGTATTTACGGGAACAGGGGCTATATATATATATAAATATAATAAAAGTCAAAGAGTGAAGGTGTGATGAAAATTGTATATATCATTCATATGAACTTCTATGATTTTTTAACAATTTTTTTACATACAATTTACTAGATGTTGTTGGTCTTCAATTTGCTATTGTTGTTGGTGGTCTTTGGGCGAGTTGCTTCCACTTGTTGACGCGTCGAACCCAATTCCTTGATCCCATCTTCAGTCTTCATCAAATCTTCTGTGCACATGAGCATCTCCAACGATTGGGGCTTCAAGCGATTGATGTAATCCATTAGAACCCTGTCACTTGTAGAAAATACAATTTCTGAAGTAACTGTAAAGACATGAGGAGTTAGTAAATCTTTAGCCATATGTTTAAGAATATTATAAAGATGTTCATGTTCTTTTCATAATTGTAGCACATCAATTTTAGCACTAAAACTATCACTATCTTGTTGATTATATCAATTTAATCCATTAGGTTGATTAGCCATAGGTTTTTTTGATTGAATTTGAGCAAGTAAATTAAAAGTGACATCGTCTAATTTACTCTTACCCTTACCTCTAGAAGTAGAAGAATAAAAACTAATTATACTAGTTGAACCACTAGATGCAAAAGTTCTATCATAATAATCATACAAGTTATTCAATGTTGATTCAAAGCTAGCTAAAAATGTGCGGCAACCAATTTCGGATTTATTTCAAAGTGAAGCAAAATACATTTCAATCAAACTCTTCATATCTGCTAATTTGATGCGATGATCCATAACTGTAGCAATACAATACGACATATGAGGAAGACTAAAATACTTCAAAATTTTAATGTATGTTGGTTTAATAATATGACCAATGTAAATTTCATCAATCATTTCTTGAAAAGTTTGCATCATAGTAATTAGTGAAATAAAAATACTACTAGAAGTAAAATTATAAGATTTTAAAATTTTCAAAGCTACGGTCTTAAAAGTGTCTCAAAATCGTAACAAAGTTTCAACATAATACTATGATTATTCAGTCATTTAAAAAATTTCCTTATTTTTTGCAATAGAAAATTTATTTATAGAGTCATTATATTGAGTAACAACATTTAATAAATCAAAAGTAGTATTTTATCGGTGTTTAACATCCTTAGGAAATTTTCTAAAATGTACACCCTTAAGCTCACACCATCATTTAAATTGTTGAAGCATAAGGCTACTTAAATCGATAAAATGTACACAATTTCTAATGTTATTCACAAATTGTTCGGTTATTTTCAATGCCTCTTGAACACATATATTTAAAATATGACATGCACATCTAACATGAAAAAATTCTAAATATGGATGAACTAATTGTGTTTTTAATGTACTAATCGAAACATTATTGTTAGATGCATAATCACTACATATTTTTTTATCACGAGTATGAAAGATATCACAAACTTCTAAAATACGATTTGCAATTAGTAAACCACAATGGGGATACGCCAAAGCTGCAAGTTATATGATTCTCTTTTGAATCATCCAATCACTATCGATCAAATGACAAGTTATGTCTAACATTGGAATATCGTTACAACATTTCTAACAATCGGAAGTTAACGATATTCTACAAGTCAAAGAATATAAGAGCGCAATTAAATTGCCTCTCATTTCAGTGTAAAGTTTAAAATAATCGGCATTGAGTGTGTTTATAGGGATTAATCTAAATGAGGATTTAGTGCATTTTTGTTAAAAGACTCTACATTCCTACTTTCAAAATAGAAAAAATGTAACTCCTCCTTAATAACTAGTCGGGCCATTTTCCATAGAACATTTTCGGGATCATATGGGTAACTATCTACATGTCTGGTCCTAGGGTGGTTTTTTTTTTGCCGGGTTGGTCTTGTAATAAATCATTGTGTACATTTTGAACGTGTCATTTAATTGTACTCGTTCTCTCACCCTTCCTTCATTTGTAATTCTTATAACAAGTTTTATAAATCTTATGTCCTACACCCAGATTATCCTCATCGGGGATATAGTCATCATATTTGTGTCAATCACTAGTTTTCCTCCTAATTTTCTACTAATACTGGGTTCGGTTTGTTGTGTTTGTGTGGCAACATCATGCATTTATTCTTCTATGTAGTATGGAAGGATATCATGAGATCCTAACATAGGATTCATAAATTCAGACTCTATTTGTGGGACTATTGGAGGCCGACGTGAAGAACTTGTGGAATCTTGCCAACTTTGGCTACAGCCGCTACCTCATGAACTAGACATGATAATAGTGTATGTGAAAATAGTGTTGATTTTTATGTCTTGCATACTTATTCGGTGTGAAGAGAAGATGGTGATAGAAGCAGAGGGTTCAAATCGAAGGTTCGAAGAGAATGAGAAAAAGTCAGCAGCAGCAGCAACCAACAGAGAAAGGGACCGCACCACCTCGAGTCGGTGGTGTAGGAGTTGGGGTCGAACGTCCGCGGCACTGATGTTTTTTTTGGGCGCAGGTTTGTTGATTCGATTGAGGCCCATTTCATCTTTTGATTAGATCGTACGACTCTAAGTGTATGTTTATCTTTGTAGTATACATCGAATGGCTATTGTATCAATATATCTAAACTAGGGTTTCTCTATATCTATATAATCAATTACAACGACTCCTGGAATGACATGATTTTATTGAGTGCCGAATAAAAGAAGAGATGGTGAGATATTTCTTCATTGTAAACAACCACCAAGTTCCAGGTAAACTTGAGAGATGGTCGTGGTGAGAATTGTAACATTCTTGTATCTTCTCTTGTTGAAATAGCATCTCGGTTCTTCCTCTCCCCGATTAAGGCAAAAGTCCCAACCGAGACAATTATTATGTGCTTTGTGTGATTGGTGTGATATAGTTTTGCGTGGTGGTTTGAATTGATTGTGTCAAAGACTCAACAATATCCTCAATTTCCTAACAAGTGGTATCAGAGCAATTAGGTTTTTGGGTTTGTTCGAGTTCCTTGGAGAAGATGACAGATCAAAATACGAAGATCGAGCAGTTTGATGGCAAGATCAACTTCAATCTATGGAAGGTAGATATGTATGATGTTTTGGTTCAGAAGGACTTGCACCTTGCTATATAAATCGACATGAAGCAGGAGAAGCGCGATGAGATTTGTTTGAAGACCTTGAGTTTAATCCGATTGCAATTGGCGGACGAAGTCAAGCATATTATTTTTGAGTAGAAAAGTGCGGCGAGTCAATGGGCGAGACTCAAATATGACTACTCAGAGTCGTCGTTGCTAGATCAGATGTATTGGAAGAGGAAACTGTTTAGGTTCCCAATGACGGATGGTACTCATCTTCAATATCATATTGTGGAGTTCAGTAAGGTATGAACTGAAGACAATTAACGTTGATGATCTTAGTGAAGAGGATAAAACTTTTAACTTGATTTATTCATTGCCAACTTCTTATGATCACCTGAGAACTACCATGCTACATGGAAATTCAGCTTGGGAGACACTTACAGTAGCCGGGGTGATTAAGGGTTTGAAGGAAGATGAACTAAAAAATGAGACTCATAAATAAGGGTTTATTTTCAAGGAAAGAAACACGGGCCGTAGTGTGAATGCTGCTAAATGAAGTATGAATGAGGGTTTATTGGAATTCATTGACGGGTAATATGGCAAGTGTATATTCTAGGGTTTATTTCTAAGGCACTGTATAGGATGGCTCCAGTGGAACAGGATGAGGTTAAACGGCAGATTGAGGAACTGTTGGGAAAATGCTTTATTCAACCTAGGCTTTATTCAAACATGAACAATAACTACATGCAACAACAGGGACGGGTAATATGGCAAGGGTAACATGACAAGATCAAGTATCAAGACTTATACGATGCAGGAAACATATTTCAAGGCTTATAAAACATGTGGATGCGACTAATAGCATGCATAATACTTAATCAAGAAGAAAAAGATATTATAACAACATGCAACTTAATAACAAGCAATTCATGCACAACATCATGTATAATTATAGGAGTATATATGTGTGTATTAATTTTTGTGTTCGTGTCATGCATATGAGAACAAAGTATTCACGATCACATGTGAATACAGATCGACGAATTAGGTATGGAAACGGGTATCAATTCGACTTATGAATGCGAATTGGAGTCAAAAATAATATACTTGCGGTATTTTTATAAGGGCTTGTACTAGAATAAATAAAATTGTACAAGAGACACTTGCCTGGTAGCTGACGACGATGAAATTTGAGAGAGAATAACAGGATCAGTATCCCGGGCAGTCGAACACGCGCGAGATGTATATGGCAGCCACGCCAAGGTCAGCAACTCCTAGAATAGCAAGCTCCAAAATAGCAACTTTACTTCAACAAGTCCAATGCAGTAAACAGCAACCCCGCCTTTCACAATCGGATCTCCCCACAACACCAAACCCCATACAATAATCCAACAGTAAAAATAATTCCCAATACAATCAACACAGTGCAATACAATCAAATCCCCAATCTCAACTCAACAGTAACCCAAATCCCCAACTCGCTGTTTCTTCTTCTTCTTCTTCAGTTCTTCTTCACAGAACAGAGGGAGAGAGAGATAGAAAAAGAGACAGAGCGAGAGCGAGCGGGAGAGAACTGGCACGACTGGAAGTATATTATTTTATGACTTGCATTTACTCATGTCTAATGTACAAGAGAGACTTTCACAAGTGGTTGAGTCATAAGAATGCTGCTAAAGGAGGTGATCAAGCCAATGTAGTCAGCACAACTGATTTAGGTAAATCAGGTAATCCTAATGACTTCAAACTATGTCTACTTGTTTCAAGTTATTCATATGTGGAAGTTGGTATCTTGATTCGGAAAGTTCTTCTCTATTTGCTCCGAGAGGGTGATGTTTTATACTTACAAGTTGTCAACAGGCCGTAGTGTGAAAACGACTAGATGGGAGATTTGTGAAGTAATGGGTGAGAGAACAGTTGAATTGGAGACGCCATATGGTGAATGGTTCACACTAGAAGAGGTCGTGCATATTCCTTCAGTACAGCAGAATCTGATATCCTTGGGAACTCTTGATGCTCGTGGCTGCATGTACACAGCTCGATGTGGAGTTTTGACAGTCTGGAACAGTCGTCGTAAGGTAATGAAGGGTAAGAGGGGGATTAGGCAGGGCCAATGTGAGACCCCGTATTTCTATAAAAAGGTATAAAGGTATATATACTAGTATGGTATATATGGTATATATATATGGTAGTATATAGAATAAGAAAAGAAAGAAAGAATGGATGGATTGATGACGTGGAAGGAAAAGAAAGAAAGGAATGAAAGATGGGTTGGTATTAATTAGTGGTGACCTATAGGATGATCCTATGGGCTTGGATGAAATGATGGGCCTAGGTGATTATCTATGAGGCATATGGAATAATTGAATGAATAAATGAAAGAAGGATGGTGGGAGGTGTGGACTGGGTTGACCCTTGGGGATTTAATCCCACATCGGTGTTACAAAGGGAAGGAAAGAGAAATATATAGGATTAGCCAATGAGAAAGGTTACCAATCGTCCGGACATCCTTTTGAGGCAGCCTGTGGTGGGCGTGGCTAGAATTTAATTAATTGTGTGCGTACGAGCTGAGTGCGGGGCATTACAGATGGTATCAGAGCCAACTTTCGACATCGAATGTAGGACTTGTATATAGGAAGTGCGTGGGACGCAGTATGTGTGTATGAGATGCGTAAGACCCTGGGAGGGCAGCGATTAGAAGACAAGTCTACATTCGACTAGAAAGGCGATCCTGTACTAGATTGCACGTCCCGTATTCAGCGAGGACGCTGAATTCTTAAGAGGGGGTGAATGTGAGACCCCGTATTTCTATAAAAAGGTATAAAGGTATATATACTAGTATGGTATATATGGTATATATATATGGTAGTATATATAGAATAAGAAAAGAAAGAAAGAATGGATGGATTGATGACGTGGAAGGAAAAGAAAGAAAGGAATGAAAGATGAGTTGGTATTAATTAGTGGTGACCTATAGGATGATCCTATGGGCTTGGATGAAATGATGGGCCTAGGTGATTATCTATGAGGCATATGGAATAATTGAATGAATAAATGAAAGAAGGATGGTGGGAGGTGTGGACCGGGTTGACCCTTGGGGATTTAATCCCACATCGGTGTTACAAAGGGAAGGAAAGAGAAATATATAGGATTAGCCAATGAGAAAGGTTACCAATCGTCCGGACATCCTTTTGAGGCAGCCTGTGGTGGACGTGGCTAGAATTTAATTAATTGTGTGCGTACGAGTTGAGTGCGGGGCATTACAGCCAACATAACCTCTACCAGCTTTGTGGAAGCAAGAAAACTCGGGCGAGTGTATGGAAGCTCATTGTTCCTAAAGCATCATCTAGTAAGCCGTCATTAGAATTACCGAATCGAGATTGCAACGTTCGAATACCGTTGAAATGTGGAGAGAGTCTTAATGTAGGTGGAGTTCGTGTGGAGGGTGAGGGTGGCATCTCCATAATTACATCTACAGGGGGTGTGCCATTGAGGGGGGCATACAACTGGAATAAAACATGTGGATGTTTGTTCAACTAGTAGAAGAAGTCATAGAAATGTGTAGTTACAAAGCGGAGAAGAAAGGTGTAGAAGAGTTTTAAATCACACATGTATGGATTCATGTGTATGCAATCAAAGGTGGAGACTGTTGGGTTTTATGTCTTGCATATTCGGTGTGAAGAGAATATGGTGATACAAGTAGAGAGTTCGAAGCGAATGATCAAAGAGAAAGAGAAAAAGTCAAAGCAGCAGCAGCCAACAGCGAAATGGATAGTCAACTGTCACCACCTCGGGTTGATGGTCTGGGAGTTGCAGTCAACTGTCCGCAGCGCTGATGAATTTTTTGGGTGAGGGTTTGTTGATTCGATTGAAACCAACTTCATCTTCTGATTATATCGTACGACTCTAATTGTATGTTTAGATATTTAGTATACATCGGATGGCTATTGTATCAAGATATCTAAACTAAGGTTTCTCTAGATCTATATAATCAATTGTAACGGTTCCTGAAACGATATGATTCTTTTGAATGCCGAATATATTAAGAGAGTACTTCATATGAGAGAGTGAGAGATTTCTCTATTGTAAACAACAACCAAGTTCCAGGTAGGCTTGTAAGAGGGTCGTGGTGAGAATTGTAACATTCTTGTATCTTTTCTAGTTGAAATAACATCTAGGTTATTCCTTACCCGAATTAAAGCGAAAGCCTCAACCGAGACAATTCTTGTGTACTTTGTGTGATTGGTGTGATCTAGTTTTGCTTAGTTGTCATTGATTATGTCAAAGACTAAACAAGATCCATAATTTCCTAACAAATAGTGTACATAAAAAAACACAATTTATAGTGTTGTAATAGTGTATGTGAAATAATAAAAAACAATATAAGAGATATATGTTATAATAAAAAATCTAAAAAACAATAGCTGAGTTGAGAGAGAAAAATGCGAAAAACCAACAAACAATTCGTAAAAAAATTACAACTAAAAAAAAATAAAGAGTTAAGAAGGTTGTGAATTTTTATACCGTACTCCGGGAATAATCGTATATATAAATAAAAGAGAAAATAATAGTTGAAGTAGACGTATTCGATTGAGAAATGTAGTAGACGTAATTGTAGAAAATAGAGAAAGAGATTCGTCAACGAAGAGCGTTGTTGAATTACCACGAATTCAATACGATCGAAATTGTAAATTCTTTATTGCTTGCTTCTTTAATGAATGAAATTGATTGAAATGAGAAATAGTAGTAGTAGAGAGAGTAAGATGTGAAAAAAAGTTTGATTGAAGTTATGATTTTTTATAGGGAAAAAAATCCTTAAAAAAAGAATAAAAAATGACCAACGACTATCTGTTTGCGCCAGCGCCAGGTCAGGGACCCGTTCGACACGCGGGTCGACCGTTTGACCCTCAGGGAAAACAGCTCCCAACATGTGGGTCGAATGAGCAGGCTGCAGGCGGGTTTGACTTAGTCAACGGGTCTGCGGGTCAGGTCGAGCGGGTTGGAGTTGTGAAATTGACGACCCGGATCGACCCGCTTTGCTAAACGGAATCGACTCAGACCCGAACCGTATAATTGCGGATCGACTTGGAGTGGACGGGTTGCGGGTCAACCCGACCCGGTTGCCATCCCTAATAATATCTCATGAAAATCATTTATATTTTCAATAATGGGGAAGTGGGGGAAAACTGGTTGTACACCTCATTTAACCATAATAAAAAAAATTTGCACTACAAATGTAGTGTTAAATTTTGTGGGTGAAGTAGATTTACTGGTTTATTACAATTATACATTTCACGTCAATTGATTAGATATGTTTTAAAAAAGAAGTCGTTCCAAATGTGTGAATCATATATGCAACTTTGACATGACAATAGTAACCCAGTGAACTTTTCCAGTTTTTGTTTGCCGCACAATATTGTTTTTAAAACTAGAGATTTTCTTAATTTTCTTCTCCCACCTCTATTGATGTAAAACCAAATTAGAGTAGACTTTGTTTATAACAAAATAATTTAACAACAATCTCAATAAAACAACTTGCAATTCTCATAGTTTTTTTTGATAATAAGATGACCTAAGCCATCGTTTCATTAAAAAGATTTAAAGAAACAAAGTACGATAAAACATTACAAACTGACCAACTAACTAGATAGCGAAGTCCAACCTGAACATCCACCCAAAGAGGCCAGCACAAAAAATAACCGGCCTAATACAAAATAAAGCAACTACATCTAACACCTAACAGGAGGACTACCATAGAACTAGAAAGCTAGCTTGTTTTCCCTGACTCTACCAAGCAACCGGTCACCAAAAACCTCCATCTTGGCTATTCTTCAGGACTGTTCCTTGCTCTCTTTGTTGTCTCCTGCGCACCTGCCCAATCATGAATGAGAAGAAACAATTTATTCATTGAACAAGGAAATCTATAATCTTTATTGCGGAAAATAAAATCGTTTCTTTCTAGCCATAGGTTCCACATAGACGCCGCAGTTGCTAAATCCCAAGCCTTTCTATCCTCTAATTTGATGTGGATATCTCTAATGTTCCCCCATAATTCGTTGGTTGATATAGGGATCTGTGAGCACCTAAAACCCCTACACAGAATCTCCCAAGTGAGGCATGCCTTTGGACAGGTGAAAATAATGTGGTTGACGTCCTCTTCCGCGTTAAGACATCTATCGCAAATAATATTGATCTGCAAATTTCGGCAATTCTCGTAGTTGAGCAACCCAAAATGTCAAATTTCGTAATTGGATATGAGATTGCCTGCAAGATTTTCGTGTTTGAAATAGAATGTCCTGGTAATCTTCATCATTTGAGAGTTTAATACATAATCCAACCACTAGTTAATCATATGTAACATTATATCATCCAACCATTCATTAATCGTTTATCTATAGAAAAATAACAAGATAAATTCAAATCATAGCATAACTTCCACGATTCCTATGAACCGCATCCTTAATAATTTATCGTAACATTATATCGAACCCTGCATTCTCCACATGAAATATTAACATTCCATGGAAGCCAACCACAAATCGCTATTTTTAAAGCAGTCATTAGATCAACTTCAAAATTGATCATTGAGAGCCTCAATTTTAACCTCATGCAAAACCTGATCCTTTGCACAAACTCTCAGGGAAAAAATGTATGTCAAAGTTTGTTGGTCTCTCAGAACACTCTTTTCTACCACTGCAATCTAATTATCTTGTACTCTATTCGACCTAAGAATTTTTTTTCAAGAATTGATTAAATGGATCATAATTTATACTGCAAAACTAATCTCTAACAAAAGCTATATCACAATCAGGGCCGGCCCTGAGTTCCCGGAGACCCTAGGCGAACTTCCGAAATGGAGCCCCTAATAACATATATATATATATATATTTACGCACAAAATACGTACCTATATTTACAAGGGAAGTTCAAATTTGGAGCCCCTAAAATCGCAAAATCTCCGGAGGCCCAAGGCGGACGCCTTACCCGCCTCTAGGGTAGGGCCGGCCCTGATCACAATCATCGGCTTCTACAAGCAATACTAACTTAGACGAAAAGTTTGCAACCCATCTAACATTCCTCTGATGTGGGCGGTAATAATTAGTCTGATATGGCTAAAAATAGGATTAAATCGGGACCGTTCACATCAGACGCGAATCTCAAAGCTCAGGGGTAAAACGGTAATTTCACCTACCAGTGGGTCCGAAGCGGGTACTGGGTCTCCTTCTCACAGATCCAATAACCTGCGAACGGATCCACTCCAACTGGGTACGGGTCCCGACCCAAGACAAATCCAGATCAGCAAGAGGAAAATCAGGGTTACTGATTTGACCAAATCAACAAGCCTGATTTGCTCTCACCGGAAATTAGGGGATCAGTTTCCTAAACTGATTAGGAGGATTTTACTCCTATCAAAGGAAATCAAATCTCTAATCAGATCCCTAATCAACTCCCCCATGGCGACTATAAATACCTCCTACCCACCACTGTGACCAGGTTGATCACTCTTTTACCTGCTTAAGCTCTTTTTTAATCATCACTGGTTGCTGACAAGAGCGTCGGAGGGTGCGTCGCCGGGATCAACCCCGGTGTTTCGCACTTTTCTTGCAGGTGTACGGCGGGAATCAGCAGCCCAACTCAGACGAACAGGTTCGGATCTGCTATTCAGGTTTTTCCACGAACCCACAAATTCTATCTGTTTACCCCCACACCAGAATCAGCGGTAACAGATTGGCGCCGTCTGTGGGAAATCATACGAATAGCCTCCGCCTCTTCCTCGTCGACTAGCTCTTCTCCAGCCATGCCTCCCAAAAAAGTAAGATCCAGGGGGTCCAATCGTGCACCCAACCCCGCGGACCAGCAAGAAGTCCCTGTCCATCCCTCTCAACAACTGGGGGGCTCCCTCCGCCCGCCGAGGACCGTGTCCAGCAGGACCAACCTCCTCTTCCGAACCAGCAACCCCCAAACGGTCCCGATCCACGGAAGCAAAAACAACCTCTCCATCAAGACCACATATCGGTACACAACGCCTCTACAGACTCTTACGCCTCCCATAGTCCTCAGGTCCCTGACCTTCGAAATACTATCCTCAACCGGCAGTAGGATGAGGATCTCCGCCACCATCTGGACGAGAAGCGGTCCCGAGAGAGAGCCTCCCGCCTACAACGTCCAGATGAGCGGAATCCTCACCACCGCGAGCGTAGAAGGTCTCCTACCAGGAGAGGGCGAAGAGAGTCACTCGGGCATTACAGGAGGAGGCGCCACTCCCCTACCGGTCGGCATCAGCTGAGGAACAATGAGGCACCCATCACTCGCGCCGAGTTCCTGCAGTTTCAAGCAACGGTGTTGCAGACTCTTAACCTCCGACCCAACAACAATGAGGCCCAAAAGGTTCCTTCGCCCCAACGGGTTCCCAGTCCTCGCCGTAGGTCCGCCTCTCCTCCGCCAGCTCCTAACCACCGGCAGCATGATCTTAGCCCTCGCCGCTCCCTGGACGACCATCGTCGTAGCCCCGGCTCTCCCTCATACGAAGACGAGTCCAGAGGCTCGTTCGACTACTGCGGGAGGGACGATGCCCTATACCGCCGTCTCCATGAGGTGGAGAGGCGAATCGGTCGGATGGACAAGGGGGAGGGGTCGAACAGCAGAACCATCCGTCCGAGCAGACCCCCTTTCTCCCGAACCATCATGGAAGCTCCTATCCCAAGAGGTTTCGAACCCCCGAAGTTCGAAACTTACTCGGGGGAGTCGGACCCCGTGGACCACATAGAAAGCTTTAAGACCCTCATGCTAATCCACCAAGCTTCCGATGCTTTGTTGTGCAAAACCTTCCCTGCCACTCTTAAGGGTTCGGCTCGGGAGTGGTACTCCCGCCTCGCCCCGTCTTCCATATTCTCCTTCGAGCAATTCGAGAGCCTCTTCATCACTCATTTTGTGAGTAGCAGACGCACGGAGAAGACCAACATCTCGTTACTCCAGCTCTGCCAGGAGAAGGGAGAGAAGTTGAGAGACTATGTGAAGAGGTTCACTGCGGAGGTCAGGTCCATAGCCTCCCTTGACCAATCCGTCGCAACAGCCGCCTTCCAATCCAACGTCTTCAATTCCAGCCTCCACTCCTCTCTTGCTAAAAAGCCTCCACAGAACTTTGCCGACCTCCTTCTCAGGTGTGACAAGTACATTCGTGCCGAAGAGGCCGCCTACCTTCCAAGCTTCGGAGGGTCTACCTCAGGGACGAAACGAAAGCTGGCCGAGGAAGAAGAGGCTAAGAAGCTTCAGAAGGACGGCAATGGCCAGCACCGCCCGACTCCTCGGTTTGAGAAGTTCACCCCCCTCGTTGCCAATATATCAGAAGTTCTTATGGAAGTGGACAAGGAAGGCCTACTCCGTGCTCCCCCTAGAATGAACACACCTGGAAAGAAGAGGAACAAGGATAAGTGGTGCCGCTTTCACAGGGACCACGGCCACGACACGGAAGATTGTCGGGCTCTGAAGGAGGAGATCGAAGAACTCATACAGCGGGGGCACCTGACCAAGTTCGTCCAGAAAGAGGGGGCCGAGCTTCCCCCCTGAGGAGCCAACAAATGAACCAAAGGGCCCACCGAGATTTAAGACTCAAAACCTCCCGGCTCTTCCCAAGAGGTCTTCACCTTATTGTAGAAGTAGGACCCTGATTTTCAATAAGGCCGATGCTTGTAACCCGGCTGATAGCATGTAATAATGGCTCGCCCTATTGAAGCGGACACTTAGTTTATTTCAAACTTTATATCTTTTCATTAAAAATTATTGCTCTTACTTCTCTCTTAAATGGTGGGTTCGGAGTCCAGCTTCTTCTACAGGGCTGCTCCCGCAACTTACTAACCTTAAACAACGAGTTCGGAGTCCAACACTTGGCTCGATTCCTCTTCAAATAACCTGCTCTTCAGCGGGTTAGAAGTGGTTCGCCATTCGGAATTACTCCCACAACCGTTGACTACCTCTACCGATGGTTCGGAGTCCAACACTTGGCTCGATTCCTCTTCAAATAACCTGCTCTTCAGCGGGTTAGAAGTGGTTCGCCATTCGGAATTGCTCCCACAACCGTTGACTACCTCTACCGATGGTTCGGAGTCCAACACTTGGCTCGATTCTGCTTCAAATAACTTGCTCTTCAGCGAGTTAGAAGTGGTTCGCCATTCGGAATTGCTCCCACAACCGTTGATTCTCTCACATAAGCAGCGAGTTCGGAGCTACAGCTTTCCCCTAGAGTTGCTCCTCACACTCGTCTCACAAATGGCTCTCTTCCAGAGCCGAGCTCTTCCCTTCGCTCGCCGCTGAAGCGGACCTCTTCTCGACGAGTTCGGAGCTACAGCTCTCTCCTAGAGTTGCTCCTCAAACTCATCTCACAAACGGCTCTCTTCCAGAGCCGAGCTCTTCCCTCAGCTCGCCGCCGAAGCGGACCTCTTCTCGACGAGTTCGGAGCTCAAAATTCTCTCCAAGAGTTGCTCCTCAAACTCATCTCACAAATGGCTCTCTTCCAGAGCCGAGCTCTTCCCTCCGCTCGCCGCCGAAGCGGACCTCTTCTCCACGAGTTCGGAGCTCAAAACTCTCTCCAAAAGTTGCTCCTCAAACTCATCTCACAAATGGCTCTCTTCCAGAGCCGAGCTCTTCCCTCCGCTCATCGCCGAAGCGGACCCCTTATCAACAAGTTTGGAGCGCAACTCTCTCCTAGAGTTCCTCCTCACACTTGTCTCACAAATAGCTCTCTTCCAGAGCCGAGCTCTTTGCTCCGCTCGCCCCCGAAGCGGACCTCTTCTCAACAAGTTTGGAGCACAACTCTCTCATAGAGTCCCTCCTCACACTCATCTCACAAATGGCTCTCTTCCAGAGCCGAGCTCTTCCCTCCGCTCGCCGCCGAAGCGGACCTCTTCTCGACGAGTTCGGAGCTACAGCTTTCTCCAAGAGTTGCTCCTCAAACTCATCTCACAAATGGCTCTCTCCCAGAGCCGAGCTCTTCCCTTCGCTCGCCGCCGAAGCGGACCTCTTCTCGACGAGTTCGGAGCTACAGCTCTCCCCTAGAGTTGCTCCTCAAACTCATCTCACAAACGGCTCTCTTCCAGAGCCGAGCTCTTCCCTCAGCTCGCCACCGAAGCGGACCTCTTCTCGACGAGTTCGGAGCTCAAAACTCTCTCCAAGAGTTGCTCCTCAAACTCATCTCACAAATGGCTCTCTTCCAGAGCCGAGCTCTTCCCTCCGCTCGCCGCCGAAGCGGACCTCTTCTCCACGAGTTCGGAGCTCAAAACTCTCTCCAAAAGTTGCTCCTCAAACTCATCTCACAAATGGCTCTCTTCCAGAGCCGAGCTCTTCCCTCCGCTCGCCGCCGAAGCGGACCTCTTCTCCACGAGTTCGGAGCTCAAAACTCTCTCCAAGAGTTGCTCCCCAAACTCATCTCACAAATGGCTCGCTTCCAGAGCCGAGCTCTTCCCTCCGCTCATCGCCAAAGCGGACCCCTTATCAACAAGTTTGGAGCACAACTCTCTCCTAGAGTTCCTCCTCACACTTGTCTCACAAATAGCTCTCTTCCAGAGCCGAGCTCTTTGCTCTGCTCGCCCCCGAAGCGGATCTCTTCTCAACAAATTTGGAGCACAACTCTCTCATAGAGTCCCTCCTCACACTCGTCTCACAAATAGCTCTCTTCCAGAGCTGAGCTCTTCGCTCCGCTCATCCCCGAAGCGGACCTCTTCTCAACGAGTTCGGAGCTCAAAACTCTCTCATAGAGTCCCTCCTCACACTCGTCTCACAAATAGCTCTCTTCCAGAGCTGAGCTCTTCGCTCCGCTCATCCCCGAAGCGGACCTCTTCTCAACGAGTTCGGAGCTCAAAACTCTCTCCAGGAGTTGCTCCTCAAACTCATCTCACAAATGGCTCTCTTCCAGAGCCAAGCTCTTCCCTCCGATCGCCGCCGAAGCGGACCTCTTCTCAACGAGTTCGGAGCTCACAACTCTCTCCTAGAGTTGCTCCTCAAACTCATCTCCCAAATGGCTCTCTTCCAGAGCCGAGCTCTTCGCTCCGCTCGGACTTCCTCTCAACGAGTTCGGAGCTCACAACTCTCTCCTAGAGTTGCTCCTCAAACTCGTCTCCCAAATGGCTATCTTCCAGAGCCGAGCTCTTCCATCCGCTAGAATGCCAAGCAAGTGCCGATCTGACCCCAACATCAAAGAGCCCGGTCGGCTGCCGAGCAAGTGCCTTTCCGATCCTGCAAACGGAGAAAACTCACTTTCTCCTCAACATTCGTGCAAGATCTCAATCAGACGGCCCAAATCTTGCCAGCGTCGCTAAACGACAAGATAGCGTTTTCTTGGGAACTGAGCCATCTCGAGATTCGTGCCATCATCCAACAGCCCAGATCTTGCCAGCGTCGCTAAACGATAAGATAGTGATTTCTTGGAAACTGTACCCGCCTCGAGATCCGCATTGAGATCCAGCGGCTCAGATCGCTCCACGTCGCTCAGTATTCCTAGCCAAGCGACTAGCGATCCGACCCACTCGTGCCTCTTCTTCGCCCCAAGGGTCTTCCTAGCCAAAGGGTCTTCCAAGCACAAGGGTCTTCCTAGCACACCTTACAAGGGTCTTCCTAGTCCAAGGGTCTTCCAAGCACAAGGGTCTTCCTAGCACATCTTCTCCGCCCCTAGGAGTGGAACTCCTCTTCCAAAATCCCCAAGACCAAAGTACTTATCAACTTCATGAAGAAAAGCATGTTGCGGGGCTATTCTGGCCATGAAGGAGGGTGAATCTTCATCCCACTCCTAAAGAGAAGTTGTAGATCTTCGAACTAGCTTCGAAACGAGGGGTCGCACTCCCCGATCGGACCTCCGTAGCACCGGAAAAGTGGATCTCAATGCAGCTGCGCCGAATAGCTCGGGAATCCGAGCCGAGCCACTCGCGCGAGGGAGAAATCCGAACCGAACCCGAGCAAGAATCCGAGCTCTTCCCATCCGAGCCCCAACATCAAAGAGCCCGGTCGGCTGCCGAGCAAGTGCCTTTCCGATCCTGCAAACGGAGAAAACTCACTTTCTCCTCAACATTCGTGTAGGATCTCAATCAAACGGCCCAGATCTTGCCAGCAACGCTAAACGACAAGATAGCGTTTTCTTGGGAATTGAGCCCGTCTCGAGATTCACGCCACCATCCGACGGCCCAGATCGAGCCACGCAGCTCGGATCTGCCATCCGAGCTACTGCCCTACCGAGCTGCGAAGTGGCAAAAATGCACCTCAAAATCCGTGCTCGGATTTGCCGAACAAGAAGCCAAAAAAAAAGGGGTACAAGGGGCCGGGTTCGGACCCGTTAGGGTCCTCAAACCCGAACCCGCCTCCGCCACGTCACCCTTCTTCTCCAACACACCTGGCGCCAAAAGCAAAAACCAAGAGGAAAAAAAAAAACCAAGCTCGCCTCCGTGCCTCACCATCACCTCGACGAGCTCAGAGAGACGAGCTCCAGGCTCCACCATGGCCAAACGAGCAAGCTCCGAGCTATCAACGAGCGAGCTCAGAGAGACGAACTCCGAGCCTCACTCAACTCCGAGATCTCCTTCGCGAGCTCTTCGCCTGCCTCCCATGCCGAAACTCCAACTTCACCACCGCCATGGCCAAGCTCACACTCCGGATCTCCGACTTCCGAGCACATTCCTTGCTGAGCTCCATGGACGAGCTCAGCCCTCAACGGCGTCGAGCTTCTCCTTCGGCGAACTCAGCTCCGAACTCGCCAACCTCCACTTCGTCGAAGCTCAAGCAGAGACTCATCTCCTCCTCGCCGTACCAAGCTCCACCTCCCGTCAAGCACGCCTCACCATCACCATGGCCGAGCTCACACTCCGGAGCACTGAGCACCGAGCGCCTTCTCCGCTGCCGAGCTCTCTCTCCCACACTCCGGAGCACTGAGCTCCGAGCACCTTCTCCGTTGCCAAGCTCTCTCTCCCATACTCCGGAGCACTGAGCTCCGAGCACCTTCTCCGTTGCCGAGCTCTCTCTCACTCACTCCGAGCTGCACCGAGCTCCACTGCCGAAGACGAACTCTTCCATGGCCGCGCTCGTCTCCCATCTTCGCCAGCTGCCTCCGCCGCCAAGCTCCGTCCCCTCGTCGCCGACCTCCCCGCTAGACGGAGTCGGAGATATGGAGATCTTGGGAGCGGGGTGGTAACGACGGTGAAGTGAACGAAGAAGAAGAAGAGAAAAAGAACAGAGCGAGAGGAAAAAAAAAAATAATTTTTTTTGACACGTGGCATCGCCACGTGGTCTCACACCAATGGTCGAAATCACCTCTCAGTC
This sequence comes from Hemerocallis citrina, assembly GCA_017893485.1. NCBI lineage: Eukaryota > Viridiplantae > Streptophyta > Magnoliopsida > Asparagales > Asphodelaceae > Hemerocallis > Hemerocallis citrina. The sequence goes on along the minus strand of CM030358.1, from coordinate 18,277,698 downwards.
GGCAGCCGAACAAGTACCAATCCGATCTGAAAATTGGGGGGAAAATCCGCCGAGCAACTACGACCGTTGGATCTGCCAGAAATCCGCGCTCCTGGTGATGAACGGTCCAGATCGCGCCACGTGCGCTAAACGACAAGATAGCGATTTTTTGGAAAACGCGCATCCTCGAGATCCGTGCCGGGATTCGACGGCACAGATCGCGCCACGTGTCCCAGGATCCGACGGCGCAGATCGCACCACGTGTCAGGTATTATTTAAATTAATTAATTTATTTATTTAATTGTTTTTTTTATTTAAAAAATCCGAAAAAATATTTAAAAAATCGGAAAAAATTAAATAAAAATTCTAAAAATAGTTATAAATTCAGAAAAATTATTTTAAACTCTGAAAAATATAATTATTTAATTAGAATAATTATTTAATATTTTCGATAATTAATTATTTAATTCGAAAAATGAATAAAAAATTTTTTAAAATGAGAAAAAATTCAGAAAAATCTGGAAAAATCACCAAAAATCCAGAAAATTCTGGGAGTATTTTTTGGGAATTTTACAAGCCCATAATAACACCGTTACACCCCGAGCAAGATTCCAAACTCTCTTAAGAACACCGATAAAATCCCGTACGCCATTAGAACAGTAAAACTACTCCTCAAAGGCTGATCAAACTTAGTCTTCGGGAGCGGGGGGCTCGTGATATGGCTAAAAATAGGATTAAATCGGGACCGTTCACATCGGACGCGAATCTCAAAGCTCCGGGGTAAAACGGTAATTTCACCTACCAGTGGGTCCGAAGCGGGTACTGGGTCTCCTTCTCACAGATCCAATAACCCGCGAACGAATCCACTCCAACTGGGTACGGGTCCCGACCCAAGACAAACCCAGATCAGCAAGAGGAAAATTAGGGTTACTGATTTGACCAAATCAACATGCCTGATTTGCTCTCACTGGGAATTAGGGGATCAGTTTCCTAAACTGATTAGGAGGATTTTACTCCTATCAAAGGAAATCAAATCTCTAATCAGATCCCTAATCAACTCCCCCATGGCGACTATAAATACCTCCTACCCACCACTGTGACCAGGTTGATCACTCTTTTACCTGCTTAAGCTCTTTTTTAATCATCACTGGTTACTGACAAGAGCGTCGGAGGGTGCGTCGCCGGGATCAACCCCGGTGTTTCGCACTTTCCTTGCAGGTGTACGGCGGGAATCAGCAGCCCAACTCAGACGAACAGGTTCGGATCTGCTATTCAGGTTTTTTCACGAACCCACAAATTCTATCTGTTTACCCCCACACCAGAATCAGCGGTAACATAGTCTGCGGCCGGTAATAATTAGACATCCATGAAGTTACCTTCATGAAGCATATGAGACACCAAACTGTTAGGTACCTTCTGTAGCACCCTGGAATTTTAAATAATGTTTTTGAGATTAATAAATGAATTAAAGTGATTTTTGGTGATTTAATAAATATTTTTCTGAAATTTATCTTTTTACACGTGCAAATATTTTCTTGATAAACTCAAAGTCAGAAATTATTTTTGGAAATTATAATATTTATTAGTATGTATTATTATGAGTTTTCTGAATTTTTCTGATATTTATTTGGCATATTTGTAAATATTACAAAAAATGGGCTTTTGTGCAAAATTATCACTTGGAGTAAAAACTGCAGTTTTTCGGTTTTCTAGGCTGAGAATGATGGCTAGCCAACTCAGAGGTAAAGATTTTAATTTTTATTCTAATAAATTTGGTTTATTTCGTAAATTTGTTAAAAAGGGTCTTTTTGCAAAATTGCCACTTGGAGGCAAAAAATACAAAATTTATTTGTTTGGATTTGAATCCGATGCCGGCAAGATTTGGGGAAGTTATTTTTGATTTTAATCTCAATTAAATTGGTTAATCTAATTTCCTAGTATAAAAGATCTATATATGTAAAGATATATTCTAAATAGATAATTTGTAAAAACTTCTCAAAACCCTAATTACCCAGATTTCGGCCTATTAAAAGAGAAGTGGCAGCCGTCTCTTTGCTGCACAAAACAAAAGGGTATTTTATTATTGATTTTATTAGAGTTTCGAAGCGAGGATCTTGGATTTTGCGAAATGAGGAGTTTTTTCTTATTCTTTATTATTTCGGTTGATTCTTCATTAAGATGAGTGACATATGTTTGATTTCTTGTTGATCTATGCATGTTAAATATGATGATTTGTTTAGTAGAATGCATGAAAGATGATTGTATGATGATATAATGAATTATTGATGGATGGATGAATAAAAATAGAACTTTTCATGAAAATATGCAATTGATGAATAAAATCTCTATATAGATAACTTAAGAATGCTAAGAACTTAATATAACTCATGGATATACTGTTTCCTTGCGGATTTGATTGTTTATGGTGAGTGGTATGACTGTTGATGCATAAAATTGAATAAAGATGGTTTCTTTACTGAGTATATATGTATATGTATATTTTTTTTATGTTTGGATGAAGAAGAACTTGACTAATGCATGTTGTAGAGGCATATAATCAAGGTTAAACTAATACAACTAGTTGTAGTTGTGTTTAATAAAGTGCAAGAGAGGTTTTGAAGTCAAAAAGATCAAGTTTTGAAGTGTTGCATTGGATTTTGATTTCGGGTCTGACATTGTTCAGCCGAAATCTGTTTTTTTTTGTTTTGTGAAGATTTCGATTGGATCGCGGTTCATATTGTTACTGAGATTCGAATTAAACATTGTACTACTCGTATACACTGAATCTTGATGCTTTTAACTGATGCATATGCACATACATACACATATATATTCATGTTTCCTAATTTGAAGAAGTTTTAATGAAAAATTGCTCTTTTACGAATTTGATGAAAGTTTGATTTGATTTATAAACTCCTGTATATTAAACAAGTTGTATATGATCATCTAAGGATTTTTATTTTACAAATTTATGCCTTGAAAGATTTAAAACCACGTATCAGTCGTAAAGTGCTCAATTTTGAAGCTGGTTGTGTATCAGCTGTCGGTCGACCGTCCTATTTTTGAACTAGGATGTGAGTCGACCGTCATTTTGGGATTTTGGGTTTTGGCATGTGCGATCGACTGTCTCAATTTTGAACTGAGATGTCGGTCAACCGACACTTGCTGTTCTTGCTCTTCCTGCTGTTCTTTCTGTTCTGTAATGGATTTCAAAGGAATTGATGTTTTGCGATTTTTCCACGTCTTCAAAATGTGAAACTCAGTTGTTTAAAGAGATTTAATTTCAGGTTTTATTTTTGGAAATTTGTGAAGTATTTGGATAAATGTGGATTTGCTCGAGTTAAAGAAGTTTTCTTATTATAAGCGATTTGATGATGAAATTAAGGAATTTTATTGTGAGATTTGTGTTGTTATTTTCGATTTGTGAATCTTTAGGGGTTGAGTGAGATTCCTGTAAAACGACAGATGAGAATTTGTGATTTTTGGCCAGTTAGGGCCTTGGGGTTGTTTTGGTGGAATTAAGTCCGATAGGATATACCAACTCTAGAGAGGGAGAAATTGTGTTTTAATTAATAATAATCAACTTAATGACAGACACTAGTGGATATGTGATAGAACTTGGGAAATGTAAGTATATGATTTTGTTGTTAGTTTGACGGATGCGTTCCAGGAGTGCGTGTTGTTGTGTCCCGAGATGACAGTTGGTATGTTCGCGTGTCGAAGGTCGGTAGGCCTATTCACGGAACATACGGTGCATTCTCATGTTGAAGGTCGGCGGCCTATTCACGGGATGTACTGTGTATCTACACGTCGAAGGTCGGCAGGCCTATTTGTGGGGTACACAGCAGGAAGGTGATTCTTCGATTTTAGAGCTATGTTTACATGATGCTTGCACGTCGAGGGTTGTCAGGCCTATTCGCGAAGTATTCTATATCTTGTTTCTATCACCATAGTATGATTAGTTGCATAACGAGGAATTTAACCCTATGAAGTGGAGAACGATAAGAGCTTGCTCCGGACCTATATACTATGGAATGCATAGAATCTGACAAGTATTCATATACTGCATTTGTATTTTCTTGGCTTGTACAATGCATGATGTTTTCTTATTTCCCTACACTTGACACTTAGCTTAGTTTCACTTGATGTTTTATGTTTTGTTTATTGTCATTTCATATTTCATTGTTACTACGCTTGGAATGTGTTGATTATTAATTTATTTTTTATGTTTGATTTTTATTGTATTTATTTTGATGTCACTTGCATCGTTATGGTTGACCCCTGTAGTTTTGGGGGTTAGTGTTATCTCCAGCCTCATGTTTTATATGTAGGTACCGTTAGTTTGGGATTTGGATGCATGTGGTAGAATGATAATATAGTTTATGCAAATTGTAAAAGAATGTGTTGTAAAAGAAAGAAATTGTAATTCAAGGTGCTTAATTTCCGCTGTGCTATGTAAAGAATTGATGTAATAAAAATTAAATTTTTTTCTATGTTTGGCTATGTTTACTATTACATTGAGATAGATGCTGAGAATTGTGCCACATATTTTCGAGTTTATTATATTGGAAATTCGGGGTGCTGCACCTTCACAATGTTGCACTTGAATACAAATTTTCAAGTGTATATTAATATATGGACTAATGCGAATAACAATTTGTTGAGGACTTGTATGAGTTTTCGCCCCTGAAACCCGCCAATCCGCACGTGCACCACACACCCCTCTTCCTCGAAATCAAACATGTTTTTTTCTCGATATAAATCTATTTTTGAAACTAATTTCCTAAATAGGTCTGTTTCCAAACTAATTCCAAAGATAGGTTCGTCCCTATAGGCCGCAGTACCGAACCATGGCATGTTTGATTGTGAGGCCGCAGTTTCCAATTGCGGCATCTTCAATTTTTTTTTTATTTTTTAATTGAGGCTGGAGTTTCCAACTGCGGCCTTAGTTTATTTTATATTTGGGCTAAAGAGACTTTGAGACCCAGACAAAATTTTCTAAGTAAAAAATGGCGAAATATAGGTTGCAATTGGGAATTGCGGCCTCAGTTTTTTAAATAATTTTTTAAATATTATTTATAATACTTAGAAGAAGAAAAATTAACATAGGCCGCTGTTATAATTAGCCGCAGTTGGGAACTGCGGTCTATATTTAGCAATTTTTTACTTGGAAAAATTTGTCTAGGTCTCCGAGTTTTCAAAGCCCAACTATGAAATGAACTAAGGCCGCAGTTGATATCTGCGGTTTCGAAAAAACATATTTTTGAAGAAGTCGCAGTTCCCAACTGCGGCCTCACACTTGAACAGCTGTAGTTGGGTACTACGGCCTGTGAGGACAGACATATTTTGGAATTAGCTTCGATAAGAGCATCCACAGTCATTTCTTATATTTGCCAATTTCTCATTTTATGAGAAAGCAGCGCGAGCAGTCGTTTGCTATTTTCTTAAAAAATGACAAAATAACTACAGTTCCTTCTCAAATATGAGAAACAAATTTGCGAATCTTAAATTATAGGAGACGAGACATGTCTCGTCGCAATTATTTTATTTTTTTTAATTTGATTGGACGAGACCACTTGTGTCGTCCCCTTTTTTTTAAAATTTTAAATAGGGTCGGACGATACATGTTGTATCGTCCTTTCCCTTTTTTTTAAAAAAAATATTGTAACCCCTCAAACGGGACATGTTGTCCCATTTGATCACAAAAGTGATTGGACGGGAGAACATGTCTCGTCCCATGGGGTTTAATTTTTAATTTTTTAATGTATTTTGTATTCCAATTTTGCCCTCCAATGCCTCTTTACCTCTTTTCGTTTAAAACTCAAACGGTTAGATTTTTTCAAACGGCTATATTGTATTGGGTCAAACGACTATTTAATCTTCAACGACTATATATTCACTCACCTCCTATATAAATACTTAGCTAACATAGCAACAGAGTGTACAAATATTCAGGAAAAAATAGATCAACCTCTTCTTCACTGAGAGCTTGCTGTGAGAAATATAATTTGACAAAAAATGGCAACCAAGGGTTCAAGAGGCAGAGCCTACACAACAAATGAAGATGTGATTCTTTCTCAAAGCTGGATATCAATCACTAAAGATCCAACCATTGGTGCGGACCAATCAGGTAGCCAATTTTGGGATCGTGTATTCAACACATTCAAAGCTATATTAGGTACTCTAACCGATCGAACATCGAATTCGCATAGTAGTAGATTTCACATAATCTCCAAAGAAGTGCCTCTATTTGTTGCTAAACTGGCGAGTGTAATAAACAGAGTTGCGAGCGGAACAAACGAGGTCGATAAGGTATGTTGATTTGAAATTTTTTCATTTATTTATTTGAAATGTAATTTCCAAGTTAAAAATATTGCCGATGATGTTGTTTTCTTTTTTGTAGATACGGGAAGTAAGAACCGAATATATGCATTCTACTGGAAAAGCTTTTCGATTTGAAGAGTGTTATCAATTATTGAAAGATTTGCCAAAATGTTCTTTACGTACCACACATGTGTTCGAATATGGCTCGAACGCACAATCATCTGATGGTGGTAGCAGTCAATATGCGCCTCTAAATGTTGACTCTCCGAACTCAGATGTAGGGCATTGTGGTGAATCGTCTACACCTCTCTCCCGTCCACCTGGACGCAAAGCAGCAAAAAGAAAGGCCAAAAATGCCGTAGGTGGTTCCGACGAGGCTATGCTTGAAGAGACCAAAAGATTTAACTCCTTCTATATTGAGACGCAAGAACGTAGAATAAGTGCGACGAAAATGAAACTAGCACTGAACAAAAAAGATCAGGAAATCCAAGAGCAAATTGAGGAAGATCGAATTATGGGTTTGGACCTGACTCAATATTCTGACGATCAACGTTACTATTTCATTTATAGACAACGTCAAATAATGCAAAAAAGAGGTTTCATTAGGGATTGACATGTTAGTCTAGTTAGTCTTGTACGAGTTAGAACCTATTAAAAAGGAAATTTTCATTCAATAGGGTTTGTTATGTATCCATTTTATCATGCACGTTCTTATGTATTGTATGCTTAATTTTAATTAAATTATAATATATTGTCTTTTTTTCATTGAATTTTACATTTTTAATTACACAATACAATATATAAATTTGCAATTTCACATGAGCTTAAAGTTACGATAACAACGAACCTACTTTTAACAACCCTTGCAAACATCATTTTCATATGTCTACATGATAATCAAAATATACGATTACATTTAGAATACTTCCATCGGTGAAACATGAAACATAATTGTTCCGTTAATTTAACAAAAAAATTTAATGGGAAAATAAAATTTTGATCTTCTGTTACATTTGTCAATCGGCATCCCCAAATTCGTTCCAAATATGGTCGACTAGATCTTGACGCAGTATATGATGTTTTTGTCGATCGTGTACAACAACGTTGCGTGCCATACGAGCAGTCTGTTCACTTGAGAAGTTGTATTAGGTGTTACCGCTGTAGTTGAGGAACTTTGTTCGTAGTCATAATCATGTACATCTTCTTCTCGCTCATCTTCAACAATCATATTATGTAAAATAATACAAGTCTTCATTATATAAGATAGACTTTCTGCATCCCACATTCTAGCCGGGCCTTTCACTATCGCAAATCTGGCCTGTAAAACCCCGAAAGCACGTTCGACGTCTTTCCGTGCACCTTCTTGCATATGAGCAAACTTTTTCTTCTTTTGTGTGTCTGGTGCAGTGTAGGTTTTTACTATAGTGGCTAATGGGGGGTAGATTCCATCTGCCAAATAGTACCCCATGGTGCAATGATGATTGTTGATAATATAATTAGCTGATGGTGCACAACCATTCAGAATTTCATTAAATAATGTACATCAGTTCAGTACTTTCAAATCATTATTGCTGCCCAGCATTCCAAAAAAAGAATGCCAAAACCAAAGATCATAGGACGCGACTGCTTCTAGTATGATTGTAGGCTCACGAGCATGACCTGTATATTGTCCATGCCAAGCTGCAGGGCAATTTTTCCACACCAAGTGCATGCAATCTACACTACCCAACATACCGGGAAATCCACGAGATTTATTCTCTTCGAGGAGTCTATTTACATCATCTGCATTGAGTTTTCTTGTATATTGTGGACCAAAAATATTCACAATTGCAATACAAAATCTACGTACCGTGTTTAACACTGTAGTTTCTCCAACTCTGACATATTCGTCTACTGCATCAGCAAAAGATCCATACGCTAAACAACGCATTGCAGCTGTTAATTTCTGAATAGAGGACAAGCCAATAGCATTTGTAGCATCTGCTCGTTGTTGGAAGTATTGATCGTACCCAACGCATGCTTCGAGTATCCGATTGAATAGAACCCGCCGCATTCGAAATCGACGACGGAAATTACTAGCAGGATAAACTGAATTATCACAAAAATAATCCCGCATCAAACGGTTGTGGCCTTAAACTCTTTCACGGCAAATATAACGGCGACGCATTTCTCATTGTGAAGCAAGATTACCCAAAGCTCGTTGTTGCATACGTTTGTTATACATTATTGCTATATCGTCTTCTTGATCCCATTCATCATCTGAGTCAATGGAGGTTGAAGAAGAAGAGAAATGAGACATTTTGTGGCGTATGTTGTAAATTTCAGGTATTGATGAATAAGTTTTTCTGGGTTGTGTTTAAATAGAGTTAAAGGAGTCCCTTCACGTGAATTCACCAGACAAAAAAATGTAAAGTTGCTTGGGAATACCTTGGTCCACGTGAATTGACCAAGCTACAAGCCAAAAAATTCAAAAGTTAAGATTCCCATCCAAATTAATAAGTTCAGATGTCTTAAATGATTAATAAGACAGTACCCCAGATACCCCTACAACTTCTTTTGTCCAAATTAATACAAATTAACAACATTAATACTAATCATACTAGGTATTAGGTACAAATGACGGTGTGGAATCTTCTGATCCAGATAATTGTGTTTGCCGCGATGTAGAAGCTCGATGCTTTGATACCGATCTCCTCCGTGAAACTGCTATCTGGGGAACTGATTCTCGTAGCACCATTTCATCTGTTATAAATTTTCTTAATAAACAATTATTTCTTGACAGTTTCTGGCACTGTCTGTACAACTCTTCCTACAAATGAAGTTGTGATATAAAAAAAACACATTAATGAACATAAGCACACTCCAGAAATAAATAAAAATTTAGTTTCTTACATATGATTGATCGCCGCGTGGTTCAAACTCAAAAATTTCCTGACCAAGGTTTCTTGTCAATGTACCGCTCGTGAACAAAGGTGCTTCAACTATGGGCTGACCATAAAATGTCGGTCTCTCAAAAACCGGTTGTGTTGGATAATGCGAGGGCAACCAAAAAGGACGTGCTGGACATGGCAATTGAGCAGATGGATCACTGCAACTAGCTGCCCCTATGAAATCAACGTTAGCTCCATGCGAGAGATTCGGCATAATAGTGTTAAATTCTGTGAGGAAATTAGCAATTGGGAATTAGGGTTTTTTCTCTAGATCTAAGTTGCTTGAGATATTCACCCTAGGTATCAAAATTGGAATACCTAGACTGCTATCACAAGCCAGTATTTATTTCTAAATACTGGTTTGGGTATCGGGTTATAAGCCCACAAACCCGCGTTCCAATATCCAATCAATTGTACGTTCATTACACGTGTTACACATATGCACGTGCTATATTTATATAGAGAGAATATACCAATATATCCAACAATCTCCTCCTATATTCTCAATATATAAAGTACAGGATTATCTCATCAGATCAGTATACAACTGACTGGCTGATAGCAGTCCATAAAGGAAAAGCATCATAAAGGTATAGTTTCATGAGAACCAATAAAATTATAAACTGAATAGTTCAATTAAGACTAAACCAATATAATTAAATAGTTTCAAACCATATCCAATTCAGAATAGTTCACAAAGACTAAACCAACTGGAATAATCTGTCATAGTTTCAAAATCAAACAAAGCAAATAAACTTCAAGAACAGAATATGAGTTTTAAGCTCATGAACACAAGAGTCTTAAACTCAACAGAAGTTTTACCAAGCAAGTGACTAATTTATTCTCAAAAGAAATAAATTGAAATTCTATCCTTGTACACTGCTTTATGTTTACTCCTCCATTTTGAGCAAATCATTATTTTTGAAATCTATGTTGACAGATTCAACTCCTCCATCTTTGCTAGCTTATTGAAAACAAGAATATCAAGAGACACATCTCTAAGAATTCCAACATATTTCACAAAGTATCTAGTTCCACAAAAGAACTTAGTACAATTCATAATTAGCTTAGCAAAAATGTAATGCAAGCATCACAATCAAGTATCTTTAATAAGTAAAGTACATGAACTTTATAGTTTCTACACAAGAACCATACTATGTTTCATATTGGAATGAAAAGACTGCCGTTTCAATCATGGTTTAACATTGAATCATCAAAATTGGAATGAAACATGTAACCATAAAAGACATATCATCAAAATTGGAATGATATTTAGGACAATTTAATCATCGGAAACACATCGACAAGTTTTCATGTTTCGTATTGGAATAATATGATTATTCTAAGTAAATTCCTAGATATATAATACCATCAAAATTGGAATGACATTATATATTTGTGGAATTTATGTCGAATCATCAAAATTATCTAAAACATGTCAACTGCCTAAAATTGATGCTTAAGTTTGAACTTCTCTATGGCTCCAATTGGATTCTAAATTTCAAAACAACTTGGATGTTAAAGCTTTTTACTCAATAGCTTTCAACTCCACTTTTCCCTACAGTTTTGATAATTAGATCACTTTCAAGTCTCTTAGCAAGAGCATTAGCCATACTTGTCGTAATTGCACTTTATCTATGAGAAAGTTCAACTAGGCTTCTTTAAGCCTTAATATACTCCTCTTACTATTATAGAGTGAGTTATGAGCTACAGTGCATTGTAGCTTGATAGTCGCATAACAGAAAAAGAGAGTTACTTAAACTTCTTAATGGATAACTAGCAACAATTTCTTCAATCCACTCAGCCTTTTCCCCTGCAGAGGATTACACGTAGAGGTCTGATTTTATGGATGATTGCACAGTGCCTGTTTGCTTTTTGTTTCCATAACATTTCTGTTTTCTCCTAGTGTAAACACATATCTACTAGTTATCGACTTTCACTAAATTCTGAGCATCATAATGCATCAGGTCAGTCATTCATTCGAAGAATGACTAGAGTAGCACAAAGCAAACTCTTGAATACCACTCAGGTATCTCATTTGCCTCCTAAGGGCACTCAAATGTGTATGGGATTATTAGTGAATCTGCAGATCATACCTACCTCAAAGGCTATGTCTATTCTAGTGCATCTTTGTATACATGAGACTGTCAATTCCTTTAGAATGATCTACCTGTCTCATAGTTGCACCATCATTAGGTGTCAACCTTTTATCATAATCATAAGGTGTTTCAAAACACACTTTCAATTACTATATCCCCACTTTTGAAACACATTTTGATTTGATGAGTTTGGCTAAGAGTTATCCCTTGCCAACTGAAAACTCACCCTTATACCTATGGTGTCCACAGTACCTAGGTTTTCGTGTTGAATTCTTTGGATAGCATAATTTTAACTTCATTTATAATAGAGAGGCCACTTCCAAGAACTTGCATGTCAACAGAACAAGTAAATAATAGCCACTATATTTGACACACCACAAAGTTGAAGGCACTGATATGAATTACTTGATTCATATACTAGGCTCTTTCAAAAATTTGTCAAATTATTTATTCGTTGGCTATACATGTTTTAAGAACATACAATGATTTTACTATATTGTAAATCTTGTTCACTAAACATATTAGTTCAAAACTTTCCAGTACAAAACTGTTCAGTACAAAACATCAAGTACAAAGCCTTTTAATTATCCTTTATGAATGACAAAATTTTCAGTAGATGTAAGGGTAAGAAGAATACTTATTGTAGCAATATGACAAACATGTGAGTAGACAATAAATCTACCCCATTTTTCTCAGTCAATCTATTAGCTACTAAAAAGTATTAAAATTGCTACTGAACAATCAAAATTAAGTTTCTTCTACAAAACCCCACTTACTTACTATAGTTTTAGCCTCTTTCGGCAGATCAACTAAATTAAAGTATTATTGTATGACACAGAATCATCTCATTGTCTACTAAAGACTCTTCTTAGTTCATTTGTCATTCAAGTTTTCAAGTGTCAGTAAGGCTAGTTCTTGATTCCAACTGTGAATCATTGAACATGTCTGTAGGACTAGATTATTTCATACATTTATCTTTGATGAACATATCCTCAAAGAACTTGCAAGTCTAGATTCTTCTAACACAAATTAGATAGATCCAACATCTGTCCACAGAGCTACATTCTGCACTTTCTAAGCACACAAATATTTGTTGTAGGTCCTACTTTAGGCCTTCTAGGGTCATGTACTCTAACAAAAGTATCACAACACACATTTTCACTTTAACAAAACTGTTTGTGTTTTCATACCATGATTTACAAGGTGTATTCAATTTGGAGTGTAGTAACACATTAGAAATATGATTAACAATACAACATCACTCATAATTACACAAGACAAACAACAGTCAATAATATAGAATTCAACATTTCACTAAGTGTTTGATTCTAACTTTTATCAATACCGTTTGACTGTTGTGAGTAGAGTGCGGTAGAGATTATGCACAATGCAAACTTCTCTAAAGTTGTTAAAACATATTCACCACCTCTATTAAATCTGAACCCTTGATTTTTAGCATTTAACTATAATTTTTTTTTTTTTTTTTAATTCGTTAAAATTAACAAGTGCTTCATTCTTCATATATATGACAGACTTATATTAATCAACTACAAAAGCGATTAAAATACTTCTGACCAACAATTGTCTCATCTAGTCACAAGGCTACTGAGATCATAAATATCAGAATGTATTGACTCAAGAAGTTGTGTGCTCCTAGAGACCATACTAAAAGATTTTCTAGTGATTATAATCTGAGCACAACTTTCATATTTGTCATATTTTAATGAAGTGTCATTTTGTAGGGTTATGAGTTTTAACAATTTAATATATAGTTCATAGTGATTCTAAATTTCAAAACAACTTGGATGTTAAAGCTTTGACTCAATAGCTTTTAACTCCATTTCCCCACAGTTTTGATAATTAGATCACATTTCCTCGCAAACAATTGAATATATAGTTCTCAAATCTTAGCCAATTATGCTATGTTTAAGAACACAATTAGAACTATTATTATTAATTGTCTCATTTGTTAAACTCAACTTATACATACGATTGACAATATATGAACTGTATAAGAGTTAATACAAAATTACTCTATCACATTTTTCAAAAATTATTTGCTTTCTCTAATGGTTCTAACAATGTCCACTAGCTCAAACACATTGAGCAAACAATTCTTTCCTTTACTCGTTCTTCATCATTTTCATAACGCTAAATGAGATAATGACTAGTATATTATAATTCAACTTTGCACACACAGTACAACGAACGAGATGGAACACAACGTAACTAGTAGAGTCATATTCTACATTAAGAGATGCTCTCTCCTAAGTTACAGACATTTGTTATACATCTTATACAATTTTATTTTATTTTAAATTTTAGAGAGGCAAATATGTAATCTCACACAAACTGCAAATAATGGATTTGTCAAAATATCTATACACGTAGTATGATAAAGCACTTAACAACCCTAAACATGCAAGTTTTCCAGAGTGAGAATAACTATGATCTAAAACTCTCAATCATATGATTAAACGCACAAAACGTTAACACATTCATCCCATGAAAAATACTGAGAAAATTAAAGTAGATCATACCGACACTTCAAGTTAGAAGTGGTTTTCCAAATTCGATGGAGAAGCCTGCGTAGTGCAGACTTATCATACCATGATGCAAATCCATGTCTCCAACATACACAATTTGTAGGTAATATTAAAGTTCCTACATTCATCAAATTGTTAAAGATTAGCCAATTAAACAAATTATTAGCACAATCTAATTCTAGCAACAATTTAATTGGAGATCCGAATTTTATAGTCAACATACAGTTTAACTTATCAAAATAGATATTGTGTTTTTAGCACATAGCCAAAACAACTGTTCAACTTGTATTTAATTTAAACAAGTGATTAAAACAGTCTTGAACTTAACCACTTAGCATCATAGTAATTCTATAATTCAAAACATAATTTTAGAACGAGTGTTTTGAACTTCCAGCACATAGCAAAATATTTAACAGGAATTTAATACGAGGAAATTAAAGAACTTATCTTTCACTGTCTCTTCCCCTTCAATTGATTAGACTCATCTCTGTTGGGAACAAATCCAAACAACAAAGCATTCTGCGCCAAAGAGATCCAGCATCGAACACCTTCTGTGTGTCTTAACAGATCAGACGATGAGATACAAGAATTCTCTTCACTGTCTTCTTCTTCAATTAGGGTCCACTGTAGATCTTCTTCAATTAAATTCCACAGACAGATCTTGAAGAAGAGAGAGATAAAGGATCTTCACTGTCTTCTTCTTCTTCAATTAGGTTTCACACAGATCGAAGAAGAGAGAGAAGGAGTCGGCGACTTGCGATCGGAGAAGAGAGAGAGATGACCGGTGCGACCCAGTGGGCTTCGACGCCTGCTGACTCGCGATGGGCGGCCGACTTCGCAGCGGGTCGCCGAGCGACGAGTGCGGCGAGCGACGGACCCAGCGACGCGATCGGCGTTAGGGTTCCGATGTGATCCGGCGGCTACTGAGGGATCCGACGGGATTGAAGAAAACCAATGGTATTCCCCTTAATTAATCTCACAAAAATTAATAAATATCTCAAGATTGTTAAATTCTGTGAGAAAATTAGCAATTGGGAATTAGGGTTTTTTCTCTAGATCTAAGTTGCTTGAGATATTCACCCTAGGTATCAAAATTGGAATACCTAGACTGCTATCACAAGCCAGTATTTATTTCTAAATACTGGTTTGGGTATCGGGTTATAAGCCCACAAACCCGCGTTCCAATATCCAATCAATTGTACGTTCATTACACGTGTTACACATATGCACGTGCTATATTTATATAGAGAGAATATACCAATATATCCAACAATAGGACCAATTGATACCTTAGCCCAGTACTGATCATATGCACTCTGTGGAACACGACTGACCAGTGTTGAAGCATCAATAGAGTTACAGAACTCATGTGGTTTCATTCGAGACATAGTAGTAGGAGGATTTGATGGGATAGCAATTTCCTCAGTTATTTGCCGATAACATCGATCACCGAGATACCAAACCCCCTACTTTGAAATAATAATTAACACTAACAATCTTAAGTAAAATAAGCACCGGAACAATTACTTTATAAATTATTACCTGACTGCCATATTGGAAGATAACACGGTGGCGGGATAAGATGAACGCACATTGAATATCATACTCGTTCTCATATGACGATCTATTATATGATTGCCATATAATAGATGCTGATGACCTCATCTCCAGTTGACTCCTTGCGATGAAGATATTGTAACGAATCAAATTAGTTCTACTTTGATCCAAAATTTTGCGATTCCACCGTGCAATTTTTGGTGTAATATCCACATTTTGGTAATGAGTCGCAAAATCTATGGTTCTATCACTCATTGGTGTACAAATACTTGTGTATGTTAGGTTTTGTGAGAAATTAACAAGTGGGAAATTAGGGTTTATCTCTATATCTAAGTTGCTTGAGATATTCACCCTAGGTATCAAAATTGGAATACCTAGACTGCTATCACAAGCTAGTATTTATTCCTAAATACTGGTTTGGGTATCGGGTTATAAGCCCACAAACCCGCGTTCCAATATCCAATCAATTGTACGTTCATTACACGTGTTACACATATGCACGTGCTATATTTATATAGAGAGAATATACCAATATATCCAACAATCTCCTCCTATATTCTCAATATATAAAGTACAGGATTATCTCATCAGATCAGTATACAACTGACTGGCTGATAGCAGTCCATAAAGGAAAAGTATCATAAAGGTATAGTTTCATAAGAAACAATAGAATTATAAAACTGAATAGTTCAATCAAGACTAAACCAATATAATTAACTAGTTCCAAACCATATCCAATTCAGAATAGTTCATAAAGACTAAACCAACTGGAATAATCTGTCATAGTTTCAAAATCAAACAAAGCAAATAAACTTCAAGAACAAAATATGAGTTTTAAGCTCATGAACACAAGAGTCTTAAACTCAACAAAAGTTTTTACCAAGCAAGTGACTAATTTATTCTCAAAAGAAATAAATTGAAATTCTATCCTTGCACACTGCTTTATGTTTACTCCTCCATTTTGAGCAAATCATTATTTTTGAAATCTATGTTGACAGATTCAACTCCTCCATCTTTGCTAGCTTATTGAAAACAAGGATATCAAGAGACACATCTCTAAGAATTCCAACAATTTCACAAAGTATCTAGTTCCACAAAAGAACATAGTACAATTCATAATTAGCTTAGCAAAAATGTAACGCAAGCATCACAATCAAGTATCTTTAATAAGTAAAGTACATGAACTTTATAGTTTCTACACAAGAACCATACCATGTTTCATATTGGAATGAAAAGACTGCCGTTTCAATCATGGTTTAACATTGAATCATCAAAATTGGAATGAAACATGTAACCATAAAAGACATATCATCAAAATTGGAATGATATTTAGGACAATTTAATCATCGGAAACACATCGACAAGTTTTCATGTTTCGTATTGGAATAATATGATTATTCTAAGTAAATTCCTAAATATATAATACCATCAAAATTGGAATGACATTATATATTTGTGGAATTTATGTCGAATCATCAAAATTATCTAAAACATGTCAACTGCCTAAAATTGATGCTTAAGTTTGAACTTCTCTATGGCTCCAATTGGATTCTAAATTTCAAAACAACTTGGATGTTAAAGCTTTTTACTCAATAGCTTTTAACTCCACTTTGCCCCACAATTTTGATAATTAGATCACTTTCAAGTCTCTTAGCAAGAGCATTAGCCATACTTGTCGCAATTGCACTTTATCTATGAGAAAGTTCAACTAGGCTTCTTTCAGCCTTATTATACTTCTCTTACTATTATAGAGTGAGTTATGAGCTACAGTGCATTGTAGCTTGATAGTCGCATAACAGAATTAGAGAGTTACTTAAACTTCTTAATGGTTAACTAGTAACAGTTTCTTCAATCCACTCAGCCTTTTTCCCTGCAGATGATTACACATAGAGGTCTGATTTCATGGATGATAGCATAGTGCCTGTTTGCTTTTTGTTTCCATAACATTTCTGTTTCTCCTAGTGTAAACACATATCTACTAGTTATCGACTTTCACTAAATTTTGAGCATCATAATGCATCAGGTCAGTCATTCATTCGAAGAATGACTAGAGTAGCACAAAGCAAACTCTTGAATACCACTCAGGTATCTCATTTGCCTCTTAAGGGCACTCAAATGTGTATGGGATTATTAGTGAATCTGCAGATCATACCTACCTCAAAGGCTATGTCTATTCTAGTGCAGATCTTTGTATACATGAGACTGTCAATTCCTTTAGAATGATCTACCTGTCTCATAGTTGTACCATCATTATGTGTCAACCTTTTATCATAATCATAAGGTGTTTCAAAACACACTTTCAATCACTATATCCCCACTTTTGAAACACATTTTGATTTGATGAGTTTGACTAAGAGTTATCCCTTGCCAACTGAAAACTCACCCTTATACCTATGGTGTCCACAGTACCTAGGTTTTCGTGTTGAATTCTTCGGATAGCATAATTTTAACTTCATTTATAATAGAGAGGTCACTTCCAAGAACTTGCATGTCAACAGAACAAGCAAATAATAGCCACTATATTTGACACACCACAAAGTTGAAGGCACTGATCTGAATTACTTGATTCTTATACTAGGCTCTTTCAAAAATTTGTCAAATTATTTATCTGTTGGCTATACATGTTTTAAGAATATACAATGATTTTACTATACTGTAAATCTTGTTCACTAAACATATCAGTTCAAAATTTTCCAGTACAAAACTGTTCAGTACAAAACTTCAAGTACAAAGCCTTTTAATTATCCTTTATGAATGACAAAATTTTCAATAGATGTAAGGGTAAGAAGAATACTTATTGTATCAATATGACAAACATGTGAGTAGACATCAAATAAATCTACACCATTTTTCTCAGTCAATCTGTTAGCTACTAAAAAGCATTAAAATTGCTACTGAACAATCAAAATTAAGTTTCTTCTACAAAACCCCACTTACTTACTATAGTTTTAGCCCCTTTCGGCAGATCAACTAAATTAAAGTATTATTGTATGACACAGAATCATCTCATTGTCTACTAAAGACTCTTCTTAGCTCATTTGTCATTCAAGTTTTCAAGTGTCAGTAAGGCTAGTTCTTGATTCCAACAATGAATCATTGAACATGTCTGTAGGACTAGATTATTTCATACATTTATCTTTGATGAACATATCCTCAAAGAACTTTGCAAGTCTAGATTCTTCTAACACAAATTAGATAGATCCAACATCTGTCCACAGAGCTACATTCTGCACTTTCTAAGCACACAAATATTTGTTGTAGGTCCTACTTTAGGCCTTCTAGGGTCATGTATTCTAACAAAAGTATCGCAACACACATTTTCACTTTAACAAAACTGTTTGTGTTTTCATACCATGATTTACAAGGTGTATTCAATTTAGAGTGTAGTAACACATTAGAGATATGATTAACAATACAACATCACTCATAATTACACAAGACAAACAACAGTCAATAATATAGAATTCAACATTTCACTCAGTGTTTGATTCTAACTTTTATCAATACCGTTTGACTGTTGTAAGTAGAGTGAACTAGAGATTATGCTCAATGCAAACTTCTCTAAAGTTGTTAAAACATATTCACCACCTCTATCAAATCTGAACCCTTGATTTTTAGCATTTAACTATAATTTTTAATTCATTAAGAATAACAAGTGCTTCATTCTTCATATATATGACAGACTTATGTTAATCATCTACAAAAGAGATTAAATACTTTTGACCAACAATCGTCTCATCTAGTCACAAAGCTACTGAGATCACAAATATCAGAATGTATTGACTCAAGAAGTTGTGTGCTCCTAGAGACCATACTAATGATTTTTTGGTGATTATAATCTGAGCACAACTTTCATATTTGTCATATTTTAATGGAGTGTCATTTAGTAGGGCTATGAGTTTTAACAAGAACAAACAATTTAATATATAGTTCATAGTGATTCTAAATTTCAAAACAACTTGGATGTTAAAGCTTTGACTCAATAGCTTTTAACTCCATTTCCCCCCAGTTTTGATAATTAGATCACATTTCCTCACAGACAATTGAATATATAGTTCTCAAATCTTAGCCAATTATGCTATGTTCAAGAACACAATTAGAACTATTATTATTAATTGTCTCATTTGTTAAACTCAACTTATACATACGATTGACAATATATGCACTTTATAAGAGTTAGTACAAAATTACTCTATCACATTTTTCAAAAATTATTTGTTTTCTCTAATGGTTCTAACAATGTCCACTGGCTCAAACACATTGAGCAAAGAGTTCTTTCCTTTACTCGTTCTTCATCATCTTCATAACGCTAAATGAGATAATGACTAACATATTATAATTCAACTTTGCACACACAGCACAATGAACGAGAGGGAACACAACGTAACTAGTAGAGTCATATTCTACATTAAGAGATGCTCTCTCCTAAGTTACAGACGTTTGTTATACATCTTATACAATTTTATTTTATTTTAAATTTTAGAGAAACAAATATGTAATCTCACGCAAACTGCAAACAATGGATTTGTCAAAATATCTATACACATAGTATGATAAAACACTTAACAACCCTAAACATGCTAGTTTTCCAAAGCGAGAATAACTATGATCTAAAACTCTCAATCATATGATCAAACGCACAAAACGTTAACACATTCATCACATGAAAAAATACTAAGAAAATTAGATTAGATCATACCGACACTTCAAGTTAGAAGTGTTTTCCAAATTCGATGGAGAAGCCTGCGTGGTGCAGACTTATTCAACCGTGATGCATATCCATCATCTCTAACATACACAATTTGTAGGTAACATTAGAGTTCCTACATTCATCAAATTGTTAAAGATT